>CM061536.1:70667160-70703832 GCA_030545055.2 Neoaliturus tenellus | reverse complement strand
CCTTTGACAGTAGTGTGTTTTGGTCACTTTTAAAACCGGCCACGTGCCCACCGGGCCACGTGCCGCGGCAGCTGGCGCCAGCTGCCATGTCACATAGCTTCCGGTGGGGGATGGAGGGTATATATGAGATGCTGTAGTTATATTTTATGTTATATAGGTTGGGGTGGAGATGGCGATAGTGTTGGCGTTAGGGTGAAGTGAATTTGCGCATAAAATTAAAATTAAAAGTTAGTTCAAAATTGAAATTCGTCGGTGTTAACGAAACTCTAACAGTTGAAGAAAAATTAAGAGTTAGTTGAAAATTGAAATTCAAACTTATAACTGAGATGCGGAAAATATGTCAAGGTCATCCAGAGTAAGTTTTAAAAAATTCTATCCAACTATCACTAGAAATAGTTTTAAGTTGAAGTAGTTGGTGATAGCGGGATAATTGATTCGTGCCATGGGAGAGGTGTTTATCGTTTGAAAGTTGGCGATCGAATGAGAAGCGCCGCCTAGGGAGAGGGCTTATAAAACGGCAACCTTCCCCCACCACCCTTTCCCCCACTCCTTTAGATCAATAACTGGTCGCCGACTCTATGTGGTAAAACTGAACCAGACATGGCGGCCGCCATGGATAATTCTAACCTCAAACCTTAGTTTTGCATTGGTGAGCATGAGCCACCCCTACTCCTTTACCTTTCTTTTATATTTTTAAAACCGAACAGATGTTCGGCCAGGTGTTGGGGGCAGAAATGTTAAAATATTGGGGTGGAGATGGCAATAGCGTTGGCGGTCGGTTGAACTGAATTTGCGAATAAAGTAACTAGGGTTGAACTAAAAGTGTACATAAATTAAAAGTTAGTTGAAAACTGAAATTTGACGGTGTTAACAAAACTCTTAATAGTTGAACAAAACTAAAAGTTAGTTTAAAACTGAAATTCAAATTTATAAATAGGATCTGGAAAGTATGTCAAGGTCATCCAGAGTAAGTTTTAAAAAAGCCTACCCAACTACCACCAGAAATAGTTCTAAGTTGAACTAGTTGGTGATAGTAGGATAGGTTGAAGTAACTTTTGAATTTTATTAGTGAACATACAATTAATGTGCAACAGCAGAGTTTAAACAAGTTGAACTTTTGTGATGAATTACAGAGTTGTAAATGCAAACACCGACGACGATGAGAAGGTAAATGCAGAGTCCCCAGATGATGTATTTGAAAAGCTTGAACAAATGTAACATTTCAAGTTGGTTTTCCCGTTCCATTTCCAATCGTTTAATTTCCAATTTCAATTTATCCTCTTCCATTCTAGTTACGAAGGGAACTTCATCCATCATATCCATCATGATTGTGTTAGTGTTTGAAATTTTAGTGATGTTGATAGTTCAGAAGTCGAAGACGGAATAAGAAGTGAAAGGGAGAAATGTTAGTTAAATAAAGAAGTGGTGGGGGGAAGGATGAATTACAAAGAAGTGGTGGGGGAAAGACGTTGCTCTTCATTATTACCATCAGTAGTGTCAGATGGTGCAGGAGTTAGATTTAGTAAACTGTCTTCGTCTAAACTTTCAACCTTATCACAAATAGGACAATCGTATGTTATTTCCAAATTCATTTTGATGGTTGTAAAATTATCTACAAGTTCTTGTAAAATATTAAAAATGTCTTGTAACTCTTCTTTAGAGTTTATTTCAAAACTAGAATTCATTCGGGCCAATGGAGAGTTGTTCATTGTTGGAGAGTCGGTGATGGAATGAGGATCGGCGCATAGGGAGGGGGCTTATATAATGGTGACCTTGAGCAGGCGTCTAGGGAGGGGGGCTGTCTAGGGAGGGGGCTTTTATATGGGGAACCTTGAGCTTATGATTAAATAAAATGTTTAGTTCTTCTTCTTCGTCTTTTAATTCAATTATTTGAACCGAAGTAGTTGTTTCATCCTCTTCACTCGATGAAGAAAACAATTCACCAGGATTTAAATATTGAACTACAATTCTGAACCATCTTATAGGATATTCGTCAATGATAGAAAGTAAGTTTTGAAACAATTCTTCCATCTCTTCCCTGTCAGTTATTATATGTTCAAACTTGATAAATTTGTTTTCCATGTTGTTAGTTAGAGTGTTGGAAGTGGAATGATTTAATATTATATAAAAATTAGAACTAGTGGTGGGGGGAAATCTCAAGGTCATCCAAATGAAGTTTTAAAAAAAAGTGTAAAACTGAAATTACACATTTGATGGTTCTACAGGATCGGAATACCAATCTGATCTGTATTTACATCTTTTTATCATATGTGTACAAAAATCATCTTGATGAGAATTGGTGCGTTGACAATGAGCAAGATCTAGAGGGTGAAATTTGAAACATCTTTGAGGACAACATGTATGAAAATATCTTGATTTGTAAAATTTGAAAGTTCGCAATTCCGGTGGTGGTAGTTGTTTTGTTTTGCATTTGCAATAACAAGATCCGAAGAATTCACATTTAGTACAAGCTAACCCATCCACCATCATTGGTCCTAAATCTGTACACTGTTGTTCACAACAGTAACGAGGTTTGTACTTGTATTTTTGCTCTTCCATGTTGACGCTGCGGAGTCCAGTGAAAGAATAAGAGTGTATAGTGTTGAATAGTGAGTTTTATGTACTGTGAAAAGTGGTGGGGGTAATTTCAAGGTCATCCAAATGGAGTTTTAAAAAATTATACCTTACAAGTGTAAGGATTATTAAAATTTAGGAAGTTTGTTTCTCTTTGTTTTCTTCAGAATTTTTCTCTCTCTCCGCCTTAGCCATAGCAACAAGTTCTTCTGTTGATAATGGATGTACTTCAGGAAATTTTAAAATTAATTTAGCTTGATATCCTTCTTTAGTTAATACATCTAAATCTTGGGTCATTTGTTCAACGGTGTTGTAGTCTTTTCCATAGATTTTTCCATCAAGTTGAATCATCATTCTGTACAACATTTTCTTAAATAGGTCTTGTCGTGGTGAGAGCTGAGAAGCAAATGATTATTTATACAAGTATCACATCCTTTTTATTAACTCACATTGATCATGTGATTCTTTAGTTGTAGTTTTGTCTGTCAAAAGTTATTCAACATTGGTAATACTTTTGGAACTTGATGTTATGTTGACCAGTTGGCGATGAAGAAGTTGTAGGTTGTGTAGAAATAAATATTTCATCATCGCAATATTTTGTTTTAGTGAACATCCTTGTATTAGTAGCACTAACATCAACAGTTAAGTGATAACCACCGGTAAGTAAAACTCGCATTTCGTTGGTTAAATCTTCGAGTTGTTCAAAAGTTGTAATGGTGTTGGTATCATAAGATGCACATTTGACTTTGAGAGACATCTTTTAGTTTTTATATTAAGCGATAGAGTGAGCGAGATGTGTACGGTACGAAAGGTAGTCGTAGACTGATGAATTTTACAAGTAGATTTTCGCTTTTATAATCACACACAAGTGGGTCAAGGTCATCCCGTGGAATTTTTAAAAAAAGCAACATATTGTAATGTACAAAGACATCACAATATGTTGCTTCTTTTAATTTTTTTTGTTTTTTTCTTTATATCATATTTATTGAAAAACAATTACAAACAAATAGTTACAATGTTATGTACAAACTAATCAGTAGTAGGTGTTACATGAATTGTAAGTTCAGTAGAGTTGTTTCCACTGGGTCCATGTGATACCAAATAGAGTGCGCCGGGTTGAATTATACGAAGATCTTCATTTTGAAGTAGTTGTACGAAGCGCTTTGGTAAGAAGATCTGAAATTTTGCTTCATCACCAATTGTATAAGGTGCCTCGCTCAAAGTGCAATTTATAGCATCACCTACTGAAGTTTCCATTTTCTTAATAGTATGAATGATGTAGTGTTTTTCTTCTTTTAGTTCAGAACATTTCTTCGTAGGTAGAATTGATGATTTAGAATGAGCGTTGAACTGATCAACTAAACTTTGAAGTAAGTTCTGTGATGCCATATTGATGTTGTTGTTAATCTTCTTGTTAATAAGAATGTCCGTCGGAGATGTTGTCTCTTCGGAGGTTTGAGTAATACTCATGCTGTGTCATGGTAGCGCTCTCACTTTTATAATCGACACTACCCCCACCACTGACACTACCCCCACCAGTTTGTTGAAGGAAATTATTCAAGCGGTAGGCATTCTTTAAAGCGCACTGCGACCTTCGATGTTTAAAACTTTTTGATGAAATACAAAGTTCGTTGAAGTAGCATTGGAAATCTTTATCAATTATTGCATTAATCACTTCGTTGCTTGTAAATGATTGTATCCAATTTGCTTTTTCCAATCCCCTTGTGTAGATAATTTTAAACTCTTTGCAATAATGATTCATAATGTGCGGCATCATGTTATAATTAATGAAACCTTCATCCCATCTTAAGTTGTGAAAATGTTTGTTCAACCATTTGTTTGTAACTTTCGCTTTAGTTGTTAGTCTATTAAATGGTACTGGAGGTTTGAACAAATAATGATAAACTACTGATGTGTTCATGTCCAAGATTACTAATTCTTTAATAATAAAATTACCATCATTTCCTCGGAAAGCTTGAAATTCAATTATACCTCTTTTAACTTCCATTATATGTGGCGCATTAGAAAACGAAACCCGTTTATTCATGATGAAGTCTTACTAACAACTGACTTAAAAATTGAATGAGCCGATGTTTATAACAGACAGGATTGTTCTTCTTCTTTCACTTCTTGTGCCACTTCATCAATATTAAAATTGGTGTGATAGTTGTTTAATTGTCTCCACATTTCAACTTCTTGAGGTATTCTATTAAAGATTGAAGTATCCACGGGACCGTATAAAATTGGAACAAAAGGTTTTTTGTCCAATGTATTAATTAGATAGTCTTTAATTATTGCACTTGAAAATATTAGTTGTTTCAAATATCTGGTGACGGGACCGGTAGTACAACTTAAAGTATAAAATTCTTCTTTAGTGAAATATAATTTAACATTATGTGTAGTTAAATCTCTGAAGCGAACAATTTGTCCTCTACGATGTTTTACTATATCAACTTCAATATTTGATTCCAATAAACTTAATCTTGTTCTTCTTCCAAATGTGTTGTTACTTAAATAGCACTCCAAAAGATGTAAATGTTTCATGAGAGATTCCCAAGTAATTTCACTGAAAGTAACCATTTTGTTTCCATGATTTAAAATAACAATTGGTGAATAATCCATTGATTTTAAAATTCCAACTGATATACTTTTTGTCATGCATGAAGAAATTGGGTAGATAATCCGAAGAAATACTTCTGTTAAAATATTGGTTGTAATGTTAACTTCAACCTTCTTCCTTTTTACTTCTTTTTCAGCTTTTTCTTCTTCTCTCTTCTTATGTTTGTTGAATTTTAGGAACTCGTCCATTTCTCGTTCAACTTGTTTTTCTATATCTGAACTATTATCATCCATTAGAGGTGTATTTTCTTCTCCGTTAGTAGAATTCATCTTGCGAATGATGTTTCCCATACGACGGTTGAAGATAGAATGAAGTTTCTACTAATTATTTTCTCGCTTTTATATTTTTCGTAAATCCTTGAAATTTATACAATTACATAATTGTTTGTTTTGAACTTGTCTTTCACAAATGAAATTCTAACCTCAAAAATTAAAGCAGATAATTCTAACCTCAAAAATTTGCAGTTGTTGTACAATTCTTCTTAAAGTACATTCTTCACAATTCCGGTCAGCGGTGTGCAAGTAACTATTTTATCATGTAGAATTAGACAGTATGCCGAAGTTCCATCCGCTACTGGTTCTTCAAATTCCATTTCAATTTTTATATCTACACTTGATGATTTTACCGATTCATTTTGTTTTGAACAATCGATTATAATTATTGGAGCCTTGGAATAATACTGGTCAGGTGATAATAGTGGTGTATTAGTCTTTCCATAATATGACGATTGAAATCTTGCATACATATCGTATAAAATAGAAAAACGTTTTTTGCTGAACATGACATTCAAATTGTCATAGGGAAAGAATTGAGAGTTTAGGAAAACTTTACAATTCTTTATTTTACAGTGATCAAATTGACCAGCATTTGCAGTAATAACATCTTTTCGCTTAGTTTGAAAACCGAGTATTATGTACCTTGCTCGTTCTAAGTAAGTTGATGTCTTGACGGTCCATGTTTGTCGTTCTGTCTGAGGTAGTGTAGGGTATTCATGAAATTCCCAACTTCGGAATGGCATCACAATATCACGGTCAGATTTCAACTTTCTCAATAATAGGATTCTATGTTCATCAGCCAATCTTACATGAGGTACTCTCCAAACAACTTTATCCAACTGTAGTTGCCATTCCAGTTTATCTTCCGTAGTTGCAGGGTCTGCAAGTATCAAGTCCTTATTAGTTGAAGATCTGAGTAATACTAATTCTTGTTTGACATTTATTATTACCCGTTTGTAATCTTCAGCGAATCCCAAAAGCAATCGTAAAGGTACATGAAAATCAAAGTGACCGTTGGAAGCTGGTGTTATAGTGTCTTTATCGGGGGCAACCCATCCGGCGGTGACTATTGAATTCTTCTCATGCGGTGTTAATGATGTTAATCCTTTCAATGTCGTTGTTAAACCAACCTTTTTTGTTGAATCAACCGTCACCCCTGATATTTCATATCTTATTTCATCAAAAAGATATGCCATCGGGTTATTTATAAAAGGAACTGTTGAAGCAGTTTTTCCATCCAATTTTAATACCCGTCCTTCAATGTACAAGTAACTTTCACACGGTAAAGTGTAAATATCTTGTTGTTGAATGGGGATCCTTATTTCATCGTTATTGTTTAATTTTGATGAAGTGTAAGGGTTGTGCGTGTGATATTCCTTCTCCCATAGTGTTTCGTCGAACGTTGGTCCTTGAGATATATCCAGGATATCCATCGCTGTTAAGTTTCAATCCAATCTTCTGTAGAAAACGAATGTTTTCCGATGTTAACTCTTCCAATGTCGAGGAGCTACTGAGCTCCCGACTCTTCCGTTGCGGTTTAAATGATAATCCCATGTTGACTTTTATGTTGCTGCTCTGATGTGTATCCGTATAGTAATTGTTTCTCCTCTAAAGTCAACACTATGACCGTCTTGATCCAATATGTTCAGTACGATGTCTGAAATGAAACTGGTGTTTAACGGTAGGTATATCAAGTTTTGTGGCTTCTCAACAATTTTAAAACCGGGAGCCACTGTTGGATAAAATGTATGTAAAATATGTTGATTAACTCCATCTCTATACGATCCGTGTATAATGTTGCACGTGACATCAATACTATTTACTTTCAATATTGTTACAGTTGAATCACCTGAATGAGTAGTTCCAGGAGTTAAAATTTTTTTTTTTGTATCTGTAAATCCAAGTAAACTGCCAATCGACTGTTCCAAGCTGACATCAATATAATATTTTGAAGTTATTTCTGCTTTTAAAGTATTATTGTTTCCTTTAACGGTGATATTGTCTTCTCCGAGTTGTTTCTGTAATAATTGGTTTATATCATCAATTTCATAAGCTCCAGTAGGAAATGTAATTATTTTCAATTCTGAGTATTTTCCTGCAGCATCCTTAGTTTCATAATAATGTAGTAAATTGTTTTTTCCTTCTGTAACATTAGGAATTGAATTGTAGGTAGTCAAATCAAGTAATGCCGCTTCCCATAATCTTTCCTTGGATAGACGCAATGCTGGGAACAGCGTACTTTTCAATGTGGATGAATTTCCACTCAGTGACACTGTATACGATGACATCTTAAAGCTGACTGACACTCTTCGCTAGAAACTCCAAACATAAATGCCCACATATTTCAGTATTGTTAGGTTGTTCTCTTTTGTAATTGTAAAAAATGTTTTTGGAGTTTCGAAAATAATGTTGCAGTTCTTTTGGCGGTGGTAGATTGCCAAAACTGTCAAAGTAGTAAATGGTTTGTCCGAGTTTTTTATAGCATACCCAATGAGTGCCTGGACCATAGGTGGAATCCAAATTTACTATTCCAGTTTCATTTTTCCATATTTTAGTTGGTAATGCATCTTTCATAAAAACTCCTCGAAAGAATGGTATTTTCAAACAATTTACATAATCATTTAACTGATGATTTGTTAAGGCTTTATTTGGAATTATCAATTGATTCTTCTTATTTAGTACACACGGTATGGTCTTAGGTATAAACCTGCTCCGTTTTTTACCATTTGCCAAACAGAAGTCTTCTTTACACTTGCCTTATGAGTTCTACGACGTCCTTTTTTAATGTTTCCACCTCTTTTGGGAGCGCCTCTCTTTGCAGGTTTTCCTCTGCGACGTCTTCCACCACCTAACTTTGCTTTTGTCTTCATGGCTGTAGTTACTGCCCAAGCTGCTGCTTTTTCTGCAATATTTGCGTCACTTGATTTTACTCTTTGCCAAGCTTTTTCCGCTAGAATTTTATCTGCTATTGATCTATTTGTTGAATCTTTATACTTTGAATATGCTATATCGTGTTCTTTGCAAGCTTGATCTAATTTATTAATTCCAGGATCTCCTCTTGCTAAACGTTTTGCCAACTTAGTTCCAGGTCCACAATATTGATAACCTCCGGGCAGATGTAATTCGTATGGTAAAGCGTCTATCGCTCGATTCACAACAGCACCAATTGGAATCCGTCTGAGCAGGGATAATGCAGCTGATGTTAAACCACGTCCTCTCTTGCCGCTGTCTTGACGACGACTGAGCGATACGGTCTTCATTATGCTGTTTTATGTAACCAACGTCTTCACTCTATGAAATACTTTATGATAATGAATCCTTTTTTTGTGTATTCCATACTTAAATATTCATAAGTTTTACTAGTATCTATCAATGATTTCATCTTTAATCCATTGGTTTCTCTGAGAATCTTCGATTTTATTGTGTTTCATCGATGCATTAATCAAATGATTATGCATATCAATAACTACATTACCTACAAGATTCATTACATACTCTACATTAGTAGCATCTTTGTTACGTGTAGGATTATCAAGATTTGTGATACGTTTACCATTACATGTATACACAGATGGATCGTTATTAGAGGTTGCTATAACTTGATTAATAGTAGCAACATCATTCGGAGCTATTCCTGCTGATATGTTAGATATTCTTTTATTTTTTCCATCATATACGTTATTTATTTTATCTCTAACTATAGTTTGTTTTACAACAACACAATCCTGATCATCTTTACCAGATTTAACTTCGGTTAATCGTCTGCCTCCACATATAAAGTTAACACCAGTAGCTGATAGTTGTGGCACTTGTGTTAAAATAACAGCATCATGTTCTTCCGTGCCTAAACTTATATTTGACAATCTTTTATTTTTTCCATCCCACTTGTTATTTTGTAGTTGTAGTAAGGTAAACTTTTCACTTCCTTGCACAAACTCATCACCTTTCTTTGACACCACCTGATTTTGTTTAACAAAAGCGGATGTTCCTTTCTTCAAGCTTTCATTCATTTGTCTCACAGTAGCAGCATCCGATGGAGTTGAACCATCTTTCAGATTGGACAACACTTTTCCATGACAATCAATAACAGCACTATTATATAAAATACAATTATCTTTAATGTATTTTATATTAACACCATCACTTTCTTCTTTAGGATATCCAATATCGTTTATAGTATATTTATAGAAGGAAAATCCATCTTTTTTCTTTTCTGGTATTACAGAGTGCAAATAACGCTTATTAATTGTATCTGTATCCTCGGTTGGATCTGCCACATTAGTTATTTTATAATTTAAAGCATTGTACTTTTTTCCACTTTTAGTCTTTTCCAACAGTAAAGCATATTCCATCGCAGATAGAAAATAGCCTTTATTAACAACATCTCCATTGTTGACTGGTTTTGCAACGTTAATAACCCTGTGAGATTTTGCATCATACAGTTGGTTGTTGTCGAGTTTTAAACTTGTAGATGTTTCCTCCTTTACTGTCTTTAAATTTGTTGCATCTCCATCTTCTTCTGGATCTTTAACAAACTTTAAACGTTTATTATTTATGTTATAGTCACCTTCGGGTGTTTGCGGTAATCCACTTCTTTTTCTGTTTTCTCCAACTTGCACTCCTAACGCGGAGTAGCGTCCGAACTTGTCGACGCTCATGTTAGAACTGACACATTATACACCTGCAACTCTTATATATCCGCGGACAATTATACAATTATGTCGCGATTCCTGAGTTCATCAATCAGAGCTACCCATTCATTATTTAAACCTGTATGACCAGCTTCCATGGCTTCATGCAATAGTCTCATTCTATCAACCAATTTATTGATGTCATTGTAGTAAATCACATTTGTATTGTATAGATTTTTCATCAATCCTTTACCAGATGTTGAAGTATCTCCTTTACTCTTTTTACCATGTTGTTCAAGAAGTGATAAATCCATAAGTGATAAAGATTTTCTTTTCAGTGGTTGTCTTACCGCTGGTGCAGTACGTAATGTTGGCAATTTTCGTGGAGGAAACAACTTTTTTATAACGATGTTATATTTTGTTGCACGTGAACGATTAATCATTCCATCCTTTAAGTAGTTTCTTTTATGAGCGCTAGTATTTTGTAGAATCTCCTTAAAAACACTTAAATCTTTGGATGAATATCTTAGTGGTATGTTTTTAAAAATTAATTCATATAATCCTTTTGTTCCTTTATATCTATGCTCACCAATAATGATGTAATCGTCTTGTGTTATTTCAAGCTTTGAATCGCCAATCTTCAATTCATTCCCATCAATTCTTGCTCCGTATACGTGTGATCTACTCAAATTCGGGTTTGATTTCATGTCATGTAGCATTTTCATTATATATTTTCTTCCAAGAGGTCCATGTTGTAATATATCGCTACTCAATTGAGTTAAATTTGGAATAGATTGTTCAGCTTCAGGTATTGGCTGTTCTTCTTCCTTTTCAACAATTGGTTCTTCTTCTTTTGTTTCTTCTTGCTCACTAGCACTTGTATATGAATCATCATCTTCTTCTTTTTTTAATGCTTGTACTTCTTGTTTAGAAACTGGTAGTAAAACATCTCCTTCATAACGAGGTTTACCAATAGTTTCCGATATCTGTTTTAAAGGTTCCGTAATAGGTTTAAAGGTAGTCTCTAGAAATTCTTCTCTTTCACTTAAACCCATCCTCAATGCACGATTCTTCATCCTAATAGAATCACTGAGTGATTTTATTTCTTTCAATAGTTTTTCTTGATTCACCATGTTTACACTGTGAAGTTCAACGTGTAACTAGATGTAGCATCGGTAGTTCAACGCATAAATACAAATTTATCCAACCCTATACGATATCTACCATTTTTAATATCTTCTTCCTTCATAATAACGAGAAAGCTATATTTCTCATTCCATGCTTTGCCACACATCTCTTTAAATTTTTCAAATGGCATATCCGCATTTACATGATCATTATATATATGCTTTAAATTTGTTTCATCTTGCTTGAAGATGATCAACATATTTGCATTGTCTCTTATAAGTTGTTTTGGAATTTTACTGTATGTTTGACCAATATAAATGCTATCAATATTATGATGTCTTCCCATAGCAAAATAATTCCTTATTGTGTCATGATTTTCACAACAAACATCGTCAAATATAAAAATAGAAAATGGTTTTGCTTCATTTGGTTGCATAATTGTTTCACTGGCATTAAACTTGTAAAAATTCACTTCAGGTACACTTGCAAGTACTTTATCCAATAATTGATATTTTGGTTGTTGCAATGATTTTGAAAAAATGTATATATTATTAAAACGCAATCCTTTAGGATTAGTTATAAGGTTAAAAACAACATTAGTTTTTCCACAATTTGAAGGACCAGTTATTAGACATCTTATCGTATTTGGTAGTAATTCACCATGTTTTCCATGATTTAACTTATCATTGTCAACTGTCAATTCATCAATGTTATTGATATTAAATCGATCTTTTTGTTGTACAATCTCCATCTTGTATAAAGGTTAAACACACAATGAGCTATTAAACAACTATACTAAGTCTTTTAAAGGAATCCAAGAGTCTTCACTTTTATCAAACCCTAACCACCGGACTTTAACCATATCCTTTTTCCTTTGTAAAATCTTCTCGACAAGATATACATCACCAACTGTTGATTTCAACAATTCGTGTCCGTAGAATCCACCTTGAAGTAATTCACCCTTGTTATCCTTTAATAAATAGGTTTCAGGTATAGTTGGTTGCACTTTATAAATTGTAAATACTTCATTAGTCCAATTTGGTAGATATCTTTTACTAAATACACCTTTGTATTTGCTTATACGAACTTTATCGTTGACCTTGAACTTCTTTGGTTGCAATTTTTCTAATTTCGGTGTTGTATTATTTTTAATGCGTTGTAATACAATTTTCGCATTAGCACTGTTTACCTGGATAGGTTTCATTCCAATGGTACGATGATATTTGTTGTTATACTGTTTTATAAGTTGTGGTAATATGTCATACCACACATATGATCCTCGTTTTGAAAATTGTTTATACATCGCACCTTTCAATGTTCTATTGAATCTTTCAATTATTGAAGCTTTAACTTCAGAATTTGTAGAATAATGATTTATTTGATATTTCTTCATCAAAGCTCTAAAGTCTTTATTAAAATATTCTTTTCCATCATCGGTCTGTAGATGTTTAATTTTAAATTTATTTCTTTGTATTATGGTTTCCATAGCTTTTGTAACACTTTTACCAGTCTTATCCTTCAATGGTAAAGCGTCAGCTATTTTAGTAAAACAGTCTATAATTGTTAAAATATATTTAAATCCTTTATTTATTTTACTGTGCGGTATCATTTCAATGAGATCAGCTTGATAAAGATCATTCATTCCTTTAATGATTGTACTTCTTCTTGGAAATCTTCTTCTTGCTGGTTTATGTAGTTCATTTACAATCTTGTCCTTCATACTTTCCATCTTCAGATGTTGCTTGTACACCGCTTGTAAAAATACTGACCCATAGAATAGTTAATTCTCATTTATATAGTTTGAATATAGGTCAAGGCCATTTCCTATTAGTGTAAAAAAGAGGGAACATGGCATTGGGCTTGCCATGTCCCCTCTTCTTTACGGAAAGGAAAAAGGAAGAAGGTAGAGGACGAAGAATAGGTTTACTGGTCGATAGGGTTTAGAGAGTAGTGGCCAAATGGTAAAGTATTAATTTTATCTTCTAAAATATGGCGCTTGTCATCTTTGTAGCTTAATGCCCACTTTGTTTGTTTGACACTAAAAAGTTGATGATTATAACTTCTAATAGTGTTGAACGTTGCAGTTGTTTCAACATTTTCAAACAAACATCTTTTATAATGTTCAAACTGTACGTTCTTTTTCAGGAAAGAAGTTTTTATTCCTTTGGCCTTCTTCGTGACTTGATGTTCGTTCCTCTCGTTTATGTACAGTTGAAATGAATACAGTTTGGACATTAATGCTACAATTTCCATCATCGGCACACCATTTGTTTCATCTTTAAATTTTCCCAATACTTTCTTATTTCTGTCATAGTCGTAATTTGGATGATCCTTAGGATAATCGGAAAAGTCGAAATCATCTTTATATATAAAGGTGCGTAGATCTTCATACATGTCATTTGTTTTAATCCAGTAAATTAGTGCATCCGTGTCCATATATGCAATACCAATGTTCTCTCTTCCATAATAGTTAACCATCTTCTTATAATGAAACTCGTACATATGTGTTTTTGAAATATCCAAGATTGACATTCCAAGATACAAAGGACGATCCATTGTAACTGACTTCTTGTTCATGGAAATAACAACTAGATTTTCATTAATAATTATAGATGAACCAAAGTTTGGTTGTTGCACCAATTTCTGTAATTTTACTGGATCAGTTACCAATTTGATATCCTTATGTTTCCTTTTGTTTTCCAAAGTCTTGCCAAATATTGCGTTATTCATTAATTTGAAAAAATCTTTTTGAAAACTTGATGTAGCGGTGGCTCTTCTTCTTGTGTTGTTGTCGATGTAAGGTTTTAACCAACAAGATTGAGAAAATTGTAGTACTCGATTAATTTTTGTAATTCTCAATCCTAAGTCTAAAGCTTGTTGTATCATCCAGTAGTGTCCAACATATCGAGACTTGTCGGTTAAAGTCATCATTAATTTTGGCCATCTTCCAGTAGGGGAAATTTCAGTCTTCGGAAGAAGTGGTAAATCATAATGTTGATCATGAAGATGTTCAGGATATTCAAAATTAACATCAAAAATGTAACCAGTTTCACCATGCTTCGGTATATCCATTATGTTTCCAATCGATTCTGGATCTATCCATTTAAAATTATCATATGGAAGGGGATTCGACATTGCCCATCCGTATAAGTTATTTGCATCGAAATAACCTAGGAATGTTGTTGGTTTTGATGCATCATAATCGGGCAGATACTTGTTGTTCGCCTTGAAATGTCGTGTAACGCTTTGCGTCAATCCCCCTCGAACTCCTGACTCTAACATCATAACCATATCTATATCAGTAAGAAGTTGTATTTTACAATTTGTTTCTTTCAACATAGCTTGCCATGCTAATCCAGGTGAAGTGTACGAATGAAGAGGGTCCAATCCATATGCCGCAAAACATGTATTTCTAAATTCTTCCATTATATCACATAGTAAAGTTACATCCAATTTAACATAAAAATCTGAATATTCTCCCAATGTTCTAAATCCTAAATCGTTCCATACTTTACATGCATGATCATAGTCCTCTTGAGATATGTCCATGTCATAAAGTTTACTTTTGAATTCTTCTTTAGCCGGAAGTGATGTTTCATTAAATCTTTCTAAACTGTCTATGTAATCATATGGAAACACACCTTTCCGAAGTACCAAATCCAGTTTGTCGTTATTTACAATCTTCTTTGTTTCGATGAAATCTTGTTTCCTTAAATTTTCTGAAAGTTTGGATAAACTCGACGGCATAAATCTGTAGGAGTCCAAGAATCTTAGTTTCATGTTTCCAACTTCTTTGGAAAAACTTATGAACTTCTCTGAAGTTTCAGCTAACACATCGATTTTACCGTCGTCTCTTCCTAGTTCAGGTATTATAAAATGAGCATCGTACCCACTGAGGTTATGCAGAACCACAGGAATAAATAGTGGTAAACGATAGCTCAAGTTGCATTTATTACAAGCAGCACCCCTGTAATAACCTGTGAGGTGATCGTGATCTTTAACTTTATAATTCTCAATAGTAAAATCATTTTTGCATAAGAAACATCGAGTTGCATTTTCATGTTGAATTTCTTCTTCTTCCTCCATCGGTTTCATTGGTACAATATTTGTATATAATCTTTGTGCATTTCCAGCTATTGAATATAAGTGATCAAGAAATATTTTTTCTACATTTTCACCACGATATACTAGAGGTTCTGAAGTTAATCCATATCTGTTTAAATGTTCTTCTGATAATGTTGATTTAACCATTAAACAAAAACTATTTGGTTTGTGCATTTGATATTTGACACTTTTTCTAGCTTCACAATTTTCATCTTCTATAGGAATTAGTGTTGATTCAAAGTCCGCATATACAACTATAGGGATACGGTATTGATGATGAACCTTTTGAAATGTAACAAATGCTCTGTTTTCCGAAGGTAAATTAATCTTTGCTTCATAATTATTGTTACATAGCCTTTTGTGCTCTTGTAACCATTCTCTTCCTTGTCTTCCTTCTCGTTGAAAATTAAAACATCTCTTGCAAATTATCTTTCTGTGTCGAGCTTTAGAAAGCTGCTTGTTAACAAGAAAGTCGAATTTCTTAATGTACACATAGTGAGACACATCTCCTCGCGTTAGTAGTAGTAAATCCGTATGATCTGGTAGCTCTTCTTTTACAACACGTAAAGGATACACTTTGTTTGAACTATCTAATGCAAAAACATTGATAGATGTACCAGGATTTTTCTTCTCAAATTTTGATATATCTTTCAGTGATACAGGGTAAGTAATTCCTTGAAAATTGTACCTATGTCTTTGATTTTCATAGTGTTGGTTAGGTTTATCGAAATGATTTGGTACAAACTTAGATGTCATCGCATATCTAAAACATTCATTATCTTGATTTTTCACATTAATACATGATCTTGTATCCTTAATTCTTTTGGGCAAAGGAATGTAACTAGATCCCATTAGTCCATATCCATGTTTATGAACTCTTATATCTAATACTTCAATACTTGTAAGACTCCATCCGGATCCTCTTCCTTCGTGTTCCTGAATTTTTGTTAATATTTCTTCTATACAGTTTTCTACTATTGAATCAATGTTTGAACTTTCCATAATGGTTCGGTTTTTTGTTATGAATCCTCTTGGTGATAATTCTTCTTGTACATTTATAAACATAGCTTCTAGTAGTAAACCAAATTTAAGAAAGTTCAATCTTTTCAATTCTTCTTTTAAAGTTTTACTGATGATTGGTTTTGCTTCTCTAATAAATTCTTCTAGCTTCAAGTTTTCATTTTGAATCTTATGATGCATTACTACTTTACCGGGTAATGCAAATACTTGTAGATTCGGTAAAGTAGTTGAAGATGTTGCAGTTATTTCATCTTGTTCTTCTTGTTCTTCTTGTTCTTCTTGTTCTTCTTGTTGTTCTTGTTGTTCTTGTTCTTGTTGTTCTTGTTGTTCTTGTTCTTGTTTTTCTTCTGGGTTGTTGTGAATTAGTTCTTTATGACAGTCTAATAGAATTTCATCGTGAAACGATTCCGAACATTTATCGCAACAATACATGTTGAGATGTTTACTCTTCGAAATTTCACCAAGAAATGAAATGGGCTCTCATGTTCCTCCTTTTATAACGGTTCCCCCACCACTATTTCATCTTCTTCACTATCCAAGGAAATCAAACATTTTGAACAAAAATATTAACCTTCCACAAACTAATTGTTCATTCGTGTTCTTTATTCCCATTGGAGTTTTAGTATATACTTCTTTATATTCAAGCTTTAACGAACTTTCCCCCACCCAACTAATTGTAGTTACTTTTAGGTGAAAATGGCTACAGCACAGACACTTGGTTAAACTAAATTTGTGCATAAATTAACTAAAGTTAAACTAAAAATTCGCATAAATTAAAAGTTAGTTCAAAACTAAAATTTGACAGTATTAAAAAAAAAACTCTTACAGTTGAACAAAAATAAACGTTAGTTCAAAACTGAAATTCAACAGTGTTAACCAAATTCTAACAGTCGAACAAATAGGTCAAGGTAATCCAATTTAACGCGAGAACGAGGAATAGAGCACTAAGTGGCATGTTAGTCCATTACCACAAAGTGATCTATTCCTCGCTCTCTATTCTACATCTACTTTTTTGGGTTTACTTATTTATATTAAAATGTTCAAATTTTACTATGTAGAATGTCCATTCTTGCTCTTCAACTCTTCAATTGTTTTTAGCAAATATTCGTTAGTTTTCACCAAAGTCTTCATTTTGCTACATCCAATTTCAATGGAAGGAATTATAAGTTGTAATTTTATAAGTTCAATCTTTTCTTTCTTGCGAATTTCTCTCTTTATTATGTTGTTCCTTATTTTTGCTGAAGATTTAAACTCCATGTTGTTTCTGCTAAAGCCACAATAATAAAAGTCTCTTCAAACAACCTGCATTTATACACATTCCCCCACCATTTTATAATCCCCACTCCTTTCCCCCTTCTTTATAGGATTTGAAAGGGATAAGGTGTAGGGTGGGGGAAGGGTAATTTTGTTATTACACTAGTTGTGCAAGAAAATAGCCGCCAGTGTCCACACCTTGTTCATAGCACTCCATCATAGATTGTGCCCACTGCAACATGCGGTCTCTGTCATTTGGTGTGACAAGGAAAGAATGACTATCACCATACAATATAAAAGAGTCAATTCGTACATAACATCCTGAGTCCAACCATTTATTAGCTTCAGCCATAAACTTTTCTATTGTATCAAATGGAAATTGTGGATCAATTGCTATGACTTTACGTTCTTCACTAAGTTCAACAGTATAATCATCATCGTCCTCATCATCTTCACTTTCACTGTCATTACTTAAAGTGTCTTCAGATTCTTCAAAAACATCAGAAATTTCGGAAAAATTGAAATTTTCATTCAGATGAGGAGGCATTTTGAAGCAAGAAATATTGTAAACAGCAGAGACGAAACGACAAGAGCGGCGTGTAGAAGAAAAATGAAGGGGTGACCAACGCTCGCTCCGCTTTTATAATAGTATGCAAATGAGGGGTAGGAGCTGACCGTGACCAGTCATCGACCCAAAGGAGTGGGGGAAGTACTTTTCTTACTACTTGGATGGAAGTAGGTTAGTAGGTCACGAGACTTAGAGTGTTAAAAAATAATGGGGGAGAAACACAACGCTATAACGCATTGTGTTCTCCCCCATTATTTTTTTAGCAACAATTTGGAAAAAAACTAAGTGAATTTACTGTTTACGCCCCCACCTTGTAATACGATCCTTTTTATCCCTGAGGAGAAAGTCTTGAGAATCTAAAGTGTTAAATCTCTTCTCTTTACACAAATTCTCACAAACTCTAATTTTATATTTTAAGCCGTTACATTTTGCCAAAATGTGTTGGTGGTCAACAACACTTAGAAAAAAATATTTCAAACCTTTCTTAAGCCTCTCTCCTCTGACGGATATTATTTTAGGATCGTCTTCAACGGTGGGGATTTCTGTCAGTTGTGGTTCAGAAATATGTTTCACGATATGTACACGGCAAAAACTTTCATTTTAACACATTTCCTCCCACAAGCTATCCTTTCTTAATTCCCCTAGTGAGCACTTCAGGGCAAGTAGTGGGACGGCTAAATGCCCTACGACGCTCTTCTTGTAATAATTGAAATTGCTCTGAAGGAGCAGGCTTAGGAGCAGGTTTGGGAGTAGGCTTAGTGGATTTAGTTTTATGATAGGTGTGGTCTTCAGGCATAGTAAGTGGTGGGGTAGGAGGCAATGGTGACAGTGGAATGATAGGTGTACTAAGACTATGAAGCAAAGTTTCAATGAAGGGGTATTAAGACGGGGGAGCTGGCTTCTGTGGAGGCGGCATGATGGTTGATGCGGTGTGGAGTCGTTTGAAAGCGAAGTAGAAGGCGAAGGCGGTGAAAAAATGCTTCGAAGTTTAGAAGTCTTGATAGGCGGAAGAATAGTGCCAGAAGTTGAAGGTTGGGATCCAAGTTGCTTCTTGTACCAGTCAGGAGGATTTTTCAGACGAAGAGTTTTCTTTGGTGCAGTAACAGCCGTAGTAGAAGTTGAAGTAGAAGTTAAAGTAGAAGTTGTAGTTGGCAGAGATGACATGGTTTGTGCTCCAAGTTCGCAGCGTAACGTCTGGAATCAGAATGAAATGTTAGCCGCAGTCGGTGCGTCTTTTATAACAATATGCAAATGAGAGGGGTAGCAGCTGGCCAAGACTGATTATTGACCTGGAGGTGGGGGAAAAGGGAAAAGAGAAGGTATTTATTTAAAATAATTCGCATAACTTTTAACTAAAATAAGATAACCAAATTCTTCTTTTACCAAATGTTTGTCTTACATAGACCTTTTCAATGATGTATCGCTTGTCCAAATCCGTCAATCCGTTATCAAGCTATAGCCATTTAATTTTTCAGGTCATGACCGGTCGTTCACTCCGAGTAGTGGGGGAAGGAGTGGGGGAAGGAGTGGGGGAAGGAGTGGGGGTAGGAGTAGGGGAAGGGGGGGGGGGGGGGGGGGGGGGGGGGAATCGACTCCATTTTTTCGGGGGGGGGGGGGGGGGATCGACTCCATTTTTTCGGGGGGGGAGGGGGGGGATCGACTCCATTTTTTCGGGGGGGGGGGGGAGGGGGGGGGGGTCATTGACCTTCCAAAAGTGGGTCAAGGTCATTCAAGATTTATAATGATCCAAGGTGATGGGAACAGTAATACTGTTCCCCACCACCCTGTTTGCCTAACGGTTCCCACTCCCAACCCACTAGTTACGTTCTGCAAGGGACATCGACGCAATTTTGTTTGGACCGTCCGGGTCCTACCGTAACGGTCCGGTCCGGGTCTACCGTAACCATGAATTCCAAGGGAAACTGGAACACCTAATGCAGAAACGCAACTCTAACCCCACCCAAACTAATCCCACCCATTATATTCCTAAACAAAAATGCAAAAACCTAGTCCGCATTTTGCGGATGTCCACCCCTTCTAAGTGAAGTTCAACTGAACTTCTGAATTTACAGTTAATCTACCCCCTAACATCTAGCTGAAAGGCAAAACAACGACATAAATTATTAATATCAACACTTAAAACTAACAACACATCATTATTAAAAACCAAATAATTCAACACAACCAAATACCTTCATTATTCTTAAAATTAATACACCTTAATGCTAAACACCTCTTAAAATTAATACACCTTAATGCTAAACCCAACTTATAACTAACATCGCAATGCGCAAATTATTTCTTAAATTAAATACAACTTAAAACTAAACACACACACACACACACACATACCACATTGCATTAAAAAACGCAACGTAGTAGAAGAAGTTCAAATATATATAGCCTACTATATATTTGAAACCTCTTGCTGAGTCGCCAACAACCTTTCGCTATGAAAGTTTGTTGACGACTGACGCTAAGATCAGGCTCGTATTGCTCCTCGGATTCTCGAGTAGTGGGGAAGTTGTTTCACTCCAGTACAGTGTTCAATCCAGTCCAGTTCGCAGCAGTATAAAAGGAAGGCGAAGGAGTGGGGAGCAGCATATGCACAGCAACGCAAAACCAAGGTTTGAGGTTAGAATTATCCATGTGCAGTAGCGCTAAAGTGAGTAATACAGGACTAGGCGCATGCGCAATAGCATAGTCACTATTCCGATCCGGAGAACTCGTTGCATGCGCAGCAGGTTTGAGGTTAGAATTATCCATGGCAGCTGCCATATTTAGTCTGGTTTCACCACATACAGTCAACAACCGGTAGTGACCGGCCATTGAACTGGAGGAGTGGGGGAAGGAGTGGGGGAAGGGGGGGGGGGGGGCTCCATTTTTTCGGGGGGGGGGGGGGCTCCATTTTTTCGGGGGGGGGGGGGGAGGGGGGGGGGGGGGGGGAGGTCATTGACCTTTCCGGTCGGTTATTGACCCCAAGGAGTAGGGATAGACACAGAACCCTACTTCTCTTACTACTCAGGTGAAAGTCGGTCAACCAGTCATTTGCTTGCCATCTGCCGCCATCTGGCTGGAGTTATTGCCTCTATAAAGGTGGGTAGTTTATCGCGCTACAAACATTCATTGCCTCGCATCCGCTCGGTCATCATCTCTCGTTAGTTTTATGTTATGACTACTTCACTTACTAGGTTTGAGGTTAGAATTATCCATGGAATAGCCTTCGTAAATTCTAACCTATAAAATTACTACTCTGGCTTTCTGTTTCAATTTCTTTTACACTTCATTTTATATCTCAGTCTTATTTTAACTTCTGAACTTAACACATCGGTTATGATGACTGCACAATGTTTAAAATTAAAGCTTTTGCGAACACAACACATATTACGAAGTACTTCTAAACCTTCAATTTCAAAGTGTAGAACTAATTTAAATAGAGTTAGGAAGAAGTACAGTTTTAACCCATTATACTCAAAGACTTCGCAGGTTAATGTTGATGATAATGTTATTTACAACATTTTGCATTCTATGTTACAATTCAACAACTTTGAACTTGTTACACCTATCGACTGTGTTCAACAAGTTTTTTTATTTTACCCCCACTATTCCTTATATAAGTGCTCTAACCACAATTCCTACTTCATCCTTCTCTATTCTGTTCAGCTGAGCTAATATTTGAGGTTAGACTTATCCATGGCGGCCGCCATGTCTGGTTCAGTTTTACCACATAGAGTCGGCGACCAGTTATTGATCTAAAGGAGTGGGGGAAAGGGTGGTGGGGGAAGGTTGCCGTTTTATAAGCCCTCTCCCTAGGCGGCGCTTCTCATTCGATCGCCAACTTTCAAACGATAAACACCTCTCCCATGGCACGAATCAATTATCCCGCTATCACCAACTACTTCAACTTAAAACTATTTCTGGTGATAGTTGGATAGAATTTTTTAAAACTTACTCTGGATGACCTTGACATATTTTCCGCATCTCAGTTATAAGTTTGAATTTCAATTTTCAACTAACTCTTAATTTTTCTTCAACTGTTAGAGTTTCGTTAACACCGACGAATTTCAATTTTGAACTAACTTTTAATTTTAATTTTATGCGCAAATTCACTTCACCCTAACGCCAACACTATCGCCATCTCCACCCCAACCTATATAACATAAAATATAACTACAGCATCTCATATATACCCTCCATCCCCCACCGGAAGCTATGTGACATGGCAGCTGGCGCCAGCTGCCGCGGCACGTGGCCCGGTGGGCACGTGGCCGGTTTTAAAAGTGACCAAAACACACTACTTTTGACCCATGTGGTTAAAAGTTCCTGAGGACAAATAGTTTCATTTAACACGGACAATCGAGTAGAATGCTTTAACAGTCAATGAAGTAAAATCTTCAAAAATATTTATAATCTTAAACACACCATTTATTGTGATATTAATTATTAAATACTTCGAATATAAATACTTGAGATAACTTTATTTTTGTTTCTCTAGCGCCTAACGTTACTTTTTTTTACGTTTATCAAATAAAATTTTAATTTAAAATTTTTAAGTAACAAAAAATGTTCCCACTTGTTTTTGTTAGTGATACATCCCATTCGTTTTATACTTTAGAAATGTAACAAGTGAATTATATAAAGAGTAAAAAATACGTATGCTATAGCAAAGCCTGTTGTGAAATAGTACGGATTTTTATAATTATTTATGATTGAAATAATAATATTAGCAAGTTAAAATAATATTAACTTCTTAAAGTTAGAATCAAACAATTTATGAACAAATTTTAAAGTTGTCCCTAATTGACAAATTAAAATATTACATTTGGTTTGTTTTCTTTTAAAAATAAAATAAACTTACAATAAACAGATAACACGAATACAGTACAATGAAAAGCACAATAAAATTGTAAACAAATTGTGTTGTCTACATTGCTAAAACATACTATGCTTTCTTTACTTGAGGATTTAAAGTTAAGCAGCTTTACGTAGGTTTAACCATCTTGAAACTTTGGCTAGGTAATTAATTACGAGGTATCCAACTTTTCTCTTGATTATTTAATGAACCAACAAACACGTTGCTTGATACTACTTAAGGTTTATGCCTAAAATTTTGAAACTATTACTAAAACATACATACCAAAAGAACACAAAACAGTTTTATCAATTAAGTTAGCAGGCTGTTAATAAATCTATGCACAAATTCACACCGTATATAAATGTGTCACTTTGATCTATACTATTTATAATAGAACTCATATGATGTTTTATTAATGCTATCAGGTATTAAATATGGTTTCAGCTATTAAAATGAAAATATTTTAAGTATTTTATGTGCCTGAGCATATTGTAATGTACAACAGAAAACCACAATTAAGTTCGGTTTTATTCAACTAACAATAAAAATCTCATGTGGACGTTTACTAGAAGAGGAAGTCCAAAACAATCTTGTTATAGCTTTTAATAAAATTACCTTCTTGATGGCTCCTGATAAGCTTAATGGTAATTATCTATGACTTCAGCGCATTCTTGGATCGAAAGCAAAAATTTTGGTGCCGACCACTTTTCAAAAATGCGTTAGTGTTCATATTACAAAGCCCCTAAGTAAAACACTCCTCTGTTTTAGATATGAGCAAAAAATGTAAATAAATAAATAAAACCTATGAAGTAACCAACATTTTATATAACGCAGTCGTCGGAGCGTCATGTGAAACGAAATGTATATTTGTTATTCAATTATATTTCACTTGCTATATTTTTAGCCCAAAAACAAGAGCTAGTTATGTATTTTATTATACTCATTAACGATAGCTTTGACCACTGCAAATTGGGTGGATAAATTTGTACATTTAACAAACAATGTATAACTTTTGTTAAAATTACCTTGAAGTTATCCTTAAGTTAACAATTTTACATTGAGACCGGTAAAGATGTTAATATTTTTAATCATATGGATCATGATATGTTATTAATATCCAAAGTTTTCATATTCCCATCTTAACAATATTAAATTTTTATCAATATATTATTAAAATTTTAAATAAACAATTTTGTAGCTTTGATTTTACACAAGTTTGACGATATGGAAAATTTGAGCGAATTTCTTATAGGGTGGAATCTATTACCGTTGGTCTCATAGCAAGAACTAAGCCCAGGATCTGTTAATTTTTTGTTTTGAGGTACCCAGAGACCAAAAATAATAGTTATTAAAATTTATATCTTTATGTATACAAGTAGAGGGAAAAAGCCACTTCTAAACCGGAAGTGACGTCAGCTGCCAGGGCAGCTGCAGGGGTCAGATGGTGTCAGCTGCCAGGGCAGCTGCAGAGTGCAGATGGCGAGAGCATATGCCCTGAATTTGAAGTAGAATTGGGCATGAATTAAGAGTTAGTTGAAAACTAAAATTCAACTGTGTTAACTAAACTCTAAAAGTTGAACAAAAATTAAGAGTAAGATCAAAACTGAAATTCAACAGTTATAACTGGGGGCCTGGAAAGTATGTCAAGGTCATCCAGAGTAAGTTTTAAAAAAGCCTACCCAACTACCACCAGAAATAGTTCAAAGTTGAACTAGTTGGTGATAGTGGGATAATTCATTCGTGCCATGGGAGAGGTGTTTATTGTTTGAAAGTTGGCGATCGAATGAGAAGCGCCGCCTAGGGAGAGGGTTTATAAAATGGCAACCTTCCCCCACCACCCCTTCCCCTACTCCTTTAGACCAATAACCGGTTGCCGACTCTATGTGGTGAAACTGAATTAAACATGGCGGCCGCCATGGATAATTCTAACCTCAAATCTTAGCTCAGCTGAACAGAATAGAGAAGGATGAAGTAGGAATTGTGGTTAGAGCACTTATATAAGGAATAGTGGGGGTAAAATAAAAAAACTTGTTGAACACAGTCGATAGGTGTAACAAGTTCAAAGTTGTTGAATTGTAACATAGAATGCAAAATGTTGTAAATAACACTATCATCAACATTAACCTGCGAAGTCTTTGAAGAGTATAATGGGTTAAAACTGTACTTCTTCCTAACTCTATTTAAATTAGTTTTACACTTTGAAATTGAAGGTTTAGAAGTACTTCGTAATATGTGTTGTGTTCGCAAAAGCTTTAATTTTAAACATTGTGCAGTCATCATAACCGATGTGTTAAGTTCAGAAGTTAAAAGAAGACTGAGATATAAAATGAAGTGTAAAAGAAATTGAAACAGAAAGCCAGAGTAGTAATTTTATAGGTTAGAATTTACGAAGGCTATTCCATGGATAATTCTAACCTCAAACCTAGTAAGTGAAGTAGTCATAACATAAAACTAACGAGAGATGATGACCGAGCGGATGCGAGGCAATGAATGTTTGTAGCGCGATAAACTACCCATTTTCATAGAGGCAATAACTCCAGCCAGATGGCGGCAGATGGCAAGCAAATGACTGGTTGACCGACTTTCACCTGAGTAGTAAGAGAAGTAGGGTTCTGTGTCTATCCCTACTCCTTGGGGTAAATGACCGACCGGAAAGGTCAATGACCTCCCCCCCCCCTCCCCCCCCTCCCCCCCCCGAAAAAATGGAGCCCCCCCCCTTCCCCCACTCCTTCCCCCACTCCTTCCCCCACTCCTCCAGGTCAATGGCCGGTCACCACCGGTTGTTGACTTTATGTGGTGAAACCAGACTAAATATGGCAGCTGCCATGGATAATTCTAACCTCAAACCTGCTGCGCATGCAACAAGTTCTCCGGATCGGAATGAGTCTATGCTATGCGCATGCGCCTTGTCCTGTATTACTCACTTTAGCGCTACTGCACATGGATAATTCTAACCTCAAACCTTGGATTTGTGTTGTTGCGCATGCGCCGCTCCCCACTCCTTTGCCTTCCTTTTACACTGCTGCGAACTGGACTGGATTGAACACTGTACTGGAGTGAAACAACTTCCCCCACTACTCGAGAATCCGAGGAGCAATACGAGCCTGATCTTAGCGTCAGTCGTCAACAAACTTTCATAGCGAAAGGTTGTTGGCGACTCAGCAAGAGGTTTCAAATATATAGTAGGCCTATATATATTTGAACTTCTTCTACTACGTTGCGTTTTTTAATGCAATGTGGTATGTGTGTGTGTTTAGTTTTAAGTTGTATTTAATTTAAGAAATAATTTGCGCATTGCGATGTTAGTTATAAGTTGGGTTTAGCATTAAGGTGTATTAATTTTAAGAGGTGTTTAGCATTAAGGTGTATTAATTTTAAGAATAATGATGGTATTTGGTTGTGTTGAATTATTTGGTTTTTAATAAAGATGTGTTGTTAGTTTTAAGTGTTGATATTAATAATTTATGTTGTTGTTTTGCCTTTCAGCTAGATGTTAGGGGGTAGATTAACTGTAAATTCAGAAGTTCAGTTGAACTTTACTTAGAAGGGGTGGGACATCCGCAAATTGCGGACTAGGTTTTTTGCATTTTGTTTAGGAATATGATGGGTGGGATTAGTTTGGGTGGGTGTTAGAGTTGCGTTTCTGCATTAGCTGTTCCAGTTTCCCTGAAATTAATGGTTACGCTTTGATGCGGACGGGACGTTACGCTTTGATGCGGACGGACCAGGGCCTCCCTGCTGTTCCAGTTTCCCTGAAATTAATGGTTACGCTTTGATGCGGACGGGACGTTACGCTTTGATGCGGACGGCCCAGGGACCTCCCTTGCAGAACGTAACTAGTGGGTTGGGAGTGGGAACCGCTAGGCAAACAGGGTGGTGGGAACAGTATTACTGTTCCCATCACCTTGGATCATTATAAATCTTGAATGACCTTGACCCACTTTCGGAAGGGTCAATGACCCCCCCCCCTCCCCCCCCCGAAAAAATGGAGTCGATCCCCCCCCTCCCCCCCCCGAAAAAATGGAGTCGATCCCCCCCCCCTTCCCCCACTCCTACCCCCACTCCTTCCCCCACTACGGGTGAACGACCGGTCATGACCTGAAAAATTAAAATGGCTATAACTTGATAACGGATTGACGGATTTGGACAAGCGATACATCATTGAAAAGGTCTATGTAAGACAAACATTTTGGTAAAAGAAGAATTTGGTTATCTTATTTTAGTCAAAAGTTATGCGAATTATTTTAAATAAATACCTTCTCTTTCCCCTTTTCCCCCACCTCCCAGGTCAATAATCAGTCTCGGCCAGCTGCTACCCCTCTCATTTGCATATTGTTATAAAAGACGCACCGACTGCGGCTAACATTTCATTCTGATTCCAGACGTTACGCTGCGAACTTGGAGCCACAACCATGTTATCTCTGCCAACTACAACTTCTACTTTAACTTCTACTTCGACTTCTATTTCTACTACGGCTGTTCCTGCACCTAAGAAAACTCTTCGCCTCAAAAACCTTCCTGATTGCTACAAGAATCGACTTGCATCTCAACCTTCAACTTCTGGAGCTATTCTTCCGCCAACTAACACTTCTAGACTTCGTAGTATTTTTTCACCGCCTTCGCCTTCAAAGGACTCCGCACCACCATCAACTACTATGCCGCCACCGCAGAAGCCAGTTCACCACCATCCTAATACCCCTTCCGTTGAAACCATTGTTCATCGTCTTAGCACACCCATTATCCCACTATCACCATTGCCTCCTACCCCACCACTTAGTACACCTGAAGATCATACCTATCACAAAACTGAATCCTCTCAACCTGCTACTAAATCATCTCCTAAATCAGCTCCTAAACCAGCTTCTAAACCAGCTCCTAAACTTACTCCTAAACCTACTCCTAAACCCGCTCCTTCAGAGCAATTTCAATTATTACAAGAACAGCGTCGTAGGGCATTTAGCCGTCCCACTACTTGCCCTGAAATGCTTACTAGGGGAATTAAGAAAGGATCACCTTGTGGGAGGAAATGTGTAAAAAACGAAAGTTTTTGCCGTGTACATGTCGTAAAACACATTTCTGAACTACAAGTGACAGAAACCCCCACTGTTGAATACCAATCCAAAATTATTGGTGTGAAAGGAAATAGGCTTAAGAGAGGTTGTGTCTATTTTTTTGAAAGTGTTATTGACAACGAACACATTTTGGCAACTTGTAACGGCTTAAGATATAATATTAAAGTGATTGAATCCTTGCGCAAAGAGAAATCAGTTTATGAGTTAGACTCTAAAGACTATCTCCTCAGACACAAACTGGATGGTATTACAAGGTGGGGGCGTAGCAAGTAAATTCACATAGCTTTTTTCCAAATTATTGCTTAAAAAAATACTGGGGGAGAAACACAACGCGTTATAGCGTTGTGTTTCTCCCCCATTATTTTTTAACACTCTAAGTCTCGTGACCTACTAACCTACTTCCATCCAAGTAGTAAGAAAAGTACTTCCCCCACTCCTTTGGGTCGATGACTGGTCATGGTTAGCACCTACCCCTCATTTGCATACTATTATAAAAGCGGAGCGAGCATTGGTCACCCCTTCATTTTTCTTCTACACGCCGCTCTTGTCGTTTCGTCTCTGCTGTTTACAATATTTCTTGCTTCAAAATGCCTCCTCATCTGAATGAAAATTTTAATTTTTCTGAAATTTCTGATGTTTTTGAACAATTTGAAGACACTTTAAGTAACGACAGTGAAAGTGAAGATGATGAGGACGATGATGATTATACTGTTGAACTTAGTGAAGAACGTAAAGTCATAGCAATTGATCCACAATTTCCATTTGATACAATAGAAAAGTTTATGGCTGAAGCTAATAAATGGTTGGACTCAGGATGTTATGTACGAATTGACTCTTTTATATTGTATGGTGATAGTCATTCTTTCCTTGTCACACCAAATGACAGAGACCGCATGTTGCAGTGGGCACAATCTATGATGGAGTGCTACGAACAAGGTGTGGACACTGGCGGCTATTTTCTTGCACAACTAGTGTAATAACAAATTACCCTTCCCCCACGTAGTAAAGAAGGAAAAGAAATATTAGGAATCTAATTATAATACTTCCTTCCACATATAAAGAAGAAGGGGAAAGGAGTGGGGATTATAAAGTGGTGGGGGAATGTGTATAAATGCAAGTTGTTTCAAGAGACTTTTATTATTATTGTGGCTTTAGCAGAAACAACATGGAGTTTAAATCTTCAGCAAAAATAAGGAATAATATAATAAAGAAAGAAATTCGCAAGAAAGAAAAGATTGAACTTATAAAATTACAACTTATAATACCTTCCATTGAAATTGGATGTAGCAAACTAAAGACTTTGGTGAAAACTAACGAATATTTGTTACAATTGCTAAAAACAATCGAAGAGTTGAAGAGAAAGAATGGACATTCTACATAGTAAAATTTGAACATTTTAATATAAATAAGTAAACTGAAAAAAGTAGATGTAGAATAGAGAGCGAGGAATAGATCACTTTGTGGTAATGGACTAACATGCTACTTAGTGCTCTATTCCTCGTTCTCGCGTTAAAATTGGATTACCTTGACCTATTTGTTCGACTGTTAGAATTTGGTTAACACTGTTGAATTTCAGTTTTGAACTAATGTTTATTCTTGTTCAAATGTTAGAGTTTCTTAACACTGTCGAATTTTAGTTTTGAACTAACTTTTAATTTATGCGAATTTTTAGTTCAACTCTAGTTAATTTATGTGCAAATTTAGTTCAACCAAGTGCCTGTGCTCTAGCCATTTCCACCCTAACATTTGTTCTTTCAACATCTGTCCCATAACATCTGTCCTAATAGATGTTTGGAGGGCAGGTGTTTGGTTTTAAAAGTAACTAAAATTAGTTGGGTGGGGGAAAGTTAGTTAAAGCTTGAATATAAAGAAGTATATACTAAAACTCCAATGGGAATAAAGAACACGAATGAACAATTAGTTTGTAGAAGGTTAATATTTTTATTTAAAAAGTTTGATTTCCTTGTATAGTGAAGAAGATGAAATAGTGGTGGGGGGACCGTTATAAAAGGAGGAACGCGAGAGCCCATTTCATTTCTTGGCAAAATTTCGAAGAGTAAACATCTCAACATGTATCGTTGCGATAAATGTTCGGAATCGTTTCACGATGAAATTCTATTAGACTGTCATAAAGAACTAATTCACAACAACCCAGAAGAAAAACAAGAACAACAAGAAGAACAAGAACAAGAACAAGAACAAGAACAACAAGAAGAACAAGATGAAATAACAGCAACATCTTCAACTACTTTACCGAATCTACAAGTATTTGCATTACCCGGTAAAGTAGTAATGCATCATAAGATTCAAAATGAAAACTTGAAGCTAGAAGAATTTATTAGAGAAGCAAAACCAATCGTAAGTAAAATTTTAAAAGAAGAATTGAAAAGATTAAACTTTCTTAAATTTGGTTTACTACTAGAAGCTATGTTTATAAATGTACAAGAAGAATTATCACCAAGAGGATTCATAACAAAAAACCGAACCATTATGGAAAGTTCAAACATTGATTCAATAATAGAAAATTGTATAGAAGAAATATTAACAAAAATTCAGGAACACGAAGGAAGAGGATCCGGATGGAGTCTTACAAGTATTGAAGTATTAGATATAAGAGTTCACAAACATGGATATGGACTAATGGGATCTAGTTACATTCCTTTACCAAAAAGAATTGAAAATACAAAATCTTGTGTTAATGTTAAAAATGAAGACAATGAATGTTTTCGTTATGCAATGACAGCTAAATTTGTACCACCACTTCATGTGAATAGACCTAACCAAGAATATGAAAATCAAAGATTTAGATACAATTTTCAAGGAATCACTTATCCTGTATCACTGAAAGATATATCAAAATTTGAGAAGAAAAATCCTGGTACGTCTATCAATGTTTTTGCATTAGATAGTTCAAACAAAGTGTATCCTTTACGTATTGCAAAAGAAGAGCTACCAGATCATACGGATTTACTACTAATAACGCGAGGAGATGTGTCTCACTATGTGTACATAAAGCAATTTGATCGTCTTGTTAATAAGCAGCTTTCTAAAGATCGACACAGAAAGTTAATTTGCAAGAGATGTTTCAATTTTAAACGAGATGGGCTACACTCAAGAGAATGGTTACAAGAGCACAAAAGATTATGTAACAATAATTATGAAGCAAAGATTATTTTACCTTCGGAAAGCAGAGCATTTGTTACATTTGAAAAGGTTCATCATCAGTACCGTATTCCTCTAGTTGTGTATGCGGACTTTGAATCAACACTTGTTCCTGTTGAAGATGAAAATTGTGAAGCTAGAAAAAGTGTCAAGTATCAAATGCACAAACCAAACAGTTTTTGTTTAATGGTTAAATCAACATTATCAGAAGAACATTTAAACAGATATGGATTAACCTCTAGTATATCGTGGTGAAAATGTAGAAAAAATATTTCTTGATCACTTATATTCAATAGCTGGAAATGCACAAAGATTATATACAAATATTGTACCAATGAAACCGATGGAGGAAGAAGAAGAAATTCAACATGAAAATGCAACTCGATGTTTCTTATGCAAAAATGATTTTACTATTGAGAATTATAAAGTTAAAGATCACGATCACCTCACAGGTTATTACAGGGGTGCTGCTTGTAATAAATGCAACTTAAGCTATCGTTTACCACTATTTATTCCTGTGGTTCTGCATAACCTCAGTGGGTACGATGCTCATTTTATAATACCTGAACTAGGAAGAGACGACGGTAAAATCGATGTGTTAGCTGAAACTTCAGAGAAGTTCATAAGTTTTTCCAAAGAAGTTGGAAACATGAAACTAAGATTCTTGGACTCCTACAGATTTATGCCGTCGAGTTTGTCCAAACTTTCAGAAAATTTAAGGAAACAAGATTTCATCGAAACAAAGAAGATTGTAAATAACGACAAACTGGATTTGGTACTTCGGAAAGGTGTGTTTCCATATGATTACATAGACAGTTTAGAAAGATTTAATGAAACATCACTTCCGGCTAAAGAAGAATTCAAAAGTAAACTTTATGACATGGACATATCTCAAGAGGACTATGATCATGCATGTAAAGTATGGAACGATTTAGGATTTAGAACATTGGGAGAATATTCAGATTTTTATGTTAAATTGGATGTAACTTTACTATGTGATATAATGGAAGAATTTAGAAATACATGTTTTGCAGCATATGGATTGGACCCTCTTCATTCGTACACTTCACCTGGATTAGCATGGCAAGCTATGTTGAAAGAAACAAATTGTAAAATACAACTTCTTACTGATATAGATATGGTTATGATGTTAGAGTCAGGAGTTCGAGGGGGATTGACGCAAAGCGTTACACGACATTTCAAGGCGAACAACAAGTATCTGCCCGATTATGATGCATCAAAACCAACAACATTCCTGGGTTATTTTGATGCAAATAACTTATACGGATGGGCAATGTCGAATCCCCTTCCATATGATAATTTTAAATGGATAGATCCAGAATCGATTGGAAACATAATGGATGTACCGAAGCATGGTGAAACTGGTTACATTTTTGATGTTAATTTTGAATATCCTGAACATCTTCATGATCAACATTATGATTTACCACTTCTTCCTAAGACTGAAATTTCCCCTACTGGAAGATGGCCAAAATTAATGATGACTTTAACCGACAAGTCTCGATATGTTGGACACTACTGGATGATACAACAAGCTTTAGACTTAGGATTGAGAATTACAAAAATTAATCGAGTACTACAATTTTCTCAATCTTGTTGGTTAAAACCTTACATCGACAACAACACAAGAAGAAGAGCCACCGCTACATCATGTTTTCAAAAAGATTTTTTCAAATTAATGAATAACGCAATATTTGGCAAGACTTTGGAAAACAAAAGGAAACATAAGGATATCAAATTGGTAACTGATCCAGTAAAATTACAGAAATTGGTGCAACAACCAAACTTTGGTTCATCTATAATTATTAATGAAAATCTAGTTGTTATTTCCATGAACAAGAAGTCAGTTACAATGGATCGTCCTTTGTATCTTGGAATGTCAATCTTGGATATTTCAAAAACACATATGTACGAGTTTCATTATAAGAAGATGGTTAACTATTATGGAAGAGAGAACATTGGTATTGCATATATGGACACGGATGCACTAATTTACTGGATTAAAACAAATGACATGTATGAAGATCTACGCACCTTTATATATAAAGATGATTTCGACTTTTCCGATTATCCTAAGGATCATCCAAATTACGACTATGACAGAAATAAGAAAGTATTGGGAAAATTTAAAGATGAAACAAATGGTGTGCCGATGATGGAAATTGTAGCATTAATGTCCAAACTGTATTCATTTCAACTGTACATAAACGAGAGGAACGAACATCAAGTCACGAAGAAGGCCAAGGGAATAAAAACTTCTTTCCTGAAGAAGAACGTACAGTTTGAACATTATAAAAGATGTTTGTTTGAAAATGTTGAAACAACTGCAACGTTCAACACTATTAGAAGTTATAATCATCAACTTTTTAGTGTCAAACAAACAAAGTGGGCATTAAGCTACAAAGATGACAAGCGCCATATTTTAGAAGATAAAATTAATACTTTACCATTCGGCCACTACTCTCTAAACCCTATCGACCAGTAAACCTATTCTTCGTCCTCTACCTTCTTCCTTTTTCCTTTCCGTAAAGAAGAGGGGACATGGCAAGCCCAATGCCATGTTCCCTCTTTTTTACACTAATATGAAATGGCCTTGACCTATATTCAAACTATATAAATGAGAATAAACTATTCTATGGATCAGTATTTTTACATGCAGTGTACAAGCAACATCTGAAGATGGAAAGTGTGAAGGACAAGATTGTAAATGAACTACATAAACCAGCAAGAAGAAGATTTCCAAGAAGAAGTACAATCATTAAAGGAATGAATGATCTTTATCAAGCTGATCTCATTGAAATGATACCGCACAGTAAATTAAATAAAGGATTTAAATATATTTTAACAATTATAGACTGTTTTACTAAAATAGCTGACGCTTTACCAATGAAGGATAAGACTGGTAAAAGTGTTACAAAAGCTATGGAAACCACAATACAAAGAAATAAATTTAAAATTAAACATCTACAGACCGATGATGGAAAAGAATATTTTAATAAAGACTTTGGAGCTTTGATGAAGAAATATCAAATAAATCATTATTCTACAAATTCTGAAGTTAAAGCTTCAATAATTGAAAGATTCAATAGAACATTAAAAGGTGCGATGTATAAACAATTTTCAAAAAGAGGATCATACGTGTGGTATGACATATTACCACAACTTATAAAAGAGTATAACAACAAATATCATCGTACCATTGGAATGAAACCTATCCAGGTAAATAGTGCTAATGCCAAAATTGTATTACAACGCATTAAAAATAATACAACACCAAAATTGGAAAAATTGCAACCAAAGAAGTTCAAGGTCAACGATAAAGTTCGTATAAGCAAATACAAAGGTGTATTTAGTAAAAGATATCTACCAAATTGGACTAATGAAGTATTTACAATTTATAAAGTGCAACCAACTATACCTGAAACCTATTTATTAAAGGATAACAAGGGTGAATTACTTCAAGGTGGATTTTACGGACACGAATTGTTGAAATCAACAGTCGGTGATGTATATCTTGTCGAGAAGATTTTACAAAGGAAAAAGGATATGGTTAAAGTCCGGTGGTTAGGGTTTGATAAAAGTGAAGACTCTTGGATTCCTTCAAAAGACTTAGTATAGTTGTTTAATAGCTCATTGTGTGTTTAACCTTTATACAAGATGGAGATTGTACAACAAAAAGACCGATTTAATATCAATAACATTGATGAATTGACAGTTGACAATGATAAGTTAAATCATGGAAAACATGGTGAATTACTACCAAATACGATAAGATGTCTAATAACTGGTCCTTCAAATTGTGGAAAAACTAATGTTGTTTTTAACCTTATAACTAATCCTAAAGGATTGCGTTTTAATAATATATACATTTTTTCAAAATCATTGCAACAACCAAAATATCAATTATTGGATAAAGTACTTGCAAGTGTACCTGAAGTGAATTTTTACAAGTTTAATGCCAGTGAAACAATTATGCAACCAAATAAAGCAAAACCATTTTCTATTTTTATATTTGACGATGTTTCTTGTGAAAATCATGACACAATAAGGAATTATTTTGCTATGGGAAGACATCATAATATTGATAGCATTTATATTGGTCAAACATACAGTAAAATTCCAAAACAACTTATAAGAGACAATGCAAATATGTTGATCATCTTCAAGCAAGATGAAACAAATTTAAAGCATATATATAATGATCATGTAAATGCGGATATGCCATTTGAAAAATTTAAAGAGATGTGTGGCAAAGCATGGAATGAGAAATATAGCTTTCTCGTTATTATGAAGGAAGAAGATATTAAAAATGGTAGATATCGTATAGGGTTGGATAAATTTGTATTTATGCGTTGAACTACCGATGCTACATCTAGTTACACGTTGAACTTCACAGTGTAAACATGGTGAATCAAGAAAAACTATTGAAAGAAATAAAATCACTCAGTGATTCTATTAGGATGAAGAATCGTGCATTGAGGATGGGTTTAAGTGAAAGAGAAGAATTTCTAGAGACTACATTTAAACCTATTACGGAACCTTTAAAACAGATATCAGAAACTATTGGTAAACCTCGTTATGAAGGAGATGTTTTACTACCAGTTTCTAAACAAGAAGTACAAGCATTAAAAAAAGAAGAAGATGATGATTCATATACAAGTGCTAGTGAGCAAGAAGAAACAAAAGAAGAAGAACCAATTGTTGAAAAGGAAGAAGAACAGCCAATACCTGAAGCTGAACAATCTATTCCAAATTTAACTCAATTGAGTAGCGATATATTACAACATGGACCTCTTGGAAGAAAATATATAATGAAAATGCTACATGACATGAAATCAAACCCGAATTTGAGTAGATCACACGTATACGGAGCAAGAATTGATGGGAATGAATTGAAGATTGGCGATTCAAAGCTTGAAATAACACAAGACGATTACATCATTATTGGTGAGCATAGATATAAAGGAACAAAAGGATTATATGAATTAATTTTTAAAAACATACCACTAAGATATTCATCCAAAGATTTAAGTGTTTTTAAGGAGATTCTACAAAATACTAACGCTCATAAAAGAAACTACTTAAAGGATGGAATGATTAATCGTTCACGTGCAACAAAATATAACATCGTTATAAAAAAGTTGTTTCCTCCACGAAAATTGCCAACATTACGTACTGCACCAGCGGTAAGACAACCACTGAAAAGAAAATCTTTATCACTTATGGATTTATCACTTCTTGAACAACATGGTAAAAAGAGTAAAGGAGATACTTCAACATCTGGTAAAGGATTGATGAAAAATCTATACAATACAAATGTGATTTACTACAACGATATCAATAAATTGGTTGATAGAATGAGACTATTGCATGAAGCCATGGAAGCCG
>CM061536.1:70520715-70667060 GCA_030545055.2 Neoaliturus tenellus | reverse complement strand
ACAGTAGATGTCAATAGATAAAAAAGGAGGCTTTAAAACGGTTAAAAGAGGGATACCATTATACCTTATGGTCAAATTTATAGTCGTAGACGGCTAAAATATGTCTTGAAAATGTCCTCCGAGACGGAATCTAGACTTCCTCTAGACCGATTAAGTGTACGAAAAGTTTGGTCAAATAAACGTTTAATTTACTAGTTTAGGAGTCTCGCGAGTCGTTTTGAAGACGTTGACCAAGTCGGAGCAAGACTTTTTTTAACTATCTTGAAGAGGTTAGTGTGCTGTATGGGCCAATATTGAAGCTCTATTGTGCTAATGAAGATGTCTCTCAAGACCAACGAGCTTAACCTGCTCCATAAATTCAAACAAAAAAGTAAGTCTGATTCACCTTGATATTCAATTCTTGAAAAGATGTAAAAAGAATAAAGTTTTTCCAAAATTTAATCAAAATCCAAATTCCGATTAAAAATAAAACCACAGAAAAAGTACTTTACGATGCAAAAATGAATTGGCTCAACACTGAAATAAAATATTTGTACGCTAAACAATCCAATCTCGAACTTCAAGCAATGGAAATGCATTTGAAAATAACAGAAAATTCTTTCCTCTCTTTATCTTGACACATTTAATACTCACTATGTAGATATGATTGAATCTATCAATGGTAAATACCAAACCAAACAAAAAAGACTAGAAAAAAAAAAAATTCCAGAAACTCATAAGTAGTATACCAAGTGAAACCCAAAAGGACCACATAATTTTTCCAGATCAAAAATTAGTTCATAACTTGTCTTCAGAAACCTTTACTGAAGAAGAAATTAAATTATTAGAGAAAGGATTGAACTTTAATTTTAAAAACAAAATCTGATATTCACCATCTTATTGTTGATGTTGAATCCAATATACAAGATTTAAGTAATGAACAAAAATCACAAATAAGAGCAGAAGTAAAATCATCTTTGAACACCTTAGATTCTACAAAGAGTTTAGTCTCAACCACAGATATATAATACCAAAAAATAACAAAACAACTACAGAAACAAAAATGTATTTTATATGAAATCAGATAAGGGAAACTCAATAGTTGTATTAGATAAAGAAGGACTATTTTGAAAGAGTTCAAAAAATGAAGATGAAGGGTCCCTACAAAGTGTGTACGAGGAATCCTTTAAAGAGATTTCAAAACAGCCACTATAGAATCTATTAAGCATTGCAAAACTTTAATTAATCCACGATTTTATCAGCAAGCTAATTGTGTCAAATCCTATCCTACCTAGATTATATGTTTGCCAAAAATACACAAACCTGGAAACCAAATGCGCCCCAATTGTATCATCAATAAACTCTCCAAATTACTTAGTTTCGAAATTCTTCATAAAAATTTGTCCAACCTTGAAAAATATCCGACATATTCTATAAAAGATCGATATGAATTTATAGATAAAATTAAAGACATCAAAATTGAAGATAACGAATACATGGTGTCCTTCGATGTTGCAGCCCTTTATCCAAATGTTCCAATGGAACCTACAAAAAAGATCATCAAAGACTGGTTGCTTTCAATAAATTTATCAAATGAAGAAATCAAAGAATACATGATCCTCCTAAATTTATGTACTAACCAAACGACATTCAGTTTTAATAACAAATTTTATTCACAAGTAGATGGAACTGCAATGGGTAACCCTCTCTCATGTTTTATAGCAGACATATTTATGAGTCATTTTGAAATGTACGCACAAAATTCTTTTAGTTATTTTCCTCGTTTTTGGGTTAGATATGTGGATGACATTTTTGCAATTTTCGATAAAAATCAAAACATTCAAAATTTTGTAAGTCAGCTCAATTCCATCTACCCTAGTATTAAATTTACATGTGAAACAGAAAGTGATAACAGTTTACCTTTCCTAGACCTTTTAGTCCATAAGAAACAATAATAATATAGAATTTGACATATATAGAAAATCGACACCACACTGAAAGGTACATCACTTCAGATTCATTCCACCCGCCTCAACAAAAAAGAGCAGTTTTTCATTCACTAATTAATCGGCTTATCAACACCCCATTAAGTCCAGAAAGATTTACATCAGAATTAAATCATATAAGAAATGTAGCAAAATTTAATGGTTATAAACAGTAGTTTGGTAAATAACATGTTGAAAAAAGCAAGAAAACGCAAGGAAAAAACATCACGAACGACCCTTTACCATTGAAAGAAGACAATCAGAAATGGATCAGTGCTACATATTCAGGAATTTCAACGAATATCAAGAAAACCTTCAAAATTTATACAAATCAAAAATGTATCATTTAAAACCAGAAACAATTTAAAGAAGCTTTTACAGTCCCCTAAAGACAAAATTGAATTTGAAAACAAATCTGGAATATACCAAATTAATTGTAATGACTGTGATAAATTATATATTGGCCAAACAAAACGAACACTAAAAACAAGATTAAGGAACATCAATCCCATATCAAATTTAACCGACCAGAAAAATCTGCAGTTGCGGATCATTGCCTATCTACAGGACATTCAGTTTAAACTCCAACCTAAAAATTCTGAAAGAAATAATAAAACCTAAATACCTTAATGCTTGGGAGACATACTATATTAATTTGACACAAGAGGATAATTTATTAAACAATGATAATGGACCAATTCTAAATTCTCAGTTGTTGAATTCAAATTTCTGAAGAAATTTATATAGTATGTTGTGGACTTAAAATAAAAAAAAAAAAAATTTTTGTTTACTCTTATCTTTATTCTTTATAATTTTACATATGATTGTAATTTAATCACATTTCATAATATTTACTTTTTGATTTGTATTATGGAGTGAGATCTGATGATGACAACTTGTGTGTCGAAAGGCCTCATCCATTAAAATTATTAAAAATATTGGCTAATGAATAAAAAATTGTATTTTCCTTTATATATAATCCAATATTGAAGCTCTATTGTGCTAATGAAGATGTCTCTCAAGACCAACGAGCTTAACCTGCTCTATAAATTCAAACAAAAAGTAAGTCTGATTCACCTTGATATTCAATTCTTGAAAAGATGTAAAAAGAATAAAGTTTTTCCAAAATTTATCAAAATCCAAATTCCGATTAAAAATAAAACCACAGAAAAAGTACTTTACGATGCAAAAATGAATTGGCTCAACACTGAAATAAAATATTTGTACGCTAAACAATCCAATCTCGAACTTCAAGCAATGGAAATGCATTTGAAAATAACAGAAAATCTTTCCTCTCTTTATCTTGACACATTTAATACTCACTATGTAGATATGATTGAATCTATCAATGGTAAATACCAAACCAAACAAAAAAGACTAGAAAAAAAATTCCAGAAACTCATAAGTAGTATACCAAGTGAAACCCAAAAGGACCACATAATTTTTCCAGATCAAAAATTAGTTCATAACTTGTCTTCAGAAACCTTTACTGAAGAAGAAATTAAATTATTAGAGAAAGGATTGAACTTTAATTTTAAAACAAAATCTGATATTCACCATCTTATTGTTGATGTTGAATCCAATATACAAGATTTAAGTAATGAACAAAAATCACAAATAAGAGCAGAAGTAAAATCATCTTTGAACACCTTAGATTCTACAAAGAGTTTAGTCTCAACCACAGATATAAAATACCAAAAAATAACAAAACAACTACAGAACAAAAATGTATTTTATATGAAATCAGATAAGGGAAACTCAATAGTTGTATTAGATAAAGAAGACTATTTTGAAAGAGTTCAAAAAATGATAGATGAAGGTCCCTACAAAGTGTGTACGAGGAATCCTTTAAAGAGATTTCAAACAGCCACTATAGAATCTATTAAGCATTGCAAAACTTTAATTAATCACGATTTTATCAGCAAGCTAATTGTGTCAAATCCTATCCTACCTAGATTATATTGTTTGCCAAAAATACACAAACCTGGAAACCAAATGCGCCCCATTGTATCATCAATAAACTCTCCAAATTACTTAGTTTCGAAATTTCTTCATAAAAATTTGTCCAACCTTGAAAAATATCCGACATATTCTATAAAAGATCGATATGAATTTATAGATAAAATTAAAGACATCAAAATTGAAGATAACGAATACATGGTGTCCTTCGATGTTGCAGCCCTTTATCCAAATGTTCCAATGGAACCTACAAAAAAGATCATCAAAGACTGGTTGCTTTCAATAAATTTATCAAATGAAGAAATCAAAGAATACAAGATCCTCCTAAATTTATGTACTAACCAAACGACATTCAGTTTTAATAACAAATTTTATTCACAAGTAGATGGAACTGCAATGGGTAACCCTCTCTCATGTTTTATAGCAGACATATTTATGAGTCATTTTGAAATGTACGCACAAAATTCTTTTAGTTATTTTCCTCGTTTTTGGGTTAGATATGTGGATGACATTTTTGCAATTTTCGATAAAAATCAAAACATTCAAAATTTTGTAAGTCAGCTCAATTCCATCTACCCTAGTATTAAATTTACATGTGAAACAGAAAGTGATAACAGTTTACCTTTCCTAGACCTTTTAGTCATAAGAAACAATAATAATATAGAATTTGACATATATAGAAAATCGACACACACTGAAAGGTACATCACTTCAGATTCATTCCACCCGCCTCAACAAAAAAGAGCAGTTTTTCATTCACTAATTAATCGGCTTATCAACACCCCATTAAGTCCAGAAAGATTTACATCAGAATTAAATCATATAAGAAATGTAGCAAAATTTAATGGTTATAACAGTAGTTTGGTAAATAACATGTTGAAAAAAGCAAGAAAACGCAAGGAAAAAACATCACGAACGACCCTTTTACCATTGAAAGAAGACAATCAGAAATGGATCAGTGCTACATATTCAGGAATTTCAACGAATATCAAGAAAACCTTCAAAATTTATACAAATCAAAATGTATCATTTAAAACCAGAAACAATTTAAAGAAGCTTTTACAGTCCCCTAAAGACAAAATTGAATTTGAAAACAAATCTGGAATATACCAAATTAATTGTAATGACTGTGATAAATTATATATTGGCCAAACAAAACGAACACTAAAAACAAGATTTAAGGAACATCAATCCCATATCAAATTTAACCGACCAGAAAAATCTGCAGTTGCGGATCATTGCCTATCTACAGGACATTCAGTTTTAAACTCCAACCTAAAAATTCTGAAAGAAATAATAAAACCTAAATACCTTAATGCTTGGGAGACATACTATATTAATTTGACACAAGAGGATAATTTATTAAACAATGATAATGGACCAATTCTAAATTCTCAGTTGTTGAATTCAAATTTTCTGAAGAAATTTATATAGTATGTTGTGGACTTAAAATCAAAAAAAAAAAAATTTTTGTTTACTCTTATCTTTATTCTTTATAATTTTACATATGATTGTAATTTAATCACATTTCATAATATTTACTTTTTGATTTGTATTATGGAGTGAGATCTGATGATGACAACTTGTGTGTCGAAAGGCCTCATCCATTAAAATTATTAAAAATATTGGCTAATGAATAAAAAATTGTATTTTCCTTTATATATAATCCAATATTGAAGCTCTATTGTGCTAATGAAGATGTCTCTCAAGACCAACGAGCTTAACCTGCTCCATAAATTCAAACAAAAAGTAAGTCTGATTCACCTTGATATTCAATTCTTGAAAAGATGTAAAAAGAATAAAGTTTTTCCAAAATTTATCAAAATCCAAATTCCGATTAAAAATAAAACCACAGAAAAAGTACTTTACGATGCAAAAATGAATTGGCTCAACACTGAAATAAAATATTTGTACGCTAAACAATCCAATCTCGAACTTCAAGCAATGGAAATGCATTTGAAAATAACAGAAAATCTTTCCTCTCTTTATCTTGACACATTTAATACTCACTATGTAGATATGATTGAATCTATCAATGGTAAATACCAAACCAAACAAAAAAGACTAGAAAAAAAAAATTCCAGAAACTCATAAGTAGTATACCAAGTGAAACCCAAAAGGACCACATAATTTTTCCAGATCAAAAATTAGTTCATAACTTGTCTTCAGAAACCTTTACTGAAGAAGAAATTAAATTATTAGAGAAAGGATTGAACTTTAATTTTAAAACAAAATCTGATATTCACCATCTTATTGTTGATGTTGAATCCAATATACAAGATTTAAGTAATGAACAAAAATCACAAATAAGAGCAGAAGTAAAATCATCTTTGAACACCTTAGATTCTACAAAGAGTTTAGTCTCAACCACAGATATAAAATACCAAAAAATAACAAAACAACTACAGAACAAAAATGTATTTTATATGAAATCAGATAAGGGAAACTCAATAGTTGTATTAGATAAAGAAGACTATTTTGAAAGAGTTCAAAAAATGATAGATGAAGGTCCCTACAAAGTGTGTACGAGGAATCCTTTAAAGAGATTTCAAACAGCCACTATAGAATCTATTAAGCATTGCAAAACTTTAATTAATCACGATTTTATCAGCAAGCTAATTGTGTCAAATCCTATCCTACCTAGATTATATTGTTTGCCAAAAATACACAAACCTGGAAACCAAATGCGCCCCATTGTATCATCAATAAACTCTCCAAATTACTTAGTTTCGAAATTTCTTCATAAAAATTTGTCCAACCTTGAAAAATATCCGACATATTCTATAAAAGATCGATATGAATTTATAGATAAAATTAAAGACATCAAAATTGAAGATAACGAATACATGGTGTCCTTCGATGTTGCAGCCCTTTATCCAAATGTTCCAATGGAACCTACAAAAAAGATCATCAAAGACTGGTTGCTTTCAATAAATTTATCAAATGAAGAAATCAAAGAATACAAGATCCTCCTAAATTTATGTACTAACCAAACGACATTCAGTTTTAATAACAAATTTTATTCACAAGTAGATGGAACTGCAATGGGTAACCCTCTCTCATGTTTTATAGCAGACATATTTATGAGTAATTTTGAAATGTACGCACAAAATTCTTTTAGTTATTTTCCTCGTTTTTGGGTTAGATATGTGGATGACATTTTTGCAATTTTCGATAAAAATCAAAACATTCAAAATTTTGTAAGTCAGCTCAATTCCATCTACCCTAGTATTAAATTTACATGTGAAACAGAAAGTGATAACAGTTTACCTTTCCTAGACCTTTTAGTCATAAGAAACAATAATAATATAGAATTTGACATATATAGAAAATCGACACACACTGAAAGGTACATCACTTCAGATTCATTCCACCCGCCTCAACAAAAAAGAGCAGTTTTTCATTCACTAATTAATCGGCTTATCAACACCCCATTAAGTCCAGAAAGATTTACATCAGAATTAAATCATATAAGAAATGTAGCAAAATTTAATGGTTATAACAGTAGTTTGGTAAATAACATGTTGAAAAAAGCAAGAAAACGCAAGGAAAAAACATCACGAACGACCCTTTTACCATTGAAAGAAGACAATCAGAAATGGATCAGTGCTACATATTCAGGAATTTCAACGAATATCAAGAAAACCTTCAAAATTTATACAAATCAAAATGTATCATTTAAAACCAGAAACAATTTAAAGAAGCTTTTACAGTCCCCTAAAGACAAAATTGAATTTGAAAACAAATCTGGAATATACCAGATTAATTGTAATGACTGTGATAAATTATATATTGGCCAAACAAAACGAACACTAAAAACAAGATTTAAGGAACATCAATCCCATATCAAATTTAACCGACCAGAAAAATCTGCAGTTGCGGATCATTGCCTATCTACAGGACATTCAGTTTTAAACTCCAACCTAAAAATTCTGAAAGAAATAATAAAACCTAAATACCTTAATGCTTGGGAGACATACTATATTAATTTGACACAAGAGGATAATTTATTAAACAATGATAATGGACCAATTCTAAATTCTCAGTTGTTGAATTCAAATTTTCTGAAGAAATTTATATAGTATGTTGTGGACTTAAAATCAAAAAAAAAAATTTTTTGTTTACTCTTATCTTTATTCTTTATAATTTTACATATGATTGTAATTTAATCACATTTCATAATATTTACTTTTTGATTTGTATTATGGAGTGAGATCTGATGATGACAACTTGTGTGTCGAAAGGCCTCATCCATTAAAATTATTAAAAATATTGGCTAATGAATAAAAAATTGTATTTTCCTTTATATATAATCCAATATTGAAGCTCTATTGTGCTAATGAAGATGTCTCTCAAGACCAACGAGCTTAACCTGCTCCATAAATTCAAACAAAAAGTAAGTCTGATTCACCTTGATATTCAATTCTTGAAAAGATGTAAAAAGAATAAAGTTTTTCCAAAATTTATCAAAATCCAAATTCCGATTAAAAATAAAACCACAGAAAAAGTACTTTACGATGCAAAAATGAATTGGCTCAACACTGAAATAAAATATTTGTACGCTAAACAATCCAATCTCGAACTTCAAGCAATGGAAATGCATTTGAAAATAACAGAAAATCTTTCCTCTCTTTATCTTGACACATTTAATACTCACTATGTAGATATGATTGAATCTATCAATGGTAAATACCAAACCAAACAAAAAAGACTAGAAAAAAAATTCCAGAAACTCATAAGTAGTATACCAAGTGAAACCCAAAAGGACCACATAATTTTTCCAGATCAAAAATTAGTTCATAACTTGTCTTCAGAAACCTTTACTGAAGAAGAAATTAAATTATTAGAGAAAGGATTGAACTTTAATTTTAAAACAAAATCTGATATTCACCATCTTATTGTTGATGTTGAATCCAATATACAAGATTTAAGTAATGAACAAAAATCACAAATAAGAGCAGAAGTAAAATCATCTTTGAACACCTTAGATTCTACAAAGAGTTTAGTCTCAACCACAGATATAAAATACCAAAAAATAACAAAACAACTACAGAACAAAAATGTATTTTATATGAAATCAGATAAGGGAAACTCAATAGTTGTATTAGATAAAGAAGACTATTTTGAAAGAGTTCAAAAAATGATAGATGAAGGTCCCTACAAAGTGTGTACGAGGAATCCTTTAAAGAGATTTCAAACAGCCACTATAGAATCTATTAAGCATTGCAAAACTTTAATTAATCACGATTTTATCAGCAAGCTAATTGTGTCAAATCCTATCCTACCTAGATTATATTGTTTGCCAAAAATACACAAACCTGGAAACCAAATGCGCCCCATTGTATCATCAATAAACTCTCCAAATTACTTAGTTTCGAAATTTCTTCATAAAAATTTGTCCAACCTTGAAAAATATCCGACATATTCTATAAAAGATCGATATGAATTTATAGATAAAATTAAAGACATCAAAATTGAAGATAACGAATACATGGTGTCCTTCGATGTTGCAGCCCTTTATCCAAATGTTCCAATGGAACCTACAAAAAAGATCATCAAAGACTGGTTGCTTTCAATAAATTTATCAAATGAAGAAATCAAAGAATACATGATCCTCCTAAATTTATGTACTAACCAAACGACATTCAGTTTTAATAACAAATTTTATTCACAAGTAGATGGAACTGCAATGGGTAACCCTCTCTCATGTTTTATAGCAGACATATTTATGAGTCATTTTGAAATGTACGCACAAAATTCTTTTAGTTATTTTCCTCGTTTTTGGGTTAGATATGTGGATGACATTTTTGCAATTTTCGATAAAAATCAAAACATTCAAAATTTTGTAAGTCAGCTCAATTCCATCTACCCTAGTATTAAATTTACATGTGAAACAGAAAGTGATAACAGTTTACCTTTCCTAGACCTTTTAGTCATAAGAAACAATAATAATATAGAATTTGACATATATAGAAAATCGACACACACTGAAAGGTACATCACTTCAGATTCATTCCACCCGCCTCAACAAAAAAGAGCAGTTTTTCATTCACTAATTAATCGGCTTATCAACACCCCATTAAGTCCAGAAAGATTTACATCAGAATTAAATCATATAAGAAATGTAGCAAAATTTAATGGTTATAACAGTAGTTTGGTAAATAACATGTTGAAAAAAGCAAGAAAACGCAAGGAAAAAACATCACGAACGACCCTTTTACCATTGAAAGAAGACAATCAGAAATGGATCAGTGCTACATATTCAGGAATTTCAACGAATATCAAGAAAACCTTCAAAATTTATACAAATCAAAATGTATCATTTAAAACCAGAAACAATTTAAAGAAGCTTTTACAGTCCCCTAAAGACAAAATTGAATTTGAAAACAAATCTGGAATATACCAAATTAATTGTAATGACTGTGATAAATTATATATTGGCCAAACAAAACGAACACTAAAAACAAGATTTAAGGAACATCAATCCCATATCAAATTTAACCGACCAGAAAAATCTGCAGTTGCGGATCATTGCCTATCTACAGGACATTCAGTTTTAAACTCCAACCTAAAAATTCTGAAAGAAATAATAAAACCTAAATACCTTAATGCTTGGGAGACATACTATATTAATTTGACACAAGAGGATAATTTATTAAACAATGATAATGGACCAATTCTAAATTCTCAGTTGTTGAATTCAAATTTTCTGAAGAAATTTATATAGTATGTTGTGGACTTAAAATCAAAAAAAAAAAATTTTTGTTTACTCTTATCTTTATTCTTTATAATTTTACATATGATTGTAATTTAATCACATTTCATAATATTTACTTTTTGATTTGTATTATGGAGTGAGATCTGATGATGACAACTTGTGTGTCGAAAGGCCTCATCCATTAAAATTATTAAAAATATTGGCTAATGAATAAAAAATTGTATTTTCCTTTATATATAATCCAATATTGAAGCTCTATTGTGCTAATGAAGATGTCTCTCAAGACCAACGAGCTTAACCTGCTCCATAAATTCAAACAAAAAGTAAGTCTGATTCACCTTGATATTCAATTCTTGAAAAGATGTAAAAAGAATAAAGTTTTTCCAAAATTTATCAAAATCCAAATTCCGATTAAAAATAAAACCACAGAAAAAGTACTTTACGATGCAAAAATGAATTGGCTCAACACTGAAATAAAATATTTGTACGCTAAACAATCCAATCTCGAACTTCAAGCAATGGAAATGCATTTGAAAATAACAGAAAATCTTTCCTCTCTTTATCTTGACACATTTAATACTCACTATGTAGATATGATTGAATCTATCAATGGTAAATACCAAACCAAACAAAAAAGACTAGAAAAAAAATTCCAGAAACTCATAAGTAGTATACCAAGTGAAACCCAAAAGGACCACATAATTTTTCCAGATCAAAAATTAGTTCATAACTTGTCTTCAGAAACCTTTACTGAAGAAGAAATTAAATTATTAGAGAAAGGATTGAACTTTAATTTTAAAACAAAATCTGATATTCACCATCTTATTGTTGATGTTGAATCCAATATACAAGATTTAAGTAATGAACAAAAATCACAAATAAGAGCAGAAGTAAAATCATCTTTGAACACCTTAGATTCTACAAAGAGTTTAGTCTCAACCACAGATATAAAATACCAAAAAATAACAAAACAACTACAGAACAAAAATGTATTTTATATGAAATCAGATAAGGGAAACTCAATAGTTGTATTAGATAAAGAAGACTATTTTGAAAGAGTTCAAAAAATGATAGATGAAGGTCCCTACAAAGTGTGTACGAGGAATCCTTTAAAGAGATTTCAAACAGCCACTATAGAATCTATTAAGCATTGCAAAACTTTAATTAATCACGATTTTATCAGCAAGCTAATTGTGTCAAATCCTATCCTACCTAGATTATATTGTTTGCCAAAAATACACAAACCTGGAAACCAAATGCGCCCCATTGTATCATCAATAAACTCTCCAAATTACTTAGTTTCGAAATTTCTTCATAAAAATTTGTCCAACCTTGAAAAATATCCGACATATTCTATAAAAGATCGATATGAATTTATAGATAAAATTAAAGACATCAAAATTGAAGATAACGAATACATGGTGTCCTTCGATGTTGCAGCCCTTTATCCAAATGTTCCAATGGAACCTACAAAAAAGATCATCAAAGACTGGTTGCTTTCAATAAATTTATCAAATGAAGAAATCAAAGAATACATGATCCTCCTAAATTTATGTACTAACCAAACGACATTCAGTTTTAATAACAAATTTTATTCACAAGTAGATGGAACTGCAATGGGTAACCCTCTCTCATGTTTTATAGCAGACATATTTATGAGTCATTTTGAAATGTACGCACAAAATTCTTTTAGTTATTTTCCTCGTTTTTGGGTTAGATATGTGGATGACATTTTTGCAATTTTCGATAAAAATCAAAACATTCAAAATTTTGTAAGTCAGCTCAATTCCATCTACCCTAGTATTAAATTTACATGTGAAACAGAAAGTGATAACAGTTTACCTTTCCTAGACCTTTTAGTCATAAGAAACAATAATAATATAGAATTTGACATATATAGAAAATCGACACACACTGAAAGGTACATCACTTCAGATTCATTCCACCCGCCTCAACAAAAAAGAGCAGTTTTTCATTCACTAATTAATCGGCTTATCAACACCCCATTAAGTCCAGAAAGATTTACATCAGAATTAAATCATATAAGAAATGTAGCAAAATTTAATGGTTATAACAGTAGTTTGGTAAATAACATGTTGAAAAAAGCAAGAAAACGCAAGGAAAAAACATCACGAACGACCCTTTTACCATTGAAAGAAGACAATCAGAAATGGATCAGTGCTACATATTCAGGAATTTCAACGAATATCAAGAAAACCTTCAAAATTTATACAAATCAAAATGTATCATTTAAAACCAGAAACAATTTAAAGAAGCTTTTACAGTCCCCTAAAGACAAAATTGAATTTGAAAACAAATCTGGAATATACCAAATTAATTGTAATGACTGTGATAAATTATATATTGGCCAAACAAAACGAACACTAAAAACAAGATTTAAGGAACATCAATCCCATATCAAATTTAACCGACCAGAAAAATCTGCAGTTGCGGATCATTGCCTATCTACAGGACATTCAGTTTTAAACTCCAACCTAAAAATTCTGAAAGAAATAATAAAACCTAAATACCTTAATGCTTGGGAGACATACTATATTAATTTGACACAAGAGGATAATTTATTAAACAATGATAATGGACCAATTCTAAATTCTCAGTTGTTGAATTCAAATTTTCTGAAGAAATTTATATAGTATGTTGTGGACTTAAAATAAAAAAAAAAAAAAAAAAAATTTTTTGTTTACTCTTATCTTTATTCTTTATAATTTTACATATGATTGTAATTTAATCACATTTCATAATATTTACTTTTTGATTTGTATTATGGAGTGAGATCTGATGATGACAACTTGTGTGTCGAAAGGCCTCATCCATTAAAATTATTAAAAATATTGGCTAATGAATAAAAAATTGTATTTTCCTTTATATATAATCCAATATTGAAGCTCTATTGTGCTAATAAATTCATTCTAATGATGCCATATAACATTTTACTCCAGTCTTAATTCTAAGTGTCCCAGATGGGGACCATGGGCCTTAATGGGTTAAATGGATAAGATATTGCAAGTATATAATCAAAAGTAGCAACCAAAATGATTGTTTAATCCTATTGTGGACATGGTTTTCATTATATCCATGGAAACACAAGGTTGTGCCGGATTGCTAGTCTTAAAAAAGGCTGTTACCTCGATTGTTTGAACTTTTATGTTTCAAACCGTGTATAGATGTAAATTAATTGGCTTGCCCCTGGTCTTCAGATAAGTGAGGTTTTGATGTATTTAACTTGACTGCAGTGATGTGAATAATGGGGACACAAAATAATAACACAAAAGTTTGCGCTGTTAGAAAAATCCTATCACCATGTCGTACCTACAGTTTGTCTGAGAACCAATTTCTCCCAGGTTAAATGGATAAGATATTGCAAGTATATAATCAAAAGTAGCAACCAAAATGATTGTTTAATCCTATTGTGGACATGGTTTTCATTATATCCATGGAAACACAAGGTTGTGCCGGATTGCTAGTCTTAAAAAAGGCTGTTTTCAATTAAGAGCTGCAAAATGCAAAAAATAATCACTACTATTCGGTAAGCCCTTAATAATTTTACATTTTAGTTTCAACAAAATTTTTATTTAATGCAGTGGTGCAACTCTTAAAGGGTTAGCCGATCTGTGGTAACGTTGGTGGGAGGGCCCACGTTAAATAAACGGTGGCAGGCTTGCGTGGAAGTTGACGGGATCGGTTGATTCTTTGAGAGTTGCACCTTGGTCAACACTGATTTTGCTACTTTTTACTACTGTTAACTGTGTGTGTGCCATTACGGCTTTGAAATATGAAAGATAATCATATTTTCAATTCAAAATGTCAATTAAATTCATTCTAATGATGCCATATAACATTTTACTCCAGTCTTAATTCTAAGTGTCCCAGATGGGGACCATGGGCCTTAATGGGTTAAATGGATAAGATATTGCAAGTATATAATCAAAAGTAGCAACCAAAATGATTGTTTAATCCTATTGTGGACATGGTTTTCATTATATCCATGGAAACACAAGGTTGTGCCGGATTGCTAGTCTTAAAAAAGTCTGTTTTCAATTAAGAGCTGCAAAATGCAAAAAATAATCACTACTATTCGGTAAGCCCTTAATAATTTTACATTTTAGTTTCAACAAAATTTTTATTTAAGATACGAGAAGTCTTATAAATATTTTTGATTAATAAACACAAAAACCCAGGAATTTCTTTTGCCTTCATCTAAAGGGCGTGTCTCTCAGGAATGAAATGTGTACCTGTTGCATAAATTACCTGGTAAGAAAAATACTTCCTAAAGGAGATTCAGCATTTATAATTCATACTTCTTAATGCTTGAAAGTTAAACTTGAGATGTTATAAAATTCTCAAATGTTTATTAATATATTGCAATATTCTTTGATTCTAAACGTTTCATTGTAACTTAAATATTCCAATGCGTGTTTCATAAAAATCTATAATCATGAATACATATAAATATATCTATATCTATAACGGCTGATATATACGATGAATTAAAGAAATGTCAAAATATTTCATGAACAATTGTAGTCTGTAAGTCCATTTTTGCTTACATTGGCCTTATTTGTCTGGGATTAGTATGGTTATTTCTTAAGAAAAACACAACTTGTGAGTTTAGCGCACGGAAAAAATTAACAGATGTTTTTTTCAGTGCACTTTTAAAAGACTACAGAAAACCCCGACTTTGTGTACTAAATACAGGCCACAAAACGGGTGTTCTACATGCAGTATAATGAAAAAATGTTAATAATCTTAATCTGTAACCCTTCCTTTAAATTCAAGCTCTATTTAATATTTATGAAGAACGAGTCACTTTACAAATGATTCATAAAGTATAACCAGAACCAGTTTCTTTAGGTGATCGTCACAGGAGAATTTTGAATATTATATAATGTCTTTAAAATATTATTGGGATATGCCTAGCTAAAAAAAATCTAGAGATAACAATTGTCAAGTATCCTACTTTTGAAACTTAAATATCTTTAATAATTCAATTATTTCCAAACCCCATTTGAAAGCTAGAACTTAGACTAATGAATATCAAAGGCTCCTACTTTACCAATCAAAGAAAGTTTTGGAAATAAAAAATGATGAATTAATTGACTTATATTAATTACAGAAATTGAAATTAAAAAATGGTAAATTAATGTTCAAAGGCTTTTACAATGGATAGCCGAAAAACAGTGTGGATGTGAGAGGATTTGTTAAAGCTTATCATGGTAAAGCATATCAGCTACCCACCGTGACGCTGTCGGGTATGAGCCGACGTGACAAGCTATCTTATTAATAGGATCAACGAAACTAAACTGTATACAGTGAAGCATAATCGATAACATAGAACACAACATGACACCTCATATACAGCAATAGGGGGCTTAGTGATTCCAAAACTGTTAACTGGTGAGGGGAGGAAAAATATTTCTTGCCTATTAGCCAACCAATAGCATACCTTATCAATTGATTTATACTCAAAAAGACTGCAAAATTTCTTACAGCAAAATGCCGATATTTTGTGACATTTCAATGGATGTTACTTAGTTGTTATGTGAAGTCCAAAAACAATTACACTCATTTAAATTAAAAATAAAATAACTCACACCGATCTTTATATTTCTGAAAGATATTGCTATACAAGGAATTAATGAAAACAGCTGACTCAATTGTCAAAGAACAGACCACGTGTTCCAGTATAAACATGTGGTTTTACATGGTAGCGAATTACTAAATTATTATATGGTGCGACCGTATCATAAACAATATTTATAATTTTTAAATTCGTACTTTATACCGCTGATTATGAATGTGTGGATGAATAAGTCATGTAAAAGTATGGATCAATTTGAATTCAAAAATATTAGCATTAGTAAGAAATATGAAAACAGCTGTTAAATAAATACAATGCAGTTGTCTGCTTGCAATATTGAGCGAAGCGACTATTTTTAAAATCAATAATAGCAAATGTTTTATAGGTAATTCAAGTGAGCTCGTTCACTACGCTCACTCGCCATCAATTTAGTTCGTTCGCTGCGCTCACTCACCTTTTGGGTCGGCTCATTCGCTGCACACACTCGTCGCCAGATTTAGGTTGTTCGCTGCGCTTACTCGCCACAAGTCTGCAATACTCTAATAATTTTGGATTACGCAGGTTTGCTGCGACGGGGTATTATATGTTTACAAGATATTAAATGGTGCGTCGTCCAAGATTTGCACCTCCTCTCCGTAAACGTGGCATTTCATTCACGTACAAAGGTAAACAAACCACTAAAATAAACAAAACAACAATTTCACATAAAACTACTGTATTCACAAACAGCTGATAGTAACAGTCTGCAGTTAATTTGATCCTAATAACAGCTGTATAATCAACACACAGTAAAGAAAACAAATAAATTTTTCTCCTATTAAAATAACATGAATTAACTTTAAAGGGCCGTAGGGCAGAACTCTTAAGTCCGATTTGGACCATTTCAGATTTATACCTTCCCATAGATGGTTACTATGACCGAGCAAAATTTCGTGAGGATCACTCCATCCATTCAGGAGGAGTACGTGTAAATAAAAAGCCAGAGTGTAGTATAGGAACTTTGCTCGTTTCGCTCGCTCCGCTCAATGATTCGTCAGATATTACTGATAATTAATTATATTTAGTTCACTTGACTTTGATGTGCAAACAATATCTGTGACATTACCTAAATGATTTATTGTAATTAAGATCAATAAATGTTTGTATTATCTATTAGTGACTAATATCTAAAGATTGGGTTTACATGAAGTTGAACTATAGAGGTTTTTTTTAATTTGTTATCACTTTTTCTTCCAATCACATAGATTTATCCAGAGCTATTGTAGTTTTAATATAATAGATAAAAGGAACCCCAAATATCTTCAGGGTAACACTCTTTTCCATCACATATAACAAAGTAAAACCTTAAAATAATTAAACTTGTATTTATTATAGTTAATAGTAAAGATCCCCCCTAAAGTTATTAGTTACTCCCTAAAGCAAAGTTTTTTTTTTTATACTAAAGCCATTAGAACAATAATATTGTTTTCTAGTATTTAGAACAAATTGCCAGTAATTATAAAAAAAGATACAATGTCGATTTTCTGTCTTATTGTCGAGTTTTAAAAGTACCTCATTTTAAATTAAGATTTTATGGGTACTGCTCCACTATAGACAGTTCTTGGGTAAAAAGTGAGTGAAAGAAACTAAAATATATTATAAGCCGGAAATCTCCTTGTAATCCTAAAATAGTTGGCTTTCGCTTCAAATTTTCGAACTTTTCAAACTTTTCGATCTTCTATGTATAATGGAATAAGTGTGCAAATTGTTTGGAAATTAAAAGTTTGTTTCATAAATAATTTAATTATAAAAATTAAAACACAAGTTTAAACACAAGTTTGAAGTCTCATTACACCTTGTATACCCAACTTGTGAACAGGATAAAGATTGTACAAGACGATAACATGGAAGCATTGTTCCTCAAATCACGTTCAGCTCGAGGCCTACAACACGAGGCTTTATCAATGTTTTTCCGTGAACAAGATACAGTCTCATCACACCGGGCCGTGTGTAAACGAGTCGCCCTTGTTAGAAATGCTACAATATTTATTTAAAATAAAAAATTATATGGGTTCACAACAAATTTCACTTTATTTGATTAAATATTAATGACTATCATAAATTATTAGGTCATATATGTAAAAATTAAAACTATTCTTTTAATAGAGTATCTAGCGATATAAAACGGCTTATTACACCAAATAAATGTCTATATGAGTGCGGGTTTCATTTAGGTTTTGGTTACTTTGTCTTAGAGCGCTAAGATATTCACACAAACTTCAATTCATTCCATATTAACAACGTTTTCCACGATAGCTAGGGAAGTATATCTATATAAATTTTCAAATATAACCCATAAATAAACATGATATATAAAAGTCATACGATTTTAGGCTTAAAAAAGAGGTTTGTAGGCGAATAATTCATATGGTATTCATAAGAACATTTCATATTCCGCTCGGGAAACTCATAACACTTTGCCCTCACTATTCACATTACATCATACGACCTCATGATCTATATCACTTCCTGGACCATGGGTAATATTTAACGTAATATCTGTATAATTCTTATGTTAACATTAAAAATTTTTTTACATAGGTGAGTTTTAAATTATGAATAAAGTATCAATAAAATGTTACTGTGATGGACAGAATTAATCTAAAGAGTTCGTAGAAAGTTCCTTAGAACAAGATTTTTAGAATGTGAAACTTTGAACACATCGATCAACGTCACCGAGATATAATTTACAGTTGGCTAGTTTAAAAGACATAGATAAAAATTAATATTCAATGCAGTACGTATTTAAATATGATACTTGATCAAACTAATCTCTTGTACTACAGAAATAGTATAGATTACTAGTAAACCCAAAGCTCTGTTGACATGTTCATCGATCTTTTGTATGGTTCAAAGAAGAAGAGCCATTTTAAGCAAGAGAAAGCTCCCAAGTAAAAATGTGCTTCAAACAGCTTCTTATCTGAGAGCAATCTGCCAAAGAGCTCTTTTCGTATCGAATGGTTCAATATTTACTGTGATCGTAATCCTGATGTACTATTAATTTTTAATGTGTTTTTTTCTTTAGTACTACTAGTATTATTAAATAATAATTACAATATAACTTTCATAATATTCTCTTGTCATTATAACTGCTTGATTGGCCTCATACGGGCGTTGTCACCGAGGTTGAAATAATAAAATGTCTTCAATCACTACAAGATGTATTATTAATACAGTAATTAAATACTAGTAAATATATCTGTAAGATAAATTAAACCGTTGCTGTTATATACTGGTGACCGATTTCGACCAGTCACGCCGATCATCATTAGGCCCAATCCGAGTCTGCCTCAAATAGAATAACGGTCTGGAGACAGAAATAAAATTGATTTTTACGTAGTGTTCAATCAACGTAACATACAATGAAAATTGATCAACATTATTTACATTAAAAGTATTGGTCTAAAAATATTTAATTGACCATAGTAGGATCATAAAAGTCTTAGTATCTTAGTGTTTGAATCAACGAGAATGACTTAGTCCAATAATCAACTAATAAATTAGTTTGTTGAGTTAGAGGTCATGTTAAACCAATCACAATTATCCCAAGTTAATATCAGTTTCACGCTCAAGCAACCACGTAATCGCATCACAACTTGGCTGGCGGAGTTGGTTATTTTGCAACTCTCTAAAAGGATGAGTGTCTTATTGACAAAAAGGAAAACGAACAGCTAATACTTTTATTAATATTCAATCGGGACATTTTATTTTATGTCGATAATTTTTTTGTAAAACCATGTTCAGCTACATTGAAAATTGTACATTAGCTGAATTCGGGTCTAAATTTTAGAAATAATAATTACCCACCTATAGTTACACCAATGTCAAAATAACTTGAAAATTAAATTGCGCTTATTTATAAAAAAAATTTCAGTATATATAACATGAATTGCAAAATACATAGTGTACAATATATTTATCTATTTAATTTTGAACTTTATTTTATCGTAGAGTTTAAATATTTAATATTGATTAACGTTCATTGATATAAGAAAGATTTTGTCAAGTGCATCGAAATAACATGGGTGCAATGTAATTTTACTTGCTTTTGGTAATCCTCCAAACACTACAAAAATGTGCATTAAGAGTCATCTTCACCCCTGGGCCAGTAGCCCATTGTTGCGCAGTCGGCAATGTTAACTATACGGCTTTTAATGCAAAACATGGTATTTGATTCCCCTGTTTCGGACGCCGTTTTTCAACCACTTTTCTTTAAACTTGGTAAGTGTTTAGTTGAATAGTTATATTATTAGCTCCCCCATACTCGCGTTTCAACGAGTAAGAAAGCATTTACTACTGGTATTGATTTTTAATATAATGCCATTTTTATTACGCTGTTTAAAGAACCTTGCTTAATAATATCAGCAATGCGTATGTTGAATGTCACTTGCCCACTTAGCTGTCATAGTCATCAGCCATTGGATCCTGTCGCTGCCCAGTGTACTGGCGAAAACCTTCTCGACCTGGAACAGGAAAAGCTGCCAGTTAGGCAATAATAAAAGAATAAAAAATAATTTGACGAGTTTGTTTATAGCTTATATACTACCAAACATCATAACTACTTGTTTGCAATTACGTAGGAAATAATTTTAAGAACAATAATTAATTAAAGATTGATGATAAAATATATTACACACAGGCGTCATGCCTGTAAATGAAAAAAAACGTCATTTACTTTATAAAGTAAGAATTTGTTTTTTTTGTCATATTCGCTTAATCCAAAGACGCATTTAGGTATTGATAGAATATTTTTTTCATTTTCCACAAAAAATAATGAGTCATATTAAGTTTGTAAACACATTTCTTATATAAATAATAACGTCGCTACCATACATTAATATACAACGAAAAAACATTAAATTTTGGAATGTAATATCTGCCTATTTTTATTTTCTATTTACGAAAAGTGTATAGTTAAAAAAAGACGTAAAGAATATACATATATGGTCACCATTTCCCAATATTGCGGTCAAATTGAAAACTTTTCAAGGAACACTCTACATTTTATGGTGTTTTTGGAATTTCCATGTAGTTTTAGACTTTTTCATTCTTAATTAAGACATTCTGTATAATTAAACTAATTATTTCTAATGTAAGACAATATTAAAATTATTACTACTTGAGATTTGATATTTTATGCTGCAAACCTATGACGACACATAGATTGCAAAATATGGCCTTAAAATTGTAAGTATTAATATCATTATCAAGTTAATATCATTGATAAAACTTCATTGATATAAGAACGATTTTGTCAAATGCATCGATGTTAGCTTTGGTTGCAAATATTTTAATGCGTTGTTTTGGTTTATATTTAGAATAGCAGTGAAATTTTAGACACTAAAAAAGATTAAAAAAATTATTCGTGAAGCCTTCGTTGCAAGTCATTCTTAAAATGGTGAACGCTGATTTAACTAAAACCCCAAACAAACTAGTTATGTTGAATAATATGAGAGATCACGGACTTTCATCACTATTATAAACTCAGAAACTAAAAAAAAGAAAAAACAATATTATAATCATAAAAGTAATTTTTTTTTTATAATGTTATATCGTAATATTTTATGCCACATACTTGTTTTATTACAGAAATGCAATACGTCTAATAAGAAACCAAAAAAACTCTTTAAATAAACTTTTTCTACACCAATTACCTGTACATAAACCTCATTTTACATGATATTTGCCCTTTATAATGTCAAATTATCTCTGAGGATGTTTAAAGGACAGAGGATAATACAACAATTGTTTCCTCAACTGATAAATATGATAAACCTGTTATTTACTAACAAATAAACAATGTATAGATATTTTGGAATATTCTAATTCTTTTGTGAAGTTTTCATTTGTTTAAATGTAACAAGTTGACATCTTTTAATCGCATCAACTTAATGCAATGTGGCAATTTAATAGTGAAAGGACATTCATTTCATTCTTTATAATTTAGTTATAATTTGAAGAGGTATTACAAATAACTTAGAGTGATAAAGAATCGTAAACTAAAGAATAATAAGTCAATGTAACAAAAAATACTAACTTTCATTTCAATTCATGCTGAACTACAATCACATTTCATAATTATTTAACCTAAAATAGGTAGATCGGTTGCATTACAATTACACTCTAAGAGATATATAATGATTTGGAGAGAGACGTTGAAACAAAATAAGAAATGAAACCCTAAAAAGACTTGTCACAATTTGTTGGCGAAGCGACAAAGGGTAACAATCCAAACTCCATTTTTTGTGTCTTCGGATCCTATATAATCTCTGTCTTTACCTAATAAAAGTCTCCTCCACAAGTGAAAATGTCACATGCATTAAAAATCATTTCGGTAAAAATAACAATTTATAGTTTAATAAACTAATATGATAAATTAATATTGTACACAAATTTTTAATCAACATACAATTAAGTAGTGGGGTTTGGTTACTTTCAAAACGGAAGTCGTGCCATTTGCCAGCAGCCGCCGGCTAGCTGCCATCGGCCAGCTGTCAAATCAGTTGCTGCCGCCATATGCCATGCCATATAGCTTCCGGTGGGCGAGCAGATGTTATTTGAAATTTGAAATTCAACTTGACAATTGGGTTATGGAAAGTATGTCAAGGTCATCCAGAGTAAGTTTTAAAAAACCCTATCCCGCTACCACCGGAGTAATAGTTCGGAGAGTGGAACTAACTCTGGTGATAGCGGGATAGGTATAGAATTAGGTTTGTGAATTTTATTTGTGAAAAACATACAATCAATGTGTGACAGCAGTGTTTAAACAAGTTGAAGTTTTGTTATGAACTACAGAGTTGTAAATACAAACACCGACGACGATGAGAAGGTAAACGCAGAGTCCCCAGATGATGTATTTAAAAAGTTTGAACAAACGTAACATCTCGAGTTGGTTTTCCCGTTCCATTTCCAACCGTTTGATTTCCAATTTCAATTTCTCCTCTTCCATCCTTGTTACAAATGGAACTTCATCCATCATATCCATCATGTTTGTGTTTTTTGAAATTTTGAAAGAAGCGATGTTGATAGTTGAAGAGGCGAGGATGGAATGAGAATTAAAAGAGGGAAATGTCGGTTAAATAAAGAAGTGGTGGGGGGAAAGAGCGTTATTACATAGAAGTGGTGGGGGAAAGATGCTGCTCATCATTTGCCTCAGAAGTTGTGTCCGACTGTAGAGGGGTAAGAGGAGTAATATTTAGTAAACTGTCTTCATCAGAACTTTCAACCTTATTACAAATAGGACAAGCGTAAGTTATTTCTAAATTCATTGTAATAGCGTTAAATTTATCTATAATTTCATTTAAAGTATTAAATATTTCTTGTAAATCTTCTTTTGAGTTTATTTCAAAACTAGCATTCATTCGTGCCAATGGAGAGGTGTTCATCGTTAGAGAGTTGGCAATCGAATGAGGATTAGCGCCTAGGGAGGGGGGCTTATATAATGGCGACCTTGAGCAGGCGTCTAGGGAGGGGGGCTGTCTAGGGAGGGGGGTTTTATATAGGGGACCTTGAGCTTATGATTGAATAAAAAGTTTAGTTCTTCTTCTTCGTCTTTTAATTCAATTATTTGAACCGAAGTAGTTGTTTCATCTTCTTCACTTGATGAAGAAAACAATTCACCAGGATTTAAATATTGAACTACAATTCTGAACCATCTTATAGGATATTCGTCAATGATAGAAAGTAAGTTTTGAAACAATTCTTCCATCTAATCCCTCTCAGTTATTATATGTTCAAACTTGATAAATTTTGCTTCCATGTTGTTAGTTAGAATGTTGGAAGTGAAATGATTTAAAGTTGAATTTAATATTATATAAAAATTACAGCCGGTAGTGGGGGGAAATCTCAATTTCATCCAATTGAAGTTTTAAAAAAGAGTGTAAAACTGAAATTACACATTTGATGGTTCTACAGGATCTGAATACCAATCTGATCTGTATTTACATCTTTTTATCATATGTGTACAAAAATCATCTTGATGAGACTTGGTGCGTTGACAATGAGCAAGATCTAGAGGGTGAAATTTGAAACATCTTTGAGGACAACATGTATGAAAATATCTTGATTTGTAAAATTTGAAAGTTTGTAATTCCGGTGGCGGTAGTTGTTTTGTTTTGCATTTGCAATAACAAGATCCGAAGAATTCACATTTAGTACAAGCTAACCCATCCACCATCATTGGTCCTAAATCTGTACACTGTTGTTCACAACAGTAACGAGGTTTGTACTTGTACTTTTGCTCTTCCATGTTGACGCTGCGGAGTCTAGTGAAAGAATAAGATTGTATAGTGATGAATAGCGAGTTTTATGTACTATGAAAAGTGGTAGGGGTAATTTCAAGGTCATCCAAATGGAGTTTTAAAAAATTATACCTTACAAGTGTAAGGATTATTGAAATTTAGGAAGTTTGTTTCTGTTTGTTTTCTTCAGACTTTTTTTCTCTCTCTGCCTTAGCCATAGCAACAAGTTCTTCTGTTGATAGTGGATGTACTTCAGGAAATTTTAAAATCAATTTAGCTTGATATCCTTCTTTAGTTAATACATCTAAATTTTGAGTCATTTGTTCAACAGTGTTATAATCTTTTCCATAGATTTTCCCATCAAGTTCAATCATCATTCTGTATAACATTTTCTAGAATAGATCTTGTCGTGGCGAGAGCTGAGAAGCGAATGATTATTTATCCAACTGTTACATCCTTTTTATGAACTTGACATTGATCACGTGATTCCTTAGTTGTAATTTTATTTATTAAAAGTTATTCAACATTGGTAATACTTCTAGAACTTGACGTTATGTTGACCAGCTGGTGATGAAGAAGTTGTAGGTTGTGTAGAAAAAAATATTTCATCATCCCAATATTTTGTTTTAGTGAACATCCTTGTATTAGTAGCACTAACATCAACAGTTAAGTGATAACCACCGGTAAGTAAAACTCGCATTTCGTTAGTTAAATCTTCAAGTTGTTCAAAAGTAGTTATGGTGTTGGTATCATAAGATGCACACTTAACCTTTAGGGACATGTTGAACTTTTGTATTTAGTGATAGAGAGTGAGATGTGTATGGTACGAAAGGTAGTCGTAGACTGATGAATTTCACAAGTTGATTTTCACTTTTATTATCACACAAAATTGGGTCAAGATCATCCCATGGAATTTTTAAAAAAAGCAACATATTGTAATGTACAAACACATTACAATATGTTGCTTTTTTATTTTTTTTTTTTAGGTTTATATCATATTTATTGAGAAACAATTACAAAGAAATATTTACAATTTTATGTACAAATTAATCAGTAGTAGGTGTTACATGAATTGTAAGTTCAGTAGAGTTGTTTCCACTTGGTCCATGTGATACCAAATAGAGTGCGCCGGGTTGAATTATACGAAGATCTTCATTTTGTAGTAGTTGTACGAAGCGCTTTGGTAGGAAGATTTGAAATTTTGCTTCATCACCAATTGTATAAGGTGCCTCGCTCAATGTGCAATTTATAGCATCACCTACTGAAGTTTCCATCTTCTTTATTGTATGAATGATGTAGTGTTTTTCTTCTTTTAGCTCGGAACATTTCTTCGTTGGTAGGATTGTTGATTTTGAATGAGTGTTGAATTGTTCAACTAAATTTTGAAGTAAGTTGTTTGATGCCATCTTAATGTTTATGGTGCTGCTAATCTTCTTGTTAATAAGAATATCCGTTGGAGATGTTGTCTCTTCGGAGGTTCGAGTAATACTCATGCTGTGTCATGGTAGCGCTCTCACTTTTATTATCGAGACTACCCCCACCACTGACACTACCCCCACCACTGACGCTACCCCCACCACTTTGTTGAAGGAAATTATTCAAGCGGTAGGCATTCTTCAAAGCACATTGTGACCTTCGATGTTTAAAACTTTTTGATGAAATACAAAGTTCATTAAAGTAGCATTGGAAATCTCTATCTATTATTGCATTTATCACTTCATTGCTTGTAAATGATTGTATCCAATTTGCTTTTTCCAATCCTCTTGTGTAGATAGTTTTAAACTCTTTGCAATAATGATTCATAATGTGTGGCATCATGTTATAATGAATAAAACCTTCATCCCATTTTAAGTTGTGAAAATGTTTGTTCAACCATTTGTTTGTAACTTTCGCTTTAGTTGTTAGTTTATTAAATGGAAATGGAGGTTTGAATAAGTAATGATAAATTACAGATGTGTTCATATCCAAAATTACTAATTCTTTAATAATGAAATTTCCATCATTCCCTCGAAAAGCTTAAAATTCAATTATACCTCTTTTAACTTCCATTAACTGTGATGCAGTAGAAAACGAAACCCGTTTGTTGATGATGAAGTCTCATCCACAACTGACTGTTATTACAAACACGATTGTTCTTCTTTTATTTCTTGTGCTTCTTCATTTATATTAAAATTGGTGTGATAGTTGTTTAATTGTCCTCCACATATCTACTTCTTGAGGTATTCGATTAAAAATTGAAGTATCCACAGGACCATATAAAATTGGAATGAATGGTTGTCTGTCCAATGTATCGATTAGATAATCTTTGATTATTGTACTTGAAAATACTAGTTGTTTTAAGTATCTAGTGACAGGACCGGTAGTACAACTTAAAGTGTAAATTCTTCTTTAGTAAAATGTAATTTTACATCATGTCTAGTTAAATCTTTGAAGCCAACAATTTGTCCTCCACGATGTTTAATTATATCAACTTCAATATTTGATTCTAATAAACTTAATCTTGTTCTTTTTCCAAATGTATTGTTAGTTAAATAACATTCCAAAAGATGTAAATGTTTCATTAGAGAATCCCAAGAAGTTTCAGTAAACATAACCATTTTACTTCCTTGATTTAACATAACAATTGGTGAATAATCTAATGATTTTATAATTCCAACTGATATACTTTTCGTCATGCATGAAGAAATAGGGTAGAAAATTCGAAGAAATACTTCTGTTAAAATATTTGTTGTAATGTTAACTTCAAAATTTTTTCTTTTTACTTCTTTTTCAGCTTCTCCTTCTTCTTCTCTCTTCTTATGTTTGTTAAACTTGAGGAATTCATCCATTTCTTGTTCAACTTGTTTTTCTATATCAGAACTATTTTCATCCATTAGAGGTGTATTTTCTTGTCCGTTAGTAGAATTCATCTTGCGAACGATGTTTCCCATACGACGGTTGAAGATAGAATGAATTTTCTACTAACTATTTTCTTGCTTTTATATTTTTGTAAAATCCTTGAAATTTATACAATTATATAATTGTTTATTTTCAACTTGTCTTTTAGAAACAAAATTCTAACCTTAAAAATTGAGGAAGATAATTCTAACCTCAATATTTTGCAGTAGTTGTACTAATTCTTCTTAAAGTACATTCTTGACTATTCCGGTCAGAGGTGTGTAAGTAACTATTTTATCATGTAGAATTAGACAGTATGCCGAAGTTCCATCCGCTACTGGTTCTTCAAATTCCATTTCAATTTTTATATCCACACTTGATGATTTTACTGATTCATTTTGTTTTGAACAATCGATTACAATTATTGGAGCCTTGGAATAATACTGATCAGGTGATAATAGTGGTGTATTAGTCTTTCCATAATATGATGATTGAAATCTTGCGTACATATCATATAAAATGGAAAAACGTTTTTTACTAAACATGACATTTGAATTGTCATATGGAAAGAATTGAGAGTTTAGGAAAACTTTACAATTCTTTATTTTACAGTGATCAAATTGACCAGCATTTGCAGTAATAACATATTTTCGCTTAGTTTGGAAACCGAGTATTATGTACCTTGCACGTTCCAAGTAAGTTGATGTCTTGACGGTCCATGTTTGTCGTTCTGTTTGAGGTAATGTAGGGTATTCATGAAATTCCCAACTTCGGAATGGCATCACAATGTCACGGTCAGATTTTAACTTTCTCAATAATACGATTCTATGTTCATCAGCCAATCTTACATGAGGTACTCTCCAAACAACTTTATCCAACTGTAGTTGCCATTCCAGTTTATCTTCCGTAGTTGCAGGGTCTGCAAGTATTAAGTCCTTATTAGTTGAAGATCTGAGTAATACTAATTCTTGTTTGACATTTATTATAACCCGTTTGTAATCTTCAGCAAATCCCAAAAGCAATCGTAAAGGTACATGAAAATCAAAATGACCGTTGGAAGCAGGTGTTATAGTGTCTTTATCGGGAGCAACCCATCCGGTGGTGACTATTGAATTCTTCTCATGTGGTGTTAATGATGTTAATCCTTTCAATGTAGTTGTTATACCAACCTTTTTTGTTGAATCAACCGTCACCCCTGATATTTCATATCTTATTTCATCAAAAATATATGCCATTGGGTTATTTATAAAAGGAACTGTTGAAGCAGTTTTTCCATCCGATTTTAATACCCGTCCTTCGATGTACAAATAACTTTCACATGGTAATGTGTAAATATCTTGTTGTTGAATGGGAATCCTTATTTCATCATTATTGTTTAATTTTGATGAAGTGTAAGGGTTGTGTGTGTGATATTCCTTCTCCCATAGTGTTTCGTCGAATGTCGGTCGTTGAGATATATCCAGGATATCCATCGTTGTTAAGTTTCAATCCAATCTTTTGTAGAAAACGAATGTTGTCTGATGTTAACTCTTCCAATGTCGAGGAGCTACTGAGCTCCCGACTCTTCCGTTGCGGTTTAAATGATAATCCCATGTTGATTTTTTATGTTGCCGCTCTGATATGTATTCGTATAGTAATTGTTTCTCCTCTAAAGTCAACACTATGACCGTCTTGATCCAATATGTTCAGTACGATGTCTGAAATGAAACTGGTGTTTAATGGTAGGTATATCAAGTTTTGTGGCTTCTCAACAATTTTAAAACCTGGAGCAACTGTTGGATAAAATGTATGTAAGATATGCTGATTTACTCCTTCTCTATATGATCCATGTATAATATTACATGTTACATCAATACTATTTACTTTTAATATTGTAACAGTTGTATCACCTGAATGAGTACTTCCAGGAGTTAAGATTTTCTTTTTTGTATCTGTAAATCCAAGTAAACTGCCAATAGAGTTTTTCATTCCGACATCTATATAATATTTTGAAGTTATTTCGGCTTTTAAAGTATTATTGTTTCCTTTGATTGTGATATTATCTTCTCCGAGTTTTTTTCTGTAATAATTGGTTTATATCATCAATTTCATAAGCTCCAGTAGGATTTGTAATTATTTTCAATTCTGAGTATTTTCCTGCAGCATCCTTAGTTTCATAATAATGTAGTAAATTGTTTTTTCCTTCTGTAACATTAGGAATTGAATTGTAGGTCGTCAAATCAAGTAATGCCGCTTCCCATAATCTTTCCTTGGATAAACGCAATTCTGGGAATAGCGTACTTTTTAATGTGGATGAATTTCCACTCAGTGACACTGTATACGATGATATCTTAAAGGTGACTGACACTTTTCGCTAGAAACTCCAAACATAAATGTCCACATATTTCAGTATTGTTAGGTTGTTCTCTTTTGTAATTGTAAAAAATGTTTTTGGAGTTTTGAAAATAATGTTGAAGTTATTTTGGTGGCGGTAGATTGCCAAAGCTGTCAAAGTAATAAACAGTTTGTCCGAGTTTTTTATAGCATACCCAATGAGTGTCTGGACCATAGGTGGAATCCAAATTTACTATTCCAGTTTCATTTTTCCATATTTTAGTTGGTAATGCATCTTTCATAAAAACTCCTCGAAAAAATGGTATTTTTAAACATTTTACATAATCATTTAACTGATGATTTGTTAAGGCTTTATTTGGAATTATCAATTGATTTTTTTTATTCAGTACACACGGTACGGTCTTAGGTATAAACCTGCTCCGTTTTTTACCATTGACCAAACAGAAGCCTTTTTTACTTTTGCTTTACGAGTTCTACGACGTCTCTTTCTAATATTTCCACCTTTTTTGGGAGCTCTTCTTTTTGCAGGTCTTCCTCTGCGACGTCGTCTTCCACCACCAAACTTAGCTTTTGTCTTCATGGCTGTTGTTACTGCCCAAGCCGCTGCTTTTTCTGCAATACTTGCGTCACTTGATTTTACTCTTTGCCAAGCTTTTTCTGCTAGAATTTTATCTGCTATTGATCTATTTGTTGAATCTTTAAATTTTTAATATGCTATATCGTGTTGTTTGCAGGCTTGATCTAATTTATTAATTCCAGGATCTCCTCTTGCTAAACGTTTTGCCAACTTAGTTCCAGGTCCACAATATTGATAACCTCCAGGAATATGTAATTCGTATGGTAAAGCGTCTATCGCTCGATTTACAACAGCACCAACAGGTATCCGTTTAAGCAGGGATAACGCAGTTGAAGTTATACCACGTCCTCTCTTGTCGATGTCTTGATGATGACTGAGTGATACGGCCTTCATTATGTAGTCTTATATAAACTGGTGTGTTTACTCCACAAGATACATTACATAAATGGATAAGTTATGTATAATTTTTTATATTTAAACACTTAGTTATTCAAATTAATTATATATTGATTTATAATTCTATTTTTAATCCAAGCTTCCCGTTCATCGGGTTGAATTATCACATGACTTGTTGTACTAGCTATATGATTGTGGGTATCAATAAGTAAATTGCCTACTATTCTTATTAAACAATCTAAATTTACAGCATCTTTTGGATGTTGAGGATCGTGTAACTGCATAATACGTTTATCATTACATGTGTAAGCTGTCGAATCACTTTTTGATGTTGTTATGACTTGTCCAATAGTAGCAGCATCATTGAAAACTTTACCTGGTGAAACATTAATTATTTTCTTCATCTTAGCATCAAATTTGGTTCCATTGCGTTCATCCCAAGTTATTGTTTGTTTCACTGTAACACAGTCATCTTCTTCATAACCAGGAAAAATATTTTTTATTCTTCTATTATGACCTTCGTATATACCTAATAAAGGACCTTTTGCAATTAATGTTTGTGCCATTAAAGGTACATCCGAACTTTTTTCACCAAATCTTCCATTTGTTATTCTTTTACCTCCCGCATCCCATTCATTATTACTCCCTTGCATTAAATCAAACTTTTCATTTCCATGTATGAATGTATTTCCTCGCTTTAGCACGGCATCTTCATGTTTTACAAAATTTGATGTTTCCTTTTTTAATTCTTTAGATAATTGTTCCATAGTAACAGCGTCTTTTGGTTTAGAACCAAACTTTACATTTGTCAATGTTTTACCATGACAATCGATTCCATTAACATCTTGTAAAATACAGTTGTCCTTGATGTATTTTAGGTTTACAGCATCACCGTCTTCCTTTGGGTATCCAATGTCATTTATAATAAATTTATAAAAAGAAAATCCATGTTCAGTTTTTTCCGGTATTATAGAATGTAAATACTCTTTATTAACTGAATCCTTATCATTTTTGGGATTTCCCACGTTGGTTATTCTATAATTACCAGCATCATATGTTTGTCCATCTTTTAAGTTGTTACCCCATTGCAATTTTAAAGTATTTGAAAGTTAAGATGATAAGTACTCTTTAGTAATTGCATCAGAACCATCAGTTGGTTTACCAACATTAATTAATCTATGTGATTTAACATCGTAAGTATTCTTATGTAATTTCAATGATGTTGAAGTAGCTTCTTTTACTGTCTTTAAATTCGCTCCATCAGTATCTTCTTCTGGATCTTTAACTAATTTTAAACGTTTATTACTTATGATATAGTCACCTTCAGGTGTTTGCGGTAATCCGCTTCTTTTTCTGTCTTCTCCAACTTGCACTCCTAATGCGGAGTAGCGTCCGAACTTGTCGACGCTCATGTTAGAACTGATATATCTTACACTTGCAACTTCTTTATATTCGCTGACAATTATACAACTATGCCGCGATTTTTAAGTTCATCAACTAGAGCCACCCATTCATTATTTAAACCAGTATGACCGGCTTCCATAGCTTCATGCAATAGTCTCATTCTGTCAACTAATTTATTGATGTCGTTGTAGTAGATAACATTTGTATTGTATAGATTTTTCATTAATCCTTTACCAGATGTTGAAGTATCTCCTTTACTCTTTTTACCATGTTGTTCAAGAAGTGATAAATCCATAAGTGATAAAGATTTTCTTTTTAACGGTTGTCTCACAGCCGGTGTGGTACGTAATGTTGGTAATTTTCGTGGGGGAAACAATTTTTTTATAACAATATTATAATTTGTTGCACGTGAACGATTAATCATTGCATCCCTTGAGTAGTTTCTTTTATGAGCGTTAGTATTTTGTAAAATTTCTTTAAAAGTATTTAAATCTTTTGCTGAATATTTTATTAGTATATTTTTAAAAATTAATTCATATAATCCTTTTGTTCCTTTATATCTATGATCACCAATAATGATATAATCGTCTTGAGTTACTTCAAGTTTAGAGTTACCAATTTTTAATTCATTTCCATCAATTCTTGCTCTATATACATGTGATTTACTTAAATTTGGATTTGATTTCATGTCATGTAGCATTTTCATTATATATTTTCGTCCAAGAGGTCCATGTTGTAATATATCACTACTCAATTGAGTTAAATTTGGAATAGATTGTTCTGCTTCAGGTATTGGCTGTTCTTCCTTTTCAACAATTGATTCTTCTTCTTTTGTTTCTTCTTGCTCACTAGCACTTGTATATGAATCATCATCATCTTCTTTTTTTAATGCTTGTACTTCTTGTTTAGAAACTGGTAGTAAAACATCTCCTTCATAACGAGGTTTACCAATAGTTTCTGATATCTGTTTTAAAGGTTCCGTGATAGGTTTAAATGTATTCTCTAAAAATTCTTCTCTTTCACTTAAACCCATCCTTAATGCACGATTCTTCATCCTAATAGAATCACTGAGTGATTTTATTTCTTTTAATAGTTTTTCTTGATTCACCATGTTTACACTGTGAAGTTCAAAGTGTTACTAGATGTAGCATAGGTAGTTCAACGTATTAATACAAATTTATCCAATCCTATACGATATCTACCATTTTTAATATCTTCTTCTTTCATAATAACGAGAAATCCATATTTTTCATTCCATGCTTTACCACACATTTCTTTAAATTTGTCAAATGGCATATCTGCATTAACATGATCATATGCTTTAAATTTGTCTCATCTTGCTTAAAGATGATCAACATATTTGCATTGTCTCTTATAAGTTGTTTTGGAATTTTACTGTATGTTTGACCAATATAAATGCTATCAATATTATGATGTCTTCCCATAGCAAAATAATTTCTTATAGTATCGTGATTTTCACAAGAAACATCGTCAAATATAAAAATGGAAAATGGTTTTGCTTCATTTGGTTGCATGATTGTTTCACTGGCATTAAACTAATTCACTTCAGGTACACTTGCAAGTATTTTATCTAATAATTGATATTTTGGTTGTTGCAATGATTTTGGAAATTATATATATTGTTGAAGCGTAAACCTTTAGGATTAGTTATGAGGTTAAAGACAACATTAGTTTTTCCACAATTTGAAGGACCAGTTATTAAACATCTTATTGTATTTGGTAGTAATTCACCATGTTTACCATGATTTAACTTATTATTGTCAACTGTCAATTCATCAATATTATTAATATTAAATCGATCTTTTTGTTGTACAATCTCCATCTTGTTTAAAGGTTAAACACATAATGAGCTATTAAATAACTATACCAAGTCTTTTGAAGGAATCCAAGAGTCTTCACTTTTATCAAATCCTAACCACCTAACTTTAACCATATCCTTTTTCCTTTGTAAAACTTTTTCAACAAGATATACATCACCAACTGTTGATTTTAACAACTCATGTCCATAGAATCCACCTTGAAGTAATTCACCCTTATTATCCTTTAAAATGTAAGTTTCAGGTATAGTTGGTTGCACTTTATAAATTGTAAATACTTCATTAGTCTAATTTGGCAGATATCTTTTACTAAATACACCTTTGTATTTGCTTATACGAATTTTATCATTAACCTTAAACTTTTTTGGTTGTAACTTTTCTATTTTTGGTGTTGTATTATTTTTGATGCGTTGTAATACAATTTTAGCATTAGCACTGTTTACTTGGATAGGTTTCATTCCGATGGTACGATGATATTTGTTGTTATACTCTTTTATAAGTTGTGGTAATATGTCATACCACACATATGATCCTCGTTTTGAAAGTTGTTTATACATTGCTCCTTTTAATGTTCTATTGAATCTTTCAATTATTGAAGCTTTAACTTCAGAATTTGTAGAATAATGATTTATTTTATATTTTTTCATCAAAGCTCCAAAATCTTTATTAAAATATTCTTTTCCATCATCCGTTTGTAAATGTTTAATTTTAAATTTATTTCTTTGTATTGTTGTTTCCATAGCTTTAGTAACACTTTTACCAGTCTTGTCCTTCAATGGTAAAGCATCAGCTATTTTAGTAAAACAGTCTATAATTGTTAAAATATATTTAAATCCTTTGTTTAATTTACTGTGTGGTATCATTTCAATGAGATCAGCTTGGTAAAGATCATTCATTCCTTTAATGATTGTACTTCTTCTTGGAAATCTTCTTCTTGCTGGTTTATGTAGTTCATTTACAATCTTATCCTTTACACTTTCCATCTTAAAGTGTTGCTTGTACACCGTTTGTAGAAATACTGATCCATACAATGGTTTATTCTCTTATATATAGTTGAAATATGGGTCAAGGTCATTTTATATTAGTGTAAAAAAGAGGGAACATGGCATTGGGCTTGCCATGTTCCCTCTTTTTTACGGAAAGGAAAAAGGAAGAAGGTAAAGGACGAAGAATAGGTTTACTGGTCGATAGGGTTTAAGGAATAGTGGCCCAATGGTAGAGTATTAATTTTATCTTCTAAAATATGTCGCTTGTCGTCTTTGTAGCTTAATGCCCACTTTGTTTGTTTGACACTAAAAAGTTGGTGGTTATAACTTCTAATAGTGTTGAATGTTGCAGTTGTTTCAACATTTTCAAACAAACATCTTTTATAATGTTGAAACTGTACGTTCTTCTTTAGGAAAGATGTCTTTATTCCTTTAGCTTTCTTTGTGACTTGATATTCGTTCCTTTCATTTATGTACAGTTGAAATGAATACAGTTTAGACATTAATGCTACAATTTCCATCATCGGCACACCATTTGTTTCATCTTTAAATTTTCCCAATACTTTTTTGTTTTTGTCATAGTCGTAATTTGGATGGTCCTTAGGATAATCGGAAAAGTCAAAATCATCTTTATATACAAAGGTCCGTAAATCCTCATACATGTCATTTGTTTTAATCCAGTAAATAAGTGCATCCGTATCCATATATGCAATACCAATGTTATCTCTTCCATAATAATTAACCATCTTCTTATAATGAAACTCGTACATGTGTGTTTTAGAAATATCCAATATTGACATTCCAAGATATAAAGGACGATCCAATACAACTGATTTTTTGTTCATAGAAATGACGACAAGATTTTCATTTATAATAACGGATGAACCAAAGTTTGGTTGTTGCACTAATTTCTGTAATTTTACTGGATCAGTTACTAATTTGATATCCTTATGTTTCCTTTTGTTTTCTAAAGTCTTGCCAAATATTGCATTGTTCATCAGTTTGAAGAAATCCTTTTGAAAACTTGATGTAGCAGCAGCTCTTCTTCTTGTGTTGTTGTCGATGTACGGTTTCAACCAACAAGATTGAGAGAATTGTAGTATTCGATTAATTTTTGTAATTTTTAATCCCAAGTCTAAAGCCTGTTGTATCATCCAATAATGTCCAACATACCCTAGACTTATTGTTTAAAGTCATTAATAATTTCGGCCATCTTCCAGTAGGGGAAATTTCAGTCTTTGGAAGAAGTGGTAAATCATAATGATGATCATGAAGATGTTCAGGATATTCAAAATCGACGTCAAAAATGTAACCAGTTTCACCATGTTTCGGTATATCCATTATGTTTCCAATCGATTCTGGATCTATCCATTTAAAATTATCATATGGAAGGGGATTTGACATTGCCCATCCGTATAAGTTATTTGCATCGAAATAACCTAGGAATGTTGTTGGTTTTGATGCATCATAATCGGGCAGATACTTGTTATTGGCCTTAACATGTCTGGTTACACTTTGCCAGACAATCCCCCTCGAACTCCTGATTCTAACATCAAAACCATATCTATATCAGTAAGAAGTTGTAATTTACAATTTGTTTCCACATTTTCGCCACGATATACTAGAGGTTCTGAAGTTAATCCATATTGGTTTAAATGTTCTTCTGATAATGTTGATTTAACCAATAAACAAAAACTATTTGGTTTGTGCATTTGATATTTGACACTTTTTCTAGCTTCACAATTTTCATCTTCTATAGGAATTAGTGTTGATTCAAAGTCCGCATATACAACTATAGGGATACGGTATTGATGATGAACCTTTTGAAATGTAACAAATGCTCTGCTTTCTGACGGTAAAATAATTTTTGCTTCATAATTATTGTTACATAATCTTTTGTGCTCTTGTAACCATTCTATTCCTTGTCTTCCTTCTCGTTGAAAATTAAAACATCTCTTGCAAATCACCTTTTTGTTTCGATTTTTTGAAAGTTGCTTGTTAACAAGAGAGTCAAATTTCTTTATATACACATAATGAGATACATCTCCTTGCGTTAGTAGTAGTAAATCTGTATGATCTGCTAGCTCTTCTTTAGCAATACGTAAAGGATAAACTTTATTTGAACTATCTAATCCAAAAACATTAATAGATGTGCCGGGATTTTTCTTCTCAAATTTTGATATATCTTTTAGTGATACAGGATAACTAATTCCTTGAAAGTTATATCTATATCTTTGATTTTCATAGTGCTGGTTTGGTTCATTCCAATGATTTGGTACAAATTTACATGTCATCGCATATCTAAAACATTCGTTATCTTGATTTTTCACATTAACACATGATCTTGTATCCTCAATTATTTTTGGCAAACGAATATAACTAGATCCCATTAGTCCATATCCATGTTTATGAACTCTTATATTTAATCCTTCAATACTTATAAGACTCCACCCTGATCCTCGTCCTTCATGTTCCTGAATTTTAGTTAATATTTCTTCTATACATTTTTCAACTATTGAATCAATGTCTGATTTTCCTATGATAGTTTGGTTTTTAGTTATAAATCCTCTTGGTGATAATTCTTCTTGTACATTTATAAACATAGCTTCTAGTAGTAAACCAAATTTGAGAAAATTTAATCTTTTTAATTCTTCTTTTAAAGTTCTACTGATGATTGGTTTTGCTTCTCTAATAAATTCTTCTAAGTTTAAATCTTCATTTTGAATCTTATGATGCATTACTACCTTTCCGGGTAAAGCTGATACTTGTAAATTTGGTAAAGTTGTTGTAGGTCTTGCTGTTATTTCATTTTGTTCTTCTTGTTTTTCTTGTTCTTCTTGATCTTCTGTGTTGTTGTGAATTAGTTCTTTATGTATTTCTAACAGAATATCATCGTTAAACGATTCCAAACATTTATCGCAATGATACATGTTTGGTGGTGTTCACTCTTCAAAATTTCGCCAAGAAATGAAATGAGCTCTCCCTTTCCTTCTTTTATAATAGTTCCCCCACTACTATTTCATCTCCTTCTTCTTCTTTACTTTCAGAAGAAAACAAACGTCTTGGACAAAATATTAATCTTCTACAAACAGATTCTTCATTAGTATTCTCTATATGAATTGGAGTTTCAATATGTATTTCTTCATATTCAAATGATGACGAAGACTCTGATATTACTACATCCATATCCAAATTTTCATTCTCCACATCATTGGCATTTTCTTCTTCTGATGTTGTTACATCCACATCCATATCATTTATAGTTTCTACTTCTGATGTTTCGCTGTTATTTTCATCTTCTTCCATATTTAAATCCTCTAGTTGAATTTTATACAATATTTCAATCAGAGATTTCCTTGGATAATCGGTGTTGTCCACAGGAGCCATTTCCAGTAAATGAGGAATAACTGTTTTTGATCCGGCTTATATGATATTTTGGTAAGTATGTCAAGGTCATTTTTGATTAAGCGAGAACTGGGAATAGATCACTAAGCAGCATGATGATTCATTACTACAAAGTTATCTATTCCCCATTCTCTAAGAAGTGTCCAATCAATAACCAAAGTCCAAGTTCATTTTTTTGTTTAATTTAAGTCTTTTACATCTTCTTTTATTACAAAATTTATAGGTTGACTGTTTGATGTTTCAATATGTTGTTTTATCTTGTGCTCCAGCTCTTCTATTTTTGCTTCCTTTATCATTAATTCCGAATGTAAGTAACTGATGTAATCAGCTGCCATGTCAACCGTTCTTGATCTTATTTCTCCTAACTTAACACCAGGAATCAATCTCTGTAGTTTGTAAAATCTCAACCTTATTCTTGACTCTCTTACTTTAGCCATTTCTCGAAATCTTTGTTTTCTATCTTCTTTCCTTGTGGTCAAGTCCATACTCGTGACAAGTTTGCTTTCAGAGTGATTTCTCTATAGTAGGCTCGTCCTTTATACACTTTCCCCCACCATTTTCAATTTCCCCCACCCTACTAATGTAGGTCCAGGTCATCCAATATAACGCGAGAACGAGGAATAGAGCACTAAGTGGCATGTTAGTCCATTACCACAAAGTGATCTATTCCCCGCTCTCTATTCTACATCTACTTTTTTTTATTTTGCTATTTTATAATTTTTTTTTTGTTTTTTTTGGGGGGGGAATGAGTGTTTACTTTTTACAATGTTCATTCTTCTTCTCCAACTTTTCAATTCTGTCTAACAATTCGAACAAATATGCATTGGTTGCTTCCAAAGTTTTTATTCTAGTACATCCCACTTTAATAGAGGGAACTGTTAACTGTAATTTTGTAAATTCTATCCTTTCTTTCTTGCACCATTCTCTCATGTATGTGTTTTTCCTGATTCTTCCTGATTGAGCTGATATTAACTTATTACAATCCGAATGGGGCTTTGATACTTTAAATACTGATGTACAAAAATGAGTTGATGTTGTCGGCTGTTGATTTTCATACAAATTTTGTGTTGATGTAGTAATTTGTTGATTTTCATACCAATTTACACTTGAAGTGGCGGGTTGCTGATTTTCATACCAAATTGAACTTGAAGTACTAGGCAGCTGATTTTCATACCAATTTGAAGTACTAGGCTGCTGATTTTCATAACAATTTGAACTTGAAGTATTTGGTTGATGATTTTCATGCCAATCCGCAGATGCCAATACAGGTGTTGTGGAAGGATGCTCCATCGTTGTATAGAGTGAATTCTGTTCTACAATTTTGCCGGTTTTATCTCATTTCCCCCACCAATAACTTCTACATTTCCCCCACCATGATAATTTAAATTAGATACCAAACTTCTAGGGTCACATCCAAATCTTCTTCTTTTAAATATTTTATAAATGCAGAGCTTTCTGATGTTACGTTAGGTGTGTTCAAATATGCCATCACCTTGTAATGACTTTCTTGATTGTGAATATAGCAATGTACATTTATCAATTTTTGATTATCTTCTTTAGACTTGACAAATCCTGCAACAGAGCTCCATTCTTCATATTTAATTTTAAAATGGCAAACTTCAAACTGCATGTTGTTTCAACAAACGCTGCAACAATATTAAAAGTCTCTTCAAACAACCTACATTTATACAAGTTCTCCCACCACTTTATAATCCCCACTCTTTTCCCCCCACATTCTTCATATGTAGAAGGGGTATTATGATTTTAATGCACTATACTTAATAAATTCAAACAAATTTTGTGCACAAATGTTACATTTTTTCTTGATTGTTTCAAATTTCATCACTTGGCCTTTTACAAGGTGAACTAATTTACCTCCTTCATCTTCAAATTGTTCAAAGTCTAAAACAGATGCTTTTCCACAATCATGACACATTTTTGTTCCATCTTCAAAAATAAAAGCAAGATAAATACCAAATCCACTATTGTCCTTCTTAAATTTCATGACCATTTCACGAATTGGTTGAGGTATTTCACATTTATTTGATGTTATTATATAACGGTAAAGAAACCCATTATTGATAATTTGTTGTAAACATAAAACTAACAAGCTGTCCATAGTGTTAGACTCGTACTGAAAGTTATATCCATAACTATCTCCTTATATGCTTTTACCCCCACTACTTTTATATAGGTCAAGGTCATCGGATATTAAGCGAGAACTGGGAATAGATCACTAAGCGGCATGTCATTACATTATCACAAAGTGATCTATTCCCCATTCTCTAAAAGGGTGCTGATAATTTAGATTCCTAAAATTTCTTTTCCTTCTTCTTCACCTTCTTGAACTGTTGTATTACCAGACATGTGTGATATTAATTTCTTCAATTCTCGATCTTCCATTTCTAATGTTTTCAATTTTAGATCTCTTGCTTCAACTTTCACTTTCAAAAATTTGATATAACTTCCAGCCCAGTGGAGGGTTTTCAATCTTGGTGCTCCAAGCTCAATTCCAGGTATTTGAAATTGTAGTCTATTAAACTCCATCTTCATATCTTCTCTATCTTGTCTTTCCTTTTCTAGTCTTTTTAATCTTTGTTTTTCCCTAAAGGAAGAAATCGGATCACAAGGTACATGATGTAACATTTTGATCAACGATTTCTCGAAGAATGAGCTTCTACACAAATAATCAACACATTTATCCACATTCCCCCACCAAATTTAAGTCAGTAGTGGGGAGATGTCAATGGTGGGGAGACGTCAGTGGTGGGGAGAGTTATACTAATGTAATGGTTACTTCTACCGTTACACTCGCTCCATTCTCAAAAAGATATTTGTAATGTGGTTCTGGATACTGTTCTCTTTCAGATCCTGCATGTTCTTGAATAAAGTCAAAAGCCAATCTTTTTGAATAATCATTATGAAACACTTCTCTCACACAAACAAGAATTTTTTCTTCCAAAAATTTTACTTGAACTAATGGTATTTTGCTTACATCGTCCTTGTCCATGATGGGTAGCTTGTAGGTAAAAGTATTTGGTGGTAGTTTTTGCGGTTTATCGAGTAGAGAACAAAATTTTCTGTACAATTTCTCCTCAATGTCTGGAAAACGATGTATATCAAACAGATTGTAGTATGAAGGATCAAAAGGTATTTTACGAAACATCTTCAGTCACTAGTCTCCCTAAGACTGATCTCCTGCACAAATATTTAACACATTTATAAACATTCCCCCACCAACTTTTAACTTGTGGTAGGGATATTTTTCCCCCACTACTTCTTCAAAATGGTGGGGGTACCTTAGTCCAATTCAGATTCAGATTCAGAAGACAGTAAAATCGTAGAATCATTATTAGTTTCATTATAATTTTCCTCTATGTTTTCTTCCTGTATTTCATTTGTGCTTTCAAAAACATCTTTAACTTCAAAATAATTAATAAATGGAGTATCTTTAGACAACATGTTTATTTACTACTTCTTTTACTTCAAATAACAAACTATGTATCGCTTACTTAGTCTTATATATACTCCTACCCCCACTATTTTTGCAAAACAAAGGAATGGGAGGGGGTTTGTATTTATTCTTCTCTATCTAGGTTATATTTCATTGCTGTCACATCTACTATAATTTTCTGCTCTTCAACTTTATTGCGAATAAACATTGTCCAAGGAAATAGTTCATTAATATTGTTAATTGTTACTTTTATACTATACAAAATTTCAAAATGTTCTAGTAATGAACCAAAAACGATAACTCCTAGCTCATTGTTTTCCATAATTTTTTCTTCAATTTTTATCCGCAAGTTTGTTATCAAACTCCATATATTAATATCATTGGCTATAAAACCATCAAGTCTGGTAAGCATCTTGATGCCGCAAGGTGTGGGTACAGACTAGAAACTTGGAGGTTCATAGCCCGCCTTTTTATTAATTTTAAAAATGGGGAGGGGGAAGGAATAAGGATTGGGAAGGGATAGGGTGCAGGGTGGGGGAAGGTAATTTTGTTATTACACTACTTGTGCAAGAAAATAGCCGCCAGTGTCCACACCTTGTTCATAGCACTCCATCATAGATTGTGCCCACTGCAACATGCAGTCTCTGTTATTTGGTGTGACAAGGAAAGAATGACTATCACCATACAATATAAAAGAGTCAATTCGTATATAACATCCTAAATTTAACCATTTATTAGCTTCAACCATAAACCTTTCTATTGTATCAAATGGAAATTGTGGATCAATTGCTATAACTTTACGTTCTTCACTAAGTTCAACACTATAATCATCATCATTTTCACTCTCACTCTTACTATCATTATTTAACATGTCTTCAGGTTGTAGAAAAACATCGGAAATTTCACAAGAATTAAAATGGTAATTCACATTAGGAGGCATTTCTTCAAACAAATAATATTTTAAAAGGCGGAGAAAAATACTACAAGAGATGTACTTGACGGCACAAAGTGCGAGTACAGACTAGAAACCTGGAGGTTCATAGCCCGCCTTTTATAAATTTTAAATATGGGGAGGGGGAAGGAATAAGGATTGGGAAGGGATAGGGTGGAGGTGGGGGAAGGGTAATGTAGTTATTAAGCCACTCTTGCAACAAAGTAACCAACACCAATGTTGAGTTCATATGATCTCATCACATCATCCTGCCAAGTCAAAATTTGTTCTCGATGATCTGGTGTTACAAGGAAGAAGTTACTGTTATTATACACAATAGGTGAACCGATGATAATGTTAAATCCTAAATTTAGCCATCTGTGTGCTTCAAAAATAAATCTTTCAATTACATCAAAAGAAATTGTGGTTCTATAAAGAATACTTTAAATTGTTCATTAATTTCAATTTCATCTTCACTGTCATCTTCACTGTCATCTTCAATTTCATCTTCAATTTCATCTTCTTCATGTTGTTGGAAATCATCTACTATATCATCTTCAGGTGGTTGAAAACATCAGCATTTTCAGAAGATTAAAGTTTTCATTAAGGTTAGGAAGCATTTTAAAAATAAAGATATTAAGACTGCAGAAACGAAGCAACAAGAGCGGTGGAGAAAAAAGAATGAAACACTAGCCGTAGCCGCTCGGCTTTTATAACGGTATGCAAATGAGAAAGGTTAGCAGCCGGTCATGGCCAGTCATTGGCCCGGGAGGTGGGGGAAGGAGTGGGGGAAGAAGGGGGGGGGGCTCCATTTTTTCGGGGGGGGGGGGGGGGGGGTCATTGACCTTGCGGGTCCGGTCATTGACCCTAAGGAGTGGGGATGGACACAGAACCCTCCTTTACTTACTACTACACGGATCAAACTAGCCGCGTAGCAGAACTTATTTCTGCTAAGTCGCATGTAAGCTAAGTAGCTTACATGCCTAAATTCAAGTCTTAGGTGGCCCTTGAAAAGGGCCGTTTGTCCCTATGGAGCTAAACTCACACAGGGACTTCGGTGTTTACCCACTTGTATAGGAAACATGCGCAAATATCGCATTTTTCCTTTGGAAGGTAGAACTTGTATGCAAAGTAACACATCCATCGTAGGATCCACCTTCATCTAAAAAGATTGCAAATTGATCTCCTGTTGCAGCCAAACTGCATTCGCTACACATTTTTGTTCCATCATGGAATTTCCACAAAAAATAGTGAATGTATCAAAAGTTTTCTTTATAAAAGGAATACACCACTTCTCTCAATGTTGGTGGAAAGTTTGCATTATTTAATGCAAAGTCCAACAAGTCCCTATTTGCAATTATCTCTTGCAAGCATAATTCAAATAGAGAAGTCATAGCGACGTTGTTGAAGCGGTGGCCTCTAGGAGTAGAATGAAGACTCTGGAGTAGCAAGTGTAACAGTTAGATGTAGGTAGACAACCGGTCATGACCGGCCATTCACCCGGAGGAGTGGGGAAGGAGTGGTAGGGGAAGGAGTGGTGGGGGAAAGAGTGGTGGGGGAAGGGGGGGGCTCCATTTTTTCGGGGGGGCTCCATTTTTTCGGGGGGGGGGGTCATGACCTTTCCTGTCCGGTCATTGACCCGAAGGAGTGGGGACAGACACAGAACCCTCCTTTACCTACTACTCACATGAAAGTAGGTCACGAGACTTAGAGTGTTAAAAAATAATGGGGGAGAAACACAATGCTATAACGCATTGTGTTCTCCCCATTATTTTTTTTAAGCAACAATTTAGAAAAAACTAAGTGAATTTACTGTTTACGCCCCCACCTTGTAATACGATCCTTTTTATCCCTGAGGAGGAAAGTCTTGAGAATCTAAATTGTTAGATCTCTTCTCTTTACACAAATTCTCACAAACTCTAATTTTATATTTTAAGCCGTTACATTTTGCCAAAATGTGTTGGTGGTCAACAACACTTAGAAAAAAATATTTCAAACCTTTCTTAAGCCTCTCTCCTCTGACGGATATTATTTAGGATCGTCTTCAACGGTGGGGATTTCTGTCAGTGTGGTCCAGAAAGATGTTTCACGACATGTACACGGCAAAAACTTTCGTTTTTAACACATTTCCTCCCACAAGCTGATCCTTTCTTAGTTCCCCTAGTAAGCATTTCAGGGCAAGTAGTGGGACGGCTAAATGCCCTACGACGCTCTTCTTGTAATGATCGAAATGCTCTGAAGGAGCGGGTTTAGGAGTGGGTTTAGGAGCTGGTTTAGGAGCAGGTTTAGAGGATTCAGTTTTATGATAAGTGTGGTCTTCAGGTAAAGTAAGTGGTGGGGTAGGAGGCAATGGTGATAGTGGGATGATGGGTGTACTAAGGCGATGAAGAATAGTTTCAAATGAGGAGTCTTAGGATGGGGAGCTGGCTTCTTCGGTGGCGGCATCATAGTTGATAGCGGTGCAGAGTCGTTTGAGAGCGAAGTCGAAGGCGAAGGCGGTGAAAAAATACTACGAAGTATAGAAGAGTTGGTTGGCGGAAGAATAGCTCCAGAAGTTGAAGGTTGAGATGAAAGCTGCTTCTTATACCAATCCGGAGAGTTTTTCAAGCGAAGAGTTTTGTTTGATGCAGTAACAGCCGTAGAAGTCGAAATTGAAGTTGAACTAGTAGAAGTAGTAGAAGTAGTAGAAGTAGTAGTCGGCACAGAAGACATCGTTATAACTCCAAGTTCACAGCGTAACGTCTGGAATCAGAATGAAACACTAGCCGCGGCCGACACGTCTTTTATAACGGTATGCAAATGAGAGGGGTTAGCAGCGGCCATGACCGGTCATTGGCCCGTGGAGGTGGGGGAAGGACTGGTGGGGGAAGGACTGGTGGGGTAAGGGGGGGGGCTCCATTTTTTCGGGGGGGGGGGGGTCATTGACCCTTCCGAAAGTGGGTCAAGGTCATTCAAGATTTATAATGATCCAAGGTGATGGGAACAGTAATACTGTTCCCACCACCCTGTTTGCCTAGCGGTTCCCACTCCCAACCCACTAGTTACGTTCTGCGAGGGAGGTCCCTGGACCGTCCGGGTCTACCGTAATGGTCCTGTCCGGGTCTACCGTAACCATTAATTTAAAGGGAAACTGGGGGACTGGGGAAGGGGAAACAGCTAATGCATAAACGCAACTCTAACACCCACCCAAGCTAATCCCAACCCATTATATTCCTAAACAAAATGCAAAAACCTAGTCCGCTTACCTACAATTTGCGGATGTCCCACCCCTTCTAAGTGAAGTTCAACGGAACTTCTGAATTTACAATTAATCTACCCCCTAACATCTAGCTGTAAGGCAAAACAACATTAATTAGTAATACCAACACTTAAACTAACAACACATCATTATTAAAAAACCAATAATTCAACACAATCAAATACCATCATTAATCTTAAAATTAATACACCTTAATGCTAAAAACCTCTTAAAATTATACCATCATTATTCTTAAAATTAATAAACCTTAATCGTAAACCCAACTTATAACTAACATCGCAATGCGCAAATAATTTCTTAAATTAAATACAACTTAAAACTAAACACACACACATACCACATTGCATTAAAAAACGCAACGTAGTAGAAGAAGTTCAAATATATATAGGCCTACTATATATTTGAAACCTCTTGCTGAATCACCAACAACCTTTCGCTATGAAAATTTGTTGGCGACTGACGCAAAGATTGAGCTCCAATCGCTCCTCGGGTTTTCAAGTAGTGGGGGAAGTTGTTTCACTCCAGTACAGTGTTCAATCCAGTCCAGTTCGCAGCAGTATAAAAGGAAGGTAAAGGAGTGGGGAGCGGCGCATGCGCAACAACACAAAACCAAGGTTGCAGGTTACAATTATCCATGTGCAGTAGCGCTAAAGTGAGTAATACAGGACTAGGCGCATGCGCATAGCATAGACTAATTCCGATCCGGAGAACTCGTTGCATGCGCAGCAAATTGAGGTTAGAATTATCCATGGCAGCTGCATGTTTGGGTCTGGTTTCACCACATAGAGTCAGGCAACCGGTGGTGACCGGTTCATTGGCCTAAAGGAGTAGAGGAAGGTGGTGACCGGCCATTGGACCCAGAGGAGTGGGGGAAGGAGTGGGGGAAAGGGGGGGCTCCATTTTTTCGGCGGGGGGGGGTCATGGACCTTTCCGGTCATTGCCCCAAAACCCCCTACTACTCAGGTGAAAGTCGGTCAACCAGTCATTTGCTCACCATCTGCCGCCATCTGGCTGGAGTTATTGCCTCTATAAAAGTGGGTAGTTTATCGCGCCACGAACATTCATTGCCTTGCATCCGCTCAGTCATCATCTCTCATTAGTTTTACGTTATAACTACTTCGTTAACTAGGTTTGAGGTTAGAATTATCATGGAATAGACTTTGTTACTTTTAGCATTCATATTGTAGGTTAATTCTAACCTACAAAATTACTACTCCAGCGTTTTGTTTCATTTCTTTTACACTTCATTTTATATCTCAGTCTTCTTTTAACTTCTGAATGTAACACATCGGTTATGATGGCTGCACAGTGTTTAAAATTGAAGCTCTTGCGAACACAACACATATTACGAAGTACTTCTAAACCTCAATTTCAAAGTGTAAAACTAATTTAAATAGAGTTAGAAAGAAGTACAGTTTTAACCCATTATACTCTTCGATAACTTCGCAGGTTAATGTTGATGATAGTGTTATTTACGACATTTTGCGTTCTATGTTACACTTCAATAACTTTGAACTTGTTACACCTATCGACTGTGTTCAACAAGTTTTTTTTATTTTACCCCCACTATTCCCTATATAAGGGCCCCGACAATAATTCCTACTTCATTATTTTCTATGCTCTTGAGCTGACAACATCTCCACTCTAATTTGTACTACAATAACAATGGAGACCAACCAAGAAAATGTTCAAGTTCAAGAAATATCATCAACAACTCATCCAAGGAAAATCCTCCTAGAAATTCAACTTCACAACTCTCAGAACCCTGTACAAGTTCAGATGTATCTTCTACAGCAATAAATGATGTAGAAGCTATTCTTCGGTCCCTTGTCGGTTTCGACTCACCTGTATGACGATCAGCGATAAACTGAACCCTTAATAGTTCAGTCTTTTTTAAAACCCCCTCCATATACCTTGAAACAATTATCCCCTCTCCTTTATATACTAACTCCTACTTCAAACATTAACACCATCTGCTCACCCCTTCTCCACCCCATCATTTGATATAGCCTCTCACCACCGGAAGCTATATGGCATGGCATATGGCGGCAGCAACTGATTTGACAGCTGGCCGATGGCAGCTGGCCGGCGGCTGCTGGCAAATGGCACGACTTCCGTTTTGAAAGTAACCAAACCCCACTACTCAATTACCAATATTTTTTATTTTTTATTCGTGAGCCCTTTCCCTATTAATGATACCATCAATAGACAAAAACAAACCTATTATATAACTTAGTATATTACATTTAAATTCATCAATTACATTTTGTGAGTTTCTCATGATGGCCTCACGAATAAAAGTTCTAAAAACAATCATTGGTAATATTATCGCATGGTAGGGGAGACCGGGGATGGTTGTCACACTTTGTAGATTGTTAATTTTTACAAAGTTATTCGTAATCTTAGTTTATCAAAATATATTTATCATTTGAAATAAACTTTCCTTTACACTATATATTTTTTTCAAATTGAAATCTATACGACAGATATTTGTAAAAAATGTTTAAAAAGAGCATTGCAAGTGTGTCAACCAGCCCCTACGGCGGGGCATGTTGTCACAACGTATGGGGTTGGTTGTCCCTAGTATTTCTTATGGATAAAAAAGATATGTACAAATTATTGATATGGGTAAAATCAAACAAAACATTCAAAAGTAACAATAGTTTAATAGAAAAATGATACTTAAAATAAATTACAGTAAATTCAAGTAGTTTTGAAAACTTAAAACTTAACTGCAAATTAACTATTTGATTAACATGTGACAACCAACCCCTTACTCTATGTGACAACTTGCCCCGTGCAGCCATTTTTTTACAAACATCGATGTATACCGAAAACTGGTAATCGTTTGTTTTGGTAAGAAATCAGATTTAATACCTCACAATGTGCCTAATGTTATAAAATGGAGCTTTTGTTCATAACTCATCAGATGAGAATGGTGAAAAATAAGTAAGTGTCTTAAGAAAATTTACTCGCCAGGAGTAAAATCAGAAAAAACCCCAAAATTCATGGAAAGTACACATATTCACCCACTCTCTAGAACAATTATCTCCATACTAAAGGAAGAAACAGCACTCGTAAAACTAGTGCAAAAGATAGTTGGTGGCAGAAGTTATAAGCTTTGTGACAACCAACCGTGTGACTTTCAGCCCCGGTCTCCCCTAAGTTTAATTTGTATAATATCAATATACTAATATTTAAGATCTATAAAAATAATTAATGGTCATAACAGTTATTAAATAAACTAATTATTGTCCAAAACTATTTTATCAGGTTAATCTAAATATACTGTTGATGAATAACATTAGACACGCATATTCATATATTCGTTTTTACTGGTCTCACAAACACTATTTAAGAAAAACTAATGACTAAGTATAGTTGTAGTTTGACATTTAACAATATTTTTTTAAACTGTATTATCTCATGAATGTGGCAAAAAAATCGATTACATAAAGATTAATAAATAACAAACTGTTGGATACGATCTTTTGCTTTTTTCCAATAATTCCCTTTAAAGTTAGAAATTGGGTTTTGAATATCGGATGTAACGAATGTTATTTAAGCATTCCTACAAGACAAAACCCCACACAACCATATACTTGATAGACAATTGAATCCTCATAAGGCTTCGCCCCGAACGTCTTTAAAGTTTCCATGTTAATCTTATAAAAGCGAAATTTTAAGTGATGAACATATAGTTACATTTATGAATACTAATTATAAATTAAATGGCTGTCCTCATTTAAAGTACTAAGGGAAGAATCGTCATAAAATTCCAAAGGAAATTATATGTGTTTGCATAAGTTTGTTATGTGTATGAATAATCACATAATTTACTAATAATTCAGAAAGATGAATTGGATATCAATTAGTTATATAAACACTTTAAAATATATTGTAAACAAACTAGATAATTTCCTAAGCCACTCGTTTAGTTTACCTCAACTCCTTACATAGTCGAAGCACTGCAAACTTCTTCGGATTCATTGGGTAAAAGCTTCTCTTTTGAACGCCCATCTGCTTTAAAATTGATCATCCAATGGAATGGCAATGTCAAAGATCCTATACAGCACCACTATGCAAAGCAGCTTGGTATTTCAAGTTAACTTACATTATTTTCATTCAAATACTGAATAAACTATACATTTTTAAGGTTTAGTTTTCAATATTAGATAGCTAATATTAAAGAATATCCATTTCATTCAAATATGATAGATTTTATTTTATTTAGTGCATTAAGTGTTAATTAAAGACGAAATTGCATTATCAAACCACCTAAAAGTTTACAATTATTTCATATAAATGTATGTGTAAATGTAGATGTACATTTAGACAATTTTAAATAGTACTCTAGTTATTAAAAAAAACTGGTATGTAAGTTATTAAAACTCTTTTCTTCGTAATAAATTTTATGTGATTCGCCCTTCATCATTAAAAGACATTAATTTGCTAATTTAGCGTTGAACAATGCATTTTATTTATAAGGCTGTATGGGCTTTGAATTTAAGAAATTTTACTAGATAACAATTAAAAATCCTATGACATTGTAAATATAAAAATCAATGAAAATAAATGATAAGAATGAATAAATTATCATAATAAATATTGATTCACACAGTTTTTTATGATGTCATATCATGGACATTCCGAATTGAAAATTATATAATTTTCTGTTTCAATAAGATTATTTTGAAGCTCTCAACAGAAGGGTAAGACAAAGTGAATTAACTTCAAACTATAAATTACATTAAACCTACTAGAGATCACTAAATAAACATTACACCCAGCACTAGCACCGTTAGAGGCCATCTACAGGAAACTTAACTATAAATTACATGCTTTATAGGTCCTCTCCACTGCAGTTAAGTTCTCCTTGATTCGTGTTAGTTAAATCTTCTAACTTATATTATTGATAAATTTAATCAATGTTAGTCTTTATCAATCTCATCAATCCATTAATAAATAATAAAAAATAGCCTAATAATAAAAAAATAAACATCATGCTGGGCTTTTTGTCAGTCACCCTTTAAGCAATGTTTTTCCCTAACTAATTATTATAAAATTGTTTTTGTTTACAACTAGTACAATACTGTTTTTAAGATATACAAAAAAAGATGAAATAGATTTATTTGAAGTCGTTATCATTACTAAGCCAACATGGACAAATTATATAAAGTGAAAAGTCTGAAACTGAGTATATTACTCGGTTTAAATATAATTATGCTTTTTTGAGTTGCCAATTGCGCTGAGACATCAGCCTTTAGTGCTAGTAATCTATATATATATATATATATATATATATATATATATATATATATATATATATATATATATGTATATATATATATATATATATATATATATATATTTCCGTAAGCGAATCGGTCCCCACGAAAATCTCGAGTTAGAAGAAAGATAAGGCAGTGTATGATGGCTCATTTTAAAGCTTGAGGGCCAAGGACGCAAGGAAAAATACCAAAATTGTAAAATTGTCAAACATTACCTGGGCTTCGCCCCATTGGACCTTGAAGTTCTAATGTTAAACTAATGGGAAGAAGATTCTTAGATCTACATAAGTTTGATTAAGCAGATGATCCAGTGAATATTTTTTATCATAAACTCAACTGGTTATTGATCAGATATTTTGAGTTAAGATAACCATATTTAATTATAACTTTTTAAAATTTGCAATGCACTATAAAAAAAGGAAAACACCAATAGTGATGATAGATTACGGATAGATTTCTCTCTTCAAAATCTATGTCATTATGATTTTGTGTGCTGAATATACTGCTGAAAAAACTGACTTAGCCGTGCTATGCTTGATATAATAGTTAATAAGATGGCTTTACTCAGAGCATGTCGTTAAGATATTAACGTTACTCCTTTATATATTGGATATTTAATGGTTAGAGTTGAATAGTTTTTTAATAATTTTTTTACTAAATCATATTATGTAAACTACTAACCTTCGTATGAGGAATATTTAGTTTTATACATTCTCTGCTTCTTTCCTTACGTAGGTCGTACGGAATCAATAACTGCCCATTAATACATAAATAAGTTGAGATTTTCATGTATGCAGTGTGCAAAAACGAACAATATGTCAAACAATATTCTACTTCATTGAAGGAATAGACGAAATAGACTACAATCATAGCACAAGGAACTTTGACTCAAGTGACTGGTGGTGGTTGGGGGGGGGGGGGGCACGAGTGGTGTCAGTGGCCCACTGGTAAGGGACATGGGGGCCTCGGTGGAGACGTGGGTGGACATTCTGGACATGGGGAGGAACGGCAGGTAATGGGGCATGGGGGTATGGGGGCCACGGGGGGCATGGGGCCACAAGGGGCACTAGAGACGTCGGTGGCACAGGGGGGTAGTTGGACAGAGGGTTACGGGGGACGAATGGGGGACATAGAGAGCATGGGGTCTCGAGGAAGAACGGCGGACATGTGAGCTTGGGAGAATAAAGGGAACAGAGGCATGGAGGCACGGGGGTACGGGGCATGGGGGTACTTGGGCCACAGGGGCATAGGGGGTACAGGAAGCACGGGTCATGAGATGAGGACATGGAGGAGTCTTGGGGGGACATAGGGGGCACGGGAAAGGAATGGGGGACATAGAGATCACGGGGGCATCGAGGAAGAACGGCGGACATGAGAGCGTAATAAAATGGGGGACAGGATAAAGGGGGTGCGGGGGCATGAGAGGTACTCAGGCCGCGAGGTATGGGGGTACAGGAAGTATGGCACACAATAGTGGGGCACGGGGAGGAACGGCAGGAATCGGGGAACGGGGATATGGGAGGCACGGGGAGGATTGGCGGACATCATGGAGGTACAGGAAGCACGGGTCACGAGATGAGGGCATGGGAGAGACTTGGAGGGACATAGGAGGGAGGGGGGGAATGGGGGACATAGAGAGCGCGGGGGCATCAAGGTAGAATGGTGGACATGTGAGCACAGGTGAATGAGGGTCATAGAGGCATGGGGGTACAGTAAGCACGGGTCACGAGAGGGGGGACACATGGGAGGCTTGGGGGGACTTAGGGGGCATGGGGAACGGGGATATGGGAGGCATGGGGTGGAATGGCGGTCATGGAGGCACAAGGATATGGGAGACACAGGGGTATGGGTATGTCGGCACGAGGTGCACTAGAGACGTCGGTGGCACTGGGGGTAGCTGGGTATGGGGGTACGGGGGAGGAATGGGAGACATAGAGAGCACCGGGGCCTCGAGGAAGAACAGCGGGCATGTAAGCTTGGGAGAAAGGGGCACAGAGGTATGGGAGAATAGAGAAACGGGGGTAAGGGGCATGGGGGTACTTGGACGACGGGGGCATAGGGGGTACATTGAGCACGGGTCACGAGAAAGGAACGGGGGAACGGGAGGGGGGCTTTAGGTGTCATAGGAAGCACGGGGAGGAACGGTAGGTATGGGAGAACGTAGTTATGGGTGGCATTACGGCATTGGCATAGGGCACAATTGGCACGAGAGACGTCGGAGGCACTTTGATTAGTTGGACGTGGGATACACAGAGGAGGAATGGGGGACATAGAGGGCGCGGGGGCCTCAGGGAAGAACGGCGGGCAAGTGGGCACAGGAAAATGGGGGTCACACTGACTTGGGGTCATATTGGTTCGGGGAAATGGGAGACACTCAGGCCATGGGGGCATATGGGGTACAGGAAGTACGGATCACGAAAGGGGACGAGGGACATGGCAAGTGTGGGAGGAGTGTGGGGCACAGGGGTCCTAGATGCAGTAATGTACAGTATTAATGGGGTAATAACAATTTTGTCATGTTGTATTAAACTACTGTATTCACTTGAGTTACGAACTCATTATGTGTACATGTTTAAGGTCAAAACTAATGTTATTGCGTCCGGCAGTCTAATAGTGCAAAAAAGATTTTTCTAAAAATAGACAACCTACTGTATTGTTCAATGCAAGGGAGAATATGGGTGAATTACTGATTTGTTACCACCAAAAAATATTCGTCAAGATTAAGCAATATTATTAAGAAAATCCAACCGTGGGGGCTACAATTAGGGGGTATGAGCCAACTATAAATTTATAGTATAGTTTGAGAAGAAATAGAATAATTGTGCAACTAGGTGATGAATTGAAACTTAATCTTTGAGATAACATAATCATTTGAATTTTTTACGGGCCTTGGCCCCTACAAGCCCCTAGTAGTTTTTACTTTCTGACTTCAGAATATTTCGCTTTGTATGCATAACAACCATTAATATTACGTAAATAATGACAGTAACAAAAAGTATATAAACATGAACATCATAATTAATTATTATCAGCTCCGGGAAAAGATTGGTGTTAAATCATTCGTAAACATTTTGAGTGCTTCCCATTAAAAGTATCCCGTTAACAAAATTCGTATTGAGATAAAATATTTTCTATATATTTCTTTTTTGTTCATTAAAAATCATCACAAGTTATTTGTTCGAAAATAAAATAAAACTAGAAGTTTTCAAGTTTTTGAAAGTTCTCCTTTTTCAATAAATTTAAGAAAAAATTTTGTACAAAAATATTGTTGTTTATAGTTCGATATAGGTAATTGGATTGTAAGAAAAATGAAGACTGGAAAACATTTGAGAAAACTTTCGTAAAAGTGTTGTATGTAGCAGGTACGAATGTTTTCCATACGAAATGGAATACGAAACCTTGAAATTATTACATTAAAAGAACTAATATATTTGTGGATAAAAAAAGTAGGAACATGCCTTTGTAAAACATTTGTGATTGGTGTAAGCCAAACAGTTTTAACTGGTTGAACAAATAAATTAGGCCAAATACAAGAGGTCTGTGTCACGAGCACGAGAATGTATTGGAATGTATGAGAGTGTATTGAGACTGGTCTGTGTTACGAAGCCAAACTAATTACAATGGATTATTTCGTAATGTTTGACAGTTGAAATTGTCTTGACTCTTTTGTTTCAAATTTACCAGTGCAAAGAAGCACAATACATGTTTTACAAAAAAAAAAGTAAAAAATAAAAACTGGTAATTAAATAAAGTTGCATTATACGTAACCTCTATCTTCTTAATTCTATAAGAGTTTCGTCTGTTACGTCCCTTTTTCTCTAGACCTACTGACAGATTTTTAAGATTGAGGTGTCATTTTAAAGCTTAGGATATACCGCAGTGACGAACCGTAATTAAAAAGGTCATATTGTTTCGGGCTTCGCCCCCCTCGCCTTTGATTTATTTCTAGAGGGCGCTTTAAAATGTTGATCAACTTTTATTGCAAGTTATTTCATGTGAATTGTAATTTAACAGCTGATTACCTTCAGATGAATTTTAAGCCAGATAGTAAACAAAAATAGACCTCTGTCTCTTCATAATCAACGTTCACGTAGAATCATAAAATGCGCAATTTGCGCACGGGCCACATCGTCTGATATTGACGTTTATTAACATTTAGCTTTGAATTAATAAATCGTTGTATTTAATTAAACAAAATTATATGATTCATATTCGATGATGAATAAAACCGTAGGCCTACTCGCTAATTATTATTATTATTAGTGTTTAAAAACTCTATGTATCATTTATTATCCTCATTTAAAGATGGAACACGGTAATATGGTGTTAAAAATGTCAGCTAGAATGAGAATAAGATGTAGAGAAAATCGAAGAGTACCTAGTTGAGTCTAATCCAACCCTTATGAGTATTGTGTATCCTTGGTAAGACTCTAGAGTTTAAAACGAAACACAGGTGAACCGACACTAACTTCCATCGCATCTTACGTTATAACACCTATTTTATAACCTGCATGTGTGTGTGTGTTTACTGAACTTTATAGAAGCAATAATATTTAACAGTAAAAACCAATAAATATTTTATCCGAAGCGTGGTGTGAATCGTAAAATTGACGGAACCCATTATCCAAATTTTATCTTGTATTATATCTTGTTTTCCCAAGAGCATTCCAAACTCGGCGAAGAGATCTCCAAATTCGATAGTAAAATTACTAGTATAGAATTATTTATGGAATATAATATTTAGGGCGTAAAAATTGTAAAATATTTTTTCTTTCTAAATAAGAAATTGTTTCTTATCTTGGATTTTTTTACAATCTTTGGCTATTATTTTATATTTTCAACCACCTTTGATAACCTTGGGATCAACATTCCGACACTCTTATTGATAATTTTCAACCGGCTGCAATTTACATTGACATTTTGTGGTTTCAACATTAAGATCAGCCCAGTAAGTGTTCTGGACGCCCTCCAGCCATATCTTCCCCTTCACAGTCGCCCGGTAACCTACAAAACCACTGGACTTGTCAAGAATAACTCAACGCTATAACGAGTTTGACCACAAGTAGTTGTAGTGCTTATCCATTTGACCTGGATTGAACGTCGGAGCTCAAACTGGTAAATGACTTGGCAGACCGGAACTGGTCGTAGAGTACTGGACGTTCACAATGTACTGCAGCTATAAACACTCTTTGTTTTTGTTCAAGTTTTCATGTTTGGGATTAAACGTGGTGATTTCTTAACTGAATCTTAACAATTAATTTGAAATTTTTTATATAAAGAAACCTTATATTCAGCTAATTTTTTTAATAATGTTTAAGCTATTACCGTAGGTCTCATTATAAGACCAAAGCTAGGGACCATGTTACTTTTTCGTTTTGAGGTGCCCAGAGACCAAAAATCATAGTCATAAAATTTTTATATATAATAATAATAATAATAGTTTATTTCCATAACTCTATTAAAATAAAATAATACAATTACACGATACAAATATAAAAGGGCATAGAACTACACTTACATAAATCATGGTACTTTGACATTGCTAATTCAAGAATCCATTGCCATTATAATAACAATATTTATTGAGGAATTATGGTGTCCTCACAGGCTACGACTGGTATAAGGCACAATAAATCACACTTAAAAAAAAAAAACATTCATGAATTTGCAGACTTACAAAGACGTTAAAAAGTATAATACATTAAATCTCCAATAAAGTAGAAAAATCTAAATAGTTATGTAAATACGAAACAGCTGTTGTGATACTACAACCGCATTGGATCATTTATTGGTTGGTAATATACACCATTTTCCACAAAACGTTTGCAAAAAAAAAAAAAAAACTTATTCTTAGCATAACGTGTTATAATCATTTCTGGTCGCCTTTTGATCAAAATTTTAAAACCAGAATGTTTTTTTTAAACATTCTGTTATTAAACTTCTAAATTTGTCATGCTAAATTACTTAAATTATGCCATACGTAATAAATATTACACTTTACTTGCATTAAAACTTTTTTGGAAACATACGGTTTATTGGTAAAACCTTCAAAGTTACATGCTCCATTTTAAATCAGTGAACTATGCAAATTTCTTTGATCCAGTAAACACTGTTTTAAGTTTAACTAATAATAAAAACAGTTGACCTTAATGTTAGAACTACAAGGTAACACTTAGACCATCTATGATCCACTCTTGGGTTACTAAACTCCACAGCGATGTCCGGGCTGTATACGGTTTAAATGTTCCACTATCTCCAATGATTATCTAAAACTTTTGTATTTCTGGGTTTGCTCTATCTTTCACTGTTTTCCAAAGAGAAAACTTTAAAGTTGGAAGTTGGGTTGTGAACTTCTGATGTAACCTAAGTTATTCAATCATTCCCAGAGGTGAAAACCCATAAAACCATATAATTTGTTTGAAAGCCTCCCAACCTTCATGTCGCTCCACCACACATATTCTTCAAAATTATTATGTTATTTTTAGTGGAGAAACATTGTATCGATGAACACAGGATTATATTTATGAATGTAGCTTAAACAATGGAATGTAATTTTAAACAGCAGTTCTCATATAGAGTACTCAGTAAGGATCTGTCATAAAATATTCAAGCGTATTATTGGTTAGAGGTGAGTAAGTGCATCGAACTATTCACCTTATTGATGATTCTTCGGGGTTTGGCATTGCAACTTGAGTACCGTTGCGAGGCCAGGGTAAGTAATTTATTTTAACTATACATTGTTCATTACTATGGATAAACTTATAGAGAAACATGTCCTATTGTCATTTATAGGAAAGTAAGCTGTTCTTATGGAATACCTCGTTTTTATGACGGATTCAGATTAAGCAGTCAAATTTAAGACTTTTGTATTCTCTGTTATTTTTCTCTAAACGTAAAGATTAGGTAGGTAGAGGCAATTAAAGTTCATCTTTAGTTCCATAAAAATAGCATCCATATCGAGATGTGACGATTTTTTATATATAATTTTTTATAATTTATTAATAATCCTAAAAGATAAATTGGGTATTAATTAGTTATGTAAACATACATACATATAGGCTAACTGAACAGACTACAGACTATATAATTTCCTAATCCACTCGTTCCCTAACTCGTAACCTCAACTCCTTAACAGAGTCCAAGCACTGCAGCAAACTTCTTCTGATTTATTGGGTAAAAGTTTCTCTTCTGAGCGCTCATCTGCATTCAAATTGCTCAGCCAATGGAATAGCTATGTCCAAGACCCTGTATAGTACCACTATGCAAAACAGTTTGGAAATTCAAGTTTACTTAAATTTTTTCATACTAATACTGCCTAAATTAAACAATTTTACTGTTTTTAATATTTTAATAGTAGGTAATCTTATACTCTAAAACAAGCAGTGTTTGTACGATCAAACTTTTTCCTACCTCCAAAGATTTTTTTTAATATAGGGGTTTCAATTGCGAGAAATCGATTGGAGCTGGTACCGTGTATGGGAAAAATCAGATTTTCGTCCTAGAGCACTTCAAAGTTTCCATGTTATACTTGTGGAGATTTTTAAATTGAACAAAATCAGCTGATAACTGTAGATATAAATCAATGTGTTACAACTTTAACCCGTGGTTTAGGAAAATTATACCAAAGTGCAGTAGTGCAGTACCCTTCAGCCTGGTGGGTGAGCGAAGCAAACGAGCTCGTCTTGAAAAGGAAGAGGGCGAGTGAGCGGAGCGAATGAGCTTTGTGTGAGAAACAAATTTAATAGTTTTACCGAGAATAAGCTCGGTCCCCCTGGTACTAAATAAAAGAACACCAATTTCATATAAATGTGGTACAATTTTTTGTCATTTTAAAGTGTTCATTTTAATAAAATATTACGTTAGCAAAATGTGTAGAAGTTTATAATGATATTGGTTAAATATATGTGTAAATGTATATTTATATTCATATAATTTTTTTAAATTACTTTAATTATATAAAAATTGTTTACAAGTTATTGGAAACTCTTAGCTTTATAATAAATTTTAAACAATTTACCTTTATTAATAGAATATTTAGAGCTAATTTAACAATGAACAATGATTTTTATTTTTAAGGTTATAATCAAGCTTCTTTTTAAAAAACTTATACTTAATAAAAAGTTACGCAATGTAGAAATTTGGTGTGTATGAATTTAAAAATAGCCAAGTGAAAAATGTTTTCTTACATTTCAAACAGCTCTTAAAAATTTTAAATCCTGTATTTAATTGTTGTAAAATATAGAGACTATTAATAAAACTCCTTGAATGTCATATTTATATTGAATATGTAACATATTATTTCACCTGTTCAAGAAACCTATTTAAGTTATCTACAAAAATAAAAAATACTTTTCATGATACGTATTTTTTATCAAAACATTCAAACGCAACTACCAACAATAGTAGGCCTAAATATTAACCGAACTACGAGGTTAAGCTAGTACCACTAATGTTACAATAGATTAATTTTATGTAGAAAATATAATATCGATACTAAAAAAATGCTTTCTTACTCAATGTACATCGTTTATTATATATAATTTTATAGCAATGGAAACTAATATCTGTTTACTTAATTTTAATCGTACATTTTCCATACTAAACATTGAAAATGTTACATTAAAACAATTAATAAATTTGTGGGATGAATAAAAAAAATAACTTGAAGAACATCTCTTTGTAAAACATTTGTAACTGGTATAAACCAAATAGTTTTAACTGGTTGAACAAATAAATGAGGTCAAATACACGAGTCCATTGTCGCAAGAGATATATTGATGACATTTCAGATAATGTCAGTCCTCCCATTTAATGTAAAGAAATGTCGAATATGGTCAATGTTACAGAGCCAAACTAATTACAATGTTTGTTTGTTTGACAGTTTTAATTGTTTTGGAGACTTTTGTTTAAAATTTACTATTGTGAAGAAACACCGTGCATTTTAACCACTCGAAACTGGTCCCTAACTTAATTGTGTTCCATATTTCATCTGATAATATGCATGCTAACGTTCAGCTTTGTAGATGAAAAAAGTGGTATTTTAAATTTAAAAAATTCGTTATAAAAATAACCATATAAAGAATAAATTATATGATTCATAGTCGACGGTGAATAAAACCGTAGGGCTGTAAGCTAATTATTATCATTCTCAGTGTTATAAAAATTTTAAGTATCATATATTATCCTTATTTAAAGATATAAAATGGCAGTATGGTGTTAAGAATTACAGCCTTAATAATATTAAGTCGTAGGAAACATCATAGGGTACCCAGTTAAGTCCATTCCAACCCTTATAAATATGGGGGACTCTCAGTAAGGATGTATGTAGCCGAACCGACCAAGTTCCATCACATAAGTTTTAGTACGTTATAAAAACTATTTTATTCATGTGTGTGTATGTTTACTTAATGTTTTAAATTAAATAATTTTCAACAATTGAAGCAAGTAATTATGTTACACAAAGTGCGTTTTGAATCGTAAAATTTACTGAACCTATCATTACCCCCACTTTATCTTGTATTCCTACGAGCATCAAGAATTTCCAATTGTCAAAAACGAGATCTCCAAACCCAGTACTAAAAACAAGTAGTAAGGTATTAACTATGCGATGCAGTAGTTAGGACGTACAAATAATAATATATCATTTTTATTACAAAATTGTTTCTAATGTTTAAAATTTGTATAATCTGTGGCCCTATTTTTTTATAAATAGCCAAGTATGTATTTCAACTTAAATGTATTGTTTATATTTTAGTATCATAAGTGAAATAAATCTTCAACCATCTTCGATGACTTTGAGATTGCCATTCCGACAATGTTGGTGATGATTTTTCCCCGGCCGGAGTAAACATTAACATTAAGATCAGGCCAGTAAGTGCTCTGGACGCCCTCCATATCTTCCCCTTCACAGTCGCCCGGTAACCTACAAAACCACTGGACTTGTTGAGTGTAATGCTACGATATAACGAGTTTGACCACAAGTAGTTGTAGTGCTTATCCATTTGACCTGGATTGAACGTCGGAGCTCAAACTGGTAAATGACTTGGCAGACTGGAACTGGTCGTAGAGTACTGGACGTTCTACATTGTACTGCAGAGATATAAACTTTTTGTTTTTGCTCAAATTTTCATGTTTGGGATAAACGTGGTATCGTAACTGCATCCTAACAATTAATTTGAAACTTATATGCAAAATATGAAAAAGCTACCTATTGTTACTGCTAATGTAGGAGTGATGAAGGATAAAAGTGAAAGCTTTATTTTCAATGGAAATTATATGAGATGCCTACTTGAGTACCTCTCATGATTTATTAGACGTAAGCTAAAGTGGTTAAACTAGACATAGTGTACTACCAAGATAGAGAAGTTTGTTTCCTGTTAATTGGTGAGATTTTACCATCGATTCTCACCGATTTCTTGGTAACCAGTCCTTTGTCTACACTTTTGCACTAGTTATTCGCCTTTTTACCCACACCCCTTCAACGTTTCTATGGTCACCTATTTCACAAACTATCAAATCAAAGTAATTAAAAAAAAAAAAATAAAAAATAAAATAATCATATGTTTTAAATGTATAATCTGTAATGTTTTAAGCTTGTTGGGACCAATCAGGATAGCTAAAACTAGTAACCAAGGAAACCATGGGAATCGTGGGTAAAGTGGAGCAAATTAACGAGGAACAAAAAATTAACATGTCTTAGTCATAGGATGGCTCCGTTGTGGAGCCACGGTTAACATTGTGAGTGAGGGGGAGCTGGAGCTGGGCCAAACTGTCTCGGTTTTATCCAGGTTAAATGTTTCACTGTCCCTAATGTTGTTTGATGAAGTCATTATAAGGTATGAGACTCCCCTGACAGCAAGTCCACGTTGTGGAGCCATGGTTAACATTGTGAGTGAAAGAGAGAGCTGGAGCTTGTCTCCGGCATTGACCTTGATGTTGAATATTCCGAAAGGATTATTATCAATTTTCAACTTGATAGCAATTCCGTATGTTGTACACCAGTTATGCTTACAATATAATTCGTTCTTTAATAAACTTGGGAACTAGTTTTATATAACTAGAGCTGGATTATTGTTTCACCACAGATTATTGATAGGTATTTTGAAATGTAATGGTTATTTGTGATATGAGTTCATAGCTGCAAAATATGACGATAAGGTTTATCAGTATCACCTTCTAATATTTTATTTTATTTTTTTGTGAGTTTGTATATCCTGAGGCATTTTATGAAGTTTTGATAGGAAACGGTAAAAATCCTGGTCTTGATACTATCTATCATGTTTATAAAAGTTTATGGGATTTTGGGTATCACTCGGGAGCCTTGTAGATTGCATTAATATTCAAAACTAGGTAAATCATTGAAAGTTACTAAAAATTAATATATTATGTGTTGCAATGAGCACCGCCATATAGCTGTTGTTTTATAATTACATCGATTGGTCTTATTGTAATTTTTTTATTAGTAACATTGTGTTTTCATTATTATTAATTAGTTTTTATAGTAATTTATTTATTACTTACATAATATATTTTTATAGTTAAATAAATTCATAATTTTTACATAGAAATTTATTATAAGTTTTAGTATACAGATGGAGAAAGACATATGGATACATGTCAAAGTATAAATACATTTCAGAATAGAAAATTGCTTAAGTATATTGAGGGAAAGTTTGATATAATGACCTCACTTTTACAAACGTGAATTTTTCCATTATTTCTAGCTAAGATTACACAAATTACTATATGAAAAAAACACAGTGGTTGGAAAAAACTTCAATACATACTAAATTAACTCACATTTACTATTACAATTCCAACAAATACTAAGTACTATTCAACTAAGATTGTATGAGAGTTGTACTGTGCGTAAGTTTATATGGGATAATAAATAATAACATATACAATATAATTTACAATTATAATATCATATCAAAAATGTTTATTTTTAATAAAAAGAGAAAATATTTCTATGGATTAGTCCACAATGTAAGATTTAAATGTGGGATCTAAACCTTTAATCAGCTGCAAGCCTGTCCAACTAAGGCTTAGCGGTCACTACACCGCAAAGCAGCGTTTAGAGGATACAGTGAGTGGCTAAGGGAGAGATAAATGATTAATACCGCGATAAGTGTGGTGAGAGTATTTTGAAATTTACATCCCATGGCAAAAGTTAATAAAAAGATCGGAAATAACAATTTAATGAATATTTTATTCAGTATTAAGCCAATAATTAAGTAGTTTAGATGTTGCATAAAAACTATAATAGTTTTTCAAATCAAATTTGTTGAAGTAGAATAATCTTCAATAAATCGACATTGCTGGTTCCAATGAATCGAACTCGAAGCGTCTTATAACAACTAAAAATATTAACATAGGATGGTGGATGGACCAAAATACTTAATACATAATGTACCTCATATATCTTGGTATCGCTCTCGAATTGTTTTTGAATTTTAACATGAATTTTAAATAAAAAAATTGAATTCTAAACATGTTTTATTTAATAAATGTTAGTTCATATACTTAAACCACTAACAATCCTCCATAATTTGACCTAATAAATGGTAACTATTTATGTTTATTTGAGATTTGGAATTTAAAATAAACAACTTCAATAGTGCGAATTTTTTTTTTTTCATTTTTTGTCACAAATTAATAGTTCTTGATATATCTGAAAAGATTAACTATAATCAGAGTGCCTTGAAAAGCTAAAGGTTTTTACATAACTGTCACAGTAAAAATATTCATCACCAAATTATAGTTAGTAATAAAATTGCAAAAATTAATTTATATATTTTTTTAAATTAGTTTACTGAATAACTTTATCCGTAACAATACTTAAAATTGAGTTTTAAAACATGAGAGTATTTAAAGAAAATTAAATAAAAGACTTGGAAAATTACTTTTAAAACCAAACAAAGCCCTCTTAAATGGCAGATAATAACTAGGTCGAAAGAGGCCAAAAAAAGTCACCATTAAAATTGGTTAAACAAATCTGGTAGCTTTCTCAAGAGTTTCTTTTTTAACTCATTTTGTTTCTAAAGTTAAATCTTACGAACATATTTCCTAGAACTGGCAGAATTCTGTACGTTCTTTACTTAATCAGAGTTCAAAGTAATACCTTTTAGGTAAAATAGGTGTTTAGCTAAAATGTGAATGTTGATTTAATATTTTACAGAAGATGAAAAAATTAATAACAATATAGATGTGTAACATACATTTATGTTAATAATCTTTTTTTAAATTCTGTATGTTGTGATGAATTTTGGTAAGTTTTCTCCATTATACGCTAGTAAATTTCAAAATAGCACACTATATTGCATTACCACTCTACTAAAATTATGTAATAAAAAGTAGTCGATTACACTAATAGAAAATGTAATATTACGATATTAGGAATAACATAAGCTAGAGATCACAATGGATCGTAATTCGACAAAAAATCCATTGAAATAATCTGTATACAATTAGTAAAAAAATGTTGTTTAAGTGAAACACCTGTTTTCCTGTGTCTGCTACCATTTATTAACCTTCAATTAAATGTCCTTCTTGAATAAAATTAACATTCATTGACATTTTACGGGACCATAGCTATAAACGGCCGATGTGAATAGTTTATTCATTTATTTATTCCAACTCATACCAATAGTACAAAGCCGGGTTTATACGAAATCAACACTAGACATCCATAGTTCTTGTTCGAAAAAATCTTGTCTTCTTCAGAATCATGTTTACAATCCAATATTAGAAACAATATTCGAAAACGGTTTTTATTTTTTTATTTTCATTTAGAATCAAAAACTCTACTTGGATCAGGTACTTTATGATTTTTTAAACAAAGTTTTATCTTAGACTTTTTTTTTTAAGTTAAGTTTCAAATTACTTTATTAAAATCACAGCGTATTACAATAGAACATGCTCATAAGAATAACAGCTCTCTTAAGGAGCGACATTTTGATATTGTTGCCTGGTATCATATTGCCACAATTACTTTAGGAACTTAATTTACTGTACTCAAATTTCCATGGTTTTACTTAGAAAGAAAAAAAATCCCACAGCCTTCTTGATTAGATTATAACACTTAAAACACTATTACAAAACCATGATCTACATATTTTAGTTTACATTAGTCCAAGGATAAGGAGCAATAATCTTCTTCACCGGGCCTCCAACTGAGATCAGTTACTATGACGATTACCAAAATGTTTGTAACTTTGTTTTTTTCGACGATAAGTTTTCTCAGGCAGTAAACTACATTAAACAACGTATTCATAAAAACAAACAAAGTGACAGCCTCAAGATGGACGTGGGAAAGACAAGGAGAATTATAATGAGTTTCTGCTCATGAGCAAGATCCTACCACTCTAACGGTATGCGCGTATTTATAACACTATAATCAAAACCTGGGAAAACGAGGCAAAGAAATACACATGCCTATGAAGCTAATCTACGTAGAAGTTGTTAAAAATATAATTATTTATCAGTAGGTCATTGGTGTTTCATGCTGCATTTTGCAATTGAACGATTTTTGTGTCTTTTTTGGAACGTCCCCGCATTTTAAAACAATTTTCTATTGCATTCCCACATAATGGAAATGGTTAAGACACGACTGGTAGTCAAGTGGGAAGTTATTTTATCGTGATCATTATCAGTATGATTTTCTTTGGGTCCTTCACCCGCTTATCGGTAGGCTGATAAGGTTGCGCGCTCGGCTTACATATTCAGTCGTCATCATGTTTCTAGTTTATAATATCCTGCAGTACATTCCTTAGACATGTTGAAGGCAATAGAAAATTGTTTAAAAATGCGGGGACATTCCAACTTGACCTAACCTAACCTAATCTAACCTAACCTAACTGCCCCGCGGCTCTTCCGGCGGGTCAGTCGCGGGATAGCTGTGGGACAGCCTAGGTTAGGTTAGGTTAGGTGTCTTAACCATTTCCATTATGTGGGAACTCAATAGAAAATTGTTTAAAAATGCGGGACATTCCAAAAAAGACCCCGATTTTCGTCTTTTTGTTGTAAACATTTATAAGAGGGTTAAGCACACATAGAATGACATACTGGAAGAAATTCACGGTTTTATTGCACAACAAAATATAACCGGTCGTCTGACCGGTGTAATGCGACCTGGGCACCATAAAGAGGAATTTGGAGGTGGTTTATGTCGGGCCCTACAACAACTACTTCTTAGCTTTATTCATCTTTCGAAGGTTAACTAAAATATTACTATTTTCTGGTGGCATTAAAACGAATGTCATTACTTATCAATTGTGACTAAAGCTGCCAAACAGAAACATGAACATGACAATCTACTTTCGGTTCTAAGTCATCAAGAGTGGTGAAGATGAAGGGACACGGGTGAACTTGGTCACGGTCAAAACATTTATATTCGAAATACCGTCAACCCTCGAAGGGTTGGGGTTGAATCGGGCCCCCAGTCCGTCGGGCAACATTTATCATTAAATGATCATCAAATTTGGTTAGGTGATCGGGGGGGGGGGGGGGGGGCAACATTAGAATTGTCAAGTGATCAGACATTAGTTTTCATTGCTATTTATGATAGAACTAGAAATAAATCATAATTAAAGGAAATAATTACAATAAAACTTAACTAAATAAACATAAAATTTATAAAACCTACTGTGCTTTCATCTTTCAACTATTACTAGAGATGGCCCAAAATTTCAGTTGACCTGGACCCAGTTCATCCTATTAGCTAAAAAAAATATTTCATACCTTAAACATAAAGGCTATTAGCATTTCTTCTTTATTTGTTATTATTTGTTATTGCAACAGCTTCAACCACTTTCAATGATTCACAATGATCACTTCGCAATGATCAATGATCACTTTGTAATGATTTACAATGATCAACCACTTCCTCTTTTTCAATTAGAATATCATTGAAACTTTAAAATCCTGTAGAGCGTAAAAATTAACGTGAATTGAATTCAAACAATAATAACAACAATAATCATTGAAATAATAATGCAGCTACGAACTATCTATTTTTTTTAAAGGAGATGTTTCAAACAATTAAAATATGCTGAACTTCTGTGTGGCCAGGGAGTTTTATAATTTTGTGCACAAATACAATATTAAATCACGATTATTTATATTGATATAAAAAGCAAAAGTCTCAATTATACAACTGGCTGTTTGATAATTAATTGTAGGGCCATAAATTACGTCATCACTTTTTGGCCATTTTTGAACCCTCCCCCCCCCCTCCCTAAAATCATCCTACCATCATAATTTTTTGTCTGACCCGACCTCCCTTTTCGGGAAAATGACGTCATTTTTAACAAACCTCCGTTTTAAGTAAAAATAATGTTTTTTAAACATTACATGATAAACTAAAAAAAACTTACTAATCAAATCTAAATTTACCTTCAGAAATAAAGCCAAAATAACTGTCTCAATGGAAAAATAAACTATAAATAAACGCGTTTAAAATAGTCTAATGTATTTTATAGATAATCATTTTATAATAGTTGAGTTGTGTTAGAATTTATAATTGTTTTACTGTTAAAATTTGATATAAAAATCGTATTTAAAATGACATCATATCAAAGAAGACCCCCCCCTTGCACATCACCTTACCGTCATTTTCAATCTGGACCCTCCCCCCCCCTTATTTTCAGATGACGAAATTTATGGACGACCCCTAAGTCATGATTTTAAAGGTCATGATTGGACCAATTCAACACTACCTCCAAACTGACTACGGTCAAAATTCAATAGTCCTTTTGACAACACTAACTGACTGCGGGCCCAATTCAACATCACCCCATGTGATGTTACTGCCCCTGTTGGTCACACGACAAGATTTAGTTAAACTACAAAAAAAAAAAAAAAAAAAAAAAAAAAAAAAAAAAAAAAACAGTATACTCTTTACATATTTTTTAGTTAGAGCATATAAATCATGAACACAAGATATTAAAGTTAATCATGTACAACTAGGTGAAACGCCACCTGTTAAAATATAACCGTCCAGTAAACCTGTATAACATCTGTATCTAGGTTAACTAACTGTTAATACTAACAGTTGTTTCTGATGTTGTAAGACTTTTGATGGGATAAACTCGTCGGCCATATGTTCCAATGTGTTGTGGTGGGAGGGGTTGAAGCTGGAAGCTTCCCAAAAACTATCTTCACCTGGGTTGTGATGCGCGAATAAAGTAAAAATTTAGTTTAGAAAAAGTCAACTATATTATTAGATAATTATGATAAAAAATAGTATGGCTTAATTTTCGTGTAACATATTAAATACTATGATTGCTTTCGTAGTATTAACTATGTACTTCGACAAAACAATATCAAATACTCCAATATACTCAAATATATTAAATACTCCTGTCCCAGCTGACCAACTAAGCGAATTTGCAGTAATTTTTTTTTTCATTTCTTTATTTTAACCATGAATATTATATAGGGATTTTGTATATAGGTTTGTTGCATTTGGGGTTTTATAAGCAACAATAGGTTATTTACTACCTAGAAAAGGTTCATACCACATTTTATCAAGATCCAGTAATTATTTTTATCTTCCCATAAAAACCCCATGGGAAACAAGATACGTAGGTTGATACGTAGGTTTGCCGCCATATGGATTTTTTAAGCGAATATAGATTGATCCTTACCCCAAGAAGGTTTCATACCAGATCTTATCAAGTTATAACAACAAAAATTGAGATAGAGAGGTTATTAGTAAAGGTAGGTTAAAAATTCGAAGTACAAATTGCTTTATTTTTATAGCTCTTTTAAGCGGTTTTAATGCAAATTGTTAAATTTGAAAAATTTGTGTAAAAATACAAAAAACCCAAATTGTTACCACTTTGAAAACCCAAAAACACCGTTCACATTCATATATATATATATATATATATATATATATATATATATATATATATATATATATATATATATATATATATATATATATATATATATATATATATATATATATAAGTAGATAGTATCATGTTACTTCTAGGACACTTTTGGAGACAATCAAAAATCAAACAAATTTCACAGTTTTTTAATACAATTATGCAATATTTTTGCCATTTTTTGGCCAATTTTCAGCTTTTGTCAAATTGTCATAAAAAATATGCAATTTTAATGAAATGTTTAACAAATATGCCTAAAATTTTCTACAAAATAAAATTTTTTTAAAAACAAGTAAAATTATCACATTTTATAAGTATTTTTTAAATAAAATTAATAGTCGACTTTTCATAAGGTAATTTAAAATTTTAATAGTATTTTTTCAATAAAAATTTGAATTTTTTTAAAACAAGTAAAATTAAGGTTTAGTATCAATAATATTGTAATAATTATTCAAATTTAACTAAAGCAGTTTCTTTATCATCAAAAGTCTTAATATCAGTGACAATTAAATGTAAATCTTTTTTATTTAATTCTTTAATTGATTTATCATCAATTACATTAGTAAATCTTTTTGGTAAATGTACTTTACATTTTTCTAATTCAACAATAATTGTATATCCATATTTATCTTTAATTCTTTCAAATTTTTCAATTTTATATTTTTCATTTAAATTTAAACTTTTTAATGGTTTATATTCTTTAAATCTTAATTCTCCAACATTATTAATTTCTTCTAGCAGATCCATTTATATAGGAAAAAATATCACAAACTTGTTTGTGATAGATATGTTAAAAAGTCATTATCATAATTGGGTTTTATACAAAAATCCATATATAAGTATTTAAAAATCATAGGTAATAATTTTTTGTATGATATATTACTTTTCTTAAAACATAAATATTTATTAAAAAATAGTGTAATTTTTTCTTTATCTTCATTATTTAATTCAAAATCAATATTGTATATTTTGTTTAAAAATTGATAGTAAAATATCCAATTTGTATAATTCCTTTGTTTTAAAAATAATTTTATATTCTTAGGTGTAATTTCAAAATGATTGGAAATACATAAAATATATAATTCATTAATTAATTGTTGTGTTTTATATGGTTGAAAATGGTTAAATTCTCTTAAAATATGTTTAAGATGTTTATTCTTATTACTTTTTCTCTTAATCTTTTTTTCATAAATAATTCTTTTACATATATTACATCCTACACAATTTCCAATAATAGTAAAATTAGTTTGATTATGACATCTATAACACATATCCATTTATTTAAAAAAAAATTATACATAAATGAATGAACCAATTCATTGTCACAAATGTAAGAAAAAAACTAAAAATATTAATCCACAAATCGTTGAAATGAAAAATGGATTATATAGAATTGCTACTAAATGTTCAATTTGTAAAACAAATAAAAGTAAAATTTTGAAAAAAGAAGTTAAACCTATAATTAAAAAAGAATTAACTAAAAATGAACAAATAATTGAAGCAAATGAAATTCATGCTCCAATTAGAAAGAAATTTCTAAAAAGAAAAATAATTACATTAGGTATTGATGATTTATGGGCAGCAGATTTAATTATAATGAAAAATTATGAAAAAGAAAATGATGGTTATAAATATATGTTAAATGTGATAGATACTTTCTCAAAATATGTTTGGTCAAAACCATTAAAGAAAAAAGATGGAAAAACAGTTTCTAGAGCATTTGAAGAAATAATTAAGGATGCAATTAAAATTAATCATAAATCACCTAATCTTTTACATACAGATAAAGGATTAGAATTTATCAATAAAGAATTTAAAGAAATATTAAATAAATATAATATTAAATTGTATCATACAGAAAATGAAGAAAAATCAAGTATAATAGAAAGGTATAATAGAACACAAAATGAAAAAATGAAAATACAGTTTGAAATTAATAAAAATTATAGATGGATAAATATTTTACCAAAAATTGTTAAAGAATATAATAACTCATATCATTCAACAATTAAAATGAAACCAATTGAAGTAAATAAAAATAATGAAAAGGATTTATTAGATACTGTTTTTAAATATAAACCACCAAAAATAATAACCAAATCAAAATTTAAAATAAATGATAGAGTTAGAATTGGAAATAAAAAAATCAAAATTTTCTAATAAATATAAAAATAATTGGTCTAGAGAAATATTTATAATTTCTAAAATTAATAATACAAATCCAGTTACTTATAGTATAAAAGATCAAAATAATGAAGATATTATTGGAAATTTTTATGAATATGAATTGAAAAAAAACAATTTGTAAATTTTATTTTATATAAATGGAAAAGATATGTTTAAGGTGTAAATTATATAAAGATATATCTAAATTTTATAAAGACAAAAATACTAAAGATGGGTTATATTATTATTGTAAAGAATGTAAGGATGTGTATTATAAAAAATTATATGATAGTATTAAAGTTATTGAATTAAATGAAAAACAATGTCATAAATGTAAAGAAATTAAAGATATTTCAAATTTTAATAATTATCATTATAGTAAAGATAGAAAAAATACAATTTGTATACAATGTATTAGAGAAATGTTTTTAAAACCACAATTTTGTGAATGTGGAAGAAATATTAAATGGACTAATAATTATTTAAGACATTTAGAAACTAAAATTCATGACAAAAATATAACAAAACTAGAAAATTTAAAAATATGATAAAAAAATGAAGACAAAATTTTACTTGTTTTAAAAAAATTCAAATTTTATTTAAAAAATATGATTTAAACTATAAATTACCTAGTAAAAAGTGGAAATACTTCTTATATTTTTAAGAGTTTTATTTCTAAGTAAAAATTATTTTTAATAAATAAAGAATTTCACCCCTAATAAATGGAACGAACAAATAAAAATATTAATTGTCCTTATTGTAATAAAAATATATTATATAAAAATTATGATAGACATTATAATTCAATTAAACATTTACTAAATAAACAAAAATATAATAATAAAATATTTGAATTAAAACATTGGTGTAAAAATAATAATATATATAATTATAAAAATAAAACTTTAGATGAATTAACAAATATTAAAGAAACATTTGATCTTACAAATTATTCATTATTTAATATAGTAAAATTAAATGAAATTGCAAAAAAATTATCTGTCAGAAATTATGAAAAATTATCTAGAGATGAACTAATTAAAAGATTAAACAAAATTAAAGAAAATCCAAATAATTTAGAATATAGATCATTTAAATATATTCAAAATTTAGCAATTAAAAATAGTATTAAAATTGTTAATAAAACTAGAAAAGAATTGATTGGATTATTAAATGATTATTTTAAAAATAGACCAATTTTAAAAGAAAATATAATAAATATTCAAGAAGCTTCGTCATTAAAAGGATATTTTCAAGATTATATTTTAACAAATTCAAATGATGATTTAGATATTAATGATTATTTAGAAACTCAAAGAAATGAAATAAAAAAATTGATAGAAAAACAAAAATTTAAAAATATTAAAGGACAGATGGCTTTAGAATGTGAATATGAAAGAAAATTAATAAATGGTGAAATTCAAAATAGTAATATGTATTTTTGCATAAAAAGTTCAGATATTTTAAATATAGATGATTTTATTGATGATCAATTTAAGAAATTAATAGTTAGAGAACAACTAAATCAACCATCAAAAGGCTCTGGTTGGTCATTAAAAAGATGTGTTGAACTAAATCTAAAATTATCTAAAAATAATTCATTAAATGCTGGATCATATATAGAATTACCAAATGAAATTAAGAATAAAAAATGTTGTGTAAATTTTAAAAATAAAGATGAATATTGTTTTATTTATGCAATTATATGTGCTATTGATAAACCAAACGAACATGCTGAAAGAGTTAAACAATATCAAAAATATATAAATGATGATATTTTTAAAGGTTTTGATTATCCAATATCATTGAAAGATAATTGTAATATATTTAATGAAACATCTATAAATTCAATGTATTATTATATCTCAGTTTGGAGATGTGAGTCTGCTGCGACAGACAGACAGACGGACGGACATCGTCCGATACATAGCGCAGCGATCATACGATTTTAAATAAATGCTATTGGTCGCCGAGATCACGCCACATCCCTTCCAAACGGCCCCTACAACCACGCTAAACTCTTCCTCAGTCTCCAGCTCACCTCCATGATGGCCGCGTCTCGGTTGCCGGTAGTTATAAAGTTTAAGCCGTGTTAATTATTTCGACCTCCTTCCCATTGCACATAATGGTACCACAACACAACAATACCACAATTAAATTATTTGAAAAAAGATCATTTGATTCTAAATATAACTATCCATCAATGTCAATAAATATTTATAAAATTGATGAAGATGAAAAAATAGTGCCATTACAAATATCTGAACATTATAATTCAAAACTAGAAATTGATTTATTATATTATAAAATTGGTAATAATTCTCATTATATATTGATTACTGATTTAAGTAAGTTAGTATCTAAGCAATTAACACAAAAAAATAAAAAATATATTTGTAGAAGATGTTTGACTCATTTCTACAAAAATAAAGACTTGAATAATCATTTAGAGATATGTAAATCATTAGAACCTTGTAGACCTATAATGCCATTTAAAGGTCAAACTGTAAGTTTTAAAAATTATTATAAAAAGTTTGAACATCCATATGTAATTTATATGGATTTTGAAAGTATATTAGAAAAGATTGATAATTGTAAAAATAATCCAAATTGCTCATATACAAATAAAATTCAAAAACATAAACCATATGGATTTACAATCTATTTAGTATCTAGAGTAACTAATAAAATGTATAAACCTATTTGTTATAGAGCAAAAAATGAAGAGGAATTAATAAATGTACCAAATAAATTATTTGAATATTTAGATGAAATTTCAAAATATATAGCTAAAAAATATAATTCAAAAAATAAAAAGCCTATGAATTTAACTAATGAAGAAGAAATTAATTATCAAAAAACTAATATTTGTCATATTTGTGAAAATAGTGGTTTTGATAATGATAAAAGAATAAAAGTAAGAGATCATTGTCATTTAACAGGAAAATTTAGAGGTGCTGCACATTTAAATTGTAATTTAAATCTAAAATTTCCTCAAAATATTCCTATATTCTGTCATAATAGTTCAAATTATGATACACATTTGTTTATAAAAGAATTAGCTAAAAAATATGGTAAAATTGATTTGTTAGCCAATACAGATGAAAAATATATAAACTATTCAGTAAATTCTGGTTATGGTTATGAATTTGAAGGTGATAAACCTAGAAAATTTATAAAATTCTCATTTGTAGATACATTTAGATTTATGGCTACATCAATTGAAAAATTAGCTAAAAATCTTAAAGAATTTAAGCATATAAATAAATTTATAAAAGAAAATGATATAATTGTATATGATAATGAAACTTTAAAAATATTAACTTCTAAAGGTGTATTTCCATATGAATTTATTGATAATGTTGAAAAATTAAACTATGATAAAATATTAGAAAAAGATCAATTTTATAGTTGTTTAACTAATGAAAATATAAGTGATGATGATTATAAACATTATATAAAAGTTTGGAATAAATTAAAAGTAAAAACATTAGGTAATTATTCAGATTTATATAATATTCAAGATGTTCTTTTATTAGCTGATATATTTGAAAATTTTAGATCTGTTTGTTTGAAAAATTATCAATTAGATCCAGCACATTATCTAACATCACCATCACTAGCTTGGGATTCTATGTTAAAATTAACAAAAATTAAACTAGAATTAATAAGTGATTATAATATGTATTTAATGATTGAAAAAGGTATTAGAGGTGGTATTTCACAATGTATAACTAGATATTGTAAAGCAAACAATAAATATACAAAAAATTATGATAAAACAAAACCTGAAAATTATATGTTATATATAGATGCAAATAATCTATATGGATGGGCTTTAAGTCAAAAATTACCTTATAAAGATATAACATGGATGAATCCTAATACATATACATTAAATGAATGGGAAGAAACAATATTAGAATTAGATGAAAATGCTGAATATGGATACATATTAGATGTTGATTTAGAATATCCTATTGAATTACATGATGACCATAAAGATTTACCATTAGCACCTGAACATTATAATAATAAGCTTTGCACAACATTATTTGATAAAAAAGATTATGTTATTCATTCAAGAAACTTAAAATATTATCTACAAAAAGGATTAAAATTAAAGAAAGTTAATAGAGTTATAGCATTTGATCAAGATGATTATATGAAAAAATATATTGAATTAAATACCAAATTAAGATCCAAATCAACACCAGATTTTGAAAAAGACTTTTTTAAATTGATGAATAATAGTGTTTTTGGAAAAACTATGGAAAATGTTAGAAATAGATGTGATATTAAATTAGGCGATGAAAAGTTTTCATTAAAACAAGCAAAAAAACCTAATTTTAAAACATTTAGTATATTTGATAAAGACTGTATTGCTTCACATATGATAAAAGAAAAGGTTAAGTTTGATAAACCAATCTATATAGGATTTTCAGTACTTGATTTATCAAAATTACATATGTATCAATTTTATTATGAAAAATTAAAGAAGTTTGATCCAAATATAAGGTTATTATATATGGATACAGACAGTTATTTTATAGAATTTAAAAAGGATCCATATAAAATTATTAAAGAAAATATTAATGAATTTGATACAAGTGATTATAAGAAAGAACATGAATGCTATAGTGAAAAGAATAAAAAAATAATTGGTAAATTTAAAGATGAGTTAAATGGTGAAATATTAGAAGAATATTGTGGTTTAAGATCAAAATTATATAGTTATGAATTTTATAATAAAAATCCTGTAAAATGTAAAGGAATCAAGAAAAGTGTTGTTGATAAAACATTACATATGGATGATTTTAAGAAATGTTTATTTGATTATCAAGAACAATATAGAGAAATGACTTGTATTAGAAGTTTTAAACATGAACTATATACAATTACAATAAATAAATTAGCTTTAAGTAATAGAGATGACAAAAGATTTATTTGTGAAAATAAAATTGATACATTACCTTGGGGATATAAAAATAATTATAAATAAATGGAAATTTTAATTGTTCCAAAAGAATTAATAAATAATGATTTTGATATAAAATTATATCTATTTAAAACTAAAATATCAAATAAATTTTTAATATATCTTTTTAAATATAAAAATTATTTTGTATATCATTATAAGTTTAATTTTATAATAGAACCATTTATAAATATAATAAAAAATTATGTTAAAGAAAGTTTTAAAGAAAATGATCAAAATTATATTAATAATTTATAACCATATGATATTGAATTTATACTATAATTTTATGTATATTTTTAAATATTTTCTTTAATAAATTTAAATATATTCAATAATTTATTGAATATCTAACATAAAAATATCTATAAATTTTACTTTATTATCATTTTAAGTAAGACCCGTCTTTAAGACGGGTCTCAAATTTGTATATAATTTATTATATTTATGAATATTTTTGAATGTTGTTACCCTTAAGTTTTTATTGTATAATAATGTTACCTCCTTTAAAAAATTTTAAAATAAATATTCTAATTTATATGGGACCCATTTTGGGTCCTACCTAATTTTAATAAGTTTTGTATGTTTTTCATTATATGATAGGGGGGACAAATTGTCCCCTCTAAAAATATCTATAAATTTTAATCTATCCTTATTGTTTTCTACTTTTTTTATTTTAAAATTAATAAATATAAACCAGATTCATTAATAAACATTGTTTTAGTATCTATTTTATTGACGCCCTGTTTTAGGGCATCTGAAAAACATGTTTGTACATCAATTTCTAGGGTGTCATAATTTGTGACACCTATAATTTTTATGTAAATTAATTTATCATTATTATGTAAATGTAACTGTTGGTTACACTTGATATATTTTAAGTTTTATATATTTTTCTTTTACATTATCAATTAAAACTTTTCTAGAATTTTTATATTTTAAAATATAACAAATATCTTTTCTTTTAAACCAAGGTTTATTTTGTTTATTAAATACAATTAATTTATTATTAAATATAAAATTATTGTTAATTAAATAAATTATTGTTTTTATTATTTATGTAGATAAATTTTATATTACAAATTTTGTTTTAATCTTAAATATACAATACTTTTAATATTTTCATTATTTATTTGATTTCCATCACTATCTTGAATAGATATTACAATATTTTGAATTTTATTTATATTTTTTAAAGGAATATAATCAATTTCATTTGGTTTTTCACTAATTTTTGATCCATATTCAACATTTGGATAAAATGAATATAAAATTTCTGATTCTTTATGTAAATGTGAATAATCTTTATGATTTTCAAAACTAGGATCAACTAAATTACAATGAATTTCAATAACATCAAAAGGTCTAATTTTTGGTAGTTTTATTCCTTTTGTTAATACATTTGATTCAATCATTTTATCATCTAACCCTAATAAATCAATTATAATTGTTGTTACTATAATTTTAACAGGAGATTTTATTATAATATATGGTCCATCATTTTTCAATATAAAATCATTTTCATCAAATTTATTAAATTTCTTTTTAAATTCTTTTAAACTATTTATAAAAATATTTTTTATTTCTTCAATTGTATAATTTCCTTTATTTATATCAAAATATTGATCTACAATTTTATCATCTTCATCTTTAATAGAATATCCATAACAGTTTTTATAATCATTTGGTATATTTGATATAAAATTATCTGAATAAAATCCACTTAAACCAATACTATATTTTCCATCTAAATGTATTGGATGTTCTAATCTTAATTCTAGTTTGGATGAATGACCAATTATTTTAAATAATTTCATCTTATTTAAATGGAGAAATTTTTAGAAAAAAAAGATAATATAAAATTAGAATCATATGATAAAAATAATAAAAATGATCAACCTATTAGATTATTAATTATAGGAACAAGTGGATCTGGTAAAACTACATTATTATTAAATTTTATTTACAAAAGATTAATTCCATATTCAAATTTATATATTTTTAGTAAATCATTAGAACAACCATCTTATAAATTATTACAAAAAAGATTTAAAAATATAGAATCAAATATTAATAAACAAATTTCTTATTTTTCATGTGATGATATGATTCCACTAAATAAATGTAAACCAAATTCATTAGTAGTTTTTGATGATTGTATTTTAGAAAAACAAGATAAAATTAAAGAATATTTTATAATGGGTAGACATAAAAATATATCATGTATTTATTTATCACAATGTTATTCAAAAGTTGATATGCAATTAATTAGAAATAATTTAAATATGTTATGCATTTTTAAACAAAATGAACATTATATGAAAAAAATATATAATAATTTTGTTGGATCAGATATGAAATTTGATAAATTTAAAACTATTTGTAATGATTGTTGGAAAGAAGACTATGGATTTTTAACTATTAATTTATTAAAAAAATCAAATGATGGAAAATATATGAAAAATTTTTCTGATATTAAATAATGATAATGGCTTGTTGTATGTTTGATTCAATAATTGATAGAATATATATTTTATTAGTATTATTTATTTCATTGGTATTTATATATTTAATGAAAATTACAGAAATAAAGTAAAATGAATTGTGTTTAACATAATTAGTGTTTATGTTAACATGATTTGTGTTTGTGTTAACATGATTTTTGTTTTGTGTTAACATGATTTGTTTTTATGTTAACATAATTTGTGTTTGTGTTAACATAATTTGTGTTTTGTGTTAATATGATTTGTGTTTATGTTAACATGATTTGTGTTTATGTTAACATGATTTGTGTTGAACCTAAATTTTTCTTTGTAATAAATGGATAAAATATCTGTTAATGAAGCTAAAAAATTAGATGATATTGAGAAAAAATTAATAAAAGAATTTAAAAATCAAATTAAAATTGAAGATAATTATGAAAAAATTAAACAAAAAGCATATGAACCTATAACATCAGCAATTGGTAAAGTTGAAAATAAAATTGGTGAAGTCTTAAATGAAAATAAAAATCTTATGGAATTGGTACCTATTGTTAATAATTTTGCCAATATATCAATACCAGAAACTGAAGAATTAAATTTACCTTCAAGTACTCCATTTAGACCAATCAGACAACCAATAATTCAAGAAGAATCGACATTTATTGACCCAAATTTAATTTCACCTCAAACATTAGATAAAACTATTGGTCCATTAGCACAAAAATATTTACCAAGAACAAAAGATGATAAATTAGGTTTATATTGGAATAAACATAAAAAATCATTTATGATTGGTGATAAAATAACTGTAATTGATAATGATGATTTAATAATTGATGATAAAAAATATAATGGAACACATGGATTATGGAGATTGTTAACTTATGAAAAGAAACCAGATAATAATTTATATACACAAGATGATTTAAATAATTATTCAAAGATTTTATGGGAAACTAATTCAATTTATAAAAATAATGATCCAAATAGTAAGAAACCAAAATCTAGTAAAGGTGATAAATATATTAATTTAATTAAACATATTTGGGAATTAAAAGGTGAAATTGAAGGTTCAGGAATCAGACAATATACAGAAAATAAAATTGAATATAGATTTATAGATGATTTAAATAAATTAGATAATATTATCAATTATATATATGCACAAGAAAAAGCTGGTAATAATAATTTTTTAAATGAAAAGAAAGCAATTAAAGACTTTATATCAAATAAATTAGATGAATTAATTGATAAACCTGAAGGAATTAAGTATTTAAAAAGAATTTTGGCAAATATTTCATCACCATTATTAAAAGATGGATCAGGTATTTTAAATGATGTTATAAATAATTTACCTTTTGAATTACATGTACCTGGTTATCAATATCTAGGGCCTGGAACTAAATTAAATAAAAGAGTAAAAAGAGGTGATCCTGGAATAAATGATTTAGATAAAGCTGCTAAAGAACATGATTTATTTTATAGAGATCATAAAGATACAAAATCTAGAAATGAAATAGCTGATAAAATTTTACAAGATAAAGCATGGGATATAGTAACATCAAATGATCATAGAATTGGTGAAAGATTAATTGCATTACCAACATCAGGTGCTATGTGGATGAAAAGAAAATTTGGTATGGGTTTAGAAGTAGGATTAAAATTTTAATAAAATTAATTATATTAATCTATATTATAAAAAACTATAAATTTTTTTCTTAATAAATGGAAAAATCAAATATAAACTTGACAGATAATCAAAAATCAAAAATAAAATTAGCATTTAAAAATAAAAAATCAGTTATAATTCAATTTAATATTGATCAATTTAATGAAAATGGAAAAGATATTATATTATTATCTAAAAGACAAATTAATAAACTAAATAAACATAAAAAATTAAATAAAGGATTAAGATTTGAATTTTCATATAATCAATTAAAAGAAATAAAAAATGGTGGATTACTAAAAGAAATTTTAGATTTTGCTGATAATATACCTATAGTTAAAAATTATACACCAAATGTTAGAAAGGGAGCAAAAGTAGTAAAAGAATCTATAATTCCTAAATTTAGAAATTTTGTTGATTGGTTAGATCATGAATTAAAAAATATAGAAGGATCTGGTTTAGATAAAAAAACATTAAAATATATGAAACAAAATTATAAAAAAATTTTGAACCACTAACATTAGGTGAATTAGAAAAATTGTGTAAAAATATAAAATATTTTAGAGGTGTATTTATGAGAGATATATTACCTAATAAAGTTAATAAATTTGAATGTGGAATTATAAATTTAGATTCATTTGATGGAAATGGAACTCATTGGGTTTGTTATTATAAAAAAGATAAAATTAAATATTATTTTGATTCATATGGAAATATAGTTAATAAACCACCAATAGAATTAGTTAAATATTTAGGAAAAGATAATATATTTTATAATGATAATCAAATTCAAAATTATAATGATCCACCAATTTGTGGTCATTTATGTATTTTTATATTAAATGAATTAAATAATAATAAAAAATTTGATAATATAATAAATAAATTAATCCTTAATAAATATGGATTCACAAAATATATTTGATCTGTTTGGAAGACAGAAAAAACATCCAATTAATATTAAAGAAGATTATATAAATTCTAAATTAAATATATTTTTTAATAATTTTAGTAAAAGTTTTAAAAGTCATGTAAAAAAGACTGAAAATCTAGTAAATGCTATTGGTTTATCAAAAAATTATATAAGTATTAATGGTAAAAGAATTGTTAATGTTAAACCAAGTATAAATAAATATGAAGTTGTAATAAAATCAGAATTAGATGAAGTTTTAGATTCAATTATTAAAATTGGTAATGATCATTCAGAAACTAAAAAGGATTTAAATAAAATTACAGACTTTTTAATTAATATTGGAAAATATGTTGAAAATTTAGAAGAAAAATTAGAAAAAGAACTAAAATTTCTATTTGATGGAGTCAATGAATCCATAAAAGAATTAAATGCTGAAATAATACTAATTAAAGATGATATAGATAAATTACAATAATTATTTTATATAAATGGAGTTGATTTATTGTCTTAAATGTAAACAAAAAACTAATTCTAAAGATATTCAGATAATAAAATTGAAAAATATAAATGTAATTAAATCAAAATGTTGTATTTGTAATTCAAAGAAAAGTTGTTTTACAAAATTTTCTCCCTAATAAATGGCTCTATACAGTTCATTTGATTTATTCATTATCAGAAACCAAAATCAATTAAACAAAGATGATTGGGATGATATTTCTGAAAAATATGAGTTGAGTATTAATATGATGAGATTGTTTCAAAATAAATTAAATTGGCAAAAAATTGCTCAACATCAAAATTTAACTATAGATTTTATTACTGAATTCATAAATTATCAATTAAAAGATTATATTGATTTGATTTGTAAATATCAAGATTTAACTGAATATTTCATTCATGATTATGCATTTACATTAAATTGGGAATTAATTTTAGAACATCAAAAAATATCAGCAAAATTTATACTTGATCATGCTACTGAAATTGAATATTTTAAAAGTAAAAATGAAATTGATACATAAAAATTATAAAATTTGACATCATAAAATTATAAAAATTTTACTTGTTTTAAAAAAGCTTTTGATTTAAAAAATTTATCCTTAATAAATGGCTGATTACAAAAAATATGTAAATGATATTGAAAGAGCTGAATACAAAAATTTCTATCCATTATCTAAATTACATTTAAATGAACCTAATAAAAAAACTGAATTTAATATAGATTTTGGAGATGGATTTTGTACTTCTAAATTTCAATTTTATATATCTGGTAAATTAACTAAATCTGATGGAAATGCATATGATAATGGTGCTAATATAAAATTAATTGATAATTTTGTTCCATTTTTATTTTCAAAAATTGAAGTTAGAAAACATAATAAATTGATTGATGAAATTGAATATCCTGGTCTATTAAGTACAATTAAAGGTACTATAACTTATTCAAAATCAGAAATAAATCAGATAAATAATGGTTTTGAATCAAATTTTAAAAATAAATTTGAAGCAATTGGTAATTTATCTCATTTTGGATTAGGATTTTTTGGAAATGTAAATATTCCAATATACAAAGGAGGTTTTAATATAACATTTATTAGATCAGAAGATAATGATGCAATTTTTAGATGGAAAACTAAAAAGGCTGATGGATCTTATGATAATGCTACATTACCAACTGAAGGTAAAATAACAATTGATGAATTTTTTATTAGAGTTCCTATAATTGAATACAAAACAACAAGTAAAATTCAATTAATTAATGAACTAAGCAAATTTGAAAAAGTAAATTTTCATTTTAATCATTGGCAATGCATTGAACAAAAAAATATTACAGGAAAGAATTTAAGTTTTGATATAACAAATATCTATAGAAATATTTATAATCCAAAATTTATTATAATTGGATTTCAAAAATCAAGAACAAATGATCAGTTATTTGATACTTCTAAATTTGATAGTATGTATGTAAAAAATATAAGAGTAAAACTAAATGGTCATTATTACCCTGATGAATTGGAAAATTTTGATATAAACAATGAAAAATTTAGAATTATGTATGAAATGTATCAAGATTACAAAAAAGTTTATTATATTAGTAGTAAAATGTATTATAGTCCAACAGAATTTCTAGATAATAGACCAATTTATGTAATTGATACTACAAAAAATCCAACAAATATTTCAAGTTCAAAAAATGATATTATTATTAATGCAGATTTTGATTATGATATAGTAGCTACTAGTAAAACAAATTGTTATATTATTATTGTATCTGAAAAATTACTTGAATATAATATAATCAAAAATGATATTACTGAAATTAATTAGAATGAATTATTACTATTTTAGTCAAATTTATTGAAAAAATACTATTAAAATTTTAAATTATGAAAAGTCGACTATTAATTTTATTTAAAAAATACTTATAAAATGTGATAATTTTACTTGTTTTTAAAAAAATTTTATTTTGTAGAAAATTTTAGGCATATTTGTTAAACATTTCATTAAAATTGCATATTTTTTATGACAATTTGACAAAAGCTGAAAATTGGCCAAAAATGGCAAAAATATTGCATAATTGTATTAAAAAACTGTGAAATTTGTTTGATTTTTGATTGTCTCCAAACGTGTCCTAGAAGTAACATGATACTATCTACTTATATGTATATATATATATATATATATATATATATATATATATATATATATTTATATATATATATATATATATATATATATAATTGCGTGAGAAAACAAATGAGTTTCAATTTGGGATTTAAGAGAAGTGCTTCTAAATTCTTTTAAGTTCTTTATATTAAATATTAAAAAAAATAATGTCATCTTAAAACATTTTAAACATTCATGATATTTTTGATAATGCAAAATACATGATCATGTACAGTCTGAAGTATTGTACACCCCTCAAGAAATTATGTCTCTATGGTATTAGAAACCAATAGAACCTGGCATTAGAACCTGTTAAAATGTTATTTGACTGACAGGAGATAGATTGTAATGACAAGGAACCGGGAATCGACCATGATACTGTCTTGCAGGGTGTCCCTCAGGGTTCTGTTCTCGTTCCATCATTGTTTGTTATCATGGTGAAGGATTTACCCGCGAGTTTTACCTTGTCTTTCTATCTTATATGCTGATGATACATAGTTGATCACTGAAAATATGTCTCTTGAAAATACAATAATAGATTCTGAAAATGCTGTCAAAAAAGCATCTGCCTGGTTCTTTTTCAACAACCTCACTTTAAATAATGAAAAACAGAACAAATTATCTTTCTTTGAAAAAGGTCAATGGGGTAAATTAACCTGTTAATCTGCTTGGTGTAACGATGGATGAAAAATCAACTTGGGTGGATCATTGTGCCAGAGTTGTGAATATATTTTCAAGAGTATTGTACCTTCTTCTTAGTTTTAAGAGTTGTATTGGAGAGACAATGCTTCTTATGACATACCATGTTTTTTTTTCAATGTCGTATATCATAGGGGATTAGACTGTGGGGAAATAGTGCAGTCGCTAGTGATTTTTTTATTCTTCAAAATCGGGCTTTGCGAATAATTGCAGGAATAAAAAACAACGCTTCATGTAAATCTTTTTTTGTGAGATATGAAATTATGACCTTAAAGAGCCTGTACATATTAAATAATATTTAAAGGTTAAACAAAATATGGCACATTTTGAGATAAGGAACACTGTTTGCATGTATAACACAAGAAGATGTACTGAACTTAGCTTGACAATAAACAGAATAAAAAAAAAACATTGAAAAGCTATAATTCTGTTCAAGTCAGGCTCTTTAACAAGCTGCCCACTCTCATATGGGATTGCCTTTAAATTGATTTAAAACCTCGGTAAAATCAATTCTTATAATGAATGCTCCCTACTGTACTGAAGAGTTATTTAGTCTGAAACTGTAAAATATCACTTGTCTAGTTTTAAGCTCCATATGTAATTCGATATGTAATTCTGGTGTAATTGTCTTGACGAAACCTATTGTCCATGATGACTTAATGGTATATAAAAATAAAATGAATTGAATATGCATATTTATTTCAATTTAGTATGTAATATAATATACATACTGGAATTGTTTTGAATTAGAAAAATTATAGTAAATATATAATTAAAATACTAATTTAATGAAATATTTTATAAATATAGCAGTTTTAACAATATATCTTGTAAAAATATACAAAGAAATGAATAAAACAAAACTTTGATTATCCCTACAGTTATGTTCAGTATAAAGACAGCTGCCAAATATAAATGCCACGAGTAACATGGGCTATCAAAGGCATTCCAACTCAACAATGGCTGTTCCAAGAGCAACTATTAGCCGAATCTCAACTAGAGACTGGGGACACTTTTCTGGCTTCTATTAAAGTGTTTATTACAAGTTTTATGTTTTGTGTATCAAGTAAAAAGGCATGATTTAGTTTAGCTCATGATGTTTAATTTACAGTTCCGTAATTTGATACTATGTTTATAAAATGAAAATTAAGTAAAAAAAAAGAAAGAGGGCATTATCATAAAGTGTACATTATATTTGTTTTAGAATCCTGGGCCTTTCATACTTTACATTATATTTACTTACAGTATACTTTATTTTCAATTATTATATTTCTTTGATTTATTATCTTTATTGTGAGCTAATAATTGATGAGCACGAATTAAGGAACATTAGAGATCGCCTAGTGGTAGAAATTCAACCAAAATTGCAGTTGATCTTAACGCAATTAGTTTAAAATCTAATGCTCTTTTTCTAGCATTTGTTTTACAACAGCTGTATAATGATTCAATCAATCGCCCTTCTAACATAAAATTAACATTGAAAACTTTGAAGCCTTTATGGCGTGGTCCTGGAAGTCAATGTGAATTCTGTTCATCTACAAGACACTACCTCTAGCGGTATGCAGGGATTTTTCCTACAATGCACAATTAGCCGAGAAAAAAAGCGGAATAGAATAATGATTGCCTTTTAATACATAGATTTTTCACCCAATTAAATACTATTTATTGACATATTATTTACATATTTATGATAATGAAACCAAATTAAATAAGTATTTTTTTCATTACGACATTCGATTCACATACATAATACATATCATACCGTAATATCACCAAACAAATATAATTACATAACTTTTCATTTGTTTATAACCGCAATGTACGTTGATAAAGTTTGTTGAAATTGTCTTTTTAAGTAACGAATCATAACTTAAGATAGTATTAATAAGTCTTAAAAATGAAATACAAGTATCATATAATGTTAAGACAGTAAAAGAACACAAGGATTAGAAGCAAATAGTACATTAGGCATAACATACAATTTTATGTATCTTTGTATGTATATAAACTGTTTGAAATGTTTGTATGTGTTTGTATATGTATAGTGTTTGTATGTATGTAGGCATAACATATAATTGTTTTTACTAATCAGTGATGAAAAATGCCCGCAATAATTTATTAAACAATAACATAACAATTGCTAACAGCTACACATAACAATAACATACAGCTTTTACAGTTAAACCTTTGCATAATCATTGTAATCGTATTCGGAATAATGTTGCTGTGTCTCATAAATCAGATTGATTGTTTCAGTATTTGGATTTTTTTAATGCTTTAAACGAGTATTATTCTGATATACTATGTTTCAATATAAACAGGTGTATAAGTTCGCAATTCAATTGAAACATAATCGCATGCTAATCTTATGTACAAAAAGCACACTTTAGGGGCTACCCTAGCCCTTCTCAGTAAATGATCTTAATCTTATGTTCTATTATCTCAATCTTTTAACCACATTCCCAAACCACGAAATAAGGTGAATATTTTAATACCTTAAACAATTTAATTGGTTCAATAGTGAGGAAGAAGTTCTATTACTATAAAACGGCTTCACATATAATATACTAGAAAGTTATTAATTTGAAAAAAAACACCAAAAACATTCATATAAAAACAATTTTCTGGTCAGAGAGTTTTTGTCGTTACCTTTTCAGTTATAGAGTCATGACCTTCTGTATTTTGTAATAAAACAATGGATGCAATTGTTAAGATTCCATCATAACAAGCGTTTTTCATTATTTATTACATATTGTCTTCAATATATTAAAATGTAACAGACTAAATCTACTTCATTAGTACGCAACTGTGATATCGCTTAAAAACCCTTGAAATACCGATCTTTTAGTTATCAACTTAATAAAGATCTTAATGATTGTGGTATAGGCATTAATTTACTCATTTATAGTCTTAATGTGTATATTACAAGGATATTCAAAACACAGTCACTTTGCGAATGGGCACTGAATATCCTTTAAATGTTAGTGGGGATACGAGGTTATCTTTGAACAAGACAATTAAACTGGTATATCATTTATACCATACGATAAACAATGTAAATATAGGCTACTATTATAGACTATTGGAATCGTTTTTAGGTCAAATGTATGAATAATGAAAATGTGAATAATTAAGACTCATAAAGAAATATGTATTGGAACCAATGAAGATAAATAATCTTATTTGGGCATGCGCAAATAGAAATTAAAGCAAAACGGGAAACAAGAAATTGATAAATTCAAGTAAATTATCACAGTACAAATATAACAGACAGTTAGATAAAGGCCGTCAGATGGGGGAGACAAGTGGGACTTCTATGTGACAAATGGTCTCCGGGTGTTGTCGGGGGGGGGGGAGGGGAGGGTTGCTAAGAGGATCACAGATAGTGGCAACTATTAAATACAAAGTAACCATAAGCAAAGAGAGGGGTTCGGTTCACACATATTGATAAAAGGGGTGGAACATCACTAGACCTTATAATATTCTTCGAAAAGCTTTTTTGACTCTGAAAAACTGAGTTAAAGTGAGGTTTTACGGCACTTCTTCTTCAAATTGCAGACTATGACTCACATAGTCAATGAGTGCCCTTTGAGTGCTTTCCCCGAAGGATTGATTGGGCTGCATTGTGCAAGTGAAGCTGGGCTGCAATGGCTTAGCGCCCTGGATTTAGCTTTGTAAAGAGAGATCATAACTTTATGTTTTTAGTTTAGTTTTTAAATTTTTTGACGCAGGTGCTAAGCACCTCAGAGAATGTATTATATTTTTCTGAAGTTGGTGGCTGCCTATTAATGCCATACGATATATATATATATATATATATATATATATATATATATATATATATATATATATATATTCTTCAAATTAATTCCAAAAATTAAATTACTATTATTAATAAAGATGTTAGAAATTTTTTTTCACAAAATTTATATTAGCAATTAAATGAATGCATAAATTGTTAATATTATGAGATATTGGTTTGTATAGCTAATGCTTTGCATAATCATTGCAGGGGCGTAACAGAGGGGCCCGCAGACCCCGCGGTGCGGGGGGGCCCGCAGCCAAGGGGGCCCGCGGAGGGGCCCGAGCAATGAGAAATATGATTTAAATTTCCTTTTAACTAATATCAGCAATTTTTAATTTCATTATGCTATTGTATCGTCGCAAACTGCCTGAAATCTAATTATCATAAAATATCGAGCATTTGTACGAAGGTTAGGTTTGTCGGCAATAGCGCAAACGCTGCTGGTCTGCCGCCTGCCCTTGTCGGCTCAACATATGGCGAGAGCCTGCCCACCGCGCAGTCGCGTCGTCTCGCTACCCCTCCCCCACCATGCGCACATGCCGTGCGCCGCTGTCAAAAGTCAGTGTTGCTTTCGTTGTTTATGTTTACCTTGTATGGTGCGTGTGAAAGGTTATAGAGCCGAACAGTTAAGTATTTAAGTTTCGTAGCGTTGCAGTTGGCTGCTGTTTTTCTTGATTCTACAACAATATGTGTATACAAGTGTAGGCCATGAAGCCTTTTAAACCCCGATATGAACATTTAAGTGGTGCTCAAAAACGCACACAAAAAAAAGCACAGCAACAACAATCATTAGCAAAGCTTAAGAAAATAAACACATTTTTTAATGCAAATATTTCTTTGCCCTCTACATCCACTGATCCTTTGCACCAAGGCAAACAAGATAGCAATGGAGGTGACATAAATAAGCCCACTATTTCTGAAGATAAAAACAGCGATAATTGTGATGACATATGTTACATCGAGAACGATACACAAGGAAAAAGCGATGAAAAGGACCCTGCTTCAGAGACTGTAAGTAAATATAAAATAAATCCTGTTAATAAAGAAGTTTGTCTTGAAAATGCAGAGGATATTACCCAAAATGTGATTTTAAATACAGGCATATGTGATAAATATCCAACAGATTGTGCAAACTTCCTTCATGCTTCGGAACTAGACGATGAAACTAAAAAGTATATCATTAGGAACGGTCCATGTAAACCTACGGGACCTTTTCCTAAAGATCCTCAACAAAAAATAGATCTTTTTCAGAAAAATACTATGTCAAAAATACAAAAACAGGTTTAAAAATATCACGAGAATGGCTTTGCTATTCACCAAAAAAAGATGCTGTTTACTGTGAAGCATGCTGGTTGTTTGCGGAAAGGAAAAATTTACTATCAACGTCATGGATTGATGGGGTACGGGACTGGCAAGGCCTTTCAAAGAAAATTGCAGCCCATGAGTCAAGCAATCATCATTTGAACGCATGTGTTGTTTTTAACATGTGGAGAAAGAACCACACTATTGACGTTAGTATGGAATCCAGTCTAACAAACGAAACAAACAAATGGATTAAGGTTTTAGATCGAATAGTTAATGTCACACTAACCTTGGCTGCTTCTAATTTAGTTTTTAGGGGTCATATAGAAAATGTTGGCCAACCAAACAGTGGAAACTTTTTAGCTATAATTGACCTGTTGAGTAAATACGATCCAGTTTTGCAAGAAATCGTCAGTGGACCCAAATATAGTGAAAAATATATGAGCCCTAAGATCCAGAATGAACTAATTCAACTTTTATCAAAAAAAGTAAAAACTACTATTTTGAGTAAAATAGAATCATCTCAGTTTTTTTCCATTATCATGGATACCACTCAAGACATCTCAAAAAAAGATCAACTGAGCCAAGTGATTAGATATGTCTCCATATCTGAAGATGAAGTAGGGAGGCCAAGTAGTTTGAAAATAAATGAAAGCTTCCTTGGGTTTAAAGAAGTAAGCGATCAAAGTGGAAAAGGCTTAGAAGATGAAATTATTAAAAGCCTAGAAGATAACGGTTTGAAGTTGTCCAAGTGCCGAGGGCAGGGCTATGACGGGGCAGCGAACATGTCAGGAATATATCAAGGTGTCCAATCCAGGATAGCAAAAAAGGAAAAAAGAGCTGTGTATGTTCATTGTGCTGCCCACAATTTGAACTTAGTTGTGAATGATGCTGTTTCAAATATTGAAGAAAATAGAAACTTTTTTGATGTAGTCGAGCAGCTTTACATCTTTTTTAGTCAAAGTATAAAAAGGTGGGAAATTTTGAGCTCAACTACATATAAATTAAAAAAGCTCTGCCCAACACGATGGTCATCCCGAATCGATTCTTTGAAAGCTTTAAGGCACAACTATGTTGGCATTATGAAGGCGTTGACTCAAATAACGTTGTGTTCTACTAAATCAAACGAAAAAACTCAAGCTACCTCATTAAAAAAGCACCTTGAAAACTTTGAATTTGTTTTACAAATAGTTTTGCATTCTCTTATACTTGAATCGACGAACATAGTGTCAAAAGTTCTCCAAAGAGATGACATAGACTTGCATTATGCAACAAAACTATTGACGAACTCAAAAAATGATCTGATTGAAATTAGAAATAATTATGACACCTTAATTGTGACTGCTACTGCCATAGCTCTACAATGGGGGGTTGACCCTCAGTTCAAAAACAAAAGACGTCGGCTTGTTAAAAAATATGCTGATGAACTAGCTGAGGACGAACGTCTGTCTGATCCGAACCTTCACTTCAAGACAGTTGTATTTTTTGGTACTTTGGACATTGTTATAAATCAAATTACTACGAGATTTGAAGGAATGTATGAGATTAGTAATATTTTTATAGTACTAACTCCGGAGTTTTTATCCTCGTCTACAGATGAACAGTTAAATTTGAAGGCTAGTGAACTCGCCGTTGCATACAATGATGATTTAACTACAGACTTTCCTCACGAAATTCTTAGTTTTCGAAGGGCTTTAAAACCTACAATCACGACAAAGAAGTCAATTAAAGAAGTGGCCGAACTTTTGTTTATTGAGAACTATTCAGTGGCATGCAGTGTCCCGGATGTGTGCACAGCTTATTTATTATTTTTAACTTTACCAGTAACTGTTGCGTCAGCGGAGAGATCTTTTTCAAAATTAAAGTTGATAAAAAACTATCTACGTAGTACAATGTCTCAAGAAAGGCTTAGTGGTTTAAGCATACTTAGTATTGAGAACGAGACAGCTAGGTCGATAGACGTTTCTGAGATAATTTACAAATAAGGTTCATTTGCCTCTCAAAACTCCGTGCGAGCTAAAAAGTTTAAATGAAGACGACAAAGAATGACTTTTGAGAAACAATAATTTGGTTAAAGTTTAGAGCAAATGACATGTTTTTTTTTTATATAAGAAAAAATCTTTGAATAGATTAAAGTGAATTGATTAGGATTAGATTAATTGAATTAAAGATTACAGGAATTTAAAAATAACGTAGGCCTACTTAAAAGTTGTCAGAGTATAGATTTAAAGAGTTAGATTTGTTTTTTGCCTCCTTAAAACGTGTGTTATTCGTAGTGCATAGTGTTTATAAAACAAGTATGATAAATCAAACACAAATCAGATACTTTTCGTTAGTTTAATTTTTTTATGTTTGATAAAAGCTATAAAACAAAGACTTAAATAGGCTGAATTTCTTTAAGAGGACTGTATGAGTGGTTGCTGTAATCTGAATAAAAGTAGGCTACATGTAGACTATGAAGATGTAGTAGATTAGGTATTTAATTAGGATTCAGTGTTAAAATTACTGTACATGTAGTAGGCTTAATACTTTAACTTTGTCCTAATACAATACTTACAAATTTTTGAACGGCTGTGTGTTTTTTTTTTATCCATTCACCCTGTAACAATTGGTTTACTTTGGTTTACTGGCGGGAAACAGTGATGAAATATCAGTGTGGGGGGGGGGCCAAAAAAATAAGTTTGCAGGGGGGCCCGAAAAAATCAGTTACGCCACTGAATCATTGAATTTCCATGCAACATACAATTCCAAGAATGTGGTTTGTTAAATTTCCCCAAAACTATCCCACTAAACGTGGTGAATGAAGCTGTTCAGTTTGTGAAGAAGTTTTAATCAGAAAAAATACAACTAAAAATGAATTAAAATACAGTACATTACAAAATACACAATTTTTATTTGTCTTCACTTCTCATCATATTTGAGCTAAAAAATTTTGAGTCATACTTCATTCATTTGAAAAGTACACAGTATATTGTAAGGTTAACTAACCAGTTGTAAATATTTTCTCTTGTGTCTAGGCTCACCAACTTTTCACTCAAACTGTAATCAACGTTAAGTATTATTTAGTTTTATTTTATTTTGTAATATTTTCTTTTCACATCCGTTTTCTGTTTGTATTTTTAATCAATTAAAAACACAAGTTGAAAGATAGTGGTACGTAGGACTTAACTTTCAATAGAGGTTAGGAGAAATACAGATAAAATAAAACAAATTAATTGAATTGGAAACTAATTATAATTTAACTAAACTAAATGCAGAGTTAGTTTTCACCAATTCAACTTGATTGAATTGTCTGCTTAAATTTCTGATACCTTAAGAGGTTTTTTTATAGTAACGGTATAAAGACCACCAATTATTGTTAACTTTTATTACACTTATAAAAATGGATATATATTAGATGTATTCATCCCGTACATACAAATAATGTAATATTTGGGATTGATTTCCAAATCAATAGATTTAGCGTCTGTTATTCTATCCACCATCATCACTTACGTTTGCAGTTCACTAGAATTCATCCTATAATCAACAGATACTTAGAGTATTGCGAGGATTATTGTTCTAATTCACCAGATCAGTGCTTTAGAATGTATCGGGAATGGGGTATTGATAAATACCCCAAAAATAAATGATAAATGACACCAAAGAACCTTTTGATACCTCTCCGAGAGTGAATACTCAACATTTTACCTGTGAAACTGTTCGTAGAATGATTAGATTCTATGTGTTGTTGTTTGCTAATTGGTATGAGCAGTATTATAACATAAATAAAACCAGTTAGCAATCGAAAAAAAGTTTTATAAACAATATAAAGTATTTAAAAGTCTATCCATTTGGATCAATTTTTGAAAACGTCAAGTGCCTGTTATTTAAGTAACATTAATTTTCTGTTTGAAATATCGTTGTAAATAATAACAAAAATTTTTTGACTGTTTATAGCTGTTGATTATTGAAAACTCTTTCAAACCAAACCAAACAGAGCAATGTATATAAATTTACACTCGCCTACGGCTCGATGGGGGCTCCGCCCCCATGCCCCCTTAGGGGTTGCCCTAAATTTGTAGAATAATTAAAAGTCAAGTATGTAATAAGTTAGTTCCACGGAAGAGCTATACGTTGAAGACAGTAACAAAACGGTTTAATACACAAAATTCACAATCAATAGTAAAAAAAGGTTTGAAAAACTCCTATGAATCGGTTTTAGTACCCCTTCGTAATTAAAATTCGCTAACAAGATTTTAACTGCGAAATGATAATAATTTACGTAATATATGTAAATATTCTAGGTAAATATTTCTAGGTTATAGTAGTGGGGTTTGGTTACTTTCAAAACGGAAGTCGTGCCAATTGCCAGCCGCTGCCGGCCAGCTGCCATCGGCCAGCTGCCAAATCAGTCGCTGCCGCCATATGCCATGCCATACAGCTTCCGGTGGGGGAGGAGATGTTATTTGAAATTTGAAATTCAACTTGACAATTGGGTTATGGAAAGTATGTCAAGGTCATCCAGAGTAAGTTTTAAAAAACCCTATCCCGCTACCACCGGAGTAATAGTTCGGAGAGTGGAACTAACTCCGGTGATAGCGGGATAGGCATAGAATTAGGTTTGTGAATTTTATTTGTGAAAAACATACAATCAATGTGTGACAGCAGTGTTTAAACAAGCTGAAGTTTTGTTATGAACTACAGAGTTGTAAACACAAACACCGACGACGATGAGAAGGTAAACGCAGAGTCCCCAGATGATGTATTTAAAAAGTTTGAACAAACGTAACATCTCGAGTTGGTTTTCCCGTTCCATTTCCAATCGTTTGATTTCCAATTTCAATTTATCCTCTTCCATCCTTGTTACAAATGGAACTTCATCCATCATATCTATCATGTTTGTGTTTTTTGAAATTTTGAAAGAAGCGATGTTGATAGTTGAAGAGGCGAGGATGGAATGAGAGTTAAAAGAGGGAAATGTCGGTTAAATAAAGAAGTGGTGGGGGGAAAGAGCGTTGTTACATAGAAGCGGTGGGGGAAAGATGCTGCTCATCATTTGCCTCAGAAGTTGTGTCCGACTGTAGAGGGGTAAGAGGAGTAGTATTTAGTAAACTGTCTTCATCCGAACTTTCAACCTTATTACAAATAGGACAAGCGTAAGTTATTTCCAAATTCATTGTAATAGCGTTAAATTTATCTATAATTTCATTTAAAGCATTAAATATTTCTTGTAAATCATCTTTTGAGTTTATTTCAAAACTAGCATTCATTCGTGCCAATTGAGAAGTGTTCATCGTTAGAGAGTTGGCAATGGAATGAGGATTAGCGCCTAGGGAAGGGGGGCTTATATAATGGTGACCTTGAGCAGGCGTCTAGGGAGGGGGGCTTTCTAGGGAGGGGGCTTCTATATAGGGGACCTTGAGCTTATGATTGAATAAAACGTTTAGTTCTTCTTCTTCTTCGTCTTTTAATTCAATTATTTGAACCGAAGTAGTTGTTTCATCCTCTTCACTCGATGAAGAAAACAATTCACCAGGATTTAAATATTGAACTACAATTCTGAACCATCTTATAGGATATTCGTCAATGACAGAAAGTAAGTTTTGAAACAATTCTTCCATCTCCTCCCTGTCAGTTATTATATGTTCAAACTTGATAAATTTTCCTTCCATGTTGTTAGTTAGAGTGTTGGAAGTGGAATGATTTAATATTATATAAAAATTAGAACTAATGGTGGGGGAAATCTCAAGGTCATCCAATTGAAGTTTTAAAAAAGAGTGTAAAACTGAAATTATACATTTGATGGTTCTACAGGATCGGAATACCAATCTGATCTGTATTTACATCTTTTTATCATATGTGTACAAAAATCATCTTGATGAGACTTGGTGCGTTGACAATGAGCAAGATCTAGAGGGTGAAATTTGAAACATCTTTGAGGACAACATGTATGAAAATATCTTGATTTGTAAAATTTGAAAGTTCGCAATTCCGGTGGCGGTAGTTGTTTTGTTTTACATTTGCAATAACAAGATCCGAAGAATTCACATTTAGTACAAGCTAACGCATCCACCATCATTGGTCCTAAATCTGTACACTGTTGTTCACAACAGTAACGAGGTTTGTACTTGTATTTTTGCTCTTCCATGTTGACGCTGCGGAGTCTAGTGAAAGAATAAGATTGTATAGTGATGAATAGCGAGTTTTATGTACTATGAAAAGTGGTAGGGGTAGTTTCAAGGTCATCCAAATGGAGTTTTAAAAAATTATACCTTACAAGTGTAAGGATTATTGAAATTTAGGAAGTTTGTTTCTGTTTGTTTTCTTCAGACTTTTTTTCTCTCTCTGCCTTAGCCATAGCAATAAGTTCTTCTGTTGATAGTGGATGTACTTCAGGAAATTTTAAAATTAATTTAGCTTGATATCCTTCTTTAGTTAATACATCTAAATCTTGTGTCATTTGTTCAACAGTGTTATAATCCTTTCCATAGATTTTCCCATCAAGTTTAATCATCATTCTGTATAACATTTTGTAGAATAGATCTTGTTGTGGCGAGAGCTGAGAAGCGAATGATTATTTATCAAACTGTTACATCCTTTTTATGAACTTGACATTGATCACGTGATTCCTTAGTTGTAATTTTATTTATTAAAAGTTATTCAACATTGGTAATACTTCTGGAACTTGACGTTATGTTGACCAGCTGGCGATGAAGAAGTTGTAGGTTGTGTAGAAAAAAATATTTCATCATCGCAATATTTTGTTTTAGTGAACATCCTTGTATTAGTAGCACTAACATCAACAGTTAAGTGATAACCACCGGTAAGTAAAACTCGCATTTCATTAGTTAAATCTTCAAGTTGTTCAAAAGTAGTTATGGTGTTGGTATCATAAGATGCACATTTAACCTTTAGGGACATGTTGAAGTTTTGTATTTAGTGATAGAGAGTGAGATGTGTACGGTACGAAAGGTAGTCGTAGACTGATGAATTTAACAAGTTGATTTTCACTTTTATTATCACACAAAATTGGGTCAAGGTCATCCCATGGAATTTTTAAAAAAAGCAACATATTGTAATGTACAAACACATTACAATATGTTGCTTTTTTTATTTTTTTTTTTTAGGTTTATATCATATTTATTGAGAAACAAATACAAAGAAATATTTACAATCTTATGTACAAACTAATCAGTAGTAGGTGTTACATGAATTGTAAGTTCAGTAGAATTGTTTCCACTTGGTCCATGTGATACCAAATAGAGTGCGCCGGGTTGAATTATACGAAGATCTTCATTTTGTAGTAGTTGTACGAAGCGCTTTGGTAGGAAGATTTGAAATTTTGCTTCATCACCAATTGTATAAGGTGCCTCGCTTAATGTGCAATTTATAGCATCACCTACTGAAGTTTCCATCTTCTTTATTGTATGAATGATGTAGTGTTTTTCTTCTTTCAGCTCGGAACATTTTTTTGTAGGTAGGATTGTTGATTTTGAATGAGCGTTGAATTGTTCAACTAAATTTTGAAGTAAGTTGTTTGATGCCATCTTAATGTTTTTGCTGATGCTAATCTTCTTGTTAATAAGAATATCCGTTGGAGATGTTGTCTCTTCGGAGGTTCGAGTAATACTCATGCTGTGTCATGGTAGCGCTCTCACTTTTATTATCGAGAATACCCCCACCACTGACACTACCCCCACCACTGATGCTACCCCCACCACTTTGTTGAAGGAAATTATTCAAGCGGTAGGCATTCTTCAAAGCACACTGTGACCTTCGATGTTTAAAACTTTTTGATGAAATACAAAGTTCATTAAAGTAGCATTGGAAATCTCTATCTATTATTGCATTTATCACTTCATTGCTTGTAAATGATTGTATCCAATTTGCTTTTTCCAATCCTCTTGTGTAGATAGTTTTAAACTCTTTACAATAATGATTCATAATATGCGGCATCATGTTATAATGAATAAAACCTTCATCCCATTTTAAGTTATGAAAATGTTTGTTTAACCATTTGTTTGTAACTTTCGCTTTAGTTGTTAGTTTATTGAATGGAAATGGAGGTTTGAACAAGTAATGATAAATTACAGATGTGTTCATATCCAAAATTACTAATTCTTTAATAATGAAATTTCCATCATTCCCTCGAAAAGCTTGAAATTCAATTATACCTCTTTTAACTTCCATTAACTGTGATGCAGTAGAAAACGAAACCCGTTTGTTCATGATGAAGTCTCATCCACAACTGACTGTTATTACAAACACGATTGTTCTTCTTTTATTTCTTGCGCTTCTTCGTTTATATTAAAATTGGTGTGATAGTTGTTTAATTGTCTCCACATATCCACTTCTTGAGGTATTCGATTAAAAATTGAAGTATTCACAGGACCATATAAAATTGGAATGAATGGTTGTCTGTCCAATGTATCGATTAGATAATCTTTAATTATTGTACTTGAAAATACTAGTTGTTTTAAGTATCTAGTGACAGGACCGGTAGTACAACTTAAAGTGTAAAATTCTTCTTTAGTGAAATGTAATTTTACATCATGTCTAGTTAAATCTTTGAAGCGAACAACTTGTCCCCCACGATGTTTGATTATATCAACTTCAATATTTGATTCTAATAAACTTAATCTTGTTCTTTTTCCAAATGTGTTGTTAGTTAAATAACATTCCAAAAGATGTAAATGTTTCATTAGAGAATCCCAAGAAGTTTCAGTAAAGATAACCATTTTACTTCCTTGATTTAACATAACAATTGGTGAATAATCCAATGATTTTACAATTCCAACAGATATACTTTTTGTCATGCATGAAGAAATAGGGTAGAAAATTCGAAGAAATACTTCTGTTAAAATATTTGTTGTAATGTTAACTTCAACCTTTTTTCTTTTTACTTCTTTTTCATCTTCTCCTTCTTCTTCTTTCTTCTTATGTTTGTTAAACTTGAGGAATTCATCCATTTCTTGTTCAACTTGCTTTTCTATATCAGAACTATTTTCATCCATTAGAGGTGTATTTTCTTCTCCGTTAGTAGAATTCATCTTGCGAACGATGTTTCCCAAACGACGGTTGAAGATAGAATGAAGTTTCTACTAGGTAATTTCCTGCTTTTATATTTTTTGTAAAATTTTTGAAATTTATACAATTACATAATTGTTTATTTTCAACTTGTGTTTTATAAACAAAATTCTAACCTTAAAAATTGAGGAAGATAATTCTAACCTCAATATTTTGCAGTAGTTGTACTAATTATTCTTAAAGTACATTCTTCACTATTCCGGTCAGTGGTGTGTAAGTAACTATTTTATCATGTAGAATTAGACAGTATGCCGAAGTTCCATCCGCTACTGGTTCTTCAAATTCCATTTCAATTTTTATATCCACACTTGATGATTTTACTGATTCATTTTGTTTTGAACAATCGATTACAATTATTGGAGCTTTGGAATAATACTGATCAGGTGATAATAGTGGTGTATTAGTCTTTCCATAATATGATGATTGAAATCTTGCATACATATCATATAAAATGGAAAAACGTTTTTTGCTAAACATGACATTTAAATTGTCATATGGAAAGAATTGAGAGTTTAAGAAAACTTTACAATTCTTTATTTTACAGTGATCAAATTGACCAGCATTTGCAGTAATAACATCTTTTCGCTTAGTTTGAAAACCGAGTATTATGTACCTTGCACGTTCCAAGTAAGTTGATGTTTTGACGGTCCATGTTTGTCGTTCTGTTTGAGGTAATGTAGGGTATTCATGAAATTCCCAACTTCGGAATGGCATTACAATGTCACGGTCAGATTTTAACTTTCTTAACAATACGATTCTATGTTCATCAGCCAATCTTACATGAGGTACTCTCCAAACAACTTTATCCAATTGTAGTTGCCATTCCAGTTTATCTTCCGTAGTTGCAGGGTCTGCAAGTATTAAGTCCTTATTAGTTGAAGATCTGAGTAATACTAATTCTTGTTTAACATTTATTATAACCCTTTTGTAATCTTCAGCAAATCCTAAAAGCAATCGTAAAGGTACATGAAAATCAAAATGACCGTTGGAAGCAGGTGTTATAGTGTCTTTATCAGGAGCAACCCATCCGGCAGTGACTATTGAATTCTTCTCATGTGGTGTTAATGATGTTAATCCTTTTAATGTAGTTGTTATACCAACCTTTTTTGTTGAATCAACTGTCACCCCTGATATCTCATATCTTATTTCATCAAAAAGATATGCCATTGGGTTATTTATAAAAGGAACTGTTGAAGCAGTTTTTCCATCCAATTTTAATACCCTTCCTTCGATGTACAAATAACTTTCACATGGTAATGTGTAAATATCTTGTTGTTGAATTGGAATTCTTATTTCATCATTATTGTTTAATTTTGATGAAGTGTAAGGGTTGTGTGTGTGATATTCCTTCTCCCATAGTGTTTCGTCGAATGTCGGTCCTTGAGATATATCCAGGATATCCATCGTTGTTAAGTTTCAATCCAATCTTTTGTAGAAAACGAATGTTGTCTGATGTTAACTCTTCCAATGTCGAGGAGCTACTGAGCTCCCGACTCTTCCGTTGTGGTTTAAATGATAATCCCATGTTGATTTTTATGTCGCCGCTCTGATGTGTATTCGTATAGTAATTGTTTCTCCTCTAAAGTCAACACTATGACCGTCTTGATCCAATATGTTCAGTACGATGTCTGAAATGAAACTGGTGTTTAACGGTAGGTATATCAAGTTTTGTGGCTTCTCAACAATTTTAAAACCTGGAGCAACTGTTGGATAAAAAGTATGTAAAATATGCTGATTTACTCCTTCTCTATATGATCCATGTATAATATTACATGTTACATCAATACTATTTACTTTTAATATTGTAACAGTTGTATTACCTGAATGAGTAGTTTCAGGAGTTAAGATTTTCTTTTTTGTATCTGTAAATCCAAGTAAACTGCCAATAGAGTTTTTCATTCCGACATCGATATAATATTTTGAAGTTATTTCTGCTTTTAAAGTATTATTGTTTCCTTTAACGGTGATATTTTCTTCTCCGAGTTTTTTCTGTAGTAATTGGTTTATATCATCAATTTCATAAGCTCCAGTAGGAAATGTAATTATTTTCAATTCTGAGTATTTTCCTGCAGCATCCTTAGTTTCATAATAATGTAGTAAATTGTTTTTTCCTTCTGTAACATTAGGAATTGAATTGTAGGTAGTCAAATCAAGTAATGCCGCTTCCCATAATCTTTCTTTGGATAAACGCAATGCTGGGAATAGAGTACTTTTTAATGTGGATGAATTTCCACTCAGTGACACTGTATACGATGACATCTTAAAGGTGACTGACACTTTTCGCTAGAAACTCCAAACATAAATGTCCACATATTTCAGTATTGTTAGGTTGTTCTCTTTTGTAATTGTAAAAAATGTTTTTGGAGTTTTGAAAATAATGTTGAAGTTCTTTAGGCGGTGGTAGATTGCCAAAACTGTCAAAGTAGTAAATGGTTTGTCCGAGCTTTTTATAGCATACCCAATGAGTGCCTGGACCATAGGTGGAATCCAAATTTACTATTCCAGTTTCATTTTTCCATATTTTAGTTGGTAATGCATCTTTCATAAAAACTCCTCGAAAGAATGGTATTTTCAAACATTTTACATAATCATTTAACTGATGATTAGTTAAGGCTTTATTTGGAATTATCAATTGATTTTTTTTATTTAGTACACACGGTACGGTCTTAGGTATAAACCTGCTCCGTTTTTTACCATTGACCAAACAGAAGCTTTTTTTACTTTTGCTTTACGAGTTCTACGACGTCTCTTTCTAATATTTCCACCTTTTTTGGGAGCTCTTCTTTTTGCAGGTCTTCCTCTGCGACGTCGTCTTCCACCACCAAACTTAGCTTTTGTCTTCATGGCTGTTGTTACTGCCCAAGCCGCTGCTTTTTCTGCAATACTTGCGTCACTTGATTTTACTCTTTGCCAAGCTTTTTCTGCTAGAATTTTATCTGCTATTGATCTATTTGTTGAATCTTTAAACTTTGAATATGCTATATCGTGTTGTTTGCAAGCTTGATCTAATTTATTAATTCCAGGATCTCCTCTTGCTAAACGTTTTGCCAACTTAGTTCCAGGTCCACAATATTGATAACCTCCAGGAATATGTAATTCGTATGGTAAAGCGTCTATTGCTCGATTTACAACAGCACCAATAGGTATCCGTCTAAGCTGGGATAACGCAGTTGAAGTTATACCACGTCCTCTCTTGTTGCTGTCTTGATGATGACTGAGTGATACGGCCTTCATTATGTAGTCTTATATAAACTGGTGTGTTTACTCCACAAGATACATTACATAAATGAATAAGTTATGTATAATTTTTTATATTTAAACACTTAGTTATTCAAATTAATTATATATTGATTTATAATTCTATTTTTAATCCAAGCTTCCCGTTCATCGGGTTGAATTATCACATGACTCGTTGTACTAGCTATATGATTATGGGTATCAATAAGTAAATTGCCCACTATTCTTATTAAACAATCTAAATTTACAGCATCTTTTGGATGTTGAGGATCATGTAATTGCATAATACGTTTATCATTACATGTGTAAGCTGTTGAATCACTTTTTGATGTTTTTATGACTTGTCCAATAGTAGCAGCATCATTTGAATCTTCGCCTGGTAAAATATTAATTATTTTCTTCATCTTTGCATCATATTTGGTCCCAAAGTGTTTATCCCAAGTTATTGTTTGTTTCATTGTAACACAATCATTTGCTTCGTAACCAGGATAAATATCTTTTATTCTTCTATTACGACCATTGTATGTACCTAATGTACCACCAGTAGCAATTAATGTTTGCACCATTAGAGGTACATCTGTATCTTTTATACCAAATCTTCCATTTGTTATTGTTTTACGTCCTGCATCCCATTCATCATTATTTCCTTGCATTAAATTAAACTTTTCATTTCCATGTATAAATTTATCTCCCCGTTTTAACACGGCATCTTCATGTTTTACAAAATTGGATGTTTCCTTTTTTAATTCTTTAGATAATTGTTCTATAGTAACAGCATCTTTTGGTTGAGAACCAAACTTTACATTTGTCAATGTTTTACCATGACAATCGATTTCATTAACATCTTGTAAAATACAGTTGTCCTTGATGTATTTTAGGTTTACAGCATCACCGTCTTCCTTTGGGTATCCAATGTCATTTATAATAAATTTATAAAAAGAATATCCATGTTCAGTTTTTTCCGGTATTATAGAATGTAAATATTCTTTATTAACTGAATCTTTATCATTTTTGGGATTTCCCACGTTGGTTATTCTATAATTTCCAGCATCATATGTTTGTCCATCTTTTAAGTTGTTACCCCATTGCAATTTTAAAGTATTTGAAAGTTCAGATGATAAGTACTCTTTAGTAATTGCATCAGAACCTTCAGTTGGTTTACCAACATTAATTAATCTATGTGATTCAACATCATAAGTATTCTTATGTAATTTCAATGATGTTGAAGTAGCTTCTTTTACTGTCTTTAAATTTGCTCCATCAGTATCTTCTTCTGGATCTTTAACTAATTTTAAACGTTTATTACTTATGTTATAGTCACCTTCAGGTGTTTGCGGTAATCCGCTTCTTTTTCTGTCTTCTCCAACTTGCACTCCTAATGCGGAGTAGCGTCCGAACTTGTCGACGCTCATGTTAGAACTGATACATCTTATACTTGTAACTTCTTTATATTTGCGGACAATTATACAATTATACCACGATTTTTAAGTTCATCAACTAGAGCCACCCATTCATTATTTAAACCAGTATGACCGGCTTCCATAGCTTCATGCAATAGTCTCATTCTGTCAACTAATTTATTGATGTCGTTGTAATAGATAACATTTGTATTGTATAGATTTTTCATTAATCCTTTACCAGATGTTGAAGTATCTCCTTTACTCTTTTTACCATGTTGTTCAAGAAGTGATAAATCCATAAGTGATAAAGATTTTCTTTTTAAAGGTTGTCTCACAGCCGGTGTGGTACGTAATGTTGGTAATTTTCGTGGAGGAAACAATTTTTTTATAACAATACTATATTTTGTTGCACGTGAACGATTAATCATTCCATCCTTTGAGTAGTTTCTTTTATGAGCGTTAGTATTTTGTAAAATTTCTTTAAAAGTATTTAAATCTTTTGCTGAATATTTTATTGGTATATTTTTAAAAATTAATTCATATAATCCTTTTGTTCCTTTATATCTATGGTCACCAATAATGATATAATCGTCTTGAGTTACTTCAAGCTTAGAGTTACCAATTTTCAATTCATTTCCATCAATTCTTGCTCCATATACATGTGATTTACTTAAATTTGGATTTGATTTCATGTCATGTAGCATTTTCATTATATATTTTCGTCCAAGAGGTCCATGTTGTAATATATCACTACTCAATTGAGTTAAATTTGGAATAGATTGTTCTGCTTCAGGTATTGGCTGTTCTTCCTTTTCAACAATTGATTCTTCTTCATTTTTTGTTTCTTCTTGTTCACTAGCACTTGTATATGAATCATCATCATCATCTTCTTTTTTTAATGCTTGTACTTCTTGTTTAGAAACTGGTAGTAAAACATCTCCTTCATAACGAGGTTTACCAATAGTTTCTGATATCTGTTTTAAAGGTTCTGTGATAGGTTTAAATGTATTCTCTAAAAATTGTTCTCTTTCACTTAAACCCATCCTTAATGCACGATTCTTTATCCTAATAGAATCACTGAGTGATTTTATTTCTTTTAATAGTTTTTCTTGATTCACCATGTTTACACTGTGAAGTTCAACGTGTTACTAGATGTAGCATAGGTAGTTCAATGTATTAATACAAATTTATCCAATCCTATACGATATCTACCATTTTTAATATCTTCTTCTTTCATAATAACGAGAAATCCATATTTTTCATTCCATGCTTTACCACACATTTCTTTAAATTTATCAAATGGCATATCCGCATTAACATGATCATTATATATATGCTTTAAATTTGTCTCATCTTGCTTAAAGATGATCAACATATTTGCATTGTCTCTTATAAGTTGTTTTGGAATTTTACTGTATGTTTGACCAATATAAATGCTATCAATATTATTATGTCTTCCCATAGCAAAATAATTTCTTATAGTATCATGATTTTCACAAGAAACATCGTCAAATATAAAAAATGGAAAATGGTTTTGCTTCACCTGGTTGCATTATTGTTTCACTAGCATTAAACTTGTAGAAATTCACTTCAGGTACATTTGCAAGTATTTTATCTAATAATTGATATTTTGGTTGTTGCAATGATTTTGAAAAAATATATATATTGTTAAAGCGTAAACCTTTAGGATTAGTTATAAGGTTAAAGACAACATTAGTTTTTCCACAATTTGAAGGACCAGTTATTAAACATCTTATAGTATTTGGTAGTAATTCACCATGTTTACCATGATTTAACTTATTATTGTCAACTGTCAATTCATCAATATTATTAATATTAAATCGATCTTTTTGTTGTACAATCTCCATCTTGTTTAAAGGTTAAACACATAATGAGCTATTTAATAACTATACCAAGTCTTTTGAAGGAATCCAAGAGTCTTCACTTTTATCAAATCCTAACCACCTAACTTTAACCATATCCTTTTTCCTTTGTAAAACCTTTTCAACAAGATATACATCACCAACTGTTGATTTTAACAACTCATGTCCATAGAATCCACCTTGAAGTAATTCACCCTTATTATCCTTTAAAATGTAAGTTTCAGGTATAGTTGGTTGCACTTTATAAATTGTAAATACTTCATTAGTCCAATTTGGCAGATATCTTTTACTAAATACACCTTTGTATTTGCTTATACGAACTTTATCATTAACCTTAAACTTTTTTGGTTGTAACTTTTCTATTTTTGGTGTTGTATTATTTTTGATGCGTTGTAATACAATTTTAGCATTAGCACTGTTTACTTGGATAGGTTTCATTCCAATGGTGCGATGATATTTGTTGTTATACTCTTTTATAAGTTGTGGTAATATGTCATACCACACATATGATCCTCGTTTTGAAAATTGTTTATACATAGCTCCTTTTAATGTTCTATTAAATCTTTCAATTATTGAAGCTTTAACTTCAGAATTTGTAGAATAATGATTTATTTTATATTTTTTCATCAAAGCTCCAAAATCTTTATTAAAATATTCTTTTCCATCATCCGTTTGTAAATGTTTAATTTTAAATTTATTTCTTTGTATTGTTGTCTCCATAGCTTTGGTAACACTTTTACCAGTCTTGTCCTTCAAGGGTAAAGCATCAGCTATTTTAGTAAAACAGTCTATAATTGTTAAAATATATTTAAATCCTTTGTTTAATTTACTGTGTGGTATCATTTCAATAAGATCAGCTTGGTAAAGATCATTCATTCCTTTAATGATTGTACTTCTTCTTGGAAATCTTCTTCTTGCTGGTTTATGTAGTTCATTTACAATCTTATCCTTTACACTTTCCATCTTAAAGTGTTGCTTGCACACTGTTTGTAGAAATGATGATCCATACAATGGTTTATTCTCTTATATATAGTTGAAATATAGGTCAAGGTCATTTAATATTAGTGTAAAAAAGAGGGAACATGGCATTGGGCTTGCCATGTCCCCTCTTTTTTACGGAAAGGAAAAAGGAAGAAGGTAAAGGACGAAGAATAGGTTTACTGGTCGATAGGGTTTAAGGAATAGTGGCCAAATGGTAGAGTATTAATTTTATCTTCTAAAATATGTCGCTTGTCGTCTTTGTAGCTTAATGCCCACTTTGTTTGTTTGACACTAAAAAGTTGGTGGTTATAACTTCTAATAGTGTTAAATGTTGCAGTTGTTTCAACATTTTCAAACAAACATCTTTTATAATGTTGAAACTGTACGTTCTTCTTTAGGAAAGATGTCTTTATTCCTTTAACTTTTTTTGTGACTTGATATTCGTTCCTTTCATTTATGTACAGTTGAAATGAATAGAGTTTAGACATTAATGCTACAATTTCCATCATCGGCACACCATTTGTTTCATCTTTAAATTTTCCCAATACTTTTTTGTTTTTGTCATAGTCGTAATTTGGATGGTCCTTAGGATAATCGGAAAAATCAAAATCATCTTTATATACAAAGGTCCGTAAATCCTCATACATGTCATTTGTTTTAATCCAGTAAATAAGTGCATCCGTATCCATATATGCAATACCAATGTTATCTCTTCCATAATAATTAACCATCTTCTTATAATGAAACTCGTACATGTGTGTTTTAGAAATATCCAATATTGACATTCCAAGATATAAAGGACGATCCAATAGAACTGATTTTTTGTTCATAGAAATGACGACAAGATTTTCATTTATAATTACGGATGAACCAAAGTTTGGTTGTTGCACTAGTTTCTGTAATTTTACTGGATCAGTTACTAATTTGATATTCTTATGTTTCCTTTTGTTTTCTAAAGTCTTGCCAAATATTGCATTGTTCATCAGTTTAAAGAAATCTTTTTGAAAACTTGATGTAGCAGCAGCTCTTCTTCTTGTGTTGTTGTCGATGTACGGTTTCAGCCAACAAGATTGAGAGAATTGTAGTATTCGATTAATTTTTGTAATTTTTAATCCCAAGTCTAAAGCCTGTTGTATCATCCAATAATGTCCAACATACCTAGACTTATTGTTTAAAGTCATTAATAATTTTGGCCATCTTCCAGTAGGGGAAATTTCAGTCTTTGGAAGAAGTGGTAAATCGTAATGATGATCATGAAGATGTTCAGGATATTCAAAATCGACGTCAAAAATGTAACCAGTTTCACCATGCTTTGGTATATCCATTATGTTTCCAATTGATTCTGGATCTATCCATTTAAAATTATCATATGGAAGGGGATTTGACATTGCCCATCCGTATAAGTTATTTGCATCGAAATAACCTAGAAATGTTGTTGGTTTTGATGCATCATAATCGGGCAGATACTTATTATTAGCCTTAACATGTCTGGTTACACTTTGTGTCAATCCCCCTCGAACTCCTGATTCTAACATTAAAACCATATCTATATCAGTAAGAAGTTGTAATTTACAATTTGTTTCTTTCAACATGGCTTGCCATGCTAGTCCAGGTGAAGTGTATGAATGAAGAGGGTCCAATCCATATGCTGCAAAACATGTATTTCTAAATTCTTCCATTATATCACATAATAAAGTTACATCTAATTTAACATAAAAATCTGAATATTCTCCCAATGTTGTAAATCCTAATTCATTCCATACTTTACATGCATGATCATAATCCTCTTGAGATATGTCCATGTCGTATAGTTTACTTTTAAATTCTTCTTTTGGCGGAAGTGATGTTTCATTAAACTTTTCTAAACTGTCTATATAATCATATGGGAAAACACCTTTCCGAAGTACGAGATCCAGTTTGTCGTTACTTACAATCTTCTTTGTTTCAATAAAATCTTGTTTCCTTAAATTTTCAGAAAGTTTAGACAAACTCGACGGCATAAATCGGTAGGAGTCTAAGAATCTTAATTTGACATTTCCAACTGTTTTAGAGAAATTTATAAATTTTTCTGAAGTTTCAGCCAATACATCTATCGAACCATCGTCTCTTCCTAATTCAGGTATTATAAAATGAGCATCATACCCACTGAGGTTATGCAGAACCACAGGAATAAATAGTGGTAAACGATAGCTCAAATTACATTTATTACAAGCAGCACCCCTGTAATAACCTGTAAGGTGGTCATGATCTTTAACTTTATAATTGTCAATGGTAAATTCATTTTTACATAAGAAACAATGAGTTGCATTTTCATGTTGAATTTCCTCTTCTTCCTCCATCGGTTTCATTGGTATGATATTTGTATATAATCTTTGTACATTTTCAGCTATTAAATATAAATGGTCAAGAAATATTGTTTCCACATTTTCACCACGATATACTAGAGGTTCTGAAGTTAATCCATATTGGTTTAAATGTTCTTCTGATAATGTTGATTTAACCATTAAACAAAAACTATTTGGTTTATGCATTTGATATTTGACACTTTTTCTAGCTTCACAATTTTCATCTTCTATAGGAATTAGTGTTGATTCAAAATCAGCATATACAACTATAGGGATACGATATTGATGATGAACTTTTTGAAATGTAACAAATGCTCTGCTTTCTGAAGGTAAAATAATTTTTGCTTCATAATTATTGTTACATAATCTTTTGTGCTCTTGTAACCATTCCATTCCTTGTCTTCCTTCTCGTTGGAAATTAAAACATCTTTTGCAGATCAGCTTTTTGTTTCGATTTTTTGAAAGTTGTTTATTAACAAGAGAGTCAAATTTCTTTATATACACATAATGAGATACATCTCCTTGTGTTAGTAGTAGTAAATCTGTATGATCTGCTAGTTCTTCTTTAGCAATACGTAAAGGATAAACTTTATTTGAACTATCTAATCCAAAAACATTAATAGATGTGCCGGGATTTTTCTTCTCAAATTTTGATATATCTTTTAGTGATACAGGATAACTAATTCCTTGAAAGTTATATCTATATCTTTGATTTTCATAGTGCTGGTTTGGTTCATTACAATGATTTGGTACAAATTTACATGTCATCGCATATCTAAAACATTCGTTATCTTGATTTTTCACATTAACACATGATCTTGTATCCTCAATTATTTTTGGTAAACGAATATAACTAGATCCCATTAGTCCATATCCATGTTTATGAATTCTTATATTTAATCCTTCAATACTTATAAGACTCCACCCTGATCCTCGTCCTTCATGTTCCTGAATTTTAGTTAATATTTCTTCTATACATTTTTCAACTATTGAATCAATGTCTGAACTTCCTATGATAGTTTGATTTTTAGTTATAAATCCTCTTGGTGATAATTCTTCTTGTACATTTATAAACATAGCTTCTAATAGTAACCCAAATTTGAGAAAATTCAATCTTTTTAATTCTTCTTTTAAAGTTCTACTGATGATTGGTTTTGCTTCTCTAATAAATTCTTCTAAATTTAAATCTTCATTTTGAATCTTATGATGCATTACTACCTTTCCGGGTAAAGCTGATACTTGTAAATTTGGTAAAGTTGTTGTAGGTCTTGCTGTTATTTCATTTTGTTCTTCTTGTTCTTCTTGTTCTTCTATGTTGTTGTGAATTAGTTCCTTATGTATTTCTAACAGAATATCATCATTAAACGATTCTAAACATTTATCGCAATGATACATGTTTGGTGGTGTTCACTCTTCAAAATTTCGCCAATAAATGAAATGAGCTCTCCCTTTCCTTCTTTTATAATAGTTCCCCCACTACTATTTCATCTTCTTCTTCTTCACTTTCAGAAGAAAACAAACGTCTTGGACAAAATATTAATCTTCTACTAACAGATTCTTCATTAGTATTCTCTATATGAATTGGAGTTTCAATATGTATTTCTTCATATTCAAATGATGACGAAGACTCTGATATTACTACATCCATATCCAAATTTTCATTCTCCACATCATTGGCATTTTCTTCTTCTGATGTTGTTACATCCACATCCATATCATTTATAGTTTCTACTTCTGAAGTTTCGCTATTATTTTCATCTTCTTCCATATTTAAATCCTCTAATTGAATTTTATACAATATTTCAATCATAGATTTCCTTGGATAATCGGTGTTGTCCACAGGAGCCATTTCCAGTAAATGAGGAATAACTGTTTTTGATCCGGCTTATATCATATTTTGCTAAGTATGTCAAGGTCATTTTTGAGTAAGCGAGAACTGGGAATAGATCACTAAGCAGCATGATGATTCATTACTACAAAGTGATCTATTCCCCATTCTCTAAGAAGTGTCCAATCAATAACCAAAGTCCAAGTTCATTTTTTTGTTTAATTTAAGTCTTTTACATCTTCTTCTTTTATTACACAATTTATAGGTTCATTGTTCGATGTTTCAATATGTTGTTTTATCTTGTGCTCCAGCTCTTCTATTCTTGCTTCCTTTATCATTAATTCCGATTGTAAGTAACTGATGTAATCAGCCGCCATGTCTACCGTTCTTGATCTTATTTCTCCTAACTTAACACCAGGAATCAATCTCTGTAGTTTGTAAAATCTCAACCTTATTCTTGACTCTCTTACTTTAGCCATTTCTCGAAATCTTTGTTTTCTATCTTCTCCTTTGCTTGTGGTCAAGTCCATACTTCTGACAAGTTTACTTTCAGAGTGATTCCTCTACAGTAGGCTTCTCCTTTATACACTTTCCCCCACCATTTTCAATTTCCCCCACCCTACTAATGTAGGTCAAGGTCATCCAATATAACGCGAGAACGAGGAATAGAGCACTAAGTGGCATGTTAGTCCATTACCACAAAGTGATCTATTCCTCGCTCTCTATTCTACATCTACTTTTTTTTCATTTTACTATTTTATTTATTTTTTTTTTGTTTTTCTTGGGGGGAATGAGTGTTTACTTCTTACAATGTTCATTCTTCTTCTCCAACTTTTCAATTTTTTCTAACAATTCCAACAAATATGCATTGGTTGCTTGCAAAGTTTGTATTCTAGTACATCCCACTTTAATAGAGGGAACTGTTAACTGTAATTTTGTAAATTCTATCCTTTCTTTCTTGCACCTTTCTCTCATGTATGTGTTTTTCCTGATTCTTCCTGATTGAGCTGATATTTACTTATTACAATCCAAATGGGGTTTTGATACTTTAAATACTGATGTACAAAAATTAGTTGATGTTGTCGGCTGTTGATTTTCATAGAAATTTTGTGTTGAAGTAATAGTTTGCTGATTTCCATAACAATTTATACTTGAAGTGGCCGGTTGCTGATTTTCATACCAAATTGAACTTGAAGTACTAGGCAGCTGATTTTCATACCAATTTGAATTTGAAGTGCTAGGCTGATGATTTTCATAACAATTTGAACTTGAAGTATTTGGTTGATAATTTTGATGCCAATCCACAGATGCCAATACAGGTGTTGTGGAAGGATGCTCCATCGTTGTATAGAGTGAATTCTGTTCTACAATTTTGCTGGTTTTATCTCATTTCCCCCACCAATAACTTCTACATTTCCCCCACCACAATAATTTAAATTAGATACCAAACTTCTAGGGTCACATCCAAATCTTCTTCTTTTAAATATTTTATAAATGCAGAGCTTTCTGATGTTACATTAGGTGTGTTTAAATATGCCATTATTTTGTCATGACTTTCTTCATTGTGAATATAGCAATGTACATTTAGCAACTTTTGATTATCTTCTTTAGACTTGACAAATCCTGCAACAGAGCTCCAATCTTCATATTTAATTTTAAAATGGCAAACTTCGAACTGCATGTTGTTTCAACAAATGCTGCAACAATATTAAAAGTCTCTTCAAACAGCCTACATTTATACAAGTTCTCCCACCACTTTATAATCCCCACTCTTTTTCTTCCCCACCTTCTTCATATGTAGAAGGGATATCATGATTTTAATGCACTATACTTAATAAATTCAAACAAGTTTTGTGCACAAATGTTACATTTTTTCTTGACTGTTTCAAATTTCATCACTTGGCCTTTTACAAGGTGAACTAATTTACCTCCATCATCTTCAAATTGTTCAAAGTCTAAAACAGATGCTTTTCCACAATCATGACACATTTTTGTTCCATCTTCAAAAATAAAAGCAAGATAAATACCAAATCCACTATTGTCCTTCTTAAATTTCATGACCATTTCACGAATTGGTTGAGGTATTTCACATTTATTTGATGTTATTATATAACGGTAAAGAAACCCATTATTGATAATTTGTTGTAAACACAAAACTAACAAGCTGTCCATAGTGTTAGACTTGTACTGAAAGTTATATCCATAACTATCTCTTTATATGCTCTTACCCCCACCACTTTTATGTAGGTCAAGGTCATCGGATATTAAGCGAGAACTGGGAATAGATCACTAAGCGGCATGTTATTACATTACCACAAAATGATCTATTCCCTATTCTCTAAAAGGGGTGCTGATAATTTAGATTCCTAAAATTTCTTTTCCTTCTTCTTCACCTTCTTGAACAGTTGTATTACCAGACATGTGTGATATTAATTTCTTCAATTCTCGATTTTCCATTTCTAATCTTTTCAATTTTAGATCTCTTGCTTCAACTTGTACTTTCAAAAATTTGATATAACTTCCAGCCCAGTGGAGAGTTTTCAATCTTGGTGCTCCAAGTTCAATTCCTGGTATTTGAAATTGTAGTCTATTGAATTCCATCTTCATATCTTCTCGGTCTTGTCTTTCTTTTTCTAGTCGTTTTAATCTTTGTTTTTCCCTGAAGGAAGAAGTCGGTACATGATGAAACATTTTGATCAACAATTTCTTGAAGAGTGAGCTTCTACACAGATAGTCAACACATTTATCCATCAAATTTAAGTCAGTAGTGGGGAGATGCCAATGGTGGGGAGACGTCAATGGTAGGGAGAGTTATACTAATGTAATGGTTATTTCTACAGTTACACTCGCTCCATTCTCGAAAAGATATTTGTAATATGGTTCGGGATACTGTTCTCTTTCAGATCCCGCATGTTCTTGAATAAAGTTGAAAGCCAATTTTTTTGAATAATCATTGTGAAATACTTCCCTGACACAAACAAGAATTTTTTCTTCCAAAAATTTGACTTGAACCAATGGTATTTTGCTTACATCGTCCTTGTCCATGATAGGTAGCTTGTAGGTAAAAGTATTAGGTGGTAGTTTTTGTGGTTTATCCAGTAGAGAACAAAATTTCTTGTACAATTTCTCCTCAATGTCTGGAAAACGATGTATATCAAACAGATTGTAGTATGAAGGATCAAAAGGTATTTTACGAAACATCTTCGGTCACTAGTCTCTTTAAGACTGATCTCCTGCACAAATATTTAACACATTTATAAACATTCCCCCACCAACTTTTAACTTGTGGTGGGGATATTTTCCCTCCACTACTTCTTCAAAATAGTGGGGGTACCTTAGTCCAATTCAGATTCAGATTCAGAAGACAGTAAAGGTGATATGGGTGATTCCAATGATGAATCCAATATAAATATTTCAATAGCTTCCTTAATTATATCTTCATCACTATCATTTATCATTTCTTCAAATAGTTCTTGTTCAATCTGTACCATTTCTTCCTCTTCCATCATAGAATCATTATCAGTTTCGTCATAAGTTTCCTCTATGTTTTCTTCCTGTATTTCATTTGTGCTTTCAAAAACATCTTTAACTTGAGAATAATTAATAAATGGAGTATCTCTAGACAACATGTTTCTTTACTACTTCTTTTACTTCAAATAACAAACTATGTATCGCTTACTTAGTCTTATATATACTCCTACCCCCACTATTTTTGCAAAACAAAGGAATAGGAAGGGGGTTAGTATCTATTCTTCTCTATCTAGGTTATATTTCATTGCTGTCACATCTACTATAATTTTCTGCTCTTCAATTTTATTGCGAATAAATATTGTCCAAGGAAATAGTTCATTAATATTGTTAATTGTTACTTTTATACTATACAAAATTTCAAAATGTTCTACTAATGAAACAAAAACAATAACTCCTAGCTCATTGTTTCCCATAATTTTTTCTTCAATTTTTATCCGTAAGTTTGTTATTAAACTCCATATATTAATATCATTGGCTATAAAACCATCAAGTCTGGTAAGCATCTTGATGCTACAAGGTGTGGGTACAGACTAGAAACTTGGAGGTTCATAGCCTGCCTTTTTATCAATTTTAAAAATGGGGAGGGGGAAGGAATAAGGATTGGGAAGGGATAGGGTATAGGGTGGGGGAAAAGTAATTTTGTTATTACACTACTTGTGCAAGAAAATAGCCACCAGTGTCCACACCTTGTTCATAGCACTCCATCATAGATTGTGCCCACTGCAACATGCGGTCTCTGTCATTTGGTGTGACAAGGAAAGAATGACTATCACCATACAATATAAAAGAGTCAATTCGTATATAACATCCTAAATTTAACCATTTATTAGCTTCAACCAAAAAGTTTTCTATTGTATCAAATGGAAATTGTGGATCAATTGCTATAACTTTACGTTCTTCACTAAGTTCAACACTATAATCATCATCTTCTTCACTCTCACTCTCACTATCATTATTTAAAATGTCTTCAGGTTGTACAAAAACATCGGAAATTTCGGAAGAATTAAAATGGTAATTCACATTAGGAGGCATTTTTTCAAATAAATAATATTTTAAAACGTGGAGAAAAAAATACAAGAGATGTACTTCACGGCACAAAGTGCGAGTACAGACTAGAAACCTGAAGGTTCATAGCCCCACTTTTATAAATTTTAAATATAGGGAGGGGGAAGGAATAAGGATTGGGAAAGGATAGGGTGGAGGTTGGGGAAGGGTAATGTGGTTATTAAACCACTCTTGCAACAAAGTACCCAACACCAATGTTCAGTTCGTATGATCTCATCACATCGTCCTGCCAAGTAAGAATTTGTTCTCGATCATTTGGAGTTAGAAGGAAGAAGTTACTGTTATTGTAGACAATAGGTGAACCAATTATAATGTTGAATCCTAAATTTAGCCATCTATGTGCTTCAAAAATAAATCTTTCAACTACATCAAAAGGAAATTGTGTTTCTATAAAATATACTTTGAATTGTTCATTAATTTCAATTTCATCTTCACTGTCATCTTCACTTTCATCTTCACTGCTATTATCCATGTCTTCTATTACATCTTCTTCATGTTCTTCGAAAGCATTTTCTTCATGATGTTGGAAACCATCTTCAGGTAGTTGAAAAACATCTGCATTTTCTGAAGGATTAAAATTTTCATTAAAGTAAGGAAGCATTTTAAAAATAAAGATATTAAGACTGGCAGAAACAAAGCAACAAGAGCGGCGAAGCAACAAGAGTGGTGGAAGAAACCAGAATGAAACACTAGCCATAGCCGGCGCGTCTTTTATAACGGTATGCAAATGAGAGGGGTTAGCAGCCGGCCATGACCGGTCATTGGCCCAGGAGGTGGGGGAAGGAGTGGGGGAAGGAGTAGGGGAAGGGGGGGGGGCTCCATTTTTTCGGGGGGGGGGCTCCATTTTTTCGGGGGGGGGTCCATTTTTTCGGGGGGGGGTCATTGACCTTTCAGATCCGGTCATTGACCCTAAGGAGTGGGGACGGACACAGAACCCTCCTTTGCCTACTACTACATAGATCAAACTAGCCATGTAGCAGAACTTATTTCTGCTAAGTCGCATGTAAGCTAAATAGCTTACATCCCTAAATTCAAGTCTTAGGTGGCCCTGAAAAGGGCCGTTTCGCTGGGTTTGGTGAACTGCTATGGAGCTTAAGGCAGTTCAATGTTGTTTTCCAAATTAATTTCAGCAGGATCGGCTTGTGTAAACTTGTACAAATTAATTGCACAAATATCACATTTTTCTTCTTCTGGGATGATAAACTTGTATGACAAGTAACATTTGTATTCATAAATTCCACCATCTATTGTAAAATCCAATAATCCATTTCCTATTGCAGCCGAACCACATTCTGGACACATATTTGTTCCATCCATAAATTTATACTGAAGATAATGAAAAACTCCAAAATTTTCCCTATAAAAAGAATACACTTCTTGACGTAGTGTTAGTGGAAGGTTTCCATCTTCAAATGCAAGTTCCGCCAACACTATATTTGAAACTATCTGTCGCAAACATAATTCTAATAGAGTAGGCATGTTGCAGCAGTGGTCTCACGGATTGGAATGAAGACTCTGGAGTAGCTAGTATAACGGTTAGATGTAGGTAGACAACCGGTCATGACCGGCCATTCACCCAGAGGAGTGGTAGGGGAAAGAATGGTGGGGGAAAGAGTGGTGGGGGAAAGGGGGGGGGAGGGGGGGGCTCCATTTTTTCGGGGGGGGGGAAGCTCCATTTTTTCGGGGGGGGGGGCTCCATTTTTTCGGGGGGGGGGTCATTGACCTTTCAGGTCCAGTCATTGACCCGAAGGAATGCAGACAAACACAGAACCATCCTTTACTCACTACTCACATGAAAGTAGGTCACGAGACTTAGAGTGTTAAAAAATAATGGGGGAGAAACACAACGCTATAACGCGTTGTGTTTCTCCCCCATTATTTTTTTTAGCAACAATTTGGAAAAAACTAAGTGAATTTACTGTTTACGCCCCCACCTTGTAATACGATCCTTTTTATCCCTGAGGAGAAAGTCTTGAGAATCTAAAGTGTTAAATCTCTTCTCTTTACACAAATTCTCACAAACTCTAATTTTATATTTTAAGCCGTTACATTTTGCCAAAATGTGTTGGTGGTCAACAACACTTAGAAAAAAATATTTCAAACCTTTCTTAAGCCTCTCTCCTCTGACGGATATTATTTTAGGATTGTCTTCAACGGTGGGGGTTTCTGTCAGTTGTGGTTCAGAAATATGTTTCACGATATGTACACGGCAAAAACTTTCATTTTTAACACATTTCCTCCCACAAGCTGATCCTTTCTTAATTCCCTTAATAAGCATTTCAGGGCAAGTAGTGGGACGGCTAAATGCCCTACGACGCTCTTCTTGTAATGATCGAAATTGCTCTGAAGGAGCAGGTTTAGGGGCAGGTTTAGGGGCAGGTTTAGGGGCAGGTTTAGGAGCTGGTTTAGAGGAATTAGTTTTGTGATAGGTATGGTCTTCAACTGTAGCAAGTGGTGGGGTAGGAGGCAATGGTGATAGTGGGATAATGGGTGTACTAAGGTGATGAACAATAGTTTCAATGGAAGGGGTATTAAGACGGGGAACTGGCTTCTGCGGTGGCGGCATCATAGTTGATGGTGGTGCGGAGTCGTTTGAAGGCGAAGGTGAAGGTGGTGAAAAAATACTGCGAAGTCTAGAAGAGTTGGTTGGCGGAAGAATAGCTCCAGAAGTTGAAGGTTCAGATGAAAGCTTCTTCTTATACCAATCCGGACAGTTTTTCAAGCGAAGAGTTTTGTTTGATGCAGTAACAGCCGTAGAAATCGAAGTCGAAGTCGAAGTCGAAGTAAAAGTTGAAGTGGTAGAAGTAGTAGAAGTAGTAGTAGGCACAGAAGACATCGTTATAACTCCAAGTTCACAGCCTAACGTCTGGAATCGGAATGAAACACTAGCCCCGGCCAACGCGTCTTTTATAACGGTATGCAAATGAGAGGGGTTAGCAGCCGGCCATGACCGGTCATTGGCCCGGGAGGTGGGGGAAGGACTGGTGGGGGAAGGAGTGGTGGGGGAAGGGGGGGGGGCTCCATTTTTTCGGGGGGGGGGCTCCATTTTTTCGGGGGGGGGGGCTCCATTTTTTCGGGGGGGGGGGTCATTGACCCTTCCAAAAGTGGGTCAAGGTCATTCAAGATTTATAATGATCCAAGGTGATGGGAACAGTAATACTGTTCCCACCACCCTGTTTGCCTAACGGTTCCCACTCCCAACCCACTAGTTACGTTCTGCAAGGGACATCGACGCAATTTTGTTTGGACCGTCCGGGTCTACCGTAACGGTCCGGTCCGGGTCTACCGTAACCGTGAATTCCAAGGGAAACTGGAACACCTAATGCAGAAACGCAACTCTAACCCCACCCAAACTAATCCCACCCATCATATTCCTAAACAAAATGCAAAAAAAAGTCCGACTTGCGGATGTCCCACCCATTTTAAATGAAGTTCAACTGAACTTCTGAATTTACAGTTAATCTACCCCCTAACATCTAGCTGTAAGGCAAAACAAATGCACAAAACAAACATAAATTAGTAGTACCAACACATCATTATTAAAAACCAAGTAATTCAACACAACCAAATACCATCATTATTCTTAAAATTAATACACCTTAATGCTAAATACCATCATTATTCTTAAAAATTAATACACCTTAATGCTAAACCCAATTTATAACTAACATCGCAATGCGCAAATTATTTCTTAAATTAAATACACCTTACAACTAAACACACACACACATACCACATTGCATTAAAAAACGCAACATAGTAGAAGAAGTTCAAATATATATAGGCCTACTATATATTTGAAACTTCTTGCTGAGTCGCCAACAACCTTTCGCTATGAAAGTTTGTTGGCAACTGAAGCAAAGGTATAGCTCCTATCGCTCCTCGGGTTTTCAAGGAGTGGGGGAAGTTGTTTCACTCCAGTACAGTGTTCAATCCAGTCCAGTTCACAGCAGTATAAAAGAAAGGTAAAGAAGTGGGGAGCGGCGCATGCGCAACAACACAAAACCAAGGTTTGAGGTTAGAATTATCCATGTGCAGTAGCGCTAAAGTGAGTAATACAAGACTAGGCGCATGCGCATAGCATAGACTCATTCCGATCCAGAGAAATTGTTGCATGCGCAGCAGGTTTGAGGTTAGAATTATCCATGGCAGCTGCCATATTTAGTCTGGTTTCACCACATAAAGTCAACAACCGGTGGTGACCGGCCATTGACCTGGAGGAGTGGGGGAAGGAGTGGGGGAAAGAGTAGGGGAAGGGGGGGGGCTCCATTTTTTCGGGGGGGGGAGGTCATTGACCTTTCCGGTCGGTCATTGACCCCAAGGAGTAGGGATAGACACAGAACCCTACTTCTCTTACTACTCAAGTGAAAGTCGGTCAACCAGTCATTTGCTTGCCATCTGCCGCCATCTGGCTGGAGTTATTGCCTCTATAAAGGTGGGTAGTTTATCTCGCTACAAACATTCATTGCCTCGCATCCGCTCGGTCATCATCTCTCATTACTTTTATGTTATGACTACTTCACTTACTAGGTTTGAGGTTAGAATTATCCATGAAATAGCCTTTGTAAATTCTAACCTATAAAATTACTACTCTGGCTTTCTCTTTCAATTTCTTTTGCACTTCATTTTATATCTCAGTCTTCTTTTAACTTCTGAACTTAACACATCGATTATAATGACTGCACAATGTTTAAAATTAAAGCTTTTGCGAACACAACACATATTACGAAGTACTTCTAAACCTTCAATTTCAAAGTGTAAAACTAATTTAAATAGAGTTAGGAAGAAGTACAGTTTTAACCCATTATACTGTTCAACAACTTCTCAGGTTAATTTTGATGATAGTGTTATTTATGACATTTTACGTTCTATGTTACACTTAAATAACTTAGAACTTGTTACACCTATCGACTGTGTTCAACAAGTTTTTTTATTTTACCCCCACCATTCCCTATATAAGGGCCCCGACAATAATTCCTACTTCATTATCTTCTATGCTCTTCAGCTAACAACATCTCCACTCTAATTTACACTACAATAATAATGGAAACCAACCAAGAAAATGTTCAAGTTCATGAAGTATCATCAACAACTCATCCAAGGGAAAATCCTTCTAGAAATTCAACTTCAACAACTCCTCAGAACCCTGTACAAGTTCCAGATGTATCTTCTACAACAATAAATGATGTAGAAGCTATTCTTCAATCCCTTGTCGGTTTCGACTGACCTGTATGATGATCACTGATAAACTGAACTCTTAGAGTTCAGTCTTTTTTAAAACCCCCTCCATATGACCTTGAAGCAATTATCCCCTCTCCTTTATACACTAACTCCTACTTCAAAAATTAACACCATCTCCTCACCCCTTCTCCACCCCTTCGTTTGATTTAGCCTCTCCCCACCTGAAGCTATATGGCATGGCATATGGCGGCAGCGACTGATTTGGCAGCTGGCCGATGGCAGCTGGCCGGCAGCGGCTGGCAATTGGCACGACTTCCGTTTTGAAAGTAACCAAACCCCACTACTCATGTTTTTACCAAGATCCTGTATGCGGATTGATGACATTTTATTCTGGGTGTTTTCCAGTGTTCTGGACACATAAGCGTATATGATGTAACTGCGAAGTTCGGTATATGCAGTATCTTTACGGCATTGCCTATTAGAACTCGTGTCCAAAACAAGCAGGTATACAGTATTTTTTCGGTTCTCTTTTCCTTGCACTACGAACTCAGTAAAATAGTACTAACATTGATGTAACTTATTCCGAAATGAATACACTAGTTTTCGTTATTTTCCAACCTCGCTTACGAAAATAATAATAAAAAATCCTAGCATAAAATAAATAATCCCCCCCCCCCCCCGTAGCAGACCTGTCTACTCAGCGAATTTCCAAATAAGCAATATTAATTTTGACCAGATGAACCTGTAAACAAATTTTCTTCCCGTGCTCATAAATAGGAAAATAAATTTCTTTTCTCCTTATGATAAATATAGGGAAAGAGTGTGCAGGTAACACTAAAAATAGGTTTTTAGCATAAATAAACGGTATCAGATAACTGACACATACTTTCTCCCAACAATATAAAAACATGTGTTTAAAGCTTTAAACATTAATGTCTAGATGACTCTGTCGGATAGCTACCAGCTGAGCAGCGCGAGCTTGACCCTACGCGCATATGTGACTTTTAACAACGTACTGCGTTTACAGCTAAACGAAAAATTGTATTTTCTCCTCAACCACTTGACGTAGAGCAATAATTTAAAGTACTGGATTATTTAGTTTTTTGAGCTTGATTTAATGGTGATAAGTAAAATTTATTTTGAGACAACAGCTATTTTGAAAATCCAAAAAATTGATTTTTTAAACACTTTTTACTCTATAACTTTTGAACGCGCATTTTCTCGGAGATGCGGGTGGTGTCATTTTATCCACCATTTTAAGCTTAATAAACCACAAAATTTTAATCAAAATCGTTAGAGCCGTTTTTGAGAAATTTTGATTTTTGACGATTTTTGAGGGTTTTCGGGGTAAAATACCCTTAAAAATAAAAAATTCCAAAAAATGAAAAAAACGCCTGGAATTATCGTGGATTTGGACCTATATACCAAATTTCATTAAAATCGGACCATTAGGGCATTCTCTAGCTCTGTTTACATCCTGACACACACACACACACACACACACACACACACACACACACACGCACACGCACACGCACACGCACACGCACACGCACACGCACACGCACACGCACACGCACACGCACACGCACACGCACACGCACACGCACACGCACACGCACACGCACACGCACACGCACACGCACACGCACACGCACACGCACACGCACACGCACACGCACACGCACACGCACACGCACACGCACACGCACACGCACACGCACACGCACACGCACACGCACACGCACACGCACACGCACACGCACACGCACACGCACACGCACACGCACACGCACACGCACACGCACACGCACACGCACACGCACACGCACACGCACACGCACACGCACACGCACACGCACACGCACACGCACACGCACACGCACACGCTATTATTTTAATTCCAAAGCTCATTAAAATATTAATATGAATATTAAATAAAAATATTTTAATATTTTAATGAATATTAATAAAATATTAGCACGAAAACAATACTTTCTTCATATACTATGGTATAGGGGGAGAAAGTAAAAATGTTTTGACCATATGAAGCCATACTAAGTTTCATCAATATCTGTCCATAAATAAAGGAGTTTGTCTATTCTACATAAAATGATTAACACGGGAAAAGAGTATGCAGGTTTGCTGCCATGATAAGTACAAAAACCAAGATTACAAATTGTTTAAAAGGGAGAGGACCCTCCTAACAAATGTAGAACGCAATCATTTTAAATGTTGAAGTTGTAAAGCTTGACTGTGATGTAATGAAAGTTTTTGATGGTATGAGTTACATATGCGACTGTTCGGTCACACTTGATAGTTAATTCAACCGTGTGATTGTATTTTATTATTTACAAAGAGATTCAGTGGTTTGACAATCCTTTAAATTAACTTTATGACTTTTATTTTTGCAATAATAGTGGTTCGATTTCACTGAGAATACATACGACGTACCTTTTATTCGTTTATAACGATTATAACGACAAAACTAGTTAACAAAATGCATATTTAGATTTTAATAAAATCAACATATATGTAGGCCTATTCCACTGTCTTAGCATGACTTGTTTCCTTATGTATTAATAAAACAATCTTTATGATAAGGCCTATTATTACTCTGATTGATATTGTACACGTTTTTTGTAGGGTATTTCACAATGAAATATTCGAAATATTGTGGTAGGAAGTAACTCAGCAGAACAACCAATAAGTACTTACTATCACCATTACCTACGCCGTGTAAACGTATGTGATAAGCTATCAGAGTCAATACCCTTCCGAGGTCACTTAAACGATGATATTTCAATATAAATAGGAATATTCGACCTCCGTGTCTACAAAGCTTACTATTAACCATAAAACAGTTCCAAAAAAATTTACGCCCCACCTGCAATCGGGGGTGAAATTAATGCAATAAATCCTATAAAGAGCAAGGGTTATAGTTGGCTATGCGCAAACTGAATTAAAATACTCTTTAATCGGAACCAATATATAAGCCAGTATTTTTACCAAATGATAAAAGGATAGTAAACGATTCAGCAGTTGTCAGTGAGTCAGTCAGCCGCAACACGGATTGTGGTAGGGGAAAGTCCCAGTATCAAGTTTGTCACTACATCAGTGACCCGCTTTTTGTGTTGGTCCGTGATCGAATCAGTAGTGTATCTAGTGTCGCAGTCGCGAGTTAGTAGTTGCAACACGGATTGTGGTAGGGGAAAGTCCCAGTATCAAGTTTGTCACTACATCAGTGACCCGCTATTTGTGTTGGTCCGTGATCGAATCAGTAGTGTATCTAGTGTCGCAGTCGCGAGTTAGTAGTTGCAACACGGATTGTGGTAGGGGAAAGTCCCAGTATCAAGTTTGTCACTACATCAGTGACCCGCTATTTGTATTGGTCCGTGATCGAATCAGTAGTGTATCTAGTGTCGCAGTCGCGAGTTAGTAGTTGCAACACGGATTGTGGTAGGGGAAAGTCTCAGTATCAAGTTTGTCACTACATCAGTGACCCGCTATTTGTGTTGGTCCGTGATCGAATCAGTAGTGTATCTAGTGTCGCAGTCGCGAGTTAGTAGTTGCAACACGGATTGTGGTAGGGGAAAGTCCCAGTATCAAGTTTGTCACTACATCAGTGACCCGCTATTTGTGTTGGTCCGTGATCGAATCAGTAGTGTATCTAGTGTCGCAGTCGCGAGTTAGTAGTTGCAACACGGATTGTGGTAGGGGAAAGTCCCAGTATCAAGTTTGTCACTACATCAGTGACCCGCTATTTGTGTTGGTCCGTGATCGAATCAGTAGTGTATCTAGTGTCGCAGTCGCGAGCTAGTAGTTGCAACACGGATTGTGATAGGGGAAAGTCCCAGTATCAAGTTTGTCACTACATCATTGACCCGCTATTTGTGTTGGTCCGTGATCGAATCAGTAGTGTCTCTAGTGTGGCAGTCGCGAGTCAGTCAGTTGCAACACGGACTGTGGTAGGGGAAAGTCCCAGTATCAAGTATGTCACTACATCAGTGACCCGCTATTTGTGTTGGTCCGTGATCGAATCAGTAGTGTATCTAGTGTCGCAGTCGCGAGTTAGTAGTTGCAACACGGATTGTGGTAGGGGAAATTCCCAGTATCAAGTTTGTCACTACATCAGTGACCCGCTATTTGTGTTGGTCCGTGATCGAATCAGTAGTGTCTCTAGTGCGGCAGTCGCGAGTCAGTCAGTTGCAACACGGATTGTGGTAGGGGAAAGTCCCAGTATCAAGTTTGTCACTACATCATTGACCCTCTATTTGTGTTGGTCCGTGATCGAATCAGTAGTGTCTCTAGTGCGGCAGTCGCGAGTCAGTTGCAACACGGATTGTGGTGGGGGAAAGTCCCAGTATCAAGTTTGTCACTACATCAGTGACCCGCTATTTGTGTTGGTCCGTGGACGGATCAGTAACGTATCTAGTGCGGCAGTCGCAAGTCAATCAGGCGCAACACGGATTGTGGTGGGGGAAAGTCCCAGTATCAAGTTTGTCACTACATCAGTGACCCGCTATTTGTGTTGGTCCGTGGACGGATCAGTAAAGTATCTAGTGCGACAGTCGATTTATTCATTTACTCAGTTATGTTATTCGTTTTATTAATTTACGAAAGCTATATACATGTAGATTTATTTTTACCTCTATTATTCATGTTTTTAATGTAATTTTTTTGTTTTGTCATTTTGGAAGCCTAATTAAATATATTTCCTAATGGGACATCCGTTTAAGGGGGATTTTGTTAATGAGTATTCCATTTCAAATTAACGCATAAAAAAATTGATCGGTGAAAATCTTCCCAAACTAATATTTGGTCCAGTTTCGAAATTCTGTAGTACAGTATCTATTAATATCTTATTCACGAATGAATCTATCAACGTGGTGTCTAAAATATAAGGTACCAGAAAATTGCGTTGATGGAATAAAAAAACCTTAACTTATTGGACAGTGATAACTGTACAAATTTTTACACAATAGTGTGAAAATTTCTTGAAGAAAAATTACAAACCCGAGTTAATGAATTATTTAAAGAAGAGACTTTGTTAACTCAAAGAACGGTTCGGTTTGATCAATGCTCCCGTTGTATTTTTAAGGGTAAATTATCAGTCCACTTGAGAGATAAATGATTTAAGAAACGATGACTAATTTTGCTGGGCGTGCCTATCTGGTATTTGATTTTTCTTTATTCTCAAATAATGATTAACAAGATAATGATTTACGGTACACTACAACTATAATTTTGTAAGATAGTAGTGGTATTTTCGCATCAATTCAATACTTTCTGTAAAGTTTTCTAATAAAACAAACAATATGAGCACACAATTAAGATTCTATAGCGTTGGGAAGTCATGCATCTTAGCGAGTTTCCAGGTATTTCAATAATCTCTACAATTCGAATATTAATTATACTCATTCATCCAGTAAATCAATGAGTTTATATAGAGAATTCCTGCTTTGTACAATAACGATTTCCCACAACCGCTCAGTCTTGTATGCACCGTTATCACATCGCTGCTATCAAAACAATGCCTCCATCTCGACTTCATCACTATAGGAGCGAACCCCGCGAGATTCAAATCGAATGGAGTATTTTGAAGTGGAACATGTTTTTAAGGAGAAATAGCTATTTGTGTATTAAGAGCGCAAATAACGTCATTGCCGCTCGAGAATGTAGTCGCAAACATTTCGAGAGCGGCAATGACTATTGGTGCTCGTAATACACACAATATTTTTCCTACCACCATAATTACAACCGATTAAATGTATTGAATAAACGTACACAATTATATCAACTTTAAATTTAACTTCATTAACTTTCATTAACTTAATAACTGTAATAAATCGTAATCACCTGCATAGATGTGTAACCGGAAGTTAGTGTTATTTTGATAACACTATAGGATAGGATACTGACCGTGAAATCAGCTGATTCAGAGCAAAGCAACTACAATTAATTTGTAATAATTATGGTGATTGTCATGTGGTTTCTGACCAATAGAAACTAGTCTGTGTTGTGACGTCACCCTCTTTACCGTTCTAACCTATTGTAGATTTAAAATAACCTTGATTTAGCGTGCGCCAATGTTCCATTACCGCTCTAGAGCGGAAAAGGACCGGAAAACGGAAATGAACTGTTTTGCGTAGGATTACAGCTGTGGCAATGTGATTATTTCCATGCAGTGGTAGGAAAAAGGGATTTACAGACAAGTAAGAAAGATATTTTAAAATTGAAGAGACGTAGGGCCTAGATGGGAGCTTGACAATTTAAAAACAGTAAATAGTATTTTTCTGGATTTAAAGTGTGACGGCTAAAGTATTAGTAAAGTAGACAGCCTACGCATGACAACGTACGTAGAAAAAGAGAATATCTTTCAACCTTGGTCGGGGGATGAATAGTTCACCCAGATTGTGTGGAGCAGAAAATTTGTCTATCGAGAAAATCAATGCACTTCGGTTACGCTTAGAGCAAAATGATGAATTCTTTTACTTTTTATCGAAACTGAGTGTTTAACAGGCGTAAAGTTTCAAGTCAAATCCAGTGAAAAATATCATTTAATACTTTTCCTTATATCATAGTTTTTATGTCGAAATTTCCGCATATATTTTTCATTCATTTTATTAACAGATTATCTCTTCTTCGATCGTATATTACCCCACAATATAACTAACACCATGGTCTTTTTAAAATCTTTTCTTTAACTCATAGCAAAACATTTTTTTAAAGTAAAATCTTAAAGGTGTGCCAGCCTCAAGATATTATACCTCCATAATCAGCACTCATTCCAAATAATCAGTAAAATTCAATCCGATCTTCCACTCGCCAAAAACTTCTGCGGGAACGTGTCGAGTTGTAAAACATTTTATTAGTATTACAAACATGGCTTGGGCCTTACAGTTTGCCGTAAGGGTTTGAATAGGCGGGGCATGTCCTGCTTCCAATATCGGCCATTAAACACATCTGGGCAACTGCGAGGGTCTTGTAGTACCTCGTCTTGTAGCTTGTACCGCAGTTCCGCCCCTGCTTGTAACTCTAGCGTGCAACGACGTACAGTAGTATAATACAAGCGGGGTCGGTTAAGCCATGTGACATTTTGTTTTTAATTGCAGTAGATTTATTTTTATCTATGCAGGGATTCTAACAGGTTATATTTTATTTTTTGGTTATTTCATTTTGCTCTTGGTTATTTGTTGTTATTTTTTGGAATTTAATTATTTATTTTTTTTTTTTGGGAGAATTTGGTTATTTTTTATTTTTTAGGGCAATTAGGTTTTTTGTTGATAAATTTGGATGAAACTCATATAAACTAAATAAATGTTTAAAAAAGGAAAAGAATAGAAAAAAGTAAAAGATGGATCGTTGAGGATTTTATTCTATTTAATTTTTACTTTTTTTATTTTTATTATTATTGCTTTAGTAGATGATCACTCAACCAGTTCAAAATTATCTTACATAATTTTTATTGCCTACATGTTTTTAATATCCTGATAAAACGCCGGTTTTGCAATTTTTGGCGACATTTAGGGTTTATTCAAGGTTATTTTTTGGTTATTTTTTCTATCATTTTGGTTATTTTTTATTAACCTCAAGAACTGTTACAAGCCCTGCCATGGTAAATCCCAAACCAATCCCTGTCTGTATAAGGGATGAAACAATTATGGTGCCAGTTTCCAATCAGTTTCTTTTATAGTAATACTAGCTGTTGCCCGTCACGGCTTCGCCCGTGTGATTTAATTAATTTTATAGGTAACAAAGTAGAGTAACGAAAATTTCTTCCTTAAGAATTACATTCAAACAATGAATTAGTGTGAGAGGAGCTCTGAAGGAATTTTCCAAAACCTTTTCTTAATAATAACCTATGAGGGAATTTGAACGGCCATGTTAAATTTCGACCCCGTGAACCCTACAGTCATTTTGAAGTCATCTGGAGCGGAGTCCTAAAGAACATAAAAAAATATATTTGCAAAGCTGTTTCTTAGTGAACACCTATTAGTAAACCGGAAGATAAACGTTAAATTTCAACTCCGTATGATCTATGGCAATTTTGAGGATTTGTGGAAAGGAGCCCCAAAGGAAATTTGTGAAATCGTTTCTTTTAGAACACCCATGAGCAAAAAGGAACTTCCATGTCAAATTTCAAATGGGGTGGAGCCCTACAGAAAATTTGCAAAATGATTTCTTACTGTTGTGCACCTATGAGAAGAAGAGGAACGTCCATGTCGAATGTCAACCGCATGGGCCATAGGGTAATTTTCAAGACCTGTGGGGCGGAGCCCTAAATTATAAAAAAAAAAAAAACAAAGTTCGTGGAAAACTGTTTCTTAGTGAGTACCTGTGAGCAAAGAGGAAAGTCCATGTCAAATTTCAACACCGGAGGCCCTAAAGTAGTTTTGAAGTTCAGTTGTGCGGAGCCCTAAAGTTCTTCAAAAACTATATTTATTTGCAAAACAGTTTCTGTGTGAGTATTTATGAGGAAATAGAATTGTTCATGTAAAATTTCAACTCGTAGTTTATATATAAATTGTGAACTTATGTAGGGCGGAGCCCTAAAAGATATGTACAAAACATACTTTTTTTCATTGAGCACCTATTAGCAAAGAGATTTCAACCCCACAGGTTTCTTAATTAGTATTTAAGTTTGGTCATGTGGATGGAGTTATATTGTAATTTCGAAGGCCTGTGGGGCGGAGCCCAGAAGGAATTTTGTAAAATCATTTAGTGAACACGTAGGCCTAAGAGGCAAGACAAACCTGTGGTCAAAGTTTCAAGTAAATTCATTTGGTAGTTCCTAACGTTTCGTAAATTCTTAAAAATTAAAATGCAATAAATACTAAGTTCAGTTTTACTTTCTTCAATATACTAATCACACATATGTTAGAAGTTTATAAAACTTAAATGCCACAATAAATTAGGTTAATTTCACTGACACACAACTATGATGTTTATAATATGGTCCGAAATAACCTTAGTAAACTTTTGTTCTAACAGCTGATGATTAAATAAATTGCAGACAACTACTGAAATTTCAAATAGTTCTCATCTGTGATAATGTAAACAAAAATCCAAAACAAATTATTCTTCCTATACGAACTCCATGCTAACTTTGACCTTCTGTGGGGCGGAGCCCATTAGGAATTTCGTAAAATCGCTTCTTATTGTCTGCCTACGCTATGAGAGGAATATGTATGCAAAATCTCATGCTTCTAGGTGCTAAGGTTTGGGCTGTGCGTTGATCGGAATTTCGCATTTATATATATAGATATGTGTATCAAAATGTTCTTTTCTTTATATTGACCAACATAAAAGAAGGCTTGTAAGTTTTCAGAAATCTCACATATTTTAAGAAACAACTAAAAGACAAGTCATTTTAAGACAACTACAGTCTGAGAAATTTTTCGCAAAATAAGAATTCAAAATGAATTTCCTTTCTTGTAAATACGTGTGCATCTTTAAAACAAGATGATAATCAAGAGATTTTTTTTGCCATTTTGGATAAGTGATTACCCAAATTTTAGAAGCCCCATCCTTATTTTGAATGGTTTATAACAAACCGGTCCGGTTTCCCTCGTTCCCTCATCAAGTTTTCCTCGTTTCTTAACTGATCTTCTAGTACGAGATATATAAATGGCAATATAGTTAATAAAATGGTTACACTTTTAATAACTAAAAACTAAAAGTACAACACTCAAATCAAATTTCTCAGGTTAAATCACTTGCCTCCAGATTTGACTAGGGAGTAGAGAGTTGGCTGTCTCTGTTTCTGGTGTAATCTCAATTGATTACAGTTCAACACCTTGTTGTACATGTGTCTTGTTGCACCTACTCTAATAACAATGTGCTATTCGAGCTTTGATACTGTGGATACTGTATACAGTTACGATAAAATGCGTATTTAAAGTAGGAAATTAAAATATATAAACTTTCCTTAATGTTTTCCGTTTGGTTCCGTTTTAATGGTTTATAAAGTCAAGTGTATCGATCATACAACAGTAAAAGTTCGTTGTCGAAAAACACTTAATAAATTTGTGTATTGAGTGATACCTAAAATGCATTCACATTATATATTTATTTTAAGAGAACACAGAGGCGGTTTAGGCTTACTAGCATCGCCTTCAAATAATTCATATGTAATTTCAACAAACCTTTGCCGTTGAACCGGTTGTATACCGCGAGCAAGAGCATATCAGGTGGACGGCCAAGGCCCGACCGTCCTCAGTTGTGGTTACAACCATGGTTGTAACCATCTCACCGCGGTAGCGTGTCGCGTGGTTGGTGCAACTGATGACACGTAGTTTTCATGAGGGGAAACGTTGGCGCCTCTGTCAATCGGTGGGGGAACAGTATATGAGGTGGTAATGGTTGAAGATATGTCGAGAACTATGAGACTGTGGTTTATAATAGTTTCGTTTATGTTTGAAAAATTATTATATACCAATAGACGAGGGGATTCAAGTAAAAACTTTATTGCAATATTTCCTTGATGACATTTTTCCTGATTCGGCTTTAAAGGAGATATAAAAAGAAGAATTACAAATTTACCGAACTGATTTAAAGGGTTCTATATAGTTTTGTTTTCTATAGGCGTTCAAGTGTTATATAGTTGCTAGTGTTATTAGTTGTTCCGCGATTGGATTTTACTAGGCCTACAGTAGATCTCACTTATTGGGATACTAATGTAGAAAAACCAAGTGTTTTTATGGTAGAGGTTGAATAAAAATTTCGTAAAGAAGTTTTCACATAATATTCACGACAATTAATTATTAATTTTATAATAACCATATTAATTGTGCGAAACAAAGTTATCAATAGCCTGACGTGTCAAGCATATTTTTACAATAACATGGTTGGACAAATTTTCCCAGAGTTTGCGTCCAACGAATTTGCTCGGTCTATACAGCCAAAACTAATCTGACTGGTCAATAAACGCTAAAAACTAGACTATTATTAAAGTTTTTTGTATAACACATTTTAAAATTTTACTTTCCACTTGTTATGAACAATACAAAATAACTATGTTAAACTCTAAATGTATGATTTCCTCTTAATCTCACACGATACAACTCATATTGAAATTGATTTTCTCTTTTAACTCATTAATCTCATCTTATTCCTCTGTTTCCGTTGAGACGGCAAATTTCCTGTACACCATTGAACAAGTGAGTAATTTTAACGACCGTTAAAATAACTCACGTAATTGTAATTTACAGCAGTAGCCGTTGCGAATGGCCGTTCAAAAACGTCAAATCCTATATCTTGTTGACTGACAGCTCGGGGTAAGGGAGTGTGAAGTGGTGGACACAAGTGCCAAGAGCGAGCAAGTGTCAAGTGCCAACGGGAGTTAAAGTGCCAAAACCATGTCTCTGTGGATGAACTACCTCAAGAACGGATACAAGCGCCAGAACAAGCGCAGACGTCTCAGCAACTCAAATGATGTGAGTTATTTTAGCATAATTTTGCGAAATATTGGTTGTAATAGTGTAAATAACTGTAAATTTTCCAAAATAAATAAAGCTCTCCCATTGCCTGAAAAAAAAACTATTCAAAGTAACTATTATTGTTTCTTATTGTAATTTTGGGATAGTAATGAGTTTTTTTAAGTAAAATAAATGGTGTACAACATAGTAAGTAGCTATCACTCAATTTTGGACAATAAATTGTGTTAGTTTTCATTATAAATGATAAATGAGTCACAGAAAGCGTTGAAACAATTTAATTTGTAATAAATTATAAAGCCGGGTCCGCACTAGTCAAACATTCGTAGCGAACACAAAAAAATCAGGTAACATCCGTTACGAACATTTACTGACCATATCATTTTCATTAGAAATAAATACATACCAACACACGAACAAAAGTTGGGCAGTAGGCTGCACTATTCTGCCAGTGAGGACACAGCTTTATAATTTTAAAAGCAAAACTTTTTTTCATCCATGCCTAAAAACATACATTATTTTCGATGATATAAAGACTTTAAAAGCAATTGTTTTATTTAACCCCATGAACTTACGCATTATTTGTTATGATAGAGCGAGCGCAGTCAAGTGGCCGCTGCGGAGAATACCTGAATAGGCCTACGGTTGGCATTGTTGCACAACCAGATGTATCGCATGTCAAAATTTCATCGTGCTGTGCTTCAACTGCTCCCGTTTTAGCCTCTAAGTCAGTTAAAAGCGAAAGAGGTTTTTTAGTAATAGTTCAAGACGAGCTATTTAATTCGCCTATTGATTTTTTTAATATTTTATAATGGTTCAAAGTTGATCAAATTTTGAAACGCCAAATTAACATCATCTTGGGTTAATATTAAAAAAAATCTCCTATATTTAAATAAATAAATGTTTTTTTTAGATGTGTTCTTGTAGAGTAATAAAATGGAACTGATATGACAAATGAAATTTTTCCTAATGTTGGTTGTTGCCATACATATACGATGCACTGTAAATATAAATATAGTCACTTTGTTAATCGTATGCTTATAGTTAGAGGATAAACACTGCTGGTTAATTACATGTGAGATGAAAGGGAATAAGAAAACAAAGGGGTGCGCAGTTGGTACAGCTGACCTAAGTAAACTACCTTAAGCTATTCGAATTAACTTCCAATAGGGAAACTCGACTTTTCAATCAACAACAAGGTTAAGCTAGATTATACAGAGTGCTATACAAAGATAGGGTAGTCTGCCCCTTGTTGATTGGCGCCATTTTACCCACGATTCCCGCCGGTTCCTTAGTAACCAGTCCTTTTTCTTTGCACTTTTTCACTAGCTATTTTCCATTTTAACCGCACCTATCCGACGTTTCTATGATAACCTATCTCAATAGCCTGTTCACAGACCATTAAATCAAAGTGGTTTTAAAAACAAAACAACAACAAATTATTTAAAAAAGTATAGGCCTAGTCTGTGATTTTTTAAGCTTGTTGCAACCAATCAGAATATCTAAAAATTTTAACCAAGGAAGCGAGGGTAAATTGTGGGATGGTTGGCAAAGAAATGTCGGAAATTATGGGTAAAATGGTAAATGGTGCTAATATTGCAATGATTCGTCCCAGATGTCTGGTTAATCTGTAGTTGGGTACCTCTTAAACCTTGTTATTTTAATTTTAGTTTGATCTGGTCCTAAATATATGTAGAAACTATAAAAAATTACCTTGTTCATGTTTAATTTGCAGTAAAAAATGTTACAACTCGAAAAAAATGCTTGTAGTCTTTGAACAATAAACGTCCTACATATTTTTGCTGGTAGTCTTTTAACGGAAAATGTCCGTTAATTTTTTATTTCTGCAATAACTTAAATGCATAGTTTGATTGCCTTGCCATTTTAACTCGGTCAGCCTTTAAAGGTCGGGTTTGCGGCGTTGGTCGCTAATAATGGACACCATTAACTTGACGTATCTATCGATCCATGCTTACATCATTTATAAGATTTCCTTCTTACTCCCCTGTGGGTCGTCCCCACTGGAATATACACATCTTTAAAAATATTTATACAGTTGATTGTCGTTAACTCAAACCTCGATAGTTTGACCCACGGTATCTCAAATTATTTTCGATCCCCTTGAAAAAAAGCCATTCCATTTAGGCTATTATAGTTCGAAATGATTTTACAGTTATTTTAACTTCATAAGTCGAAGATGTGCTAATACTATCTAACTGTATAACGTTCAATGGATAGGTCGAATTAGAATTTTCCCTTATTCAAGTCCCATTTTCCCTTTATATCTCGAAGTTTTCTCTGTAGAACTCTGTAAGTTGGAAGCTTGTGTTTGTACAGGTAGGAACGGGTCAGTGACGATTCCAGTCAAGCCACGGCTTTTGTCCGCTGCTCGACAACTCGAGCTTCTCATAAGTCGAACTATATGTTAATCGAAGAAAACTCGTAGTCCCGTAAGTTTCGAGTTTTGTATTACTGCACATATGCGTGAACGAAGTTGTAATTTGCTTAGACGTAATCGCTTCAAAAGTGACTAGGCGGTTCGGAGACTTTTTTTACCACTCTGCATGTAGTCTCTAGTTGTGGAATTCGCTCGTTTGCCAAGAACAGCGTGATCTTGACGCGCGGTGGAGGTCATCGCTGTATTGAGTTTCCAAGTCGCACCGAGGCATCGCGGACGTGTCGTAACGTCTAGGAGGGAGCTGGTGCGTCGTTAAATAGTCGCATTGTAATAACAAGTCCTTGTTTGTTACGGGCATTCATTTTAATTACTATTTAATAACAGTGAATTTGTTAGGGTATATTTTTACGCCATAACGATCACTGTTTGAGCGGGCAAAATTTTCCCTTCCTAGCATTTCTATTTTTGGTCTCGTGTGTGGTTTGTTGTCACGAGAATTCTTGGAGCTTATACTATGGCTAGGTAAAATCCGCTTTTCGCCCTACAGCCCTTCAAAGTGCGTTATGAACATCCTTACATCCTTGTGATTTTTTTGTAACTGCTTGAATAAAAGTTATGCTAGCTGAATAAACCAACGTCCTATATTTTGTGGTTCATTAAATTTAAACCAGAATGCGGTATCGTGTGGCATTGCGAGTGAGCGAAGCGAACTAGCTCGTCTTGGGGGCGATTGAGCCCGGCGGTCTAACAAGTTTACAAGTTTTACTGAAGTTAAATGATTCTACAACCTGCTAACAATACAGTGTATAAAAAAATAGTTTAAGGTTGTTTTATCGACGAATACAAATTTCACACGTAAATAATTAAATCAAGAGTTATTGAAAACAACCTATCAAAACGACTAAAGTTCCTAATAATAAATAGTATAACATTGAGAATAAAAATTGGGAAACCCCTTTGAAGCATCCAACTCTAAATTGGTTTTAAAATTTATTACATTGATAATTATTCATAAAATTTTATGCGAATTGATAATTTTATGTCTCTTCTATCCTGGATAATTTTACAGCGCATTGCATACTTAAAGTTGTCAAGAGCTACCCCTTTCTGTCGGGAACGTCGCCAAACACAGCAGGGGCGGTCCTGGTAGCTCTACGATGATAATATGGGACAAGACGGGGGGAAATCTGTCGGGAAATGGAAATCAAACGAATTAATTCATGAAAAACTCCATTAGAAATCTAATTCTGTATTGATGGTGGTGTCAGTGTGCCACTTAGTGATACTGTAATAAGTAAATTTTGTATCCGTAGTACATTTATATCCTAAACTTTGTTTATTTTTCATATATATTTGATATATTTTTATGAGTTTTTTTGGAAAACATTAAAAGGAATAAAAATAAGCAATTTACTTTTTTTAAGTTTCAAATTTAAGGAAAAGTTTATTGAGTTGCGAAATATTCTAAAAAATTTTTGGTCAGCTTAAAAGATCAATACTGTATCTATTTGTTAAACTGTATAAGCTAAAGATATACAGTGAAACATGCTTTGGTACAGCGAGCGTCTATAAAAACGTTCTATACATAATTTAAAACCATATTATAAAAATTGCCTTTATTTCCAGCATTTGCTCGATTAAAATAAACATTTCTTAGTAGTCATAATAATATTAGTCATATACTGTACCCTAAAATTCCAAGCCCGAAGAGCCTATTTTCGTTAAAGATGAGCTCGTTCGTTTTTCTCGATTTTTTAATGTAAGCCGAAAGTTATTTGCAAAGAAAAACTTTAGAGCAGTTTTCGAGATCCATGTGCAAACAGATATCCCTTACTCCTATTAGAGTATAGGATATACTCAATTGAAACGCTTGGGATCGCTGTAAGTAAAGAACCGATCTTCTGAATTGTTATGTCAAATTACGTTCGTAGAATTTAATTCAAATTTTTTATGTCAAATTTGCAGACTTTAATTCATATTCACGTTCGTCCTTGGGTTATGTCGTACAGCCGCTGTATCACAACCAATGCAATTCTTATGGAAGACTAAAATTCAGTAATTTATTTGACAGCTTTTCAACAGTATGTTGTAAGTACCGTGTTATAACCGCGCTTTAGGCATGTCGTATTTTATAGGTATTTAATTTGTCATTGATGAAATTATTATAGCAACGGAGAACGGCCAGTTAGTCTGAATTTAAACATATCGACCGGATCTAAGTTGGATACTTTCATTCCGCTGTTCGGTCTGAGGGGCCAACGTCGAGCGGATACTCTTGGTCGATGATACAAAACTAAATACCCATTAACTATTCCTTAGTGGGCGTATTGGAACAATTAATAAATAAACTAAAACTAAATATTCAACATTTTAGGTTGTTTAAACACCAAATGCAATTGAAATGTTTTGCCATTGTGAATATAGACCTATCAATGAAAACTACGCAATGCACAAATTTAATTTCCGGATCTGAACTATAGTTCTACGACATGCACGGTGGTGTCAGTTGCAAATCCATTTCAACCACCAACGCAACGACCGTTGAATTTCAGCCGCGTTTACAATGGACAACTTTTCGTCTGCAACATTCTGTTGCCGACTGTTTTCAAGTGGAAAACAAAAATTTAGTTGCAGACACCCCAAATCGATCTAAAATCTGTCTGCAACTATACAAGTTTCAGAAAAAATTAGAGCTGTTATCATTTACGCAACAAAAATCGGCAACATTTCGTCGCCAACACGTGTTCGCAACTCCGGTGTAAATGCGGCTCTTGACGCCTCTGCGCCGGTGCCGACCGGAACACATCACTCGTGTGGCCGTGGTTGACGGCCCGTCCGTGCGACTTGCACTGTTTACATTCCAGATCGGAATGCAAACAAAGGCTAGTAAACAATAACGCCATTGATCGGTTATGCGTCGGGCTTGGCGGACGGCCAGCGGCAGCTTGGCCTGGGGCCATCATTGGCCCAATATCCGGTATTGGGAGTGCGCTCTTTCATTGCTGTACAGACGAAATGCAAGACGCACTTGCGTATTCGCCGCATGTCACATCTTAAATTGTTGTTGTTGGTTGTTTACCAGTATTTGTGGGCCGATCATTATGTTGAAATGACAAGAACAAAAAAAACTTGTTTCTGTTTAAGACGAGCTCATTCGCACCGATCTTTCACCTTCACGATTAACTCGTTCGCTTCGCTGATTAGCTTATCGTTAGCTAATGATCGTTAGCTATCACCTTTCATAATATTTTACTGTAGGCCTACGGTTGTTGCTCTCTAATAATTGTTGAACTTCATGTTGAATCTGTTACATGTGGATTCTACTGCTATGGTTTAACAGCTGATTTAGTCATTGTTAGGCTACTCTTTTGTTTAAAATTAAATTACAATTCTACAATTTGATTGATTTTTATTATGTTTTACTTATATTTTATCTATAGGCCTACATGCAAAATCACCTGTACCTACTAACTACGATTAAAAAAGTGATAAATTGTTTTATTTTAGTAGGCCTATCATGCACTAATTTGGCACCTAGCTACAATTGAAAACCACATTTTCATTCGCCCGTGGTTTGCACATTGCCAGTTGAGTCAGCTGTGTTTCCATAAACTCTTTCGTATTGATTTTTAACTCTTGTTTTTAATTTCAAATCAAGATTTTGCTTAGCATAGACACCTATAAATATTATGTTTATCCCAGAACTAAGTTATTTGCAAAGTTCAAAGGAAACTGAAGTGGGACCGCATATGATAACAATGCGTGTATACAAATTTACCTTGCTCGTATTAAGGTAGGCCATATTAAAAAGTGGAATCCTGTTTTATGGTCAATTATGTATCAAGTTTTCGTGCGGGTTTGCTTCTTATCTTATATCATCTTATCTTATAAGATGGTTGTTTTTCCACCTCTGTGGTGAGTTCAGTCACTTTTACAACTCAACGGACTTAAATAATGCTCGGTGCCTGTTTTTAGGTATAATCGGCATTAGCATGTTTACTCGTAACAAGTCGTTATCCATAGCTTTAAGTAAACAAGTGCATTATTTAATTAAGCTTTAAGATGCTTGTTACCTTTGTTTGGTTGAGTGTTGTTGATCGCATTTATCACCATAGATCACTTTAGTTTTTTCAGCTTTTTAGTTTCCGGTCTCATACAATATTTCGTAAATAAGAAAATATTTTAGTAGTTGCGATATGATGTTCTTTGAAAGGGTTGAAGTTTCTGGTTTCAGAGCTGATATCAGCTGGTAAAAACTGAGAGGCAGCCGGTAATCTTAATTAGTTTGATATATGAGCTTTATCTCAGTTGCTGTTGGATTTTGTTAGTTTATTGCTGTAGTTTACAGGTACTTAAATAATGTGTTAGTGTTGTTTAACACCTGTGTTTCGGAACGAGTGTTGACCATCCAAAACTGTAAATCCTCTGTTCGTGATTTTACCAATCTGAGAACCTAGTATTAGTGGTTCTCAGATTGTTATTTTTGCTCAAAAATATTAATACTTCAGCATAGATTTTATTTCACCATTATGTTCTAGCTGACTTAGATTTAAATTGTATTTTTGGATTGGACTATTTTTTGTCGAAATTCATTCTAATGTTATTTTTAACTCTCTATGTATTTTTCCTAAATAAAAAATATTCCTTACAAAAATTGTTCGCTTGAGAGTGTGAATTTTTTTGTGTGAAGTTTACGAAACGTAGACCTTCGCTGTTCTTATGTGGTAGGATAAAAAAATGCAAACATAACACATTTAGTTTTTATACTAACTAACAAATATCATAAAAATAGTAGATATCGGGTTTAATTGTTATCCATTCGCACGGTGTACCAGACTTCACCTCGCTAACCGCGTGTTTTGGTCCAGTCCCAAGAAATGCGCCGTGGTTGATCACTTTGCATGTTCAATTCACCGGATGTTTACACTCCAGACAGTAATTATCAACAAGGGTTATCAACAATGCCAGTTTTATCAGATCGATACCAGCATTGTGTACGCATTGCTCCAATTCCTCGTTTGCATGTGCAGGGGAAGAGCTAGGCAACGTGTAGCACTAAACTGTTCTCGAGCGCGGCTTATAATAGCTGTTATTGCCTTGATAACTGCTCAGTTCGGCTCCGCGGCAAAATATTGCATCTGTTCCAGAGAACTGTTGAAAGTTATCGTCCTTTTTGAACTTAGAATATGTGATCTAAATCTTGTGTTTATGAGACAACAATGGACTGCAGTTGTTTGTTTGATTTGTTTCATTTCAAAACTTTTTTCTTGTAACAGTTTTATTGAAATTGCCAGTTTATGCAAGGAAATGTTTTAGTACACAATTGAATTGCTATAGTTATGATATGTCTTTTTTGACGCCATTTCGGTACGAGTCACGTAATTACCCATGTTGCTCCGAATGCTCTCATTATTTTATGTAAATAACTGGCAATAAATTTTATTTTAAGAGTCATCTTCACTCCTGTGCCAGTTGCCCATTGTTGCGCAGTCGGCAATGTTAACCATGCGGCTTTTAATGTAAAACATGGTATTTTATTCCCCTGTGTCGAACGCAGTTTTTAAACCGATTTTCTTTAAGCTTGGTAAGTGTTTAGTTGAATAGTTATATTAGGCCCCTCATACCTCGAAATTTTGAAAATTTAACAAATAGTACTCTCTGTGACGTCCCGCGTCGCAAAATAGATCGATTTTCCTTAATAATATTTTTAAGTTTTTAATATGGTGATGTATGAAGGGCCTAATATAACTATTCTACTAAACATTTACCAAGTTTCAGTAAAATCTGTTGAAAAACGGCGTCCGAAACAGGGGAATAAAATACCATGTTTTGCATTAAAAGCCGTATGGTTAACATTGCCGACTGCGCAACAGTGAGCTACTGGCCCAGGGGTGAAGATGACTCTTAACTTAAAGGTTGTCCCATGGACAAATTTGGTTACATTACAAGCTTTTTGTTTATGTCATCAATTAAACAGCACGTTAAAAACATTCTTTCCGAAATATTTAAGCCAATATAACACAGAACGTTACACGCACTTTACATTACTCTGTTCACTACTCGCACTAACAATAATATTGTAAAATATTTTACAATAACAAAATGCTAATATTCAATTGAAGCGAGTTAGGCAAAAAGTAAAAGATAATAAATTACAATAGATAACATACCACTTAAAAAACCACGTATTCCTAGAATTCGCACGGTTTCAACTAACCAATTCCCCAATTCGCCGGTGGTTTAGAATTAAACATTGCACACTAATTCTGATGGTAGAGTCTGCTACTATCGCGACCACTCGACCGGAGCCAGTCTAGCCGGTCGTCCCATTTCGCGGGATATTATAAGCGTGCGGGCATAAAGTGGGTATTATTGTGGGGAATTTGGCAGCGGTCCCTCACCAGATCCAGGTGACCCCGATTACCCGGAGCGATCAGTCGGTTGACCGAGTCGGTGGGTGGGGTGTGATTGAATCGTAAATGATGAAAGGCAGTCGGTTTAGTCTAATGTCCGTTCTGTTGTATATTTATTGATATCATCTTCTATACCACGGATTAAAGTTTTAAACAATTAGTTTATTATAATTTGATGTTTTATAAAAACACCACTCAAGAGAGTAATCTGTTCAAACGATGGTTTACACTCCTTTTTGCTGTTTAAGAGTCATCTTCATCCCTGGGCCATTTGCCCATTGTTAATGCGCAGTCGGCAATGTTAAGAGTCTTCATCACCTTTGGCAAAATATCCATCGTACACTCTGATTTCTATCACAACTGTCCTAGTACAGTCAGGTGCGCCCAACTAGGGCGAGGGGTGAGGCGCGGGTACATTTCTAAAAACATCGGACTGCGACGTCCCACATACGCACGCCCAGACTTGCTACAATGAGATTTCGGACAGCTGTTGCAGCGTTGTACTGTCTACATTTGAAGAGTATTTTAAAATTATTATTAATACAAGCTAATGTGGCACTCACGCACATACACGCTGACCGCAGAGCTAATGTGGCAGAAGAAATATTCAACTGGTCCGTCTATCCCGGTGGTCCATCTATCCCCGACTTACCCTGATTAATGGTTTTCAATTATTATATTACCTATAGCGTTTGAACAGAACATCCGATTTAGATTAAATTTGGTTCAGGGGTGTAAGGCAGTATCTACTTGAATGAGTTCGCGAACCAGAATGATCAGACAATACAGAAACTAAACAAAATAAGTAATTTTAAAATGATGGAACTAAAGTAATTATTTTCTTTAGAATAATCTGACGCAACGTATAGAGGTAATCCCCGTACACCAGAAACAGTTAGTTGACACCCACTAACAAAGGACATACAATCAACCTCTTGTAATGTATGCTAAATTGCGTATAGGGCCTATATTGATAATTGTATTCGAATTAACCGAACTATGAAAGAGTTATACGAGTTATACTCGTATACTTATAACTCGTAATATACTTAATTAAATAGCCTAATTAAAATTACAATTTTGTTTACTAATTGCTTGGAACCATGCAGTTGTTTTTATTTATGTTTCTAGCCTCAGTGTTTGAAAGCCGAAACATCTAGCTGTGTTTTTGGTGCCGCTTTTTTACAACAGTAAGTTAAATTTGTACAGCATAATGGCTTCACTGGATTTTACTTTTTATGTTTTTTTTTCTGTAAAGCAGTATAAAATAATTGTAATTTGAATGACATGTGCGACCGTACCTCTTTTCTCTCAGACCATGGAAGGCTCTAATTAAATAGTGGTCAATGAGACTCTGGCCCAGAGTCTAAGAATAAAATACATAATCAAAGTAAAGTAATATAGTAATTAAATCACCCGATCATAATTTTGAAAATTCAAACGCAAATGTCAGTATTTTGTTAGAACAACTATAGGCTAACAAAATATTCCGGATGATGATGAAATCTGCTCAGATGAGATAATTTTTCCCTAATAAAATAAATAATTTTTCCCTTATAAACAGAACTGTATAAGATTTATTTGTCTTTTAATTGCTTCATCATCAAGTTTTATCCTGTTGAGAACTGAACAATCAGTGTACCAAATTTCAACTCTCTTGCGAATCGAAAAAATTTTATGATTAGTAATGAATGAGTGAGGGATTTGTTTTTTTAAGGTGGCGACTCACTACCTGACTTTTCACCAGACCGAGCATTGTACCGAGCAAAAACAAACAGCAAGTCCGGAAGTGTGTCAGGGGTCCGTACATCGGACCGAGCGCACTAGAGGCGGTTTTGGGGCGAAAGATCAAAGAAAAGATTGGTCAGGTGTACGGTCCGATGTACGGTAGTGTGTGAAGGTCAATTTTGCTAAGAACGCCGTACCGAGCGTGGCCCCGAACGCTCGGTATGGAAAGCCCCTCCCTTCCCCACCCCATCGTCTAGCGCCCTGACTCACGCTCTCCCCCCTCTATAAACTTCCTTCACCTCGCTTGGTGGATTTGTCCGGTACGATGCTCGGTCCGATGTCTTGCTTGGCGAAATGTTCGGAGTAAATTTACGTCCTTTTATGATGTAATGTACGGGAGGCCTACGATGCTCAGTCCGATGTCTTGCTGGGCGAAATGTTCGGAGTAAATTTACGTCCCTTTACGATGTAATGTTTGGTACGATGCTTGGTCCGATATACGGTCTGATGGGAAGTCCAGTAGTGTGTCGCCGGCCTTATAAAAGGAATTTCCTTCAGGTGGTATCAGGCGGAACCGTATTCCGCGCACTTCCGGTGTTACAGTATTTGTTAACACTGCCATTAGAAAAATTGATGAACGGTTTAGGCTATTTGTTTGTAAGATTAAAATTTGAATCTCATCTGTGAGAAGTTGAAAATAAACTTATACATTACTAGTTTTCTGTATTATGTACTGTAAAAACCAGTGTAGTGCAAATAATGTACTGCTCGTCTTGAGTACATAAAAAACAATCGCCAATCAACCATAGTGCTGTATAAACACACGTGTTCTAAAATTGAATTGTACGAGTAAAATTTAGATGGATAAAGAAGTATTCAAATAAATACAAGGAATGTGTCCCCCAAAATCACTGAGTGATTTATAATGCGATAATGTTGGTGTGTGTGTGCTTGTGTTAGTGAGAAAGACGACGTTTGCGAAAAGGCTAGTAGCGCCTCGAACGGACGAATTCCCAGACCCCGTTTTTGCTCAAAACATGCGTTCGTAGTCCCCTGTTTCGGACGATATTTTTTAACCGATTTGACTGAAAGTGGTCTTAAACTGTTCAGAAAGAGTGCCTGCGTGGTTCTTGTACCTCGATAGTTCGATAATGTTTCTTAAAAGTATTTTAAAAAAATGTTAAATATCTAGTAATTTTCTCCTTTTTTACCTGTATTTTTAAGTACTACCGAGTACGGTTTTTATTATTATGAGGTACAAGAACCACGCAGGCACTCTTTCTAAACAGTTTGAGACCAATTCCAATAAAATCGGTTCATAAATGTCGTCCGAAACAGGGGACTACGAACGCATGTTTTTGACGTTTTTCGCAGGGGTGATGAAGACTCTTAACCATACGGCTTTTAATGCAAAACATGGTATCGCATTCCCCTATTTCGGACGCCGTTTTCCAACCGATTTTCTTTAAACTTGGTAAGTGTTTGGTTGAATAGTTATACTATGTCGCTCATGCCTCGGAATTTTGAAAATTTAACAAATATTCCTAAGGAAAATCGAGTTACTTTGCGACGTCTCAAAAAGTAATATTTGTTAAATTTTCAAAATTCTGAGTTATGAGCGACATAGTATAACTATTCAACTAAACACTTACCAAGTTTAAAACAAATCGGTTGAAAAACGGCGTCCGAAACATGGGAATGCAATACCATGTTTTGCATTAAAAGCCGTATGGTTAATATTGCCGACTGCGCAACAATGGGCTACCGGCCCAGGGGTGAAGATGACTCTTAATTGCGTAGATTTCAAAATTTCTGTTATCCTATAAAATAAGAGAATTGCTCTGTTAGAATACACTAACTCTCGGAATTTACAATGATCCGAATGTCAGTGATTTTAAAAATACCCCAATCCCTCCAACGCCAACGGCACACCGGAAGTTCTGTTGAGGCAGTCCGTAGACGAATTGCGCATTCCGCCCGTTTATAATCAGACGAGCGGCGAGCGGCGCGCGTGGCGAAATTAACAGCCTGCGGTTCCGGGCCGCGCGGCTACTATGAAAAATGGCGATGGGCTAATTAAAAACTGGCGTGAATCAAAACTGCGACAGGTGCTGGGACAAATGGCGCTCATATGCGACGTTCTGGTAAACCGCGCAAACCCCCCCCCCACACCCCCCCCAACCACCACCAGACCCATCTCATAACAACGTCACAAACGGCGTCCCGGTGTGACCAGTGTGTTTCTGTTCGCGAAATTTTTGGCGATAATAACGTAATCAAATTGATGCAATAAAAATCTGGAATTTTATGACCCTCTGAAGTTCCTAAACTTTTGCTATTTTTATCTAGGTAGAAGTAGAAAAACACAATATTTTACGTTGTAAAATTTTTTAAATAAAAAATTTTATGTAATTTACTTTTTTAAATGTATTAAAATAATGATATTATACACTTCTAAAGATAATTTTATAATACCAAGGTTCACGAAAATTAATTAACAGCTTTGACCTTCCCCCCCCTTATCTCTTCTTGCCCTGCAATGTAAATATATAAATAAATAAATTCTTTATTGCTGTAGGACAATACAAGTATTGCATAGCATGCCTAAACAAACATTAGGAAAATTAACACACTCAGTGTAAAAAACATAGTTGAAAATTACCAGCCAGAGATCACCATTGCAAATTATAAATAATTCATGAATTATTTTATCATTTTATAATTCTGTATGAGTGAAACTCACCTACAGTACGTGAATGTTGATTATGAAGTGACAGAGATCTATTTTTGTTTACTATCTGGCTTTTAAAATTCATCTGAATGTAATCAGCTGTTAAATCACAATTCACATTAAGGCCTCCCCTCAAGGAAAGGTGAAAACTCAAATTTTATTAAATTTTTTTTTATTTTTTTTATTTGAAAAGCGTTTTTTCCTGAAAACAATGATATATAACATGATGATATCATAAGAATTTTACATATTTAAAAATTGCAACAAACATAGGCCTATGTATAACGGTAAGTCTGTCAATTTTGTGTATATATATATTATATATATATATATAATAATTATATAATATATATATATTTATATGTGTAATATATTATGTATATAATATATATAATAATATATATATGTATGTATATATATAATAAATCTGCTGTAGATGAGCAGAATCACATTATAACTCCCCTCGGCCCCTAGGGCTCCGCCACGCCATTTCCCGAATTTGTTGTTTTTCATGTAAAAATGTACCTTTTCTCGGAAACTACTATAGGTAGAGACTTGAAATTTTCACACAACTTGTATGTGGTGGTGTTGCATACACTGAGTTTTTTTTGTAACCTAATCTTAACCAACTCGGCCAGAATAAAATTAAAACCAAGAAAAATTTAAATTTTTTATGGTATTTCAGAATAAAAATTGTATCTCAGCTATTTTTCGGTGGAAGTGCATAAAAAAAACTCAGCATTTGTATCAAAGGTATACAAACAACTGACAAAAAATTCAAAATGATAGGCCTAATAGTTTTTGAGAAAAGGTACATTATATTAGCATTACGGAGATAGGGATTCCGCCTCCCCTTAAAGAACTTGCAATAAAAGTTAGTCAACATTTTAAAGCGGCCTCTAGAAATAAATCAAAGGCGAGGGGGGTGAAACCCGAAACAATACAACCTTTTTAATTACGATTCGCCCACGTGCTATATCCTAAGCTTTAAAATGACACCTCAATCTTAAAAATCGGTTCAGTAGGTCGAGAGAAAAAGGGACGTAACAGACGAAACCCTTATAGAAATAAGAAGATAGATAAATTTGGCATCACCCTACTGAAAACTGTCCAGTACATGTGGACTGTGATTGATAGGAAAATTTACATGCAACCCTTTTTACTTTATTATTAGGTTATGATAAATTTGTAATTAATGCATAATGATACGGTCAAGTTTTCAAGGCTATTATGAAAATTTAAACTAAACAAATTAGTCTAAAAATAA
>CM061536.1:70443659-70520692 GCA_030545055.2 Neoaliturus tenellus | reverse complement strand
GCTGTGTTTTGTAGTGAAATAAAGCCAACCCACGTCACCGCTGTTCCGTGGATCGGCGCCAATTCCCGTTCATATTTACTTATTTATTTCCTTTGAATAACAAATTACCATATTTATTAAACATTCCATACACAACAAACACAAAAGTATTGTCGGTATTTGCTTAAAATAATTTCGTCTTAAACTACCTTAAATTTCATTTTAGTTTTATATACCTCATAGTATTAAAAATTCTGTGGTCTTAAATACAATGCTGCACACTCCATCATAACTGCATACCACCTGAGTATTTTTGCTAACAAGCTACCCTTCACCGAAGCCAGGAACGTAAAGTAGATTAAACCCCTTATAAATGAAATTGAGCATACACTAAAGCCACACTTGTTATACATATAAATTAGGAAATAATATCTATGTATATAATTCTATAAGCAAAATTTCTTGAGCAAATTTGTGAGCGTTTCACAAATAACAGGAAGATTGTAGGTGGGGTCTCAAATTAAAGGTTTCGGTCCCACGCACGAGGGAAAATTATCATAGCGTGTCCTTAAAGTTACAAGGAAATGAGAAATATAGTAAAACGTCAACCATACAAGTAACATGGGGATTAGAAAAAACGCCTTCTTTGTGTGCAATAAAACATATGTTTTGGTTTTATTTTAAAAGCGAGACTGGTGATATTGAGCAAAAAGAGCTATAATGACAAAAATTAACCCTAGAGTGGCAATACTATAAAGGCGTTTTGTGACTTTGAGCGACTTAAAGTTCTACTACGAGCGTTGACAACCTTACAAACTATCACAAATTTACTGCTGATTTTACTGTTGTTATAATAATTTAAATTGTAAAAAACATAAAAACAAAAAACTGAACGTGTATGCAAATGCATTCTGTTCGTGATCGTGATAGTCCTGCAATAGGCCATGAATTGTGGTTTGAGAAACACCTACATTATTCATATTCAAAAATGTTTTGGTTTTATTTTAAGACGAAAATGGTCAAATGATCATATTGAATGACGATGATATATTAATTGAAACTTAAAGTGTTTCAGTCAACGAAGTTTTCGTATTCTGTTAGCTTAATTTTCCTAGAAACAGTCATTTCATAGATTGCAGGATTATAGAAGACGAGTTAAAATCAAAGACGTTTGTCCTACATACTAGAGGACAATGTAGCAGGTCAAAAATTTGACATCAAAATGAGAAATATATAAAAAAGATTATTTTCTGAAAAGTTATCCTTACAGATTCTCCATGTAAAAAAATATGCTTTGTTTACACAAAATCAAGAGTTTTGACTAGGAGGGGCGAATATTGATGAATAATAAGTGAAGATGCACTTTGATGTGCTGTGTTTAAATTTGGTAACTAAAAAATATAAAAAATCTGATATGAGATAAAAAAATTCAATTCAACTTTAGGACAAACTAGACAATGAAATGGGTATGATACAAAGTATTGAAAGTTTATTAACTCTGATATGAGTGCTGAACATCAGTCATGTTTTTTCGCATTGCTGCTTTTCTGTGTTATATTAAAAAGCCGTAATAGCACAATGATTTCTTTCAAATGTTTTTTTCGTACATCGATATAAATTTAACAACAGACGAAATAAAGCATTAACAAAGGGGTGACCTAATAGTACAGGATTGTAAAGAGTGCTTTGGGGCGAATGGCCTGTTCAAACGGTATTGTTAAAATATTATATGCCGTAAATTAAAATTAAATTTTCTGGAAACCTTCGTAGTGGAAGAAGTGGTAATCCGCTATGGTTCATGCTATTTTAATTTTATGATCAAGGGCTTTTGCCGCTATGAGCCACTAGTTATACTATAAATATTTTATTTCATTTACAATGGATGAGAGTAAACTGCATGTAACCCCCGTTACCATGTTTAAATCAGGTTGCATTTAACGAGAAACATTTAGAAGAAACTTTAAAGAATGAAGCGCAGGGTACAGCAAACTGCGGCACAGAAAAAGTTGAGTTTTAAGAAAGTTGTTTCATTTTCAATTTTTATCCATGATTTCAATTGAAACTTATTTTGCCTGTAATTTCTGTCTCGGTCATCCACTTGAAGTCTCATTTGCGGCATTGTACTCTGCTAAGCGAGACCTTCTATGTGATACCAAACTTGACCTATGCTGCTTTTAAAGAATGTTTTAACTCCTCGTGGGCCGTAGTCCGTGGAGATAGCAAAAAAATATTTCAGTGCTGGATACTGGTCTAAAAGTTTTTTACACTGCTTCTACATCAAATGGTATCTACAAAATCGCCGGGAGACACTCTCTCAATAGTCCGGAGGGACGGTCCACAAGGAGTCAGAAGAAAATCTTAAATGTAAGCATAGGTCAAGATATACATCAAATTAACGGTCTCGAAGAATAGAGAACAATGCCGCAAACCCGGCCTCAAAAGGATGATCGAGTCAAAAATGGCAGGCGATCAAACTTTAAATTAAAATCATATTGCTGAAAACAAAAAATGCAATAACTAACGATCCACTCAACCTTTTGAGGTCGGGTTTGTGGCAAACTCCTCAGAATGCAAAGCCCTTTAAAATGATGTAGCATATGACGTAATCCAGTGAAGTTTTTTCCAAGACTTCCTTTAGGGACGTCCCTAGTAGAGGTCGTCAGGAAAACTGCATTGGGCTTCGTCATATGACATATCATTTTGAAGGGCTTTGTATTTTGAGCAATTTGCCACAAACCAGACCTCAAAAGGTTGAGTGGATCGGGAGTTACTGCATTTTTTGTTTTCAGCAATATGATTTTAATGCAAAGTTTGATCGCTTACCATTTTTGACTCGATCATCAAAAAGAGTATAGGTATTTTAAGGGTATTAACAGTTGCAGAATTTCAATACCTACAAAAGGACACATTAAAAGTCAAAATTGGTTGACTTGGTGGGCAGTAATAAGTATTTAACTAAAACACTGCAAATTTGGTTGGCCGCCATTTTGATGACGTCATATGGGGGTGATCCGGACTATTGTGAGAGTGTCTCCCGGCGTTTTTGTACATACCATTTGATGTAGAAGCAGTGTAAAAAACTTTTAGACCAGTATCCAGCACTGAAATATTATGGCTCTTTTTTGAGCTATCTCCATGGACTACCGGCCCCGTAAAAGAGTAAAAACATGGAATTTACGTAATAAAATACATAACTGTCTACTGATGGTCTGCTGAGTTTTGTTGGTTTGTATGTAACGATAATTAATAAGCCGATCTAGGACTTAATTGACACCCTGTAGCATATTTTATTACCTTCGCTCGCGAAGTCGTGAGAGATTTTGTCGCGTCTTGTCGTGTCGCGTCCGTTTTGGTGTGCGGCCGGCCTTAAGGAAAAGGAAGTTTCAATATTAGTTCAGAAATTAATTCAACATTCAATATTTACACTTCCAACCGAACCATTTTCATCACCACTGTAAGGTGACCCGACAATGTGTATACAATTTAGTCAACATTGTATTAATCAAACATATGGGAACTCCTCTTCGCTTCTTTGAAGTCGATCTCTTCTGGGAAATAAAATTCAGCTTCCTCTTTGCAATCACCGCCTCATTCAAAATTTACTTTTCTTCATAGGATTTCTTCTCTGCAGTATTATTGAATTGAATGTCTTATCTGAACAACGGGTATCACAGAGAATAAATATAGTGGGTTATAGAACTAACATACCTCGCTTTCCTACAGCGTAACTATTTATATCAGAAAATGGTGAAAAATGTTCCATCCCAACAGATTTGAATTTAAATTTATGTACATTTTGTATGAGTTTTTTCAAATAATAATGAGATAAAATCACATTGTTCAATCACTGGTTGTCAAAAGACGACATGTTTCATTCCTCAGAACTTCATCAGGTCCATATAGTATTCAACTAACACATAGCCCAATGTATTATTACTTTGTGGTTTGTCAAATGATTCAATTAAAAGTTGTTCCAGTCACTAAAACTACAAGTTGCTATAGTGATAATAAAACTGATTAAAGCTACACTACACTCTTACACAAACTAGATTCCAAGTACAATTTTAATCAGTTTTATTGAGTTTTATTAATTTTACCACCATGCCAACTTGTAGAATTTATCCTGTGTACTTAGTTTCCACTCTGTAATTTTGCCGCAAAATGCTTGTAACTTGTAACAATTCTTTATTTTTAATTTTGTACAGTTTGCATAATTGGGGCGTCCAAATACATTTAATATTTTAACTACCGTATAAAAAATATCTGTATTTAATAATAATAGAAATACTGTTTTTTCTTAGAGTACTTAAAAATAATGTACACAATGATAGTATTACAGGAGTATAGGCCTAAGTTCAACTGACCTTACTATACCAACACGATTTTCAATATTACAAAATATCCTGGGTATTTACAAGTTTAAATAAATATAAAATTAATATTTGATTAATTTTAATATAAATATATTTAAATAGATATAGTCTATACTAGAATATTACTGAATAACAATAAAATTAACAATCACTTAGTAATATTTACCTTTAAAAGCAACTGATCTTACATTATTTTAGTCTCGGAAAATCATGTTAAATTATCAACTTTTGATAATATTTTTATTTTTAAAATTACAAAATCTTTGAAAAATTGTAAAAAGGTTGTTATTGACTAGCCGAATATGTTATGCAATTGTAATGATAAATACTCATGATATGAGTAAATATAAATTAATCTTGCTAGACTTCGTAAATACCCAAAATACCTAGGTATTTATGAGTTTTGTTTATTTACTCAAATACCCAGGGTGTTTACTTCGAGTTTGAAATACCCGGGTTATTTTACATAAAATTTTATTTTTGCACTATTAAGCGACTTAATAGTGCAATACTGCATAATCACAGTGCATACTCAATAGTATACGCTAATAGTATATATAGTATACGCTAATAGTATATATAGTATACGCTAATAGTATATATAGTATACGCTAATAGTATATATAGTATATGCTAATAGTGCATACTCACAGGGATTATTTTTAATATCCCTGTGATATACGATTGAATATACTCAATGAGGTCAGTAACTAAAACAATTTTAACTTTTTAATAATTTGATAACGTAATGTGAGCAATCCAAGCAGTAGAATATCAGGCTGGCCTGGTGTGTTTCCACTTTGTTACGTTCTAGGTACCTTTTCACCTCAAGACGGGATCAGATTCCAGATCCCGAAACGTTATGATTTTTTGCTAATAAGTGATGGAAAGTTCCCGCAAAGATTAACTAAACAAGTTTTTTTTTTTTTTTTTTTTTTTTTTTTTTTTTTTTAAACCTAATCTACCTTGATTAGTACAAAAAATGTAAATACGAGTGAATTTTGAGGACGGTGAATGATTTAACAAAAAATATTTGAGGATTTAAAAACCAGTTTTTAAAATTCTAAATCCTGTTGAATGCTTCGAAAAGCATAATCGGTTTCATATTATAGGCCTACCACTAGCAATAACACAAACAAAATTATGATCCAGAAAAATGAGCCTATATTTATTGTGAAACTTCCCACCTTTTAAAGAGAGAAATCGTTATCAAATCTCTCAAGCCATGCAATTGTTCTGGTGCAAATGAAAACTTGCACCGTGAAGACAGCCTTAATAAATCTGTAAACTCCACACCTGGGGAATCTAATTTGTTAGTAGAGGGGTGGAACAATTCAGGAACAGCACCTATATGTTCTCCGGCTGTCGGACTGATATACTTTACCCCAGGCCCTGATTATCTTTTATAAACAAGGAATGTATATTACGTAATGCGATATAGGCTAAGTATAAATTTTAATGCATTGAAAAGTGGTCCACGTTTTTAAACAGTTTGAAAATCTTTTAATGAAATGTCAGAACAGGTGTCAATATATGATGTCGTAAAATGGAACTTAGTTATTAAAATGAAACAAATATTATTCGTTCATCCACATTCATAAGAAAATAAAAAAACGTAATTAATACATATTAGAATAGAATATGGACCAGATTTTTTCACTCCTAACTTTGACGATATCATAATATTGGACACTATAAATTAACAAACATAAATATTTAAAGATAATATAAATATAATCATATCAAGTTACTAATATACAAAAAAGTTGTAAAACCCAAACATACTTTAAGTTTTAATGATAAATCCAATAAAAATCTAAAGGAAAGGGGTTTTATTTTCAGATTTGCTATAAGTTGGCTTGCTGAAAGCGAATTTCATTGCAATAAATTCTAATTTTAGAAGCTATTGATTAAAAAAAGTAACCACTCTAGGTAGGCAGCCTTTAAGACTCGATAAATAAATATTATGAAATTAACGCCACCATGAAATCTACCAAAGGTTGCAGTATTTTATCCACTCTATTGTCTATAGGAATTTATATTACTAGGAGTACGCTTGTACCGCGCGTATGGGGATGAACGGCAACATAAGACCGCTAATCTTAGTTGACTAGGGGGCCCGTGCAGCGCTATGCGCTGCATTTAATAGAGTAGGTACCGGGTGATCAAACCTTGCTCCAGCATGGTAATAAACCGAGTTACTTTGGAAATAAAAATTAAATTATAGTGAAAATCAGATAACACCATATTGGTGTTTCATCAATCGATCTTCATCACTACTTAATTCTCCAACTTCCCATTATGATAGTGTTGGGATTACGTGGTTGTTCTTATGCCGGTATCTCTTAGGCCTCTGTCTAAACACTCTTATAAAATTTAGAATAAATTCATAATTTCTAGATCTAGATAGTTCAGCACACATAAAACATAAATGACAACAGAATAAAAATCAACATTTCATTACAGCTCATCCCCGTTGAGTTATGCAGCACTCACTGCGGCTGTTTTTGTAGTACCATTTGAGGTAGTCGTCGACATAGTGATTAAGTCCACATCACTATTTATAAAGAACTAAATCCTCTTTAACTTAATTTTCCATGGCATTAAAAAATTTAAATAAATAAATCACAAATATTAAGACAATCTACAAACATCTTTGTAGGTGTGGTCCATTTTGTTTTTATGAGGCGATATTTATATTTTGGTTAAAAATTTTCTTTACACAAACCATTTTTGAAATAAGATTGTTATTTATAATGGAGGTACGAATTTTTAAATTTTGTCTCTTTTTAAACTGGTGTTTAATATGTTAGCATTCTGCATTAAATTTTGTTATAGTATCATAGTTAACAAACAGGTTATTACACCGATAATCTATCCCTTTTCCTTAGTTCATAGCAGTTTGAAAACCCATGCACACAAATTTAGTGTTTTATATTTGTTGAGTTTCGTTATTGTTTCAATACCAAACCGACAACCTAAACAACACCCACGTCAAAAATCTCAATTTACAAACTTGCTTTCGTACAAAGAAATTAATTCGTCTAGGTTTAAGTTACTTAACCTATTTTTGTGCCCAAATACACGTAAATAAAAAGTTCAACTAAAATCTACCCTCTACATTTTCAGAAAAAGTTCAAACACCGCAAAAGACACTCCTCATATTAAAGTATGAAATTTATTGTGTTGATATTACAGTACAATTTGTATACAATTGATAGTTCAATTTCTTCTATTTAGCTATTAAAATGTGTTTTCTGTTTTACTATGAACAGCTGTTTTATTTCCCAATTCAATATAAATTGATTCCCATGTTAATCTTATGGACGAAAAATGAACTTTGGAGGCTTCCCGTGGGCTTCAGAATTAAAATATCAAAAATCTAAAACCTTATTGCAAAACTACGAACTGAGACCTTTCTTTTGACACCTCAAACTTTAAAATTGGTCCAGAAATAAGGGAGGAGTAGTGTTAACAAAAAAGGGCATCACGTATTATATATAGATTTAAATTAATGTTTTTTTCGGTCATTTGCCAGTTTAAATTTTTACAATATAATATAATTATTTTAGTACCTGAAGATTTTATTTTTATTATTGTTTGTTAATGCAAAATTTATGGTGCAAAAATTATTCATTACCTATTTAAAAAATTTTCATCAATATCAAATTATTTAGTACAGTATCACAACAGGCAGAAAATAGTTTCCATAACACATGCTTCCTCTATGTCTGACAAGAAACAAAAATAACACCGTTTAACGTAGCCTACAGCATCGTTATTTATTGCCGACAATGCATTTCTTATAGGAAATTAAATTACGTCTCATTACTTTATTAGTTTACAGAATAACTTCATAAACGAACTTGACCTGAAAAATTACGCCTAAAATCTACTGTGAAAGTTTGAAGTCGATCTGAGTCATTTTGCGGACGTTATCGTCGAACAAAAAATAGAGGTTTATCACTACAGTGAGGTTGTTAACAGTCATGTATGAGGATTCACTCCTCTTTGATCAGTTCATCCAATTAATAGGCAAGCAAATTTCTTTTCCTCCTTTTTTTCTCAGTTTGTGGGCATCGTAGAGGAAATCCGCGTGTACCGTTAGAAAGGTATCGTACTGTAGATGAGCAGAATCACATTTTAATCCACATTAAAATGTGAGGCTCCCAGAACTACGCCTCACAGGCTTTCAAAGTTTCATAGTTCATCTTATGGAAGAAGGGTAATTGATTGAATCATTAGACAGTTGGTATAATAACAAATGCTAGCAAGTCAGCAAGAACAGAAGTTTCAGTTATAAATAATTTTTTATGTATTGGCTCAAGATGAAGATTTGGGTGGAATTTCGGCTAGTGGGCGATCACTAGTTTATATTATTACTCCAGGATATTGTCTCCTTTTTTTGCATGTTTCGAGCATACGTTATAGTGATGGTTCGCATTATTATGAGCTTAAAATAACAACAAAAAAACTTAATAAATAACCAAGACGTTTTCTTGTATAAGTGGTGTGTTCTAGTTGGAAAAGTAAGACGATAGATTTTGAAGTTATTGACGCAGGCCGGAATCAATCGCGGTGGGTAGAAGTACTGTAAGTATAAGAACTCATCAAGGCAATGGATGATGCGTCCGTAATTTCCCCTGGGCCCTTGAGGTTTACAGCCCAGTCCTCTTCGCCCCGATACTTCCATTGCTTTCCCCCATATTGTCAATGATTTCATTGTAGTTTTCATCAAATAATTATTGAAGACATTCTACTCCATAGAAACAAATAGTTGCTTCTCAATAGCGATGTTTAAAAGAATTTTTTAATTTTATTCATCACTATATTTTTATATATCAATTTTAATAAATTTTATAAATTCCAAGTTCTCTTTAAAATTACGACTTTCTTGTAATGAAAATGAAATGAAGCAAAATATAGTTTCAAATGTGCTAAAGGTTTTGGTAAAAATGGATTTTTGACATCAGTTAAAATAATTTAAATTACGAGTACAACCGTTTAAAATAGGTAAAAAGACAAACAATTTGTTGTTTTGAATTTTCAATTTGGCTCAACAGGTTACCGAGAAAATAAAGCAAAAAATGTTTACTACGTTCTCATGGGGAATCAACAAAGCTATTTATTTATTTTACTTATTTATTTACAGAACTTAATCAAATTTCCCCACACAAATCACTGCTTTCCCCATTTTTATTAACGACTCCCTTGAGGTTTCCACCAGTCAAATACTGATTTTATTGTTTAAATTAAATTATACTCCAAGAAAAACATTATCGTTGCTTCTTCATTACGACGTTTTTTCTTCCTAGGGTTTCATGTATTTATCCTTTAGTACCAGGGGGATCGAGTGTTTGCTTGGCCAAGTTGTAAAACTTGTAAGACAAGCTCGTTCGCTCCGCTCAATCGATCACACAATGATTAACAAGTTTGTTCTCTACGTATATGAATTAAATTTGTTGAAAATGTAAAACATTAGTTTATTTCTAGAGTTACTATCCACTTATTACTGTTCCAGTAGTGCACACGTTGATCGAAAAAAATCAATTTCTTTCAGACATTGAAAAAAATAAAACTTCATGTGTATTTTTTTGTTTATATTATTTTAATACATTTCGTTAACCATTGTATCCTCCATGGCTTAACATAATATTTTTTAGTACAATATTGTGTCATGAAGTCACAATTAATTTTAGTACCAAGATGTGGAGCAATGGAAGCTATTCGGTATTCTAACGGTGTCCCGTTTCATCCATGTCTGCACTAAGTAACTCAGGGATTTAAGCTGAGCCCCGAGTTTCAATTAAGAGCCGATGTCGTCCGCTAGAGTGCAGCACCGACCACAAATCACAATAATGCTTTGGTTCCACCGGAGGATTTGCCTTTCAAGTGATCCTTGGGGGTAAAATATCCAGAAAATTAAGTTATAAAACACTAACCCCAATAACTTTTTTATTTGATTTAGGTTTGATGTTAGATAATTAATTTTTTTGTAGTTATGAATTAATCAGATATGTTATATGTTTTATATTATGTTTATATGTTGATCTTAAGTACAGTAGTTCAAATGAGAGTTACGAATATTACTTTAGATAGTTCATTTAACTTTACTTTAAATTTCTTCAAAACGGAACAACTTTATCGTTAACGTTTGTTGAATAAATAATTGGAGTTTTACAATTACCTTTACAAATATACCCTTAATTTTAAAATTAACATTGAATATGATTACCATCGAAGTAAAATTTTATCGCTTTTAGTTAAGTTACTAAAGACAAATTGAACCCGATGGCAACTGAAAGGCAGTCTTAACACCGAATCAAGTCAGTATATTTTACAAGTTCTTGTACTGTCCTTCCATGTTTAAATAAATTTTGTTGTTTTTCAGTATTTCTATGAAATATGTTTGGAATCTTAACGATGGAATCTTATTATAAGTACGTCGATAGCTTTAATTCTATAAGTTTTGTCTTAATTTACAACAAAAAATAGTTTGTGACGGAAAAGAAACTAAAAAACGTAGCACGTTAGACGTAAGGAAACTTAAAAAATATTTTTATGAAAAATTCTAGTCACGATTTACGGGGTTTCCCCAACGACTGTCACGCTTCTAAAGAGGGTCACAACTCCCAGTAATGGCTGTACGAGGGATCCCCCGCCAACCACAGTGCAGTGACAAGGGCTCTTCTTTATTGCAGTAACTCAGCTAAAGCCATTTATGGTCAACTCTATAGCCCTCTATGGTTAACAAATGTCTAGTCAAAACCAACAGTCAGTGCAAATGTAGTGTACATAATTAATATAAACTATTTTTACAGTAAAAGAATAGTTTTCAGTTTTTTTTTAAAGTTTTTAAAGAATAGTTCTTGGTATTTATAAGCATAAACTAATAATTGCTCAATCTATGTTATAAATTAAAATAATAAAAAATATTTAATTATGATTCGGATTATTTTTTTATAAATTGATTACAACCACTAAAAGAGTTTGAGGAGAATGTAAATATGACTTCATGAATTTAACTTTCCCACTTTAAGATTGGAATGTTATTTAGTTTTTCATTTATAAGCCAAGAGAAATAAATATACAAAAAAATGAAAACATATTCAGTAGTTTCTCTATAATATTATATAAATTCATTAAAAAATTTAGGAATTTTTCTAAAAATATCCACCCTTACATTTATAATGTAGTACAAGCTGTAATATTTATATATTCTTTTGTTTTATAATAAAATAACATTAAAATTTTCTAAATAAAAAATTATAAATAGAAGAATATCTATTTCCAATGTTGAATGGAGCTCAGCCAATCTTTTGAAAAGAAGAAAAGATTTTGTAACACAACTGAGTCAGTTAACGAATTCTCTTAGTGTAAACCAAATAATAAGAACTGTCTTACGGGACCAGTCCTTTAAACTGGGGTAATTCCCACAGGAACTCATCCATCTGGAACTATATACTATGGTCATAATGCCAACCATTATGTTCTGATTGATAATAATATTACACATTTCGTCATGTGCTTCATTACAGATTTTTTAATTGTGGTCAGTAATTTTTACCCTAAAATACGTAACAAAATATCTTAACAGAATATTAATGAAATGAAAATACTAATAATATATTAGTACTGACTTTTATGAATTACCTCTTCATGTAGACAAATCAAGGCAGACCCAGGTCACAGATAACATTAACTTTAATTATTTTATAGTTTATTTTAGTCAACTCCTACTCAACCACACATACTAAACTTGAGAATAAAAAATTTGAATGATGATGACCTTAACTATTTTGGTAACATTACAATATCTTAGATCAGGACACGATCAGAAATCGAGAAAAGAATACATTTTATCCAGTATATTTTTGGAGCAAATGAATTATATTGTAAAAACTTGTGTTACAGAATATTAAAGAGGAATACTTATATTTTCTCATCGTCAATGAAATGTTTATTTACAGATACGAATAGTTTTCAGAAATTTGCATGAAAAATATTCAAAAACATTGAAGTTTTTGTGTGATAATTATTCAAACAAGAATACACAAATATCGAGACGATAAATAAATCTTTCAGGAAGTTGGCGCCGGTCCGTAGCGGTGACGTAAGTTGGCTTTATTTCACCACAAAACACAGCCCAAATTGGCGGGAAATCAAGACGTCAATATTGGGCCTCCATAAATATGCCAGCGTTATAAACAAATGTGGAAAATATTTTGGTGTAAATGTTAAATGTATATATCTTGGGAACCTACGTTGCCGATAAAAAATAACCCCGAACTCTCAGTTCGGGTTAAGTTAAAAAAATAACTCTCTCTTTACTTTCTATAATACATGCCGATAAAAAAGATAATATTAGCAGTATTTTAATACATTATCTAGGTATTTTTTTTTCTATTTCAAAACTATTTTTATTTATATTTATATAAACAATAAAGAAAAAACAATCTTTCACATAGTTTGTCTGAGACGTCTAATTGGCCGATGGGGGTTTTATTGGTAAATTTAATAATAATGTAAAATGTATTTACGTTAAAATTTAAAATAAACTTTTCTTTAAGAGTCATCTTCATCTTTGGGCCAGTAGCCCATTGTTGCGCAGCCGGCAATGTGCATTCGGCTTTTAATGCAAAACATTAAAAAAAAGTAAAAATTAAAATCGATTTACTTTGCGACTTCACAGAGAGTAATATTTGTTAAGTTTTCAAAACTTTGATGTATGAGGGGCCTAATATAACTGTTCATCTAAACACTTACCAAGTTTAAAAAAAAATGGGTTGAAAAACGGCGTCCGAAACAGGGGAATAAAATACCACGTTTTAGCATAAAAGCCGTATGGTTAACATTTCCGACAACGCAACAATGGGCTACCAGCCCAAAGGTGAAGATGACTCTTAACAAGGGAAACATTTAAGGAAAGATATTAACCAGTCAAAATATACTAAATATACCCTTTAGATGTAATCTCAAGAGAGATTTTCATTTACCTAAGCTAATTTTACTGGTTGATTGTAAAATTAGTAGTATTTACAAATTAAATATCTTTAGTCTAGTGATATAGATATTAAATATTTCATTAAAGAAAACTCTACTAAGCATCTTGCGGTTATAATTAAACACAAACAATCCATTTGGGGGTGAAATTCTCTAAATTAAATACAAATTCAGATCACATAAAAAGTGTTTACATTAAATAAAGATATTCATAAAAATTAACCACCTGTGTTTAGGCAATTCTATTGCAAATAATGTTATGCTGTTTTAATCAAAAATAAAAAAGGGAGAAAGCGAACGGTCAGTGTTTTGGACGTTTCCGCTAAGAAATGTTTTGGCAGACATCGAGTACTGGATAAATAACAGAAGCCCGATACAAAACTTTCCCTTGACAGATTTTTATTTTAGAATTATATTTTAGTTAACCCTTTAAGTGATCATAGGCTTATCAAAATATTTGACATAAAGGCGTATTATACAAGTATTATAAGCATAAAGTAATTATAAAAGCATATTGTATATAGATGCATATATCAAATAGGTAATTTTGTTTATATTCTCAATGTAATTGTGTTTTAAGAAAAAATAAATTATATATAGAAAAAAAAACTTTGATAATATGACCATTCTGTCACAGTTTACATTTTTCTAACCAATAGATTGTAAAGTCAATTTTAACAAATAACAAATGCTTTATTTTTTAGGCATAGTTAGGACTATATAGTCCTCTCTACAACTCAACCTCAGTTTAAAATACAAGAATTTGGTAGCTTAAGTAAAACAAATTACAATAATCAAAAGAAACCTTAAAATATAAACGACATAATATAACAAATGAAAATAAAATTTTTTGACAAAAATACAGCATTTAGTTTTACACAATCACCATTTCAAACTTTAATTTTTAATACAATTTTGTGTATACCAAACAATTTATCTCAGGAATAATTTTAGTTTAAAATGATATTAAATAGTTTTTTTTTTGTAATTTTAATTTTGTTACATCCCCCACGAATCAACCGAAAGCAACCACTTCAATGATGCCTTAAAACGAGCACGACTGTCAATATTTCTCAGATCAGCTGGCAAAGCATTCCACAACCGAGATGCCGTTAAAATGAATGATTTTTTGTAAAATGACGATTTGTATGCATTTATATTTAGTAAGAGGCCATATACGTGGCAATACATGGCGATTTTCTCTCATACTTATATTGCCTGTAAAATTAAATATATTTGCAAGATAGCTTGGTTGACCATTTGATAGTAGGTTGTAGAGAATCATTAAAATATGATATTTTCTGAGTTCTAATAATTTCATCTGTAATAGTGCTTCTTAACATTCGGTAACATGATCATCCCACCTCAAATTAAAAATGAATCGAATGCAATAATTTTGCTCGTGTTGCAATTTATTTGACAGTTCTAAAGGTAAATCATTGTAAACTGGGTCACAATAATCAAAATAAGGGAATATTAAAGTCTTAACTAAAGTAATTTTAATATCCAATGGAAAATATAGAGCAAATTTCATCAAGCAGTGAATTCCTGCAAATACCTTTTTGCAGATGTGGTTGATTTGGCCAGACCACCCTAGTGTTTTATTTATTATTATTCCAAGATTTTTAATTTTATCACAGTAATCGAGAGGTAAACTATTTAATTTCAGTTTTGGCAGCCTATTTAAATCAACACTAGTCATAGTCTACTAGAACCAATAATAATGGTTTTAGGTTTGTCAGCATTTAGTTTCAATACATGGCGTACAGACCAATGTAATTGAATCAATGTCAATGTTAATACGATCAATAGCTTGATACATAGCAGTTTTGTCCAAGTGAGAGTATATTTTTAAGTCATCGGCATACAAATAGTATCTAGAGTTAGTTATCTCAGAACATACACTATTGATGTAAATACTAAACAGTAGAGGACCAAGAACAGAACCTTGGGGTACTACTCCTCTACATACGTTTCCAAAGTTTTAAGAAGTATTGTCAAATTTAACGTATTGTCAAATTTAACGTGTTGTCGTCTATCACTTAAGTACGATCTGAACCAGTCAACAGTACCATCAGACATACCTAGTGATTTTAGTTTTATCAAAAGTCAAAACACAGTCAAACGCTTAATAAAAGTCAAATAGTGTAAGTGAAGTTAGTTGACGGTTGTCCATAGCAAGTCTTATTTTATCCATAATGTGAAGTAAAGCCGTAGTAGTACTGTGATATTTTTGGAATCCCGATTGAAAATTGTTTAAGGCTTTTGTGTTTTCTAAAAATGAACAACCTGGTTCATGTAAAAAATTTTCAAGACATTTAGACAAAGCAGGAAAAATACTTTATTCTTCTATAGTCAGAAGAGGATTTAGGTGATGCAACTTTAGATAGGGGTCGAACAACAGCCATTTTCCACTGAGATGGAAATGTTGACTGAGCTAAGGATTTTAAGTGCTATTAAATGTATATTCAAAGACCAAGAACTAATCTATTGTTTGCACAAGTTTAACAGATATCCTGAATAGTTTCAATGTTACTTTGTTAAAATATAGAAGGCCCTACTAAAATGTATGGTAGTATTTTAGAAAGAGTAAATTTTTAATTTAAAAGCATTAATATTGGTTCGTATTTGATTAACAATACTATGCTTTTGAAGTAAATTATCCGACTTCACAAAATATACACGGTACCTTCGGATTACTCCCCGGGTAACATAACTAACAGAGTTAGCGAATAACCCTGCGTCGAAGGTGGCTGGGAATGGATGATAAGCGATAAGCCCGTATTGGACGGTTACAGCGCTATAAATGATATCAATTCTGTATTGTGTTTGACTGGACATTGTTTAGGTTCAAGTACTAGCGGTACTTGAACCTAAACAATGTGCAAGTATTGGTTCAAGTATTGGCGGTGCTAGGACTTAAATTTTGCATTAAAACAAAAACACAAAAATGTTCATATGTTTGTTTATGGAGACGAGATAAGTGTTTTAAAGTGGTTAAAAAGAGTTAATATAGACCGAATATTTACATTAGATTTACATTTCAAAATAAGAGTTTAGTATTCGTTGTTATTAAATTGAACTGAACTAAATAGTACTAGTTATATAAAAAAATATAATAACTTAATCTTGGTTAAATATAAAAATATAGCTAAATTAAATACCAAAACAGTTTTTTATAAAATGTTAAAAATATTCAATAGTGAACGACAGTTTATCTAATAGAAACGATAGGCCTAAAAGCAATTCAACAGCATTTTGATGAAATCCAAAGAACGTTGAAATCCTTTTAGGTGAGTAGTAAGCCTGTAAATAATTTGGGCTAAAACAATTCAAAACCTCTATGACCAGTTTCCTACTCAGAGGAATTCAGTTTCAAATAGGCTACTGGAGCACAAAATAACCAGTAAACTCAACAAGGAAATGGACAAATAAGTAATAGATTTTTTGTATTTATTAAATAAAGCTTATAAAAACCTTAAAAGTTTAATGGAAATCAATTATGATCACTACGACTTTCTAAAACTTCCTTGTGATTTATTGGCATTGTTTAAAACACATTGCTTGATAACGTTTCTTCCATGCAGCGTCCATCCTGGTTATTTTATGTTCATGTACTTTTTTCTGTTATTTTATGTGTCTATTTATGCTCGTTACAACGAAAAACCATTTTGTGTGTATATTCAACTCCATTAACATTTTTTTCTGATTCATGGTGAAACCCCATCCACAACACATAGAGATCACCTGTAATCATCTGTAAACCAGAAACGACTGTCAAAAACCGATTTGTCTAATTTATTTTGTGTATTGATTTTTTTCTCAACAATTGTCTTAAAAATTTATTAAATGGTTTAAAACCTATCCAGAGTAAAAATATTAATGCAAATGATGTTCATTATTGAAGTAATTGTGGGGGTGGCAGTTGTCTGGGGATATCACAAGAATCAAAGGTGACTCACTCTACTACTACGTACTATAAGTTGAGTTGAGTTTACTAGTACGTGTAACTCATATGGGAATAATTGTTGGGTAGCATCGTGGATTCTGTCTTTGTAACCAGTGAGGCGCAACGCTATTGGACAGTTACCAGGATCCCTTGTAAACTCAGTCCGGAATCTCCTTTTTGCATAGATTTTCTGTCAGGCAGTGGAATCTACGGGATCTATGTTTTATACAAAATAAAAGCTAGCTTAAAATTTGATGGTCTTTTATTTTTTATTCAAATAAAAATTCAAAAAGTCTTTTAAATTTAGAAGAAGAATTTTTTACATTTACAATGCATTAATATCTAGTGATAAAACATTTTAACAAATTTTATAAATAATAAATATAAATCTCACTGATAGCTATACTTTTTTTGTTATTTTGACTTCTTTATTTACATGCACCAATACAAAAAAAATCCGTGTTACATTGATTGATTTAGTTTACATAATTGGAAAAAAGTAATTTAGAAACAGTTTAAATTAAGGAATTTGTTAGTCTATGTTATGTAACAGAATTTTGCAAAGGGCATATCATAGTTCATGCAAAACCATAAACCAAACGAATTTCATCAATTTATCTTATCAAAATTTTAAACATTTTGAAAATAAACCAGGATGCATTGGCCTCAAGCTGCTGAAAAGATAAAAAAATAATACTTGATACTCGTAGATCTCCCACTAGTAGCACTGCCGTCGTCATTTTGGGCCTTCCTCAATCATTTGCCCCAAAAATATAGATCAGATCACGGAACTAAAAAAATTAAATAAAAACTTCATTTTATGGAGAATATCCAAAAATAGGTTTCCCATGTCATTCTTATGGGCTTTCAACAAAACCATTTATCTTATTTATTGACCTAACCTTATAAAATTTGGTTGTACTCAAGGTAGGATTTAACGTGTATTGGCTTACAACGCCTACGGTGGCAAACCCCCCATTCTCACCTCATAAGGTTTATGTGGTAAATATAAAATACAAGAATTTGATACAATTTGCAATAGAAATGGATTATTAAACATTTTTTAACAACACCCAATTGGAGCATACCTACATACTCATTATTACTATGGTGTTAATGGAAAAAAAATTTAATACATCTAATTTTGTTGAGAATTTGCCAAGTATGCAGGTTTGCTGCGGCAGAGATATTAAATAATATAGGCCTCGGTGTTAAAAACTCAGATGAATTGTAAAATGTACTAAATGAAAGTCACTTTTCAAATTGCAAAAACATACGGCTCAGTAAACCAGGTCAGCAGTTTTTACCACAAGCAATCAGCAACCCATGTGGGTGGAGGTTGATTTGATTGGAATATGTTATCCTAAATTTGTATAAAACTGGCGCGCAATGTTTTGCTGATGTATAGCAAGAAATAGCTTCCAGGATATAAATGTTCATTGCCCATCACTCTGTTTTGTATCGGATTATTTTCCCTGTTATATTAAGAAAAATCTGTTTTTTGGCTTATGTGTTTTTAACTGTTATTATCATTATTATAGTGGCTATGATTTATTGGAGATTAAGCCGGTATCCAAGGAATTCCTCCCAGGAAGAGCCCTCTTCGTCCGGCATTCGAGATGCAAATGCTTCGGCAGCAGCAGGACGATGCCAACGAGGAGGAAAATCTGTCCCTGGAGAAAATGAACGATCTTTTGAAGGAGATGGCCAAGGCTCTCCTTATTCAGAAGAACGTCAACAAGGCGATTAAGGACGGAATTCCGAAACTCGAGGATTTCCTTGGCGAAATCGAGGAATGCCGGAAGATCAGGCTGAAGGCAATGAAGCAGGAGCGCGACGTTGTGAACCGAGTTATGTCTGCTTCGCCTCAAGCTCATCTGGCTGAGTCCCAGACTCAAGCCAGAAAGCGAAAGAAGAGGCAGAGCGGTTCTTCGCCGGGAAGCCCTGAGCTTGTTGAGGTGGACTCGGTGCCGAGACCGGTTTTTGTCACTGCGGCATCGCAGACATCTCCTGTCCAGGCTACTGAGTCCGCCCCGGGCGCTGCCGTGATTCCAGCGGCTACTCCTGCAGAGGTTCCTGCTCCGGCGGCTAGTCCTGCCTTGGCAGCAAACTCTGCCTCAACACCTTTGGGGGGCTGGAAGACGCGCCTGTCTAAGAAAGAAAGGAGGAGACAGAAGCAAGCGGAGGTGGCTTCGAAAAGTGCGTCGAGGGTGGAGCGGACGCAAGTCTCAAACCCGGTTGGGGAGGCCTCTGGCAAGTCTGTCAGAAAGCCTAAACAACCCAGGCCTAAGAAGCCCAGGACGGAGGCAATCTTGATCAAGCCCTTAGGGGGGCGATCTTTTGCCGATGTTCTGGGTCAGATTAGATCGCAGGCCAAACCGGAAGAGACCGACACCGTTATCAAGTCTATTCGGCGAACCCAGAACGGGGATGTCCTCCTCGAACTGGGGAAGTCGAGTGACAAGATCGGTTTTGCCGCTTCCCTCAAGACTGCACTTGGGGACAAAGGCTCAATCAAGGCCCTAGAACCGAAGTGTTCGGTCGAGATTCGGGACCTTGATGCCCTCTCCACCGAAGAGGAGGTGACCCGTGCGATCCAGGCGGCACTCCCGGAGATACCGGCTGATGGAGTGAGGGTATGGCTGACTAAGCCCAACCGAAGTCAACTCCGGATGGCTGTTGCTGAGATGGGCGAAAAGCACGCCAATAAGCTGCTTAGCCTTCAGCACCTCAGAGTCGGTTGGGTCAGTTGCAGGCTCAAACGGAGGGTGGTAGTTTCGAGATGCTTCCGCTGTCTCGGTTTCGGCCACTCCTCCCGAAACTGTAAAGGGCCCGACAGGAGTGCCAACTGCTTCCAGTGTGGAAGCCAGGGCCACAAACGTAAGGAATGTTCCTCGAGCCCCTCCTGCTTCCTCTGCAAGGATTCAGGCTCCAGTGCCCTCGGTCACTTACCCGGGTCTGGTCAGTGCGGTGCCTTCAGAGCCGCACTTGAACAGGCAAAAGGCAGCGGCCGGTAATTCGCATCCTCCAGGCCAACCTTCATAGATCCTGGGGAGCTGATAACCTTCTAGATCAGCTCGCCCGAGAACTTGGTGCTGACGCGCTCCTTATCAGCGAACAGTATCGGGACAGAGACCCAAACATTTGGATCTCGGACAGCCTCGGTACTGCTGCATTTTGGGCACGTAATACACGAGATGTCTTGGTGCGGAGTCACGGGCGCGGCCGAGGATTCGTCTGGGTTCGGTGTAGGGTCGTGACTATCTTCAGTTGCTACCTCACACCCAACGAGGCCGTCCAGGACTTCCGCGACAAGATAGATAGCCTAGAGGAGTGCGTTCTCGGCACCACCGGGCATGTCGTCGTTGGTGGCGATTTCAATGCCAGGGCCGTCGAGTGGGAATGCCCTCTACCAGCTCCCGGGGGAAATACATCCTGGATTTCATCGCCAGGGCCGGTCTTGTCGTCCTCAACCAGGGCGACACACCTACTTTTCGGCGCCCCGGGCAGAGAGGCACGATCCCTGACGTCACCTTTGCGTCTGAGTCGCTCCTTCCGAGGATCTCTGGCTGGAGGGTTGTGGAGGACTACACGGGTAGCGACCACCAATACATCGTGTTTGACCTGCATGATCAGGCAAATCGTCGAGTTTCCGCATCTCGGGAAGGGCCACGCCGGTGGAACACCAACAAACTGGACGTGGTCAAGTTCACCGAAGTCATCTCTCGGGGAGCGCAGGGGAATCCTGGTGAGGCTGGAGCCGAGGCACTAGTAACATCCACGATGGAACTTATCGTCTCGGCCTGCGACCAGTCTATGCCGCGAAGGAAACCCCGAACAACCCGTTTACTGGTGGACTGAAGAGATTGCGGAACTCAGAAGAACATGTTTAAGAACTAGACGAGCCGCCACTAGAGCGAGAATTCCCGCAGACAGAGTTCGTAAGTCGGAGGCCTATAAAGCTGCGAGAAAATCTCTCCGCCAGGCTATCAACAGGAGCAAGGCGAATAGCTGGAGGAGACTTCGTGACGACGTTGATTCCGACCCGTGGGGCCTGGGTTACAAACTTGTAACACAGAAACTCGGCGCCCGCTCTCCACCTTCCATCATGGAGGGCGCCACCATGGGGAGGATCGTCGCTGCGTTGTTTCCTGAACATCCACAGCGACCGCCGGTTGACTTCGGACGGGTAGGGGACGTTCCACTTTTCACTTTCGAGGAGCTGGAAACTTCCGTTCTCTCCCTGAAGTGCAACAAGGCTCCTGGCCCGGATGGGATTCCCAGTGAGGCTTTAAGGAAAGTATTTTCAATCAACGCTGACTTGTTGTTGAGAATGTACAATGCCTGTTTGGTAGAAGGGGTGTTTCCGGCTCCCTGGAAAACAGCCAGGCTTGTACTGATCAGCAAGGGCAAAGGTGATCCCGAGCTGCCGTCGTCCCACAGGCCTCTCTGCATGTTGGACACGGCTGGGAAGCTGTTCGAGAAGCTGATCCGTTCCCGCCTGACTTCTGCCGTGGAAGCTGCCGGGGACTTATGCCCCCGTCAGTACGGCTTCAGAAAGGGACGGTCAACGATCGACGCTGTCACCGAAGTTCAGAGAGCTGTGGAGAGAGCCGAGAGCCACAACCATTTCTCCCGCCGAGTAGTGCTTCTTGTTACGCTTGATGTCAAGAATGCCTTCAACTCGGCGAGGTGGGTCGATATGTTGGATGCGCTTCGCAACACCTTTCGTATTCCTGCATATCTGTTGCGGCTCATCGAGGATTATCTACGCTCTCGAAGCCTGATTTATGACACGAGGGACGGAACGCGGACGATGGAAGTCACTTCTGGTGCCGCACAAGGTTCAATACTCGGCCCGGATCTCTGGAACGTTGCCTATGACAGCCTCCTGAGGTCCGAGATGCCTGAGGAAACCACTTCTGTTGGGTACGCCGATGACGTCGCAGCTCTCATTGCTGCACGCAACGTTGAGCTGGCCCAACTGAAGTTGAACCGAGTTATGCGGGTGGTCAACAACTGGATGTCCGATCACGGTCTCTCACTTGCTCTCAGTAAGACGGAGATCGTGATTCTTACGAAGAAGAGGATCGACACCGTCGTCCCGTTTCGAGTGGGAAGGGAGGTGGTCACATCAACTCGTGCCGCCAAATACCTCGGGGTTATGGTGGACACCAAGTTAAGCTGGAGGGATCAGATCTTCCGTACGGCGGACAAGGCCGCTAAGGTAGTGACTTACCTTAGTAGGCTGATGGCCAATGTCGGGGGTCCCCGATCCAGCAGAAGACGTCTGTTGATGTCCGCGGTCCAGTCCGTGCTTCTTTACGGGGCAGAGGTGTGGGCAGGCGCTCTAGATAAGGAGTGCTACAGGTTGCGACTCGCCCGGGTTCAGCGTCAAGCTGCGCTCCGGGTGTGTTCCGCCTACCGTACAGTGTCCGAGCCTGCCGTCCTGGTGGTCGCCGGAGTCATCCCTGTAAAGCTCTTGGCAGGGGAGAGGAAAGCGATTTATCAGAGACAAGGCGAGATCGGCAAGGACACGGCAAGAACAGAAGAGAACCCCCGAACCTTCCAGCAGTGGCAACACAGCTGGGAGCACGACACCCGAGGACGATGGACTGCGCGACTTATCAGGCAGGTCCAACCATGGTTGGAACGGCGGCATGGGGAGGTGGACTACTACCTGACCCAATTTTTGACAGGTCACGGCTATTTTCGGTCGTACCTGAACCGGATGGGAAAGACCGGTTCACCGGACTGCATTTATTGCCCGGGTGTTCTCGACGATGCGGAACACACATTCTTCCGCTGTCCCCGTTGGGAAGGGCCCCGCCTGGAGGCCACACAAATCTTTGGTGCATTTTCGGTGGACTCGGTCTGCCAAAAGATTTTGGAGGATGAGGGCAACTGGGATTGTTTGTCACAGTTCGTCCGGGGCATCCTCCTGGAAAAGAAAACCGATCTGGACCGCGAAGTGGCTCAGATCCCTTGATCGAGCGGCTGGATAAGGAGCGAGCCCCACGGGCGTAAGCCAAATTTAGGCCTAGCCTGACGTAATGTGACAAACAATTCCAGGTTTAGATTCCTAAAGAGTAGAGGAGGTTTTTTAGTGGGTAAACCCGTTTTTAGGGGAGCCCCACACTACAGGCTGGCCACCTGTGTGCGTAATGCATTTTTCCGCCTCTCCCTCAAAAAAAAAAAAAAAGATTTATTGGAGATTATGTATAAAAAATCAACCATTATTAATATAAAACAATTAAATATACACTACATATAAATAAAAATTAGCTGACAACGTTTCAGACCCATTGTACTTTTTACAACCTTCAAACAGCCTTAGCTTGTTTTCAACTTAGACCCAATAAGTTGAATAATATAAATATCTGTAATGAGACATAATTTTTTTACCCAATTTTTATATTGCAGAAAAGAGCGACATTGTACCGGCTTTGCAATTACTAGAGATCCCAAAGATTTAGAGGGCTCATCATTGGTAAATTGTTGATTATGACATTAAATGAGCTTTGTACATCCACATGAGTACTTATTTAATATTATTACATTAATCTTAGTTATCCTGTATTAGAATTTTGTTCAAAAATTCACGTTCCTTGATAATCAAAGTAAATATCAGTCATCAAATTCCAAATCCAGAATAATTGTGTTAAAATATCAATATTGATATTTCAACCTTATTGCTATTGTATGCCAATTGCCTTTATGGCTTTTCCCGGAATACTTCGTAACTCTTTTGTATATATTTGTTTCTTGAGCATCTGATCAAACTAAGATTCGTATAAATAACTTATCATCTTACGGCTGTGTATTAAAAACCGAAGTTTTTAGCAAAACTTTTGATATTGAATAGTTTTCATAAAAAAGAGTTTTTTTTAAATATTTAATGTAAAGACGATAAAATATAATTTTTTTTTATAGACTCATACCAACACCTAGAAAAAATGAATGTAAAAACGAGTAAATCAATGCCTCATTAATGGATGCACTGAGTGGATCTTAAATACATTCACACTATTATTGTAATCCCTAGACACATTAAATTTGTAACAAAACCTTTTAAATTTGATAAAATCTTTACCCACAAGAGAAATTATAAATAATTTTAAGACGAACAACTGAATATGAAGAAATGCAAACTATTTATCCATTAATAAAAAAATAAACATTCATCAATGCTTTCTAAAAAATATTACGATTAGTTTTAATTTAAAGCCTTTTGCAGCTGGAATCAATTAAAGTGGGATAAAGATTAAACTCTAGAAGCCTATCAATAAAGCTTTGAGAATCAACAGCAAAAAGCCAGTAAATTTTCATCAAAGTGTTTTTTATCAAAGCACTGTTGACGATTTGTTAGTTGTAAATGCGTTACATACAAAATAAATTTTCACTAAACAACTTCAAACTTTTCACAAATATTTATTATCATAAAATGTTTTTGAGAACTTTACATTTATTTTACATTTGAGAATAATGTTCTTTTGAATAATGTATGATTTGTAGTTTTATTTTCGTGTTGTATAAACTAAAAATAATATTAACTTCCACACTTATTGATTCTAATAAATAATAATTTTTTACAATACCTTTACTTATTCAATCCAAATATTTGTTTTTAGATGACTACGGGACGTAAGTCCCATTTTCAAATCTTGGGTAAAAAAAACTGTCAGTTTTTACCTTTTGACGCAAGATTTTAAAATGGGACTTACGTCCCGAAACTAGTCATACGAAGAAAAAAATGATTAAGGAATAAACGTATTGTAACCTATATTATTCATTGTCATCATCAATCCAGGGGGCAAACATGAATATATTACTGATTCTGTTATATACAAATTTGAGTGTTGATTGAGTGGTAGTAAAACATGTATTTAAAAGTATGTATGCTTGGTCACAACATTAACATCCGAAACATTTTGTGAATTCATTAAGTTTCTGTGAGCGTATCTTCTTTACGTGAACAAGTAACTGATTGGCTAACTTATTAAAGTTTTTTTATAAAAAATCACCAGCAACACATGAAGAGTGGCTATTTATCTTGTCGAAACTTAATTTAAATTAATAGAAAATTAATGCATGTATTGGTTCCCTTCAATGGTTATCCAGTCAGGGCCGTTCTCAAAATTTTAGTTTAAACTTAAGCTAAACCTAAATGTCAGTTGAATATTTATAGTTTAAACTTACACTAAATCTAGATTATACTTCATCAGCTTGACAATTGCGTGTGCAAATGTCTTTTTATAAAGCTAGACAAGACGACAAGCTCTCACTGACTGAGTCGAATACTCGTCACTAATTCTCAAACTTCCCGGTGTAGAGTTAAAGGGTTAATTTCAGATCAAAATAGATCTCACTTGTTTTACCCTGATACACATTTTAAACAACCACCAAATAATACAACTATAATAACACTGTTTATAGCATAGAATTGCTTATTGCAAGCTAGGTTTTACCCGTGACGTTTATGAGAATATTCCTTTGTAATATGTTTCTCACTACACAGACTCTACCTATGTAATATTAATGTGATAAAGGGCGATAAACCGAGCAACAGAGACAGTTTAATCAACAATCCCCGCCAGACTTCACATAAATCAACAGTCCCTGGACAACGCAGCGCAACATGGCAGTGAGCGGGAGAGGTTCATGACCGTATCATGTGACCGCTGTTTAATATTACTAGTGTTCTTCTAGATATCGAGCAATTATAATTGAATAAAACATGTTATTGCATTGGATATAAATGCTGTTTAGTTCTTAATCAGTTACACTTAAGCTTTTATCCTATATATTTATCCTAATGGAAACATTCAAAATTTCAATGATGAATTGCCCCTTTATTAACTCTGATTTTCATCAGTGTTTGGCGGAAACAAGAGATATCGATCCTATCGAACGGTGCCAAAAACTTGAATTTCTTTTGAAAATCTTAGGAGGAGTTGTAATTAAAAATTCCTCATTAAATATGTTTGATATCGTATAAAAACAAAATGACAATACACATGCACTGCATATTAACTAAAAAAGATCGATTATGTATTAGTTAATAAATTACTGTTACCTTAAACTACTATCAGTCCACATAAATAATATTTCATTAGACTCATTACTTAATTTCTAATTAATAACAACTAACTGTTAATGATGATGTATACAAAAATTTTATTGATACAATTTAGTCATGACTCAAATGTTCAATATCGGTGCCAACAAGTCTGTGCGGTGACATAAAGACATCGAGGTTCAGTCACGAAGGCTAGCCTCAGAGGAATGACGTCATCATTCATATTTGTATATGAGATGACGTCACCCGAGATCTAGATGGGGCCGCTGGTTTGTGAGGCCAGAGCCTACCACTGAGCTATCGCCGCCGTCGTATACCGAACAAATGGTTAGTAAACAGTTTGTCCGCCGGGTGTCCACAATGTAAAGGATCAATTTAAAAATTTAAATTTCTCCATTAAGATTGTAAATTGCTAGAATAAGACTATCAGTGATTGGGTGTTCATGTTTATGAAAAAAGGAAAAATTTTAACAAGTTCCTCTCTTCTTATGAAACTTTGGAGTATGTTCCATGATTACCTTTAAGGAAATATCCTACAGTGTCTTTGGTAATATACACCAAAAGACTAAACTATCTGCTAAAATTGCATAATTTTTGAAAATTCAAACTCATCATATTTTTACATAACTAATTAATCTTATGTCTTCAGTTTTCGAATTTCGTGGTGGCAAAAATACTTTTGTGTTATGCGTACATTCGCTTTATGCGCTTGTACCTAGCAATAAAAAGGTTGTCCACCTTGATGAAAAGATTATATGCCTTCATCTGTTTAATTTAATCCATCAGTGGAAAGTTACTCCTATCCCATAAGAATTTCCGGGATATCACGCAATTTCGACGGAGTGTACTGTTTATATAGTTTGTTAATTCAATGCTACACGACCTCCAATCCTGACATAATTAGTTAACTAAATTCCACTTAACATGTATGAGGAACTTTTAATATAACAGGTTCGAGGATTTTTTAATATCATGACTGAAATTTTTAATTGGACATAACTGTTTAGAACTATCGTGTCTACCACTACGCAGAGAAAACTAACATTTAACATTGTAAAAATGGAATCTTAGTTAGTAATTATATTTAGTTCAGCTTTGATTAAGATATTACTATATTTTACTGTAATGTTGATTGTAAATCTATATTTAAAAAAATCAGGTAGAGACCATTAGACATACATATAATGCCAAGCCATTAAAAGTAGATAACAACATCGCTCTTTGCAGAGGAATCAAAGTCCCACAACCGCAGGGCCATTGCTATTGAGCCCTGGGTACAAAGTCCCAGAACCGCAGGGCCATTGCTATTGAGCCCTGGGTACAAAGTCCCAGTACCGCAGGGCCATTGCTATTGTGCCCTGGGTACAAAGTCCCAGAACCGCAGGGCCATTGCTATTGAGCCCTGGGTACAAAGTCCCAGAACCGCAGGGCCATTGCTATTGAGCCCTGGGTACAAAGCCGGGCTGATCATCCGGTTGATTAGCTTAAGGATCTCTTAGGAATTCGGTCTCTAAGGAGGCAGTTTTCTTTGATCTCACAATGGAAAAGAATTCCTCTGAGGTACAATAGAAGAAGATTATGTTAAATGTACAAGTCATTAAAACTATTATTTCATGTTTAGAATTTATTATTTATTTTTGCAGTCGTTAATATAATTGCAAGATATAAATCCTACTGCCCTTAAACTAGCGACATCCCAAAATAGTAAATAGAAAAATATTTTTCATCACACTACATCGAAATCACCTGTTTTCGACCCTCACTTCTACCAACGAAACACATGTTTTGCAGGCCTAGGCCGGCAAAATTTTCCGGCCTAGGGTGGTAATGGAAACGGTTTAACAACGATTTAACAACGATTTAACAACAACAACAACAACGAATAACAAATCAGTGACGTAGTTAGTAGTTCGGCTGATAGCAACTGTTAAATATGTATGACGTAGATCGGAAAATAGTGCTTTTCCCTTGGAATCAGCTGTAGTCACTTACCGTTAGAGTATTAGTTTTGGTGGCCTTAGCTGATGTGAAGTGGTTGCCCAGCAACCAGAAACTAAAGCAGGACATCTCGCTAGGTTAGTTGAATTTGAGATTAAGTTTTGTTTGTTATGAAGGAAAAAGTATTTTTTTCACTTGTTTAGAATTTATTAAATTGTGTTGTGTAATGAAAAATATCGTTCATAACTCGGGCCGAAAGCGTTTTGCCAACCCTCGATCGTTTCAAGTTCTCGACTTCGTCTCGAACTTGAAACACGATCTCGGGGCCGGCAAAACGCCACTTTCGGCCCTTGTGACGAAATATACTATAGTATGGTAATTTTAATTATAGAAGAACCCAGAGTTTGTTTAAAATATTTGCAGGTTTTCTCATTAACTTAGTATTTCATTAACTGTAATATAGCGTTACCCTTTACCATTACCGTTACCCTTGAGACCAACTTTTAATACACTTTAAAAAAGTTTATAAAGATGGATTAGTCATAAAATTAATGGCTTTTTGTATAAGATGAACTCAAACACGACTAAGCTGAACTAAGTGGAAGTACTTTTACATTTACATCTTAAACTATTTCGGAGCATAATGAATTGTCCAGACCAAATTATGTAGTGAATTAACAGAAAATTTTCCTCTCTTAATGGCGGTTTCCTGTTATATATTTAACTTATATTAATCCTTACATTCCAAGTTGATTTAAAACTATCAGAGGAAAATAGCTATAACCATTAGTAATTAAATATATTTGTGTGGCATAGAAAAAGTATAAAATAAAGCAGGTAATTGTATTATATTAATAGTGTTTTCAAAATACGTATGGTTATTGAAATGAAGAAAAATTTTCCCTAGTTATGTACTTACAATTACATTATATACTTCCATAGCGTTGTAAATGCCACGTGTATAATAAATCACATCAGGGGTTGCCTCAGTTGACAAATTCGGAATAAGTGTCAACAATAATCGTACAATCTTTATGTGTGAAAAACATAAACATTCAATCTATAATTTGTTTCACAACTAGTTTTCCTCTTTATTTTTATACATCTTATCACCTAACCAACATTGATAAAGTACTAACTTGTTGTAAAATGTAAAGTATATTAATTGTTGATTTTCCACATACATATTTTATTTTTTGTTAAGTTTGTACTGTTTTAAACCTTAAAAACTGTTGTGTTTTAATAGGCTATTATTATTGTTGTTAACTAGTTTTAAGTGGGACTCAGTGCATAGTAAAATCTCAATCTCAACCAAACTTGTTATTTACTATTTATTAATATTAATCACCCTATTTAAGTTTTAATTATGTCTCTTGTACTGTACTAATGCTTTGTACCTTTGTGACTTGGTTTATTTCACTGCATGTATGACTTTGTCAATGATATTTATGTATCCTTACGACAAATAAATTTATTATTATTATTATTATTAACATTCGGTGTTTTGCAGAAATTTTAAAAATTATCTAGTTGGTTGAACTTTTACTAAAATGTACCTAATATTCTTTTGAAAAATACAGGTAAATTTAACTAAAGATTCACTAAAGAAGAGTTCTATGAAAAGGGCGCTTAAGAGGTGGTGTTCAGCGGGTTATTCACCAGAAACTCTTCAGAGGATTGTGATCATAAATGTGGATATGGCTCATACAAAATAATCATATATATTAGTTTCAAATCTCTTCATCGAAAATGCAATTGAATATAAACCACCCATATAATCCAATAGTGTGATGAGACCAGCTTTACCGAATCCTCTTCCAAAGCTTGCTTACTGATAATTTTAATAAAATACTTCCTGCCTGTTATGAAAGTTTCAATTAAACACGAAAATCTAATTACTATAAGCAATTCAATATTGTAAAAATACGCTTTAAAATTTATTTTATAAAAAAGTAGTTATATTTAAACTCAATTCAATTTTTTTTATAATTTTTTGTACTTCAGTTACAACTTCCTTATTGAAATGTTCGCGATCATTATCTATTTTAAATAACGTATTAATGTCTACTAAATATTTGATTGGATAACATACTTTGCAAAAAGTTTTTACCACTTTCCAGACGTTTAGCGCCCTGTTAAAATTAACTGAGATCTTAAATAGTCTTTTCTACGATGAAGAAATATAAAAATAAGTTTGAAAGAACAAACTTTCCACTAACTTATTACTTATCAGAGGGATAAGGAGATAAAATAATTCTTAAGTAAAAGTCATATTATATAAAACTGTATAAGTTACTCTTAAAACTTTAAATAAAATCCATGGCCATTTTCGGTTAGTTTCTTTTCATATAATTCCACTCTTAGCACTATTCCCTAATTATTTGTTATTTAATTTAGACTAGAAATCGCCTCTTGGTTGAAATTCAACCAACATTTTTCATTCAGTTCGTCTGGTCCAAATTAGTCAAAACAATTATAACCAAAGCTTCTGTTCTTTCAGATTTGCTAACATTTGTTATTACAACAGCTGTGGAATGATTCAGTTAATTACCTTCTCTCATAAGATTAACATTGAAACTTTGAAAGCTTGTAGGGCGTATCCCCGTGGGCCGAGGTGAATTTAAATGCAATTCTGCTCATCTATAGCCCAATACCTTTCTAACGGTATGCGCGGATTTCTCCAACGATGCACACAAGCTGAGAAAAAAGGAGGAAATAAAACATGCTTGCCTATTAATATATAGATTATCAATTTATTTTATATTCTTATATTTTTTATAAAACACAAAATTTAAATTTCCTTACATAATTTTATTTTATATGTTTTGATACATAAAGCTAATAATTTTTTATTTATCAAATTTTTCATTAGTCTAGTTATGATTGCAGAACCTCAGTTTGTAAATGTATCTTTAAGGCTAATGAAAAATATCAACCTAAATAAAAAATAAAACATTATATGTTATTGTTTAGTAAATTGTTGCCAATATTTTCCATCACTGATTACTAAACAAAATTCACGACGTTTCGGGATCTGGAATCTTATCCCGTCTTCAGGTGGAAGAACTACCTAGAATATAACAAAATTAATAAAAACACGCCAGGCGAACCTAGAGAAGTCCATAGCCAAACATGAAAACAGAAAAGGCAGTCACAAAATTAAATAAAACACCAATAAATTGAAAAAAGGTCAAACAGCTTTGAGCTTTAAAACTGTCTGAGCTTAAAGCTGTTTGAGCTTTTTCAATTTATTATTGTTTTATTTAATTTTTGTGACTGCCTTTTCTCAGGTTTGGCTATGGACTTCTCCAGGTTCGCCTGGCATGTTTTTACTATCTTTGTTATGTTCTAGGTACTTCTTCCACCTGAAGACGGGATCAGATTTCAGATCCCGAAACGTCGTGAATTTTGTTTACCAATCAGTTATGGAAAATGTCCGCAACAATTTACTAAACAATAACTTTAACTCACCATCACCAACAACGAATTATGAGCAAGGAATAAATAACATTATATGTTATTACCTTAGTTGTAAATTAGTGTATGATTGATGTTAAAGAATCATAAACAATGTACGTATCGTTAGCAATAGTATCGTAGTTACAGTTGTGTGATCCTCATAATGGCTACAGAAGAAAAGAAGGTAAAATAAAGACTGCAGAGCGTGAAAACTAATATGTTTGAAAAAGTGTCGTTTCCAGCTCTATTCAAGTTTATTTAAGGGCGTAATTTTCACAGAAAACTCAATTCAACTTTTGAAAAGAAAGACATGGTGGTATTTAAACCTGTGAAATGGTATTTAACTTAAGGCTTTGAACAAAGAATCACAAAGAGAACCTTAAAAATGGTTTATTGATGGTTTTACTGTTGATATTGCTCTTCTCCAAAATGCCCTTGTATTTATTTATTTATTTATACAGGGTGTCCCGGAACTCTCTGGAACGCTTTTGTATATTTGTTCCTTGCATCGAGACAAGAAAAAATCATCATACAAATAGGGGTCTAAAATCCATCGTTAAGCCGCTAGCCGCCATTTTGTTTTTTTCACATAATAATTTTTATTTTCGTAACGGATGGTTGTATTCAGTTCATATTTGGTATGAATCTTTATCATACCAACGTACATTTTTAGGAAAAAAATGAATTTTTTCCACTTCATATTTTCAAAATGGCGGCCATTTTAAATTTTCAAACTCAAATATCTCAAAATCGGTAAGTTTCCTAAAAATTTTACAAAATACAAAAAAGTTGACAAATTAAATTATCTAAACAACGGTACCAAATTTGTAAGGATTTGACAACAAATAACAGAGTTATTGAGATTTTTCTTGAAAAAAAAAACATTGATTTTACGTTATAATCAATGCAAATTAAGGCCATTTTGATAGAAAAATTGCAATAACTCCGTTATTTGTTATCCGATCCTTACAAATTTGGTACCGTTGGTTAGATAATTTAATTTGGCAACTTTTTTGTATTTTGTAAAATTTTTAGGAAATTTACCGATTTTGAGATATTTGAGTTTGAAAATTTAAAATGGCCGCCATTTTGAAAATATGAAGTGGAAAAAATTCATTTTTTTCCTAAAAATGTACGTTGGTATGATAAAGATTCATACCAAATATGAACTGAATACAATGATCCGTTACGAAAATAAATATTATTATGTGAAAAAACAAAATGGCGGCTAGCGGCTTAACGATGGATTTTAGACCCCAATTTGTATGATGTTTTTTTCTTGTCTCGATGCAAGGAACAAATATACAAAAGCGTTCCAGAGAGTTCCGGGACACCCTTATAATTAAATGACATGGTGTGGTCAAAGATCTTTGCCCCTGATATATCTCAGTTTTTTAGTTAATTTTATTTATTTTTGTAAGATAAAAAAATGTCAGATATAAAGATGTTTTTACTTAAATTTTACACAAATTAAATTTATGTATTAAGTATATTGTATTCATTAGTAATTTACGAACGTGTGTTAACTATATTTACAAGACTTGTATAAAAATTTAAAGAAATTTGATATATATAATAATTGTCCGTAGCTATAAAGTTTCAATTAGTTTGGTAACATGATCCAGACAGTGAAAAACTGTAGTTGGAACAGGAACAGGATATCCACTTTGTGATGTGTCGACTCCAATAAGGGAGTCACAAAGGTTCCCGCCGTCACTGTTGACTTTGGTCCCCCATATACTTGGCACATTGGGCCTTTTATTATACTTTTTTAAATGAGAAGTTACAATAAAATTAAATAAAAGTCACTTTTAAATTTAATTTGAGACTTGACTTAGAAATAAGATAGCTTCTTAGCAACCCTAATTATTAGATTTAATGGTTAGCTCCACTTTCGTCTAATAAAAGGGTTAGTAAGAAACTATCTTATCAACTTTATTGACAGCAAATCTGAATAAAGTGTAGAATTAAAATTTGAAATAGCTTTTAATTAATTTGATGTAAAAAACTTCTCACTCAAAGCTATTTAATCGGAATAGTTAAAACCAAATTCAAAATCGTTGCATTATTTTGAGATCTTAAACGAGTAAGAGTCACATTAAAATAAAGTTCTTGGCCAGTGAGGATTCGGAATTCAATGAAAACAGTGTTGTAATGGGTCCATCATTAATCAATTGTTCCATGAGAAGGATAATTGATTGAATCATTAGACAGCTGTTGTAATAACAAATGCTAGCAAGTAGTCAGTAAGAACAGATGTTTCAGTTATAAATAATTTTTAATGTATAGGCTCAGGGTGAGTTTTTGGGCGAATTTCGACCAGTGGGTGATCACTAGTTTATATTTACTCCAGGATATTTTCTCATTTTTGGCATGTTTCGAGCATACGTTATGGTGATGGTGCTCATTGTTATGACCTTAAAATAACAACAAAAACGAAATGAATAATAAACACGTTTTCCGTATAAAACTTAAAAATCTAAAGCTTGTTTTATTTTACGTTACCTATTTTTGTGGCAACAGTTTTCAAGTGGTGTGTTCTAGTTGGAAAAATAAGACGTAAGATTTTGATTGGCAGGGCCGAATCAATCGCGGTGGGTAGAAGTACTGTAAGAATAAGAACTCATCAAGGCAATGGATGATGCGTCCGTAATTTCCCCTGGGCCCTTAAGGTTTACAGCCCTGTCCTCTTCACCCCGATACTTCTATTTTTTCCCCCATATTGTCAATGATTTCATTGCAGTTTTCATCTCTAATAATAATTAAAGACATTCTACTCCATAGAAACAAATTTGCTTCTCCATAGCGATGTTCTTAAAATAATTTTTTCCATATAAATGTTAACAAATTTTATAAATTCCAAGTTCTCCTTAATACTAATTACGACTTTCTTGTCATGAAAAGAAAATGAAGCAAAATATAGTTTCAAACATGCTAAAGTTTTTGGTAAAAATGGATTTTTGGCATCATTTAAAATAATTTAACTTATGAGTACAACCGGTTAAAATAGGTAAAAAGACAAACAATTTGTTGTTTTTAATTTTCAATTTAGCTCATCAGGTTACCGGGAAAATAAATAAAACAATGCTTACCACGTTCTCATGGGGAATCAACAAAGCTATTTATTTATTTTACTTATTTATTTACAGAACTTAATCAAATTTCCCCCCACATATCACTGCTTTCCCCATTTTTATTAACGACTCCCTTGATGTTTCCACCAGCCAAATACTGATTTTATTGTTTAAATGAAATTATACTACATGAAAAACATTATCGTTGCTTCTTCATTACTATGTTTTTCTTCCTAGGGTGTCATGTATTTATCCATAAGTACCAGGGGAACCGAGTGTTTGCTTGGCCAAGCTGTAAAACTTGTATGACAAGCTCGTTCCCTCCGCTCACTCGACCAAACGACGATTAACTAGTTTGTTCTCAAGTTTGGTATATGGTTTGAATTGATTGAAAATGCAAAAACATTAGTTTATTCGTAGAGTTACTGTCAGCTGATTACTGTTCCAGTAGTGCTCACGTTAATCGAAATCAATAAATTTCGTTCAGACATTGAAAAAATCGAACTTCATGTGTATTTTTTATCGGTCATACTATTTTAATACAGTTTGTTAACCATTGTATCCTCCATTGTTTAACACAATATTTTTTAGTACAATATTGAGTCATGGAGTCACAATCAGTTTTAGTACCAAGATATGGAGCAATGGAAGCTACTCGGTATTCTAACGGTGTTCTGTTTCATCCATGTCTTCACTAAGTAACTCAGGGAATTAAGCTGAGCCCCAAGTTTCAATTAAGAGCCGATGTCGTCCGCTAGAGTGCAGCACCGGGCACAAATCACAGTAATGCTGTGGATCCACTGTAGGATTTGCCTTTCAAGTGATCCTTGGGGGTAACATATCCAGAAAATTAATTTATAAAACACTAATGTGACTTAACTCAAACCACTTTCTTTTTAAATTTGATTTAGGTTTGATGTTAGTTAGATAATTTATTTTTTGTAGTGAGTTAATCAAATATGTTATATGTTTTATATGATGTTTATATGTTGGTCTTGAGTACAGTAGTTCAAATGTAAGTTTCGAATATTACTTTAGATAATTCATTTAATTTCACTTTAAACTTTCTAAAAACGGATCAACTTTATCGTGAACTTTTGCTGAATAAATAATAGGAATTATACAATTACATTTACAAATATTCCCCTAATTTTAAAATTAAGATTAAATATGCTTACCATCGAAGTAAAATTTTATCGCTTTTAGTTAAGTTACTAAAGACAAATTGAACCCGATGGCAACTGAAAGGCAGTCTTAACACCGAATCAAGTCAGTATATTTTACAAGTTCTTGTACTGTCCTTCCATGTCCAAATAAATTTTGTTGTTTTTCAGTATTTCTATGAAATATGTTTGGAATCTTAACGATGTATTATAAGTACGTCGATAGCTTTAATTCTATAAGTTTTGTCTTATTTTACAACAAAAACGACATGAAATAAGCAACAAAGAAAAGCTATTAGCATTAAACAATATTATTGTAAGACACTGCCTTCAGAAATGTATGACAAAGATCTTGCCCAAGTTTGTAACAGAGTCTCAGAAATCTAAAGTAAGGAAAGGAAGTGGTGAAAATTCGTTAGGTCCTTTTTTAACTTACACGGAAAGTACAAAAAAATTGTCTACCTAAGTTTTTTTAGAGTAAAACTTTATATCATTTGTGTTTTGTAATACCCACCAAACTGAGTTATTATCACCCATCATAACTGAAACTTTAATACCTACTTACCCTTACTTTCTCCTGTGGCCACGCAAAACCCCAGTGATTTTTGGCCTCACCAACTATTTGCCTCCAGTGTTTTCTATTCTCTGCTATCTCCAGATTTCCCCCTAACCTCCTGAGATCTTGGTTCACTTGGTCATTCCACCTGAGTCTGGGTCCCAGACTCAGTCACCTGAGTCTGGGACCCAGTCTGGTCCCAGCGGTCGTCGTCCCATTGGTTCCCCTGTCCATACTCGTTTCATCATCTCGTCTACTTCTCTTCTCTGCGAGTGTCCCAGACTCCTTAGTCTTCTGCTTTTCGCAATTGCTATAATGTCTGGTTATCTATATATTAATACGCAAGCAGGTTTCATTTCCTCCATTTTTCTCAGCTCGTGTGCATCGTAGGATAAATCCGCGCATACCGTTAGAAAGGTATAGTCTTGTAGATGAGCAGAATCACATTCTTATTCACATCGGACTCCAGAGCTACGCCCCACAGGCTTTCAAAGTTCCAATGTTAATCTTAGGGAGAAAGGAGAATTGAATGAATCATTAGACAGCTGTTGTAAAAACAACTGCTAGAATATTAGGAAGAACAGATGTTTTAGTTCTAAAATGTTTTTAAGCTTCTTGGGTCTAGATCAACTGAAATTTTGATCGAATTTCGATCAGGAGGCGATCTCTAGTTTGAATAATTCTGTAAGTTCTCCATTCTTCCTTATGCGCCACTCCCCATTGTCATTAATAGGTCCAAGCACCCTTCGTAAAATTTTATTTTCAAAAACTATCAATTTATTTTTGTTTTCTTTTATAAGGATCCAGTGCTCTGCCCCATACAATAGAACTGGTTGTATGTTAGTTACATTCCATCTGTAATTTTGTTCTTCTAGTTAGTAGTCTGCTTCCAAAAAGTTTTGACAGGCTCCAATAGCATCGTTGGGCTGCTGTCAGTCTACATTGAATTTCGTCATCTTGTATGCTTTCACTTAATATTGTGACTCCAAGATATTAAATACATTCTGTTGTGGTAAAGTTAAAATTTAAGATTTTTTAGATTTTAAGTTTACAGTCTTTTTGCACAGGCTCCAAAGAGGTGCAAAAATGAAACTTAACAAAATGAAATTATTCGAAAAGCCAAATTTAGTTTGTAACGGAAACGAAACCAAAAAACCTAACACTTTAGACGTAAAGAAACTTAAAAAATGATTTTTATGAAAAAATTATAGTCACGATTTACGGGGTTTCTCCAACGACTGTCACGCTCCTTAAGAGGGTCACAACTCCCAGTAATGGCTGTACGAGGGATCCTCAGCCAACCACAGTACAGTGACAAGGGCTCTTCTTTATTGCAGTAACTCAGCTAAAGCCATTTATGGTTAACTCTATGGCCCTCTATGGTTAACATTTGTCTAGTTAAAACCAACAGTCAGTGAAAATGTTGTGCACACAGTTCATATAAACCATTTTTATAGTTAAATAATATATAATGTTTTTAGAATATTTTTTGGTTTTTTGGTTATAAATTAGGGAGTGTCTTGAAACAATGATAAAATATTGAATTTTGATTCAGATTGATTTTTTATAAATTGATTACAACCACTAAAAGAGTTTGAGGAAAATGTAAATATGACTGTATTAAATTAATTTTCCCTCTTTAAGGTTGGTATATTATTTAGTTTTTCACTTCATAAGCCAAGAGAAATCAATATTTAAAAAAAAATTAAACATATTCAGTAGTTCCATCCTTACATTTATAATGATATACAAGCTGTAATATTATGTAATGTTAAGTGCTGTAATATAATGTGTCTTTTGTTTCATAATAAAATAACATTAAAATTTTCTAAATATAAATTGGAGAGTATCTGTTTCCAATGTTGAAATCTGTTGAAAAGAAAAACAGATATTGTAACACAACTGAGTTAGTTAACGATTTCTCACAGTGTAAACCAATTAACAAGACCTGCCTCACGGGATCTAGTTCTTCAAACTTGAGTGATTCCGGAACTAATCTTTCTGGAACGATATACTCTGGTCATAATGCTAACTATTATGTTCTGATAGATGACAATAATACGCATTTCGTTATGTGCTTCATTACAGATTTTGTAATTTTGATTAGTAACTTTTAGTATAAATAAATAAATAAATAAATAAACGTAACAAAATATCTGAATTTTTATGCAATAAAAATGTAATAATCTATCAGTACTGATTTTTATGAATTACCTCTTCTTATAATTAAATCAAGGCAGGCAATTGTCAACGAAGACAATTGTCAATCATACACATACTAAATTTGAGAATCAAAACTTGTGATCAAAAATGATGATGACCATAACTATTTCAGTAACATTACAATATCTGAGATCAGGGCACGAAAATCAAGAAAAGAATACATTTTATCCAGTTTATATCTTTTGGAGCAAATATACGATTTTATTGCGATTAGGAATTATGTTGTAAAAACTATTTTTTTTCTTATCGTCAATGGAATGTACTTACAAATATGAATAGGTTTCAGCACTTACATGAAAAAATATTCAAAAACATTGATGTTTTTGTATGTTAATTATTCGAACAAGAATACAAAAATATGGAGACAATAAAAATAAATCTTTCAGGAAGTTGGCGCCGGTCCGAGGTGGTGACGTAAGTTGGCTTTATTTTACCACGAAACACAGCCCAAATTGGCGGGAAATCAAGACGTCCGACCATAAATATTGGGCCTCCATAAATATGCCAGCGTTATAAACAAATGTGGAAAATATTTAGGTTTAAATTTTTAATGTATATACAGGGTGCGGCAAAAGTCAGCGTACCGAAAATGCAGTTAAACTGAAGATAGTATTAAACATAACTATATCAGTATTATTTTAATGTACCTGTTAGAGAAGCTGCTCAAAGTGACCACCATCATTGTCAATACACTTGCTGCTGCACCTTTTCAATTTTCAACACTGATTTACAGATTTTGTTGCATAGTTGTGGTGTGAATAAAATATCAAAATGTTTCGTTATTAATTCTTTTAAATGTTGTAAACTTTGAGGTTTCTCCGAAAACAAGTGCTCTTTTAACAAACCCCACATATTAAAATCACACGGAGTTAAGTCTGAGGACCTAGTAGGCCAATCGATAGTTCCTCTTCTTCCAATCCATTCACCGAAAAAATTAATATAAAATAAACCATGCCTAAGCGTTAGATTAGATAAGTAGTAACACTGAGAGATAATAATAGCGCGAGAGATAAACAATTAAGCTCACCGGCCTGCAGCGGTGCGCTGACTTTTTGCCGCACCCGGTATCTTGGGAACCATGGTCTAACCATATTTCTGAAACCATATTTTCTATATCAAAACGGTTTTCATTTATATTCATACAAACAATCTATAAGCACTATTTTTAAAACAGTAAAGAAAAACAATTTTTCACAGTTTGTTTGAGACGTCACTTGGCCGATAAGGCTTTCATTGTATTTTTAATAATACTGTAAAAAGTATTTACGTTAAAAAAATTTAAAAATTTAAAACAAACTATTCTTATAGAGATTTTACATGGGGAACATTTAAGGAAAGATTTTAACCAGTCAAAATATACTAGTTAAAACTGATTTAATCTAAAGAGGGATCGGCGTGGGGGGATTACCTTAGCTAATTTTACCGGTTGATTTTAAAATCGGTAATATTTTACGAATTAATCTAAGTTAGTATAGTGATAAAGATATTAAATATTTCATAAAAGAAAACTGTACTAAGCATCTTGCGATTATAATTCAAAACAAAATATTCCATTAGGGGTGAAATTCTTTAATTAAATACAAATTCAGATCACATAAAAAGTTGTTACATTAAATACTGTATAAGATATTCATAAAAATTTATTATCTCCGTTTAGGCAATTCAATTCCAAATAATGTTATGCTGTTTTAATCAAAAATGAAAAAGGATAGAAAGCGAACGGTCAGTGTTTTGGACGTTTCCGCTGAGAACTGTTTTCGCAGACATTGAGTACTGGATAAACAACAGAGGAACGATACCAAACTTTACCTTGACAGATTTATATATAAGAATTATATACTTGTTAAAACTTTTAGTTAGCGTAGGCTTATCAAAATATTTAACATTAAAGCATATTGTATACACCTGCACATGTCAAAGAGGTCATTTTGTAAAGTTTTCAATGTACTATTGTTAAAAAAAAACAAAAAAAAACAAAAATTATTTAAAGAGAAAAAACTTGGATAATATGATTATTCTGTCACAGTTTACATTGCCCTAACCGATAGATTATAAGGTCAATTTAAAGTGATTTTAAATGTTTATTAAAGGACTGAGGAGTTGAACTAATCTATTGTTTGCAAAAGTTTAACAGTTATCCTGAAAAATATAGTAAAAAAATATACGGTGGTATTATAGAAAGAGTAAATTTTTAATTTAAAAGCATTAATATTGGTTCGTATTTGATTTACAAAAGTGTGCTATACTTTTCAAGTAAATAATCCGACTCTACAAAATACACGGTACCTTCAGATTACTCTTCGGGTAACATAACTAACAGAGTTAGCGAATAACCCGGCGTCGAAGGTGGCTGGGATTGGACGATAAGCGTATAAGCCCGTATTGGACGGTTACAACGCTATAACTGATGTCAATTCTATATTGTGTTTGACTGGACATTGTTTAGGTTCAAGTACTACAAGTATTACAACTTATCAAGTATCAACTACAAGTATCGGGTACAAGTACTACAAGCGGGTTATAAGAACGGTGTTTTATTAGGTTTCAAAGGGGTCAAAAATGGGTTTTTGGCATTTTTAGACCTAGATTTTCAAAATTCAACAATTTTAACTAAACCCTTTTAAAAGAGCTTAAAAACAAACAATTGTAGTATTTTGCATTTTTAATTTGACTTAACAGGAGAAAAGCCAACAATAAGTTTCCCAAGTTAATCTTATGGGAAATCAACAAAACCCTGTATCTCGCTATTAATTGGAATAACGTGATAAAATTTGGTATGTACATTCACCAGGTAGGGTTTATCTAATATTTGTTTTCAACACCCATATGGCGGCAAAACTACATACTCACTCCAATGGGGTTTAAGGGGGAAACTAAAAATTGCCGAATATTGATACAATTTATTGATATTTACCTTGCCTAACTATTAAATTTTCCTAACAAAACTAACATTTTATAACAACATCCCATGGCAGCAAACCTACATATTAATTCCTATGATGTTTATGATAAAATACAAAATGTCCTTTGTACATTTACAAATACAAGATCCATTGGAAATTCGCTGAGTACGCAGGTCTGCAGCATCGGGGGTATTTTATTTTTATTGTTGGTAATGCGTGATAGTTAACATCTAAGAAGTTAAAGCCTAGCTATCAAGTATTTGTAAATTAAGGGGTTCGAAAGGATACCACTTAAGTGCTTATGTGGTTTTTATTATTAGTTTATCGTAGGAACCACGACCTTTATAGCCTGAGACCCCAGTGTGATTTTCATTTTACTTTGTGTTTATAAATAAATAAAAATTAATAAAATAAGAATTGTTCCGAGTGGAAAAATTGACTTAGTTATAGTGGAAAAGGTCCAAAAAGTCAATAACATCCTCTCAAAATCACCCAAGAATTATTCAAGTGTGTAATAATTATATATTCTGTTTAAATAATACTTTAAATCATTTAGTTATTTTATAAACACCATGTATTTACTATATATTAAATTTTGCATTGAAACAAAAACACAAAAATTTGCTTATGTTTGTCTATGGAGACGAGATAAGTGCAATGTTTTAAAGTGGTTAAAAATAGTGAATATAGACCGAACATTTACATTGAATTTACATTTCAAAATAAGATTTTAGTATTGGTTGTAATTAAATTGAACTGAACTAAATAATACTAGTTATATGGAAAAAAAGAATAACTTGATCTGGGTTAAAAAAATATATATATGGCTCAGTTAAATACCAAAACAGGTTTTTAAAAAATATTTAAAATATTCAGTAGTGAAGGACAATTTATCCAATAAAAACGATAAAAGCAATCCAACAGTATTTTGATGAAATCCAATGAACGTTGAAATCCTTTTAGGTGAGTAGTAAGCTTGTATATAATTTGGGTTAAAACAATTGAAAACCTCTTTGGCCAGTTTCCTACTCAGAGAAATTTATTTTCAAATAGCCTGCTGTAGCACAAAATAACCAATACACTCAAGAAGGAAATGGCAAACTTTGTAATTGATTTTTTTGTATTTATTAAATAAAGCTTATAAAAACCTTAAAAATTTAATGAAAATCAATTATGATCACTACGACTTTCTAAAAGACTTCTTTGTGATTTATTGGCACTGTTTAAAACACATTTCTTGCTAACGTTTCTTCCACTCAGCGTCCTTCCTAATTATTTGATGTTCATGTATTTTTTTCTGTTATTTTATGTGTCTATTTATGCTCGTTACAACGAAAAACCATTTTTTGTGTATATTCAACTCCATTAACATTTTTTTCTGATTAATGGTGAAACCCCATCCACAACACATAGAGATCACCTGTAATCATCTGTAAACCAGAAACGACTGTCAAAAACCGATTTGTCCCATTTATTTTGTGTATTGATTTTTTTCTCAACGATTGTCTTAAAAATTTGTTAAAGGGTTTAAAACCTATCCAGAGTAAAAATATTAATGCAAATGATGTTCATTATTGAAGTAATTGTGGGGGTGGCAGTTTTAATTGGGGATATCACAAGAATCAAAGGTGACTCACTACTCACTAGTACGTGTAACTCATATGGGAATAATTGTTGGGTAGCATCGTGGATTCTGTCTTTGTAACCAGTGAGGCGCAACGTTATTGGACCGTTACCAGGATCCCTTGTAAACTCAGTCCGGAATCTCCTTTTTGCATAGATTTTCTGTCAGGCAGTGGAATCTACGGAATCTATGTTTTATACAAAATAAAAGCTAGCTTAAAATTTGATGGTCTTTTATTTTTTATTCAAATAAAAATTCAAAAAGTCTTTTAAATTTAGAAGAAGAATTTTTTACATTTACAATGCATTAATATCTAGTAATAAAACATTTTAACAAATTTTATAAATAATAAATATAAATCTCACTGATAGCTATACTTTTTTTTTGTTATTTTGACTTCTTTATTTACATGCACCAATACAAAAAAAATCCGTGTTACATTGATTGATTCAGTTTACATAATTGGAAAAAAGTAATGGAACAGTTTAAATTAAGGAATTTGGTAGTCTATGTTATGTAACAGAATTTTGCAAAGGGCATATCATAGTTCATGCAATACCGTAAACCAAACGAATTTCATCAATTTATCTTATCAAAATTAAACATTTTGAAAATAAACCAGGATGCATTGGCCTCAAGCTGATGAAAAGATAAAAAAATAATACTTGATACTCGTAGATCTCCCACTAGTAGCACTGCGGTCGTCATTTTGGGCCTTCCTCAATCATTTGCCCCAAAAATATAGATCAGATCACGGAACTAAAAAAATTAAATAAAAACTTCATTTTATATGGAGAATATCCAAAAATAGGTTTCCCATGTCATTCTTATGGGCTTTCAACAAAACCATTTATCTTATTTATTGACCTAACTTTATAAAATTTGGTTGTACTCAAGGTAGGATTTAACGTATATTGGCTTACAACGCCTACGGTGGCAAACCCCCATTCTCACCTCATAAGGTTTATGTGGTACATATAAAATACAAGAATTTGATACAATTTGCAATAGAAATGGATTATTAAACATTTTTTAACAACACCCAATTGGAGCATACCTACATACTCATTATTACTATGGTGTTAATGGAAAAAAAATTTAATACATCTAATTTTGTTGAGAATTTGCCAAGTATGCAGGTTTGCTGCGGCAGAGATATTAAATAATATAGGCCTCGGTGTTAAAAACTCAGATGAATTGTAAAATGTACTAAATGAAAGTCACTTTTCAAATTGCAAAAACATACGGCTCAGTAAACCAGGTCAGCAGTTTTTACCACAAGCAATCAGCAACCCATGTGGGTGGAGGTTGATTTGATTGGAATATGTTATCCTAAATTTGTATAAAACTGGCGCGCAATGTTTTGCTGATGTATAGCAACAAATAGCTTCCAGGATATAAATGTTCATTGCCCATCACTCTGTTTTGTATCGGATTATTTGCCCTGTTATATTAAGAAAAATCTGTTTTTGGCTTATGTGTTTTTAACTGTTATTATCATTATTATAGTGGCTATGATTTATTGAAGATTATGTATAAAAAATCAACCATCATTAATATAAAACAATTAAATATACAATACATATAAATAAAAATTAGCTGACAACGTTTCAGACCCATTGTACTTTTTACAACCTTCAAACAGCCTTAGCTTGTTTTCAACTTAGACCCAATAAGTTGAATAATAATATAAATATCTGTAATGAGACATAATTTTTTTACCCAATTTTTATATTGCAGAAAAGAGCGACATTGTACCGGCTTTGCAATTGCTAGAGATCCCAAAGATTTAGAGGGCTCATCAATGGTAAATTGTTGATTATGACATTAAATGAGCTTTGTACATCCACATGAGTACTTATTTAATATTATTACATTAATCTTAGTTATCCTGTATTAGAATTTTGTTCAAAAATTCACGTTCCTTGATAATCAAAGTAAATATCAGTCATCAAATTCCAAATCCAGAATAATTGTGTTAAAATATCAATATTGATAGTTCAAACTTATTGCTATTGTATGCCAATTGCCTTTATGGCTTTTCCCAGAATACTTCGTAACTCTTTTGTATATATTTGTTTCTTGAGCATCTGATCAAACTAAGATTCGTATAAATAACTTATCATCTTACGGCTGTGTATTAAAAACCGAAGTTTTTAGCAAAACTTTTGATATTGAATAGTTTTCATAAAAAAGAGTTTTTTTTTAAAATATTTAATGTAAAGACGATAAAATATAATTTTTTTGATAGACTCATACCAACACCTAGAAAAAATGAATGTAAAAACGAGTAAATCAATGCCTCATTAATGGATGCACTGAGTGGATCTTAAATACATTCACACTATTATTGTAATCCCTAGACACATTAAATTTGTAACAAAACCTTTTAAATTTGATAAAATCTTTACCCACAAGAGAATTATAAATAATTTTAAGACGAACAACTGAATATTAAGAAATGCAAACTATTTATCCACTAGCAATTACCCTGCGCGCGTTGCTGCGCTCAAATTAAGTTGTTTACATAAATAAAGCTAAATATAACAAATATAATATAACAAAAAAAGCTAATATAACAAAAAAAGATAAGTTAAGATTTAAGTTTTTTAATATAACAAAAAAGTCAATGGCATAGAAAGTAAGTATATTAATATTACCGTAAGGCCAAAGGATAAACAGGCATTAGCAAATTTAAACCCAGAATAGTAAAAGTTTGCCTTGTATCTTATTGATCGTAATTGCAAATGCAAGAGGAAAGAGCAAAGAGGCACTTCCATGTCGAATTTCAACCCCGGAGGCCCTAAATTAATTTTAAAATTCAGTGGAGCATACTAAAAATATATTTGCAAAACCATTATTGGTGAGTACCTATGAACAAAGAGGCATGTCCAAGTAAAATTTCAACCATGGTGGCACTAAAGTGATTAAAAGTCCAGTGGGGTGGAGCCCTAAAGAGCTTAAAAATTATATTTGCAAAACCGTTTCCTAGTGAGTAGATATGAACAAAAAGAATCGTACATCAAATTTCAACCCCGGTGGCCCTAAAGTAATTTTGAAGTCCGTTTGGTGGAGCCCTAAAGAGCTTAAAAAACTGTATTTGCAAAACCGTTTCCTAGTGAGTACCTATGAGCAAAGAGAATCGTCCATGTCAAATTTCAGCTCCGGAGGTCCTAAAATAATCGTACATCAAATTTCAACCCCGGTGGCCCTAAAGTAATTTTGAAGTCCAGTTTGGTGGAGCCCTAAAGAGCTTAAAAAACTATATTTGCAAAACCGTTTCCTAGTGAGTACCTATGAGCAAAGAGAATCGTCCATGTCAAATTTCAGCTCTGGAGGTCCTAAAATAATTTCAATGTCCAGTGAGGCGGAGCCCTAAAGTGCTTAAAAAACTATATTTGCAAAATCGTTTCTTGGTGAATACCTATGAGCAAAGAGGCATGTCCATGTTAAATTTCAACCCTGGTGGCCCTGAAGTAATTTTGAAGTCCAGTGGGGTGGAGCCCTAAGGAGCTTAAAAAACTATATTTGCAAAACCGTTTCCTAGTGAGTACCTACAGGATGAGCAAAGAGAATCGTCCATGTCAAATTTCAGCTCCGGAGGTCCTAAAATAATTTCAATGTACAGTGAGGCGGAGCCCTAAAGTGCTTAAAAAACTATATTTGCAAAATCGTTTCTTAACGAGTACCTATGGGTTAAAAGCATCGTCCATCAAATTTCAACCCCAGTGGCCCTAAAGTAATTTTGAGGTCCAGTGGGGTGGAGCCCTAAAGAGCTAAAAAACTATATTTGCAAAACCGTTTCCTAGTGAGTAGGCCTACCTATGAGCAAAGAGAATCGTCCATGTCAAATTTCAATCCTGGAGGCCTTGAAGTAATTTTGAAGTCCAATGGGGCAGAGCCCTAAAAACTTCAAAAACTATATTTGCAAAATTGTTTCTTAGTGAGTACCTATGGGTAAAGAGCATCGTCCATCAAATTTCAACCCCTGTGGCCCTAAAGTAATTTTGAATTCCAGTGGAGTGGAGCCCTAAAGAGCTTAAAAAACTACATTTGCAAAACCTATGGACCTATGGTCCACCTATGGACAAAGAGAATCGTCCATGTCAAATTTTACCACCTGTATGCTTTTAGTGTAATTGTGAGCTTCCGTAGGGCGGAGCCATAAAGACAACACAAACATCAACATTATACCTCACACCTGGTTACTTATATGATTATATGCATCTGCTTGAATGAAACTTTCAAAATGTTTTAATTACATTAGTTCATTTTGTAAACTAAATTTCTAAAACCTGACACTGTACCATTGTATGCCCTCTGGGTCAGAGCCCTTTGAACAGATTTGCACTAAACTTCACACAAACCATCCTTGATTAATGCTTAATAATGCCTGAAAGTTTCGTTGCAATCTGTTGAGCGGTTTCAGAGTCTATAGGCAACATACATATATATTTATATATATACAAATATATATACATACTTCCTCTTTTATAGATATAGATTAATAAAAAAATATATATTCATCAATGCTTTCTAAAAAATATTACGATTAGTTTTAATTTAAAGCCTTTTGCAGCTGGAATCAATTAAAGTGGGATAAAGATTAAACTCTAGAAGCCTATCAATAAAGCTTTGAGCATCAACAGCAAAAAGCCAGTAAATTTTCATCAAAGTGTTTTTTATCAAAGCACTGTTGACGGTTTGTTAGTTGTAAATGCATTACATACAAAATAAATTTTCACTAAACAACTTCAAACTTTTCACAAATATTTATTATCATAAAATGTTTTTGAGAACTTTACATTTATTTTACATTTGAGAATAATGTTCTTTTGAATAATGTATGATTTGTAGTTTTATTTTCGTGTTGTATAAACTAAAAATAAAATTAACTTCCACACTTATTGATTCTAATAAATAATAATTTTTTACAATACCTTTACTTATTCAATCCAAATATTTGTTTTTGGATGACTACGGGACGTAAGTCCCATTTTCAAATCTTGGGTAAAAAAACTGTCAGTTTTTAACTTTTGACGCAAGATTTTAAAATGGGACTTACGTCCTGAAACTAGTCATATGAAGAAAAAAAAATGATTAAGGAATAAACGTATTGTAACCTATATTATTCATTGTCATCATCAATCCAGGGGGCAAACATGAATATATTACTGATTCTGTTATATAAAAATTTGAGTGTTGATTGAGTGGTAGTAAAACATGTATTTCAAAGTATGTATGCTTGGTCACAACATTAACATCCGAAACATTTTGTGAATTCATTAAGTTTCTGTGAGCGTATCTTCTTTACGTGAACAAGTAACTGATAGGCTAACTTATTAAAGTTTTTTTATAAAAAATCACCAGCAACACATGAAGAGTGGCTATTTATCTTTTCGAAACTTAATTTAAATTAATAGAAAATTAATGCATATGTATTGGTTCCCTTCAATGGTTATCCAGTCAGGGCCGTTCTCAAAATTTTAGTTTAAACTTAAGCTAAACGTAAATGTCAGTTGAATATTTATAGTTTAAACTTACACTAAATCTAGATTATACTTCATCAGCTTGACAATTGCGTGTGCAAATGTCTTTTTATAAAGCTAGACAAGACGACAAGCTCTCACTGACTGAGTCAAATACTCGTCACAAATTCTCAAACTTCCCGGTGTAGAGTTAAAGGGTTAATTTCAGATCAAAATAGATCTCACTTGTTTTACCCTGATACACATTTTAAACAACCACCAAATAATACAACTATAATAACACTGTTTAGCATAGAATTGCTTATTGCAAGCTAGGTTTTACCCGTGACGTTTATGAGAATATTCCTTTGTAATATGTTTCCCGCCACACTGACTCTACCAATGTAATATTAATGTGATAAAGGGCGATAAACTGAGCAACAGAGACAGTTTAATCAACAATCCCCGCCAGAGTTCACATAAATCAACAGTCCCTGGACAACGCAGCGCAACATGGCAGTGAGCGGGAGAGGTTCATGACCGTATCATGTGACCGCTGTTTAATATTACTAGTGTTCTTCTAGATATCGAGCAATTATAATTGAATAAAACATGTTATTGCATTGGATATAAATACTGTTTAGTTCTTAATCAGTTACACTTAAGCTTTTATCCTATATATTTATCCTAATGGAAACATTCAAAATTTCAATGATGAATTGCCCCTTTATTAACTCTGATATTCATCAGTGTTTGGCGGAAACAAGAGATATCGATCCTATCGAACGGTGCCAAAAACTTGAATTTCTTTTGAAAATCTTAGGAGGAGTTGTAATTAAAAATTCCTCATTAAATATGTTTGATATCGTATAAAAACAAAATGACAATACACATGCACTGCATATTAACTAAAAAAGATCGATTATGTATTAGTTAATAAATTACTGTTACCTTAAACTACTATCAGTCCACATAAATAATATTTCATTAGACTCATTACTTAATTTCTAATTAATAACAACTAACTGTTAATGATGATGTATACAAAAATTTTATTGATACAATTTAGTCATGACTCAAATGTTCAATATCGGTGCCAACAAGTCTGTGCGGTGACATAAAGACATCGAGGTTCAGTCACGAAGGCTAGCCTCAGAGGAATGACGTCATCATTCATATTTGTATATGAGATGACGTCACCCGAGATCTAGATGGGGCCGCTGGTTTGTGAGGCCAGAGCCTACCACTGAGCTATCGCCGCCGTCGTATACCGAACAAATGGTTAGTAAACAGTTTGTCCGCCGGGTGTCCACAATGTAAAGGATCAATTTAAAAATTTAAATTTCTCCATTAAGATTGTAAATTGCGAGAATAAGACTATCAGTGATTGGGTGTTCATGTTTATGAAAAAAGGAAAAATTTTAACAATTACCTCTCTTCTTATGAAACTTTGAAATAGGTTCCATGATTAGCTTTAAGGAAATATCCTACAGTGTCTTTGGTAATATACACCAAAAGACCAAACTATCTGCTAAAATTGCATAATGTTTGAAAATTCAAACTCATCATATTTTTACATAACCCATAATTAATTTTATGTCTTCAGTTTTCGGATTTCATGGTGGCAAAAATACTTTAGTGTTATGGGTACATTCGCTTTATGCGCTTGTACCTAGCAATAAAAATGTTATCCACCTTGATGAAAAGATTATATGCCTTCATCTGTTTAATTTAATCCATCAGTGGAAAGTTACTCCTATCCCCTAAGAATTTCCGGGATATCACGCAATTTCGACGGAGTGTACTGTTTATATTGTTTGTTATATTCAATGCTACACGACCCCGAATCCTGACATAATTAGTTTACTAAATTCCACTTAACATGATGAGGAACTTTAAATATGACAGGTTCGAGGATTTTTTAATATCATGACTGAAATTTTTAATTGGACATAACTGTTTAGAACTATCGTGTCTACCACTACGCAGAGAAAACTAACATTTAACACTGGAAAAATGGAATCTTACTTAGTTAATAATTATTTAGTTCACTTTTAATTCAGATATTACTATATTTTACTGTAATGTTGATTGTAAATCTATATTTATAAAAAATCAGGTAGAGACCATTAGACATACATATAATGCCAAGCCATTAAAAGTAGATAACAACATCGCTCTTTGCAGAGGAATCAAAGTCCCAGAACCGCAGGGCCATTGCTATTCAGCCCTGATACAAAGCCGGGCTGATCATCCGGTTGATTAGCTTAAGGATCTCTTAGGAAATTCGGTCTCCAAGGAGGCAGTTTTCTTTGATCTCACAATGGAAAAGAATTCCTCTGAGGTACAATAGAAGAAGATCATGTTAAATGTACTAGTCATTAAAATTATTATTTTATATTTACAATTTGTATATATATTTTGCAATCGTTGAACTAGTTGCAGGATATTAAACCCTAATGCCCTTAAACTAGAAACATCCCAAAATAGTGAATATGTTAATTTTAATTATAGAAGAACCCAGAATTTGTTTGAAATATTTTTAGGTTATCTCATTAACTTTGTACTTCATCAACTGCAATATAGCGTTACCCTTTACCATTTTAAGACCAACTTTTAATACACTTTAAAAAAGTTTATCAAGATGAATTAGTCATAAAATTAATGACTTCTTGTATAAAATGAAATTACACTCACACATGACAAAGCTAAACTAAGTGGAAGTACTTTTACATTTACATCTTAAACTATTTCGGAGCATAATGAATTGCCCAGACCGCATTACGTAGTGAATTAACAGAAAAACTCCCTCTCTTAAAGTCGGTTTCCTGTTATATATTTAACTTATATTAATCCTTACATTCCAAGTTGATTTAAAACTATCGGAGGAAAATAGCTATAACCATTAGTAATTAAATATATTTGTGTGGCATAGAAAAAGTGTAAATAATGCATTTAATTGTATTATATTAATAGTGTTTTCAAAATATAGTATATGGTTATTGAAATCAAGAAAAATGTTCCCTAGGTATGTACTTACCATTGTACGATTACATTATGTACTTCCATAGCGTTATAAATGCTCAGTGTATAATAAATCAAATCAGGGTTGCGTCAGTTAAAAAATTCGGAATAAGGGTTAACAATAATCGTAGAATTTTTATGTGTGAAAAACATAAAAATAAAATCTATAGTTTGTTTCACAACTAGTTTCCCTCTTTACTTTTATACATCTTATTACCTATCTAACATTGATAAAGTACAAACATTCGGCGTTCTATAGAAATTTTTATAATTTTGTAGTTGGTTGATCTTTTACTAAAATATATCTATTTTAGTTTTAAAAATACGTTTAAGTGTAATATAAAATTCACTAAAGAAGAGTTCTATGAAAAGGGCGCTTAAGGGGCGGTGTTCAGTGGGTTATTCACCAGAAACCTTCAGAGGATTGTGATCATAAATGTGGATATGGCTCATACAAAATATTCATATATATTAGTTTCAAAACTCTTCATCGAGAATGCAATTGAATATAAGCCACCCATATAATCCAATAGTGTGATGAAATCAGCTTTACTGAATCCTCTTCCAAAGCCTGCTTACTGATAATTTTAATACAATACTTCCTGCTTGTTATGACAGTTTCAATTAAACACAAAGACCTAATTACTGTAAACAAAAACCATTCAGTATTGTAAAAATACGCTTTAAATTTTTTGTATAAAAAAAGTGTTATATTTAAACTCAATTCAACCCTTTTCTTTTTTTTGTACTTTAGGTACGATTTCCTTATTGAGATGTACACGATAATTATCTATTTTAAATAACGTGTTATTGTCTCCTAAATTTTTAGTTGGATGACATACATTGCAAAAAGTTTTTACCACTTTCTAGACGCTTAACACCCTGTTAAAATTAAGTAGAGAAACTGAGATCTTAAATATCTAGTCTTTTCTAGGATGAAATATAAACATAAGTTTGAAAGAGCAAACTTTCCTTTACTTTACTACTGATCAGAGAGATAAGGGGTAAAGTATTTCTTAAATAAAGCCATATTTTATAAACCTTTATAAACTACTCATAAAACCTTTAAAATCTTAAAATCAATGGCCATTTTATGTTAGTTTCTTTCCATATAAATTTTTAATCCAAACTCAACACGATTCGCTATTTATTAGTTATTGAATTTACATTATTAATTTATTTTTATACAATTTTATTGTGTATATTAAACCCAAAATTTAAATTTCACGACGTGATTTTATTTTATATGTCTTAATACGTCAAACATAAAGCTAATGATTTTTAATTTATAAAAATTTTCATTAGTCTTGTTATGAAAATATTCAGTTTGTAAATTGATCTTAGAGGCTAATGAAAATATTAACCTAAATAAAAAATATAACATTATTTCTTAATAGCTTCATAAACTAGTATTTCATTGATACTATTACTATTAGTAGTAGCCTACTATTTATACTACAGTAGTAGTATTGAAGCTAGTATTTCATTGATGTTAAAGTTTCATAAACAAGTTCAAACATAACAATAGTATTGTAGTTACAGCTTTGTGATCATCATAACGGCTTCAGAAGAAAAGAAGGTAAAATAAAGACTACAGAACGTGAAAACTAATTTGTTTGAAAAAGTGTCGTTTCCAGCTCTATTCAAGTTTATTTTCACAGAAAACTCAATTCAACTTTTGAAAAGAAAGACATGGTGGTATTCAAACCTGTGGAAATGGTATTTAACTTGAGACTTTGAACAAAAAACCACAAAGAGAACCTTAAAAATAGTTTATTGATGTTTATACTTTTGATATTGGTCTTCACATAAATTTCGTGGTTTATATGTTTAAATTAAATGGCATGGTATGGTCAAAGATATCTATCCCTGACATTATTATTTTTACATTAGTTTAGTTAATATTCACTGTTATGTTAGCTCAAAACCCAGGCGAAGTTAATTAACTATGTTTGATTTATGTAATAATTTTTTTAAGATAAAAAATGTTCAAAATAAAGATGTTTTTACTTAAATTTTACACAAATTAAATTTATGTATTAAGTATATTGTATTCATTAGTAATTTACGAACGTGTGTTAACTATATTTACAAGACTTGTATAAAAATTTAAAGAAATTTGATATATATATATATATATATATATATATATATAATAATTGTCCGTAGCTATAAAGTTTCAATTAGTTTGGCAACATGATCCAGACATGAAAAACTGTAGTTGGAACAGGAACAGGATATCCACTTTGTGATGTGTCGACTCCAATAAAGGGAGTCCACAAAGGTTCCCGCCGTCACTGTTGACTCTGGTCCCCCCATATACTTGGCACACTGGCCCTTTTATTATACTTTTTGAAATGAAAAGTGACAATCAAATTAAATCAAAGTTACTTTTAATTTTAATTCGAGACTTGGCTCAGAATCAAGAATGCTTCTTATTAACCCTTTCATTAGACTTAATGTTAAGGAGTTTTTTACCTTACTGTTTTAAATATATAGATTTTTATTCTAATTCTATTATAAATCTATATATCACTTTCAGACAAAATATATTATTTGAATACATAAAAATGAACGGAATTGGCGCCGATCCACGGCGGTGATGTAGGTTGGCTTTATTTCACCACAAAACACAGCCCAAATTGGCGGGAAATCAAGACGTCCCAACCATAAATATTGGGCCTCCATAAATATGCCAACGTTAAAAGCAAATTAAAAAATATTTTGGTTTTAACCATAAAAAATTACAATTCCTAATAATTAATAAGATCGTATATGTACATTTAATTTATTAAACTAATTAAGTTATTTCAAAAGTTTTAGAAAAACTTAAGTCTCTGTTACAGGAACCTCCCTAGTGGTAGAGAACAATGTAGGCTAAATTTTGTTTCTATTTACTCAAAAGTGCAATCAGTTTTGTGTTGTAAAATCGAATATTATATAAAGATCCAAGTGTAAGCGATCTTCATCTAACTGTTAAAGATTTATTAGACACTAATAGTTTTTAATTGTAAAAATACAAAAGCTAGTGAAATAATTTGATACTATCAAACACAGTATTTCTAAAAAATTATAATTTAAAATAAACTTAAAATCCCACTAAAATATATTTATGACTTAAATCCCCATTAAAATCAATATATACGGTTTATCATCAAAACTACGAGGATATCATACTATAGTTGACATAAAAACTATATATTAGTGTCACATTGCACAGGTTCAATAAAAACGAGTCATACGACGAGCTTTGGCATGCTTTTAAGCGACCTTTTAACCGCAGTATAAAGTGACTTTGTTAATTCATAAAGTCCTTTGGTCAGTGTGAGTAAAATTAACAAAGAACGAATATATTTTCATATAACGAAACATAGTCATTAGATGGAACTATGTTAAGTTGAGAACATCAACAAACGTAAAATTATGAAGTACACTAGGTAGGCCTAATTAAATAAAAGTAAACTTTATTTCTCGACTGATTTTACTACAGTTAGTTAATCATTTACAAATAAAAACTGCACTAAATATAAAAGTATTATTAAATAACTTCCAAACAAGGCAAAATATGTAGTTGTTCAATTTTGCCTCGTTTGAATTATCTCAAATTCGTAGTGAGGAAAAATACTTCATATTTGTCTCTAGGTAAGAATTGTTACACTATTCTATTAAAGTATGATAAACTTCGCTTAACGAATTAAAAGTGATTCAAGGAGTAATAAAAGAAAAGAAATCGTTATGTTTGTTTATTCTGTATTTGGGTAAAGTAAATTTTAATAAAATTTAATACAATTTATTTTTCTAAAACTATGAAAAGAATAATTAGTTTGAAGCTACAAAACATAATCATTAAATGAATTGCGGGCCAAACTAGTGTAGCATACATCGTAGTCACTCATATGTAACGTATACCCATTAACGCATTGATGTGTAAAGCTTTTTACTATGTTGGTAAATACGGAGGTGATAACGTCTTAAGTTAAGGCTTGGATTTAACTTTAATAATGTTATTATTCTTAGAGCGTATCAAATTACAGACGGAATTTGTTTGTCAGCAGCCTAATGAAGGCAAGATTGGGGCAAGTGAGCGGAATAATAATGTTGCTGTTTAAAACTGGGCTCCTCCTGGAGCAGAAAACATCGTTGGTAGCAAACGAAACTCGAATAAAAAATGTTGCTATATTGTATACAAAAATGGCAATATACCATGATACCATGATAGATAAATCCCCTATTCTACTATAAAAAGGTACTGAAAAAGTTACTGTAGGAATTAACTAACGATACTGTGGCCCTATTTGCCTATTAAAATAAAAGTTAAAAAGTTAAGTCTTCTACTACCATTTTCAGTGAATACTTCCTATAGGGTGTAATAATTTACATTGGGCGTGTTCCGAATGAAATCGCAGAGTATGACTGAACAAACGCAGACTTTTTCCTTTTTCACTAGAGTTTCACTATGATTCAAAACACCAGAAACTTTTGTCGTTCACAACTTGTAAGCAAAAAATGTACAAACTTAATTACAAACCGCTTGAAGTAATATTTGTATATGGGTAAAAGACATATAGGATGCGTTGGAAACAATGGGGACAAATATCGCTCCTAGGGAATTTGAATAGTCAGCCTTTTCTTTGCAAGTGCAGTATTAAACAATCACACAAACCATAATGATGAGTGGGAGACTACTTGTGAAATAAAACTTGTGAAATCGGTAATTCTGCATTAATTTTTTTCTATTTAATTTAAAATGCTTTTAATGGATTAATGGTGAATAATCAGCCTAGGTTAACTAAAGAAAATTTCATAGGGAAAATGTAATTGTATAATTGCCATTTCGTGGATGTTTAAATATTCTGCTTCCTGTTACCTATTATTATTTCCGCGAAAATGTAGCAGGATTGATTGGTACCTATACTTAAGTAGTGCAAAAAGGGCACACCTGGGACGTGACGTCATCACGATGACGTCAGCAGTGATGACGTCATCAATGACGTCACTAATGACGTCACCAATGACGTCATATGACGTCACATGACGTCACACCTATGACGTCATGGTGACGTCATTACCACTGACGTCATCATGATGACGTCACTGACGTTAATTAGGTCAAGGTCACGCAAGAATACAAAAAAAATTTTTTTTGCACTTTTGCGATTCCTCAAATTTTGTTGAGAAAATGAAATTTCTCGAGGAATCACAAAAGTGCAAAAAAATATTTTTTTTATTCCTAGCGATCAGACTCTCGACCTAATATATCCTTCAGGGGTCATTGACCCGTCCCAGAGCCCCACTTGAAAAAAATTTTTTTAATTTGACTTACCCACCGAGACTGAGAGCCGAAGAATAATTTCTTTAAACACCCGACAGTGCGACAAATGACACGCGATCTGAACAGCACCGTGTCCGAAGGCGTACTGACCTGGACACAGGCGGTATCCCAGGTACCGGCTCAGTGGTGGGGATAAGGAGGTGGTGGGGGTAAAGTGGTCAGAAGGAAGAAAAATTTATTTTTTTTTCAAACAACTCGGATTGGAAATATTTCCTGAGATATATTTATTTTTTATTCTTTCTCAGGTGATCTTGGAACTTGTGAAATTTCAATCAAACTAAATCGAAAAAAAATTCTTATTTGAAACTTTGACTAAAACTTAAGAATTGTTTGATATTTGGTTAAATATTTAAATTTGAATTCAATATAAGTAAATTGAGTAAAAAAAGTGAGATGTGCACACCAAAAGAGTTGAACAGTAACTGAGCAAGTCTCTCCGCGTATCTGAGGTACTCGGCAGGGTGGTGGGGATAAGGAGATGGTGGGGGTAAAGTGGTTAGATGAAATGAAAAAAAAAAATTTTTTTCAAACTATACAACTGAGTTTGTTATTCAGCAATAGGCATAAGAAAGAAAAAAAAAATTATCCACATTGCTCAACATGTTCAAACGCGTTCAAGGTCAACCATTTGAAGTTTAAAAAAAATTTTTATTTTATTTACAAAAATCCTCCTTCATCCCCATATGTGCTGTCAGGACTTGTGCTTGATGTTGTCGAAGAATTTTCTTCACAGCAACATGTTCCTTGTGTATTTTGGACTACCCCTTCTGCTTCATCCATACTGTCGTCGATGAGTGGACAGTCGTATTCCAAGTTCATTTTTATTATCATCCCTGGATTTTGAAGTAGCCGCATGTGCAATTTTTCATAGATTTCTTTTAGGTATTCAAGGCTGTTAACAAGTTATTCCCACTTCATTGTGTGCCGTGTAACCTTTAGAGTAGCTGAGTTGGAAAGAATGTTTTTTAAAGAACACAAACTTATGTTATTTATCAGAGACACATAAATTGAAAGTTAATAATTTATTAAATAGTAAAACGAGAAAAAATTACAGCAGATACCATGCCTGTCTTGAATAATGCCTGTTCTAAGAGTTGTTACCCAAAGCAAAATTTGTTTTATATAGTTTTAGTTCGGTCAACAGATGTGCCTGATATATAATTAAGAGTTTATAATTAACTGTAGCTAATAATATGTATTGAGTTAATTCTTTTGTAATAGCGGTGGAAATTATAAAGAAAGAGTTAGCTTTTTGTAGACTTTCCAACCGATGCTAGCAGGAAAGTAACAGCAAGTTTTCACCTAACTAGAGATGAAAGGCGCGTTAACTTTCTGCAGATAAGAACTTTTCTTGAAGCTTTCATGGGATAATGTGAGACGATGAAAACTTCCCTGATGATTATCCTATAAATTTAATAAAGTTATATTATTGTATAAAAATGAGTTAGTAGGCCTATCATCTTATATTTAGTTATAAAATTTTAAAATTATGATATCATTATGATACTTATAGCTTCGATAAGACCTTGGTTTATTCTTTTTCCATCGTAACTTCAACTTGATCATATTTTATTGTATTGCTTATGTTCATGTTATTATAAAACTTTTTAAATCTTAAAAAGCTTTAAAGCTTTCTTAAATCTTAAAAAGCTTTAAATGAGTTAGTAGGCCTATCATCTTATATTTAGTTTTAATATTTTAAAATTATGATATCATTATGATACTTACAGCTTCGATAAGACCTTGGTTTATTCTTTTTCCATCGTAACTTCAACTTGATCATATTTTATTGTATTGCTTGTGTTCATGTTATTATAAAACTTTTTAAATCTTATTGTCTCAAGACGAATTGAGTTTTTGGTAGAATTTTGAACAGTGGTCGATCTCTAGTACCATATTAAAACACCAGATAATTGATTTTAAAAGTATCTTTTTGTAATAACAATTCCATTTTAGTATAGGTATATTCACTTATCCAATTTTCACTATATACCTTTATTTTTAAGGATTAAAACACGCTAAAAATTGTTACACAGAAAGATAGATGATTTACAAAAAAGGAATAACACGGAAACGCTTCAAAAATTTTATTAACACGCTACAGCTCAAGTACGTGAAGTAGTGCCCTAAATCGTGTCGGTTGTTCTAACACCACGCTGATCTCTTGATGCCATTAAATTTATCTCCTCACTGAGTCTCCAAGGGATTAAACCTGATTGCCAGGATTCAATTAAGAGCGCATGTCGTGATGGCTCGCCATGTCGTCGCTAGGGCGCAGCACTGAGCGTCTCGCCTTTAGTTCTTACGGCTGTGATTACTGATTACGTCGATGTTTGGATATAAATGAGACTGAAAACCGTTAAGATATAATAAAACTTACTGTTAATAATCTCATTGACATATATAAAAATTATATATATGAAATACAATTATTTAAAAGTAGCGGCTACGAAATAAGATGAAAGAAAATGCGATTTTTCCACAAGTGGGGGCAACAGATATTGTAAAGAATTGCAAACTTTTGAACACAAACTGGCAACACTGAGCGTCCAGTGTCCAGCCTTCCATAAAAACTACAAAAAAAACTTTTATCAAGTGATAAAAAATGAACAAAAAAATACATAAATACCGGGTGTTTAAAATAAACTTCCTCCGAAATTGTCTCCCAACCCGACAGAATTTGGGGTATAAATTGAATTGCAAATTTGTCTTAAAATTGCGCTTAGAATCTATAAATGTACGTTAAAGTTGGTTTGTTTTAAAAATTAACGATTTCCCGCTCTGAATAGGTATCTTCTGGTGCACTCTGTAGGCCTACATTAAAATTAGTGTAAATCGATAAAGCATCTATAATGGTACTTTTTTGGAAGAATTTATTTTGTAAATTTCAAAATGAGGGTACGGGTTGTTTGGGACATCCGGTATAAAACATCTGGTTAAAATATATCTTAAAATTAATCACAGCCATTTACAAGCGTTGCAAAATCATTTACCCGCCTGATGCCATTACCGTGACTGTAGTCTATTTACTTATAATATAAGACATACAAAAATTACAACATGAGTATTAAAAATACTAACAAGTGTTATATAACAAATGACTATGGTCATAGTTGTAACGGTAAAAAAAATTAGATATAAATATAGTTTATGCTTTAGTAAAAAATCTGTGCTATATTTAGTTTCGCAACAATAAAACTAATTACATTTTCAATAAATTTAATATCAATAAATATAGAATGAAAGCTATTTATTTGTAATTGAAGTCCTGTTAGCTTTAGAGACAAATAACATTCGTCAACACGACGGCGGCCGGAGCCCGATACATATGTCACCAGGGTTGACGTCGTGAGCCAGACATATGTTACTGACCCAGGATTAACATGGTGAACCTGTGACATATCTATGGCCGCTGTGCTGAACCAGTGAATTATGTAAAAAATATTCGAGTCAAAATGTATAACAGACAGTTCCAATCACTTAAAAGTCAAATAATCATAAAAGTTTTTAAGGCCTTATACACACAGTTAAGAAAATATAAAACCTTTTCCATGAACATATATATTTTATAGTGATTAATTTTTAGTTGGGTTAGATTCTTAATTAAAAGACAAGAGGGATTATTGCATTCAAAGTTTATATTAAAGTTACAAATAGTATTAATCGAATTATTTTTTGAAACATTAAATTTATTTTCTACGACAATTAATTGCAATTGGCACCAATAATAATATACAAGTAACATTATAAAGAGATACATTATTAAAGCAAATCCAATCTCGTTGCATAATGAGGTATAAAAAGCAATAGTTTTCACTTTGAAATACTGGTTCTAAATAAACGAGAGCTCAGCATTACACGAACCTAAAAATAATATGATTTTATGTGGGTGATAACGACGATCATGTTAAGCAACATCGGGTGAAGGCTATGTTTTGGATGGGTGCAAAGGTGCAAGCCCATAAACCATAAATTTTCATTATATAAATTACTTTATTTTACAGTAATTCACCAAATTTAAGATTGTTGTAGATATAGAAGTGTATGTAACGATTGAATCTAGCCTTTATACATAACTTGTGAGATATTTGTGGTTATAGACCTTCTAATACCAACATTGCGTAAATTATTATAAAGAAAGTTTTACAGGATGTTTCAAAGAGTGAATAGCAATGGAAATGTTAATTATTTGTATGTAGCTATAGTGTATTCATAACTCTTGAAATACTAAAGAATTTAATATAATTATTGTACGTTAACATAATAAAGATAGAAGTTAAACCAAATTTAATTTAAACCATTATAGAATTTGGATGCATTATATTATGGTCCCCGCATCAACTTGGACACTTTCACAGCTTGCAACAGATTCAAGACAAATTTCTGCGTGTTGTTGGAGTCCGCATGGCTTTTGAATACCAGTCAGTGCCTCTGCCCCAGATATAGGAGAAACTTTGTCTAAATTACCAGCTACCAGACGCCAGTTGCATGATCTTCGAAGATTGCTTGTTGGTGAGGTGGAGTGCCCTGCCCTGCTTAGCCTCATTGACATTTGCGTTCCTGGTCAGACACGCTCGACACACCTGTTGACCTATTTAACCGCCGTCACTGTTCAACAAGCTATGAATTGCATATTACGATCCCATGGCTCCATCGGCTCGGCAATCTAGTCTTCGATTTCTTCATTGATTCAATCAACAGCCTGAGAAATACATTAAATTTTTTGTAAAGTAATTTTGCTGCATATTTTCATATTTGTGGTTCACTTATCATATTTCACATAGTAAATCAGTCCCACAGTTTTGTTGCATTTGAAATGTTGTCATGTCTGTTCTTGTAATTGTATTTTGTTGCCAAGTATTTCTTACTATTTGCCACTATAATATTACCTTAATTCAATTATTTTCGTTCGAAATCACTCGCTATTGTATTTCTATTGTTTCTTTACATTTTCGAGTCTTTAAAAAGTAATCATGTTGTATTCACGGAAATTTTCTGCATGTTGTACTTAGGGTAGTTGATGCCAACCCACCTAATTGTATTTTTTATCTTAAAAGTTATTGTAGTATTATACCTATATTCATTATTATAAATTGGCGTAAGCCGTTTGTAAATAAATAAATAAATTATAAAGATGGCTTGTAAACATAACAAAATGGCATTTAAAAAGTGTAAAGAGTTTTGAATTTGAGGCTTTCGTATTTATGTGAGTATTGAAGCATAATAAGGTGAAATGTGTATCTACTTCATAAGTCAAAACAGTATGAAACTTACGTAGAACTTACTCCAAGTTATCTTAGCATCCACTTTAATAACTCTTCAAATTAAATAGCTCCCTCAATATCAAAGTAAGACTCAAGAATTTAATATTCTCTCACTTGCTCACACTTTATTAGACGATAGTCGGACAAGCAGCAATGAGATTTTTAATTTGCACGTCGATTACTCTAAAAAAGTATATTGATCCATAAATTCCCTTTTGTTAACTAATAATATCATTAAGTTACTGATCATAAAATACTGAAAATTGAATTATTTATCATGTTCAGTTTTTTATAAGTACAATACAAAAGTAGCACTATGATAATTCGGTTTCCGAATTATCGAAGTTCATTCAAATTTTCTCTGTTCCCATTTAGAAAACCTCTAATATTCAGAAAATAATATACCAATGATTCGAAACGTTTCTTATGCCAAGTATACTTCTAAAATACAAACTTTGTTGCTGTAATTCAAATCGTTACCTACAAAATTTGAAGCGCCCTCAACTGTTCGAACTGCAATACCCGTATGTCTCTGAGATTGGAATTGAGAGCAATAAACAAACCTGTTGAAACATTCAAATTAAAATTTTCTTTTGTAGAAAACAATTAAAAACTTGTATTACAAATGTCATGCTTGATATAAGTTACATATTTAAAGGTTCACTGCACATTTCATACAAAATTAACTATGAAAAATTAAATTAACCCAAAAGATCTCTGATATTCCAGGTATCCACCAACCGAGTAGTAAGCCTTTTCTAAAAAAACTCAATAGAAATTTGAATTTTTTTGGACCGTCATGAATTTTGATGTAATTTTATAGCTTGTTAAATAGTTTTGGACCACTTTTATAAATTACTTGACTGCCCCAAACTTCGAATAAGTGAGATTTTTCTTTACTATAGCCGTCCAATACCTATTTAATAATTGTTAAAATTGCATAATGTAGCCTAGTAATTACTTAATGTAACGATACATTTCTAATGCTTGATATTTTTAATTATTATATTATAAAATACGATCTAACCTCTAATATGAAGATGTTGCAATAACTTATTCGAAAATTCGTGTTCATCTTTTCCTAATGACAGAGTTTTTAATTGTGACGTCTTGCAAACTATTCTAGCAGTTACTTGTGTTTCAACACATACTGTATAACATATGAAAACAGTATTTTTATCGAACAATTTTAATTTAATATCAATTAAAACTGTTCTGGTGTAAAGAATGTGACATTCATCACGATTCATTCTATTGGATCACCTTGACCAACCAATCTTTGTTTGATCTTTTTTAGATCAGAATAGAAAATTTTAAATTATTGCACACATTAACCACAACAATAAATAGTAGTTTTCATCACTAAGAGCAAAAGTGAGTATTTTTGGTGAGCAACCATGTTTTAAAAACGAGGCGCAGCCGAGTTTTAAAAACGATTAAGCATCAAAAAGGCACTCTTGCTCCGAGTGATGAACGACTTTTTTTTTAGCATAATGCAAAATTAGAATTTTGATCTTTAAAAATATTAACTATAAAGTTGTATTTTCGAGTTTATATTTACAAAGTAAGTAATATGCAGTATTTACAAACAATGCTCTTTACAACGTTTGAATTATAAAATTCTGCCCTCAACATTAATAACTCAATAATAATATACTTTTCAAACACTTTAATTTTCAGTACTAGGACCTAAATAATTCTCCAGCAGATTTTTCAGTCCTAAGACTAAAAATAATCGGTTTTGGTACTATTGAGAGAGAAAAAAACAGACTGATTTTGTGCAGAATGACAAACACACCTGTTTTCTAGGACAGAGTAATAAAACTAATTGACATATGTCAACCATTTTTCCACCTTTTGTAGTACGTTTTTATAAGCTTTTAAAACTGCACTATTCATTTAGGAAAACTCTGTATTGTTTATACTACACATTTTATAATATCCAAATTATTACTATAAAATTATTTGCTTGAGTTTGGTTCTCTTAGTTCTACCTTTTCTTTTGTATTCACATTAACTCTCTTGTAACTCTCTTGAAAGACAAATCCTCCAGTGGATCCACAGCATTATTGTGATTTGGGGCCGGTGCTGCACTCTAGCGGACGACATCGGCTCTTAATTGAAACCCGGGGCTCAGCTTAAATCCCTGAGTTACTTAGTGCAGACATGGATGAAATGGGACACCGTTAGGACACCGAGTAGCTTCACTACCACAATAGCTTAAAAACACTGTTACAATCCAGCTAAAATGGAATAAATCATATACTTGTAATTTATCTTATTAAATTAAAAAAATAAAGAGAAGTGTTTTTGAAATTATAAAATAAATTAGTCTTACGTTATTTGTTATTATCCTTTTAATACTGAGTTAATATTTTAATACTCTTAAATCAAACAAAGTAAAAAAAAAAAAAAAAAAAAACAACAACAACAAATTTTTTCTAAACAAAATCAAGTTTATTTTTGTACAGTTTGAAAAAAAAACTACTAAATTCTTATTAGTTATAAATTGATAAATAATCTGTCTGGATTTCCATTCCCCTATTTTTCCTTTCCTCCCGCTTCCAAAAATCCGACCAATCACTGTAAATGAACCCCTTAACAGCTATTCATTGCCCCGCGTCATTTTATTGATTTTTTATTATTACCTGAATTTCTTGTAACGCTTGCAATAATTCATCAGTGCTATTATTTACCGTAAAATCCATCAGCGAAATTATAATAACCTCTGAATATGAAAAAAGTAGGGGAATTCAGAATGATCGGGTGGGGTTTTCACCTGTGGCAAAAAAAGTTCTGTCTTTCACTGTACATTAATTTTGAACAGGGTACAATAATGGGAAAACTTTTAAGCAATCAATAAAAAAAAACAAGTCAGGAATTATAAATAACTAATTAAGAAGATGAAGTGAACTTGCTGCAAATGAAATGTGAATTGTTACACAATTTACTCGTCTCCACTTTTACTTATATTAAAGAAATTTTCTAATTTTAAGGTTTTAGTTAAATATTAACTATAATAACTACTACAGTACAATTCATATACATGAAATAAATTATGATTTAAAAATGACTGCTTGTAAGAAATTATAAATATAAAATAAAATAAAATTCTTAACCTAGTAATTAAACAATGGCCATTAATAAATTCCAAGCTGGATCACTAGGACAAGGGCTTTAGAGTGACAAATGACAGGTCTCAAATTCAATTATCCAAACAAAGAGGCTTAAGAGAGACGACGATTCGACGATAAATTAGAACTGGTCTCTTACAAAGCCCAGAATGGCTCCGGAGAACAAACTTGGCCCAATTAATTGTGGAAGTTACGGTTGTTTTGATTGCTATAAGACAGAAATAACTTCTAACGGCCAGGCTTTAATACAAATAAAGCACTAGAACAAGACAGTTAAAATATAATTGATTCGTAGAAACTTTTAAAAACATATATGTGACTTTACCCACGTATTGCGAATTAGTAAAGGAAAATTAAACGTCCAATAGGTTGTTCTTTTGCTTAAATACAGAACACCCCTGTCGTAGCTAACCTGCGTATCAGAAAATTTCCATTTTTCAGTGGAATTTTGGTATTTTATTATTTCTCTATAAAAACCACTTAGTTGAGTATGTAGGATTGCAGCCATATGGGTTTAGAAAGCAAATATAAGTGAAACCCTATTTAGTCAATGTACACACCAGATTTTATCACGTTCTGGTATTTATTTATTTATTTATTTACAGTATCTAGTGACGCACTTACATGCAATTGATTGCCTGGGCAGTAGATTTGTCACAATATTGTCTTAGCCTAAATGCTTATTCTACATAACAAAAATCTTGTTTCGTGAGGGTTAAAACAGACAAAAACTATTTACAATAAAAGAAAACAAATGCCACCAACTGGGAAAGACTCTCATGACATGATCTGGAAGCATATGAGCCTGTCAAGCCCCGCCTGTGCTGTGTGTCAGGTACTCAGAGAGACTATAGAAGCAGTTTTGAAAAAGATAATCTATAGCCAGCTTTTTGAATTTTTTAATTGAAGGTTCCTGTTTAATACTTCGGGGGAAACTGTTGAAGATGTTTAAACAAGAGTAAGAAGGTGATTTTTCTAGAAAAGTCGTTCTATGATTTGGGTATTGCAAAATGTTGGAATTTCTGGTGGAGTATTGATGAAGATGATTATTTTCAAAAAAACTTTCTGGATTAGATTTAACAAACATAAGACACTGGAGTATGAATAATGAAGGAAGTGGAAGAATTTGAAGCCGTTTGAAATGTATTTTGCAGGATATTGTTTTTATTTTCCCCATAAAACCACGGGGGTGAGTATGCATTTTTGCTGCCATGATAATTACAAAAACCACGATTTTTACCATGTCAATAATCAAGAGCATTTACTATATCTTCATACATAATTGACAATTGTCATTATACATTATAGAATGAAAACACAAATCAATTTCCTATCAAAAATTATTCTTATCGTTTTAAAAGTCCTGTAAACTGTAAAGTCCAATATTCTTTGCTGAGAACGAGCGCTCGCAAACGACTCTTGAACCGTTTTAGGTCTCCTTCTTTTCTTATTTCCGAAGGAAGTGCATTGTATAACTGAATTATGTTATAAAGTGTTTTTTAATTTGTTTTATATTTGGCGATAGCAAATGTACAAGTATTTATGAAATGGAAAATTAGTGTTCCGGGAGTTAAACGTGCATTTATTTCTAATGAAAAAGGAGAGGCATTCGTAGATGTATAAACTAGAGAAGGTGAGAAGATTAAATTTGAAAAATATACCCCGACAAGATTTAGATTTCTTCAGACCAAAAACCAAACAAATTGCTTTTTTTAGACGGAAGAGTGAATTTGTTTACATTACTCAGAACCCCATATTGCTATTCCATAGCATATATGAGAATAAAAACACCCATAGTGAGCAGTTAGAAGTACATCTGTATTTCCGAAATTAGATAGTCTTCGAAGAATGAAGATACTACTGTTGAGCTTGTGTCTGACTTAAGCTACATTTTCAGAAAAATTAACTCTGGAGTCTATAATCAAGCTTTGAAAACTGGTTTGATGACATGAATCAACCACAGTTTCACCCAGGAACACACTAATTGAACCTTCTGATTTCCTCAGGTTAAAATCAATCAGGCTTCCCTTGTCCAATATTTATGCGAAGATTGTTGTCAACCACTGCAAAAGAAGACTCTTTTGAGACTACTCTGTATTTCGAGATTTTCTCGGGAAATGTCACTGAGACTAAATACAAACATACACAAATCAGTTTGAGTAACGCTAGAGCGAACGTCATTGACATACAACAGGAACAAGAGCGGTCCCAGGACCGATCATTGAGGGATATGATACGATACATTAACCTCACGAGACGGCTTGAAAGAGAGGCAATTCCTTTCGTCCAAATGTTGAATTTTAACAGACTGAGTTCTTTTGTGCAAAAAATAAGAGATCCAGCTTAAGGCGTTACCTCTGATACCAAAGTGATCTAGTTTCTTCAACAGTCTTATGATAAACCATGTTCACAGGAACCATCTTCCTTTACTTAGGTCAAGGAAGATCCCAAAAGTGTGCTCACGGTCATCATGTTCTATTAGAAGCTGAAGCAACAGTGGATGTAGCTTTTTTTGAAACCAAACTGCATTTCAAAAGTATATTGTGGTTGGACAAGAAAGGTTAAGGCGATTGAGGGAGATCTTTTCAAGAACCTTGTAAAAAGTTAACGTGATTGAAATCGGCCGATAGTTGTTTTATCTGTAGGACTGATTTTTGTGTGACTAGGAGTACGGTAATAATTGCAGATTTTAGGGCTTCAGGAAATTTACCCTAGACAAAGGAAACATTAATTAGATTAGACAAGGGCCCTGCTAAGTAAAATCAAACTTCCTTTAGTAGTCTATAAAACTAGAAGATATACCGTCAGAACCAGCGGAACCACCTGACTTCTGTGACCTTATGACTTCCAAAACTTCGTTTTCATCAGTCTGGTAGAGAATAATAGATAATCAGTTTAAGGTACGTTCAAAGTGTTCCTCAGCGCCAGGGAATCTTCATGCAGTGTTCCGGAAATATTGGAGAAAAATGAATTGAAGGTTTTTGCGATTTCCTCTAAGTCTGATAACACCTCGCCATTATCCGAAGCCAACTTAAACTGTCTAAAATAGCTGGAATTTTTATTTGGAATGGTTTCATTGACAATTTCCCAAACAGCCTTTGATCTATTATTTGACTCATTCAGGTGAGAAAGGACGTTCGCTGCCTTAGTTTTTCTGACAGCAGCTCTGAACTCTTTTTTAAGCTGGAGATAAGACATTCGGAGAGGTTTGGAAGCATTAAGATCTTTAGTTGAGTGGTACACTTCAATGAGGTTCTCTCGCATTAGTAACAAACTATCTCAACCAAACGAAGCTAAATATCGAGTTTCACCCAAAAACATTGGTTAATAAGTGAAATATTCCTTTCATCCTTGCCATCCATATGATTGAAATTGGAGCCCCAAGTTACAATGTACTGTCCTTAGTCTTTTTAATATCTCGGTAACCAATGGAGATAGGGAAAGCTTAAATGTACTAAATTGTGCGTTTTTGTGATCTTACTAGAGTGTTAAAAAATAAAATTAAAACTTTTTAGAACTACGTATAAAAAACTTAAAACCCCATTTTGGAGTACAAAACCCAACAAAACTACCCCTTCCAATACATCGGCGACGTATCTGGTTTACAAGCACATCCAAATAAAGGTAGGATTACACATCTTTACCTAATTTGGTCTCGATCGGACCGTTTTTAGGAGTGTTATCGAGTCTATGTACATATACATACATACATGTATAAGTAGAGGGAAAAAGCCACTTCTAAACCGGAAGTGACGTCAGCTGCCAGGGCAGCTGCAGGGGTCAGATGGTGTCAGCTGCCAGGGCAGCTGCAGAGTGCAGATGGCGAGAGCATATGCCCTGAATTTGAAGTAGAATTGGGCATGAATTAAGAGTTAGTTCAAAATTGAAATTCAACAGTTATAACTGGAGCCTGGAAAGTATGTCAAGGTCATTCAGAGTAAGTTTTAAAAAAGCCTACCCAACTACTACCAGAAATAGTTCAAAGTTGAACTAGTTGGTGATAGTGGGATAGGCTGAAGTAAATTTTGAATTTTATTTGTGAACATATAATTAATGTGCAACAGCAGAGTTTAAACAAGTTGAACTTTTGTGATGAACTACAGAGTTGTAAATGCAAACACCAACGACGATGAGAAGGTAAACGCAGAGTCCCCAGATGATGTATTTGAAAAGCTTGAACAAACGTAACATTTCGAGTTGGTTTTCCCGTTCCATTTCCAATCGTTTAATTTCCAATTTCAATTTATCCTCTTCTATTCTAGTTATGAAGGGAACTTCATCCATCATATCCATCATGATTTTGTAGTGTTTGAAATTTTAAAACAAGTGATGTTGATAGTTCAAAAGTTGAAGACGGAATGAGAAGTGAAAGCGAGAAATGTTAGTTAAATTAAGAAGTGGTGGGGGGAACGAAGAATTACAAAGAAGTGGTGGGGGAAATATTTTGCTGTTCATTATTACCATCAGTAGTGTCAGATGGTGCAGGAGTTAGATTTAGTAAACTGTCTTCGTCCGAACTTTCAATGTTATCACAAATAGGACAATCGTATGTTATTTCCAAATTCATTTTGATGGTTGTAAAATTATCTACAAGTTCTTGTAAAATATTAAAAATGTCTTGTAACTCTTCTTTAGAGTTTATTTGAAAACTAGAATTCATTCGGGCCAATGGAGAGTTGTTCATTATTGGAGAGTCGGTGATGGAATGAGGATCGGCGCATAGGGAGGGAGCTTATATAATGGTGACCTTGAGCAGGCGTCTAGGGAGGGGGGCTGTCTAGGGAGGGGGCTTTTATATAGGGAACCTTGAGCTTATGATTGAATAAAACGTTTAGTTCTTCTTCTCCATCTTTTAATTCAATTATTTGAACCGAAGTAGTTGTTTCATCTTCTTCACTTGATGAAGAAAACAATTCACCAGGATTTAAATATTGAACTACAATTCTGAACCATCTTATAGGATATTCGTCAATGACAGAAAGTAAGTTTTGAAACAATTCTTCCATCTCCTCCCTGTCAGTTATTATATGTTCAAATTTGATAAATTTGTTTTCCATGTTGTTAGTTAGAGTGTTGGAAGTGGAATGATTTAATATTATATAAAAATTAGAACTAGTGGTGGGGGAAATCTCAAGGTCATCCAAATGAAGTTTTAAAAAAGAGTGTAAAACTGAAATTACACATTTGATGGTTCTACAGGATCGGAATACCAATCTGACCTGTATTTACATCTTTTTATCATATGTGTACAAAAATCATCTTGATGAGAATTGGTGCGTTGACAATGAGCAAGATCGAGAGGGTGAAATTTGAAACATCTTTGAGGACAACATGTATGAAAATATCTTGATTTGTAAAGTTTCAAAGTTCGCAATTCTGGTGGCGGTAGTTGTTTTGTTTTGCATTTGCAGTAACAAGATCCGAAGAATTCGCATTTAGTACAAGCTAACCCATCCACCATCATTGGCCCTAAATCTGTACATTGTTGTTCACAACAGTAACGAGGTTTGTACTTGTATTTTTGCTCTTCCATGTTGATGCTGCGGAGTCCAGTGAAAGAATAAGAGTGTATAGTGTTAAATAGCGAGTTTTATGTACTGTGAAAAGTGGTGGGGGTAATTTCAAGGTCATCCAAATGGAGTTTTAAAAAATTATACCTTACAAGTGTAAGGATTATTAAAATTTAGGAAGTTTGTTTCTCTTTGTTTTCTTCAGACTTTTTATCTCTCTCAGCTTTAGCCATAGCAACTAGTTCTTCTATTGATAGTGGATGTACTTCAGGGAATTTTAAAATTAATTTAGCTTGGTATCCTTCTTTAGCTAATACATCTATATCTTTAGTCATTTGTTCAACAGTGTTGTAATCTTTTCCATAGATTTTTCCATCAAGTTGTATCATCATTCTGTACAACATTTTCTTAAATAGGTCTTGTCGTGGTGAGAGCTAAGAAGCGAATGATTATTTATACAAGTATTACATCCTTTTTATTAACTCACATTGATCACGTGATTCTTTAGTTGTAGTTTTGTCTGTCAAAAGTTATTCAACATTGGTAATACTTTTGGAACTTGATGTTATGTTGACCAGTTGGCGATGAAGAAGTTGTAGGTTGTGTAGAAATAAATATTTCATCATCGCAATATTTTGTTTTAGTGAACATTCTTGTATTAGTAGCACTAACATCAACAGTTAAGTGATAACCACCGGTAAGTAAAACTCGCATTTCGTTGGTTAAATCTTCGAGTTGTTCAAAAGTTGTTATGGTGTTAGTATCGTAAGATGCACACTTGACCTTTAGGGACATGTTGCAGTTTTATATTCAGGGATTAAGAGCGAGATGTGTACGGTATGAAAGGTAGCAGTAGACTGATGAATTTTGCAAGTACATTTCCCCTTTTATAATTATACAAAATTGGGTCAAGGTCATCCTGTGGAATTTTTAAAAAAAGCAACATATTGTAATGTACAAAGACATTACAATATGTTGCTTTTTTTTATTTTTATTTTTTTTTGTTTTATATCATATTTATTGAAAAAACAAATACAAAGAAATATTTACAATGTTATGTACAAATTAATCAGTAGTAGGTGTTACATGAATTGTAAGTTCAGTAGAGTTGTTTCCACTGGGTCCATGTGATACCAAATAGAGTGCGCCGGGTTGAATTATACGAAGATCTTTATTTTGAAGTAGTTGTACGAAGCGCTTTGGTAAGAAGATCTGAAATTTTGCTTCATCACCAATTGTATAAGGTGCCTCGCTCAAAGTGCAATTTATAGCATCACCTACTGAAGTTTCCATTTTCTTAATAGTATGAATGATGTAGTGTTTTTCTTCTTTTAGTTCAGAACATTTCTTTGTAGGTAGAATTGATGTTTTAGAATGAGCGTTGAACTGATCAACTAAACTTTGAAGTAAGTTCTGTGATGCCATATTGATGTTGTTGTTAATCTTCTTGTTAATAAGAATGTCCGTCGGAGATGTTGTCTCTTCGGAGGTTTGAGTAATACTCATGCTGTGTCATGGTAGCGCTCTCACTTTTATAATCGACACTACCCCCACCACTGACACTACCCCCACCAGTTTGTTGAAGGAAATTATTCAAGCGGTAGGCATTCTTTAAAGCGCACTGCGACCTTCGATGTTTAAAACTTTTTGATGAAATACAAAGTTCGTTGAAGTAGCATTGGAAATCTTTATCAATTATTGCATTAATCACTTCGTTGCTTGTAAATGATTGTATCCAATTTGCTTTTTCCAATCCCCTTGTGTAGATAATTTAAACTCTTTGCAATAATGATTCATAATGTGCGGCATCATGTTATAATTAATGAAACCTTCATCCCATCTTAAGTTGTGAAAATGTTTGTTCAACCATTTGTTTGTAACTTTCGCTTTAGTTGTTAGTCTATTAAATGGTACTGGAGGTTTGAACAAATAATGATAAACTACTGATGTGTTCATGTCCAAGATTACTAATTCTTTAATAATAAAATTACCATCATTTCCTCGGAAAGCTTGAAATTCAATTATACCTCTTTTAACTTCCATTATATGTGGCGCATTAGAAAACGAAACCCGTTTATTCATGATGAAGTCTTACTAACAACTGACTTAAAAATTGAATGAGCCGATGTTTATAACAGACAGGATTGTTCTTCTTCTTTCACTTCTTGTGCCACTTCATCAATATTAAAATTGGTGTGATAGTTGTTTAATTGTCTCCACATTTCAACTTCTTGAGGTATTCTATTAAAGATTGAAGTATCCACGGGACCGTATAAAATTGGAACAAAAGGTTTTTTGTCCAATGTATCAATTAGATAGTCTTTAATTATTGCACTTGAAAATATTAGTTGTTTCAATATCTGGTGACGGGACCGGTAGTACAACTTAAAGTGTAAAATTCTTCTTTAGTGAAATATAATTTAACATTATGTGTAGTTAAATCTCTGAAGCGAACAATTTGTCCTCCACGATGTTTTACTATATCAACTTCAATATTTGATTCCAATAAACTTAATCTTGTTCTTCTTCCAAATGTGTTGTTACTTAAATAGCACTCCAAAAGATGTAAATGTTTCATGAGAGATTCCCAAGTAGTTTCACTGAAAGTAACCATTTTGTTTCCATGATTTAAAATAACAATTGGTGAATAATCCATTGATTTTAAAATTCCAACTGATATACTTTTTGTCATGCATGAAGAAATTGGGTAGATAATCCGAAGAAATACTTCTGTTAAAATATTGTTGTAATGTTAACTTCAACCTTCTTCCTTTTTACTTCTTTTTCAGCTTTTTCTTCTTCTCTCTTCTTATGTTTGTTGAATTTTAGGAACTCGTCCATTTCTCGTTCAACTTGTTTTTCTATATCTGAACTATTATCATCCATTAGAGGTGTATTTTCTTCTCCGTTAGTAGAATTCATCTTGCCAATGATGTTTCCCATACGAAGGTTGAAGATAGAATGAAGTTTCTACTAATTATTTTCTCGCTTTTATATTTTTCGTAAAATCCTTGAAATTTATACAATTACATAATTGTTTGTTTTCAACTTGTCTTTCACAAATGAAATTCTAACCTCAAAAATTAAAGCAGATAATTCTAACCTCAAAAATTTGCAGTTGTTGTACAATTCTTCTTAAAGTACATTCTTCACAATTCCGGTCAGCGGTGTGTAAGTAACTATTTTATCATGTAGAATTAGACAGTATGCCGAAGTTCCATCCGCTACTGGTTCTTCAAATTCCATTTCAATTTTTATATCCACACTTGATGATTTTACCGATTCATTTTGTTTTGAACAATCGATTACAATTATTGGAGCCTTGGAATAATACTGGTCAGGTGATAATAGTGGTGTATTAGTCTTTCCATAATATGACGATTGAAATCTTGCATACATATCGTATAAAATGGAAAAACGTTTTTGTCTGAACATGACATTCAAATTGTCATAGGGAAAGAATTGAGAGTTTAGGAAAACTTTACAATTCTTTATTTTACAGTGATCAAATTGACCAGCATTTGCAGTGATAACATCTTTTCGCTTAGTTTGAAAACCGAGTATTATTGTACCTTGCTCGTTCCAAGTAAGTTGATGTCTTGACGGTCCATGTTTGTCGTTCTGTCTGAGGTAGTGTAGGGTATTCATGAAATTCCCAACTTCGGAATGGCATCACAATATCACGGTCAGATTTCAACTTTCTCAATAATAGGATTCTATGTTCATCAGCCAATCTTACATGAGGTACTCTCCAAACAACTTTATCCAACTGTAGTTGCCATTCCAGTTTATCTTCCGTAGTTGCAGGGTCTGCAAGTATCAAGTCCTTATTAGTTGAAGATCTGAGTAATACTAATTCTTGTTTGACATTTATTATTACCCGTTTGTAATCTTCAGCGAATCCCAAAAGCAATCGTAAAGGTACATGAAAATCAAAGTGACCGTTGGAAGCTGGTGTTATAGTGTCTTTATCGGGGGCAACCCATCCGGCAGTGACTATTGAATTCTTCTCATGCGGTGTTAATGATGTTAATCCTTTCAATGTAGTTGTTAAACCAACCTTTTTTGTTGAATCAACCGTCACCCCTGATATTTCATATCTTATTTCATCAAAAAGATATGCCATCGGGTTATTTATAAAAGGAACTGTTGAAGCAGTTTTTCCATCCAATTTTAATACCCGTCCTTCGATGTACAAGTAACTTTCACACGGTAAAGTGTAAATATCTTGTTGTTGAATGGGGATCCTTATTTCATCGTTATTGTTTAATTTTGATGAAGTGTAAGGGTTGTGCGTGTGATATTCCTTCTCCCATAGTGTTTCGTCGAACGTTGGGTCCTTGAGATATATCCAGGATATCCATCGCTGTTAAGTTTTCAATCCAATCTTCTGTAGAAAACGAATGTTTTCCGATGTTAACTCTTCCAATGTCGAGGAGCTACTGAGCTCCCGACTCTTCCATTGTGGTTTAAATGATAATCCCATGTTGACTTTTATGTTGCTGCTCTGATGTGTATCCGTATAGTAATTGTTTCTCCTCTAAAGTCAACACTATGACCGTCTTGATCCAATATGTTCAGTACGATGTCTGAAATGAAACTGGTGTTTAACGGTAGGTATATCAAGTTTTGTGGCTTCTCAACAATTTTAAAACCGGGAGCCACTGTTGGATAAAATGTATGTAAAATATGTTGATTAACTCCATCTCTATACGATCCGTGTATAATGTTGCACGTGACATCAATACTATTTACTTTCAATTTTGTTACAGTTGAATCACCTGAATGAGTAGTTCCAGGAGTTAAAATTTTTTTTTTTGTATCTGTAAATCCAAGTAAACTGCCAATCGACTGTTCCAAGCTGACATCAATATAATATTTTGAAGTTATTTCTGCTTTTAAAGTATTATTGTTTCCTTTAACGGTGATATTGTCTTCTCCGAGTTGTTTCTGTAATAATTGGTTTATATCATCAATTTCATAAGCTCCAGTAGGAAATGTAATTATTTTCAATTCTGAGTATTTTCCTGCAGCATCCTTAGTTTCATAATAATGTAGTAAATTGTTTTTTCCTTCTGTAACATTAGGAATTGAATTGTAGGTAGTCAAATCAAGTAATGCCGCTTCCCATAATCTTTCCTTGGATAGACGCAATGCTGGGAACAGCGTACTTTTCAATGTGGATGAATTTCCACTCAGTGACACTGTATACGATGACATCTTAAAGCTGACTGACACTCTTCGCTAGAAACTCCAAACATAATGCCCACATATTTCAGTATTGTTAGGTTGTTCTCTTTTGTAATTGTAAAAAATGTTTTTGGAGTTTCGAAAATAATGTTGCAGTTCTTTTGGCGGTGGTAGATTGCCAAAACTGTCAAAGTAGTAAATGGTTTGTCCGAGTTTTTTATAGCATACCCAATGAGTGCCTGGACCATAGGTGGAATCCAAATTTACTATTCCAGTTTCATTTTTCCATATTTTAGTTGGTAATGCATCTTTCATAAAAACTCCTCGAAAGAATGGTATTTTCAAACATTTCACATAATCATTTAACTGATGATTTGTTAAGGCTTTATTTGGAATTATCAATTGACTCTTCTTATTTAGTACACACGGTATGGTCTTAGTATAAACCTGCTCCGTTTTTTACCATTTGCCAAACAGAAGTCTTCTTTACATTTGCCTTATGAGTTCTACGACGTCCTTTTTTAATGTTTCCACCTCTTTTGGGAGCGCCTTTCTTTGCAGGTCTTCCTCTGCGACGTTTTCCACACCTAACTTTGCTTTCGTCTTCATGGCTGTAGTTACTGCCCAAGCCGATGCTTTTTCTGCAATACTTGCGTCACTTGATTTTACTCTTTGCCAAGCTTTTTCGCTAGAATTTTATCTGCTATTGATCTATTTGTTGAATCTTTATACTTTGAATATGCTATATCGTGTTCCTTGCAAGCTTGATCTAATTTATTAATTCCAGG
>CM061536.1:70022525-70443559 GCA_030545055.2 Neoaliturus tenellus | reverse complement strand
CTCTAGTTAAATGTAGGCCTACCAAAGTGGGGGAACAAATAATGTTCAAATTTATAATTATAAATCTCACTAGGGGCTTGTAGGAGCAAATCCCCTAAAAATCCAAATTGGTGATGTAATCTCCAAAAGTAAGTTTTAATTTATCACCTTCTTGCACAATTAAGTTACTGTATTTCTTCTCAAGCTGTAATGTGAATTTATAAGCTTGGATTTCTTATTAAAATATTACTTAATATTCATAAAATTTTTGGGCGGTATCATATCAGCAATAAACCAACAATCTCCCCTGCATTAAAATTAAGTAGTTTATTTTGTGAAAAAAAATTATTGCACCATTATAGTGCCAGACGAAAATATACAACATGAGAAAATAGTTATTAGCCCAAATATACTGCAAACTCCTGTATCAGACAGAAACCCATGCCGCCATTCACCCAGCCCCCTGAGACCCCCATATACCCCGAAATCCCCACGCCTCCCCCGTTTCCCCGCATACCCCGTGCTACCAGTACATCCCAATGAACCGGGGCCCACGTGCCTCCATGCCCCCGCACCCAAGCACACACCCCTGTGCCCATGTTACGCCATACTGCTTGCTTCCGTGCCCACCGTTCTTCCCCGGGCCCCCCATGTCCATCATGCCTTCCATGTGCCCCACTCCATGTTTACTACCACCTTTGCTTCAAAGCCCCTCATGCCCCTTGTACAATCCCAAGCTCCTAAGCCCCCATGACCTTCGATCTTCCTCGTACTTCCGTGCACCCTCTCATGCCTCCTCCATGCCCCTCATTTCCCCCATGTTCCCGTGACTTATCCCGCCATTTTCCAAGAGTCCCACGTGCCCCCTCTGTCCCCATACCTTCCCCGTTCCTCGCAGGCCCACGTGCCTCCCATGTCCCCGAACCCCCTTACCCCTGTGGCACTATGCTTATGATGCCCCGTGCCTCCAAGCCCACCTTTCTTCCCATGCCTTCCCTGTGCCCCCCATGATCAAGTTCCCCTTTGCTTGTCGTTCCTCCCCGTACCCCCCATGACCCCTCTGTTCAACATACCTCCCCCGTGCTACTCGTTTCCCCCAAGCTCAAGTGCCCCAATGCTCCCATACCCCCATGACCGTCGTTCCTTCTCCTTGCTCTCTTTGTACCCCCTATCCTAAAACGTGCCTCAATTCCCTATACCCCCGTGCCACTGCATCCCTCGTGCTATGATTGTAGTCTAATTTGTCTGTTCGTTTAATGAAGTCGAACTTTGATTCAAATATAGTTCAGTTTCGCACACTGTCATTTTTATGAATAACTCTCAATGTTAGGAATTAATGGGCGTTTATTGTTTCCGTAATACCTGCTTAAAGAAAGAATCAGAGAATTAATAAAAATATATCCCTCATACTGAGCTTATCTAAAGTTGGTAGTTTACATTATATAATTAAGTCAAAAATAAGTATTTCCCTATTTGATAAAATTTTTTAAGTAAGTTTACTAAATACAAATATATATATATATATATATATATATATATTTATATAGGGTTACCATATGATCTACCCAAAGATTACAACACAAGTAAACTTAGGTCTTCAACACTCGTGAGTCGGCTTATTGATTCGTAAAAATTTTACTTTCTGACACCCCCCTCCCAACCTAACAAGTGCTAGAAAAATTGGAAAATGTCTTGAAAACATAGTTCTAGCCTAATTAAGTTAATGCTACTCATTTAATTAATAAATTAAAACAATGTATAAATAAGCAAACATTAAAAAAGCTTTCCCTAAGGTCCATAAAGGGGAGATTCAAGATTCAATTTAAATGAGACTAAATGCAAATACAAATTTGTAAAAAAATCTTTTAGTTTTTTTTGTGTAGGAGAATTTTAAAAATTTTCAATGAGAATTTTCAGTACAATACCTTTTTAACAAACACGAGGCTCAGTTACTTTTACAATCAGTGACTTAAAACTCTCAATAAAAAGCCTTTTCCTCTTATTTAGATAAAACTAACCCTGAGTAGTGAATCAAAACCCATTAACCTAGGCCTCCTACATCTCTAGTAAATCATAATGTTAACTTACTCGCGGTTACTTAACACTTCGAGTGCTAAAAAAAATATTACATAACTTTTAAAAAATCCTGGGGAATCAATAATATAACTTTCATAGAGTACTACAACGGCAAAGTGCTCGAGCAACAAGCACATTAACATAAGCTAAAAATTTAAGTTTAATATAGGCCTTAAAAAAAATTTAACCAAAAAGTGATAGATAACGATATTTTGTATCACGATTGTAAGTTACGGAAAATCGAATTAAATCGTCGGTGTTTCGAAATAACAATTGAGTCAACCAATATTCATGTTTAAGCCTGCCGTATCGATATATTGGCGGCAGGACGATATATTGTTGCTTCGCACATTTAAAATGAAAGGCCAGGCACGATATATCCTTGCTTACTATTTCTACAAAATAAGACGATCAACGATATAGGCTATCATACCCTAGCAATCAAAGGGTTAAGGCTGCTGACAACAATGAATATGACCTTACTAGGCCTACTGGCGCTGACATCTGATTAAAATTAAAAGAAATAAGACTTAACCTAAGAACTGGTTTAATGGAGCAAAAAGTAAAAATGGTAGGCCTAAGTTGATTACTTTTTAAATAATCACTTAGGCTACATTAAACATTCTGTACAAACTAAATGATGGTTTAACCCTCCGAGCGTTAATCGTCGATTTTTCGGCCCAGCTTATCGGCTTCCGAGCGTTTGAGTCGATTTTTCGACCTTTCATAAAAGTGACGTACCGGTAACTTTATAGCGAATGACAGAAACGGACCCGTGAACGCTACCGCTGTTACCGGGAGGTTCTGAGCTAGCCTATCCAAAAACACCCATTTCAAATCTGGGAACGTGAATGGTTGTTTTTAATATGCAATGAAACATCTGAGGAAAAAACTATTACCATCTGCTAACTTTGTAAACATCGAAATACATATTTTACCAATCGTTTTAAGGTTATGAATGATTAAAAGTGTTACTAATACCTTTAATTTGCATTATTGAAATAAATTTATATGTTTTATCGAATTTATAATCAGAAATATGAGTAGGAATTAGTGTAATATTCCTAGCTTGATTTTACATGTGTTCTTATGGGATTATGGTAAGTAGGCCCTACCGTAGGACATATTTGGTTTTATTCAACATACATTATTTTCAAATACTTCTAGCCTATATAAATTATATATTTTCTTGAACTGCATAAAATTTCTAAACAAAATGTTTGTCTTGGAATTTTAATTATGTGTATCCAAAATTATTTTAGGGGAGAGCAAAGTTATATACAAAAATTTTGTTGTAATTTTATAATATTTAACCCATAGCCTTATTTTGGTAACAATAAGTAAGGGTAAAAATTTTTGTATTGTTAGGTAGTCCATTTTTATCTACTTTCAAATATATATACATTTATGGTGCTATTTCATAAAATATATTTTTACTAATTTTTAATTGAAAGTATGCAAAACCTTCAAAAACGCTCCAGGGGTGCTATATTGAACGCTCGGAGGGTTAATAACGATCTGAACAAAGTAGGTCGGCGAAACTTCATTATCCTACTCCACCGTTATTATCGATGTGGAAATTTTGATAGTTGCGATTAAAATTGTGTAGTGAAAACAATCTAATCAACAACGCTATTGAGCTAAGATATGCATTATAATAATAATCTAACCTAACAATCTAACCGTAAACCTCGGACACTTTTACTGACAGCAATATTTAGAACAACCAAATCAATGGTGTTTGGAAACATTTAAAACCCTTATTCCCTCAATACAATAGCAAAAAATACCTTTCTGATTCGTATTTGGCAGCAATGTGTGACACCATTTTAGGTTTATCGAAGTCTGCTTCTTCTCACAAATAAGATAAGTTTTGCATATAACTTGTAGTTTATTTTGTGTTGATCTTTAAGTTTTTATTTTTATTTTCATTTTCAGTTACTTGTTTCGTTTGCAATTTGTTTTACAGACAAAAGGTATGTTTTGGTTTTAATTATATTTAGAACAAGACTAATTAGGTGATAAAATCGTAATACTATCGTATAATTGTGTCATCGATAGAATAGCAATACTATCGCAATCATCGAAATTTCCACATCGATAATACTAACGGTGGAGTCGGACAATGAAGTTTCGCCAGTAGGTCTAAGTTAAAACCACTATAGGACTCAGTAAAAACATAAGTTAAATACAGATATATTCAGTTGGCTGCTTCAAAAGCCGGACAAATGAAGGGTTTCTCAAAATCCCCTGGGACTTTTTTTAGAGAACATGTCCGAGGAAAAGAGGATGAATGTTAACCCTAGTATCTTAGTAAGTGGCTCTTGCATCATCAGAGATTGATTCAAAATCTCAATCAAAGCACCATATAAGGCCTAGCCTTTGAAACTAGACTTTGACACCCTTCACCTAGTGCTAGTTAACTTATGCCCTTAACAATTTATTAAATCAAAATTGTGTTAACCCTCTTGCAACATTTAACAGAGAAATTTATACCGTAACTGAATATCTAGAGAAGAATGTGATGAATCACTCCCTATGCTTTCCCAGAGTTATAACTAAGTTACCTGCCCATAACCCTAAAACTAACCTAACATTACCTTCCTTCAGATTATTACAGAGATTAGACCTACTTGCTATAGAAAAATATCAACAGACTAAATATTTCATAACTTATTCATTAGGTACTCACCTAGTTCACAGACGGAATCACGAAGCACCCAAGTAAAGCGGTGAGAACGGCAAAACTTATGCCTAACCACTGCCAACTCAAAATGTCAAAAGCAAAGCACATTAGGCCTAGGCCTAAGGAAATCACGAATCACCTAGGAAGTAAAGCGGTGAGAACGCAAAAAATAAAAAGCTTAACTTAAGGCCAAATAAAAATGACAAAGGTTTGAAAGACAAAGAACATTAATCCAAGTCTTTACATTGTTTACATGGACGCTACCGCTGTCCGCTAGCTACCGGAATAATGGCGGAATACGACTTGAATCACAGCAGAGTCAGTGATGAAACTCAGGCGATAGGCATACTACAGTTGCTGCCTAGAAAGACGCCAAGCTCACCCAAAAGGCTTTTACAAATATAAATAATTTTTATTTTAGCACTTTATTATAGTTTTATAGTATTTTAAATTATTACACGTAATTGTAGGGTTTGAGTTATTCAGTTGAACTAAACAGTTTACCGGATGGCTTCAGAAGTTCAGAACACCATTCGGAACAATCGTTAGTCCATATCGTTAGGTTATCGAAAATTGCAATAAGTTACATTATTCTGTGTAGAATAATAACATGAAAATTCACAGTATCTAAATTGGTAATATAAACACCTACAAATAGCATAAAAATGAGGAATAAATAAATAAAACAAAAACTTCTGACCTTTAGTTTAAATAATTTTTAAAACTAAAACAATCGATACAACTACCGTGCGATATGTTCAGATACTATTCACTATTCACTGCGTACAGTAATAATAAAACGTTGCAGCTCTACCGGTGAATCGAACAATCGAAGTAGAAAATTCCTACCGGGATATTCTTAGGTTATCCAGTTCATATGTTATCAACGCTGGCAAATAAATTACATCAACTACATAAAAGTTCTTTAATTAAAAAGAATAAAATCAATTGCAGCTTTAAAAAGTTAATCACTTACATTGAAATTGTATAAATCATATGGATGTAGCTTTTATTTATATTTCATGTCGGCGGAAGCTCCCTAGGGGTTCCTGCGGATTGTGGTGGGATGAGTAGACACTAACTTAGATATGCCACATGTTATTAGACTACTATTGCATTGTATATTAGTAACAGTTATTTAGTTAGTTAGCTTGTTAAGTTATTTGATTGTGTATTTATAAAAAAAAAAATGTCCTTTTAATATTGTATCCCATCAAAAAGTTCCCTGTGAGTTCCTGCGGATTGTTGTGGGATCTAGACACTGGATATCGACGCAAAATGTCATTAATTTCATAATTAATTAAAATGTAAGTTAACAATTTTTGTGTTAACAAGGGGATATTCCGTAATTCATATAAATTTGAACAAATCATTCCAAAATTCAGAAATTAACTTAATAAGTGTAATTTTTCCTATTTCGCCTAAACTAATTATTATTACACATAATGAAATCCTACGCCCTATGTTGTCACCCGTATTTTTCAACTATTTTACTTGTTAATTGTAACAAACTAATTTAAAATTGCACGTTATTTATGTATTCTACGTTGACATCCTAGGGATATCCTCGGGAAGATGTCATTTCCTTGAAAGGCTTTTATGGAATTACACAGGGTTATTACATCCCTGAGGATAATGTACGAGGAGGTCCCAGGGATATTCCCTATGTAGCGGTATATAAACTGGGATATGCAGGGCCAAAATAGGATATCCTGAGGACTTCTTGTCAGCCTTTAAATTTTATCCCGGCGGAAAGTTCCCTCTGGGAGTTCCTGTGGATTTCCTTAGGATATAAACATAGGATATCGACGCAGAGACGTTATTTAAAATTTCGTTGTCACTTATTCATGGCCTAAACAATATCATGTGTCTATTTTTTAACTTTATTTGTATGTTTATCATTCTCTTAATTTTATCCCGTTCTTACTGGTAAGTTCTCATGGAGTTCCTGTAGATTGTCATATAATATACTATTATATGTTATCAACGCTGACACGTTATTTACTATTTCGTTGTAACTTATACAGTGCAAAATCACGTGTCTATTTTTATTATTTTTTTTACTTTATTTTCTTATAATTTTATATTTTTCCTACCAGTATTTCACCTTTGTGGAACTTTCCTGGGAGTTCCTACGTGGAGTTTCTATGTGGATTTTAATTTGATATATATACAACAAAGGATTTCTGCAAATAATTATCAATTTCGTAATAATAATGCTTAATACATTTTTTATAGTTTTTTAACACGGGGAAAATTATTTTGTCAGGTCACCCCTAAGTTACAGATAGCCTAAGGAGTTAACTTGAGGTATATTATATTTTAATATTGCTTAAATGACGGCTAATATAAATATTATATATAAATATTAAATATAAAACTAATATAAATATTAGACAGTACAACGCTAATTCTTTGTATTTTTAACTTTGTTAGTTATAACTTCATAAAAAACATTTACAAGTAATTATTGTTAAACTTATTCTGATATTCTGCGTTAATATCCTCGGGACATCCCCAGAACATTCACTATCTCCAGGATTTCTATGGGATTTACAGGGATATAACATCCCTGAGGGTAATGTGCACAGGATATTCCAGGGACATCGCTATTTCCCGGGATCTGTTTGGGATTTACAGGGATATTACATCCTTTAGAGCAATGTTCACAGGATATTCCAGGGACATCCCTATTTCCCGGGATCTGGCTGGGAAATGTGGGACCAGATCAGGATATCCTCAGGACATCTTGTGCTGTGTGGGAAGTGTGTTATATTTATCTAAAGTGTATACGCTTGTTTTAGCATTTCCCCTTGAGCGTTTTTCACAGCTCAAAGTAAATTGTAACTTCAGAAAACGGGAGTAGGCCCCCGTGTAAAGCCACTTTTTATAATTGTTAGGCTCCTCTCAGGCATGCAACAGGTTGCGGCTGGGGTTATGGGAGCATGTCCGTTTGTACGCTGGCAAGCAAAAGGTTGTGGCGGCCTCTGCACTCGGACCGAGGACGTAAGCCACTAGGGTGTCCTCAGTTAGTTTCCCTTCTGGAAACTCAAAATTATGTAAATGAATCTTTGTTAGCTATTTGTGTTTTTTAGTTCCCAAGGCGCCGAATATTCGTGGTTCGCCATGGATGTACGGGGGCCGAAATTTTTTAATGTCCGTGTGGCCTTGACCCACAAAGGACTTCTAAAAATTTACTGCTTGCTAAATTACAAATATTAAAGATAGGGTTACGGGAGTAGGCCCTCGTGTAAAGTCACTTTGAAGTATTGTTAGGCTCCTCTCAGGCATGCAACAGGTTGCGGCTGGGGTTGTGGGAGTATGTCCGTTTGTACGCTGGCATGCAAAAGGTTGCTGCGCCCTCTGCACTCGGACCGAGGACGTAAGCCATTAGGGTGTCCTCAGTTTGTTTCCTCCTGGAAACTCAAAATTACGTAAATGAATCTTTGTTAGCTATTGAAAAGACAATGCAGTAAATGTTTACAAGTCTCGCGTGGCGAAGGGTAGACGGCATTGGATGTTGCCCTGTTGTCATAGTTGGGTCTCTTCGGAGGCTACAGCGAATGAGGCTACACCCCCCATAGGGGGGTGTGGGGCTTAATTTTTTTAAAGTTTTTTCGTGACCTTGACCTATATATATATAAGTTTTCAAATCTTTAACAGTCATGTTTTTTAACACAGTAAATATATTAAAGTACTTTGTAAACATTAATGGGTAGGCATTACTAACACAAGTTTGGAGTTGTCCATAGTTGTGTCTTTTCGGAGACTACAGCGATGGTAACATAAGAATGCCATGGGGCTTAATTTTTTTAAAAGTCCCCCCCTCCCCCACCCCCTCCCCCACCCCTCCCCCACCCCCTCCCCACCCCCTCCCCCTCCCCTTGAAATTTTTTTTGAAAAATTTTTGACCTTGACCAAAAAGTTTTTTGCTCCGGACGAGAAGTGCCCCCCCCTCCCCCCCCCCCTCCCCCACCCTAATATCCTGGGCGTGGTCGCCCGGTGGTGATATAAGGTGGTCAGGTTGCACGCACTTCTCATTCACGCTCCAGCTCTCGTTGGAAGTGGCTGTCCAGGAGCTCATTCTTAAGAAGACCGGTGACCAAAAATGTCTCGTCGTATACCTTATAAACCTTCGTACTATAATCTGATCGTACTAAACTGATTGGTATTAATAGTATTACAGACAATGAGAAGAAATTGTATAAAAAATTTTGTTGTTTACTTGACAGAACGCGAAAACTACAGCCAAATACTTTCACCTACAAGCTACCCCTGATAGACAAGGATGATGTAAGCAAACTAACATCAATTCAACTGAAATTGGTGGAAGAAAAAATTCTTGTTTGTGTGAGAGAAGTGTTTCATAATGAATATTCAAAAAGATTGGCTTTTGACTTTATTAAGGAACATGCAGGACGTGAAACAAAACAGTATCCAGGATTATATTATTTATATCTTTTTGAGAATGGAGCAAGTGTAACGGTAGAAATAAGCATCAAACTAATGTAATTCTCCCAACCAAGTGTTAAACTAGGACTTAAACTTGGACTTGATTGAGGTTTTGTAGAACAGAGCGGGGGATAGATCACTTTGCGGCAATGGACTAGCATGCTGCTTAGTGGTTTATCCCCCGCTCAAAGGGTATCTTTATGCGACCTTGACCCACATAAATGCATAGTTGGTGGAGTATTAAAAGGGCAAACCAATTGGATTGGATACACCACTTCCATCGCAACAGAGTTCTCCCTATTCTGGAGGTAATACCAGTGATATTTCACCTTTGTAAGAAATTAAAACAAAAAATGTGAGCGGGGATAGAGCACTTTGTAGTAATTTATGCTGCTTAGTGCTCTATCCCCGCTGAAAATAATAATTCCAAATGACCTTGACCCATATAAACTTGCTCAAACTGACATCTTTGAAAAAACTTGTACAAAAGTAGTGGATTTAGACCAAACATCATTGCTTTATCAAGCCTGTTGAAGAATATATTGAAAATGGGTGTTTAAAAGCCTAATCTACTACATGATTAATAAACCGGATGTATATGACGTCACCTTCCCCCACCCTTTAACCTCGGGTATAAAGGGATCCGGTTGAGCGCGCTGCTCATTATTGCGTGGACATTCACCGAGTGCACACTCAAAGCCAAACTGTAAAAATGGCCCTTTGCGATATTTGTGGTGAGTTTTTCCAAGACGAAGATATCTTTGTTTTACACCGAGAATTGCATCATGAAGAGGACAAAAAAGAAGAGATTGTAGTAAGTGAAGATAACTTGGATGCGATCGATAGGCTTTTGGAAAACTACCAGAAGCAGATGGACGATTGGATTAGCTATCTACAGTTATACCGAGAATTGCATCATGAAGAGGACAGAAAAGAAGAGATTGTAGTAAGTGAAGAAGAAGACTTGGATGCGATTGATCGGTTCTTGGAAAAACCTCAGAAGCAGAAGGAGGACTGGGCTAGCTATTTACAGTTAATGCAAAGAAGAAGACCAAGTGTTATTCAATTTTCCGGAGCCGGACCATCTACAGCCGGAGGATTTATTCAAGAAGAGAAAATGGAAGAAGAAGATACGGAAGAAGAAGTGGAAGATGTAAGACAACTGCATACCCAAAAAGAGGATATGGAAGATATAAGACAACTGCGCACCACAGCCTTGCCAGGACCAGTTGTAATTCATTTTAAAATTAATAACGTGCAATTAGAATTGGAAAATTTTATAACTCAAGCTAAAAAACTAGTTGTAAAAACATTGACGGAAGAATTGGCAAGATTGAACTTTATTAAATTTGGATTGGTGTTGGAGGCTATGTTTACTAATACCGATGGTGAAAATTAACCGAGAGCATTCATTGCTAAAAATCGAACCCTTACAACCATATCTGATATCAACGAAATTTTAGAAGAATGTTTGAATGAACTGCTAATGAAACTCCAAGAACATGAAGGAAGAGGATCTGGCTGGACGCTATCATCGATTGAAGGTAAGGATGTGAGGATTCACAAGCATGGATATGGTTTGAGAGGTAGCAGCTTTATCCCTCTACCAAAGGTGATCCAAGATACTAAATCATGTATCAATGTGAAAAATGAGGATAATGAATGTTTCCGGTATGCAATGTTAGCAAAATATGTGGAAGACCATCCCTGTAGACCTAGCGTAGCATACGAAAACTGTTCAACACCGCTATAACTTCCAAGGTATGTCGTATCCTGTTAGTCTTAATGATGTTGCTAAATTTGAAAGAAAAAACCCAGGAGTTTCAGTTAATGTGTTTGGTTTAGACGAATCAAATAATGTATACCCGTTACGAGTTACAAAGACTGAACGTCAAAATCATACAGATTTGCTGCTATTGACCAAAGGTGAAATATCACATTATGTTTACATCAAGAACTTTGAAACTTTGGTTGGACGACAAGTGACTAAAAAGAAAATTAGAGTTACAGTGTGTAAGAGATGCTTTTGTTTCACAAATAAAGACTTGAGACGTGGAGGATCGGAGTGGTTGATGGAACATCAAAGACTTTGTAATGACAACTATGAAGTGAAGATTAGTCTGCCACCGCCATCTCGAGCGTTCATCCAATTCAACAAAACAGTTCACCAATATCGGATTCCAGTAGCCGTCTACGCAGATTTCGAATCCACGTTAGTACCACAGGAGCTTCCGAATGGTGAGGTGACTAGAAGAACCAAATATCAATTGCATCAACCTAACAGTTTTTGCTTATTGGTGAAATCCACTTTGCCTGAAGAACAGTTGCAAGACTATGGGTTAACATCCACTCCAATACTCTACCGTGGGGAAAAAGCCGCTAAGTATTTTGTAGACCAGTTGTATGATATTGCTGAAAAGGTGCAACGCTTATTCGGTAATGTTTTACCTATGGAACCTTTGAACCAAAATCAACAAGAAGAATACAATTCAGCAACAAGATGTTATAAATGCAAGAAGAGCTTCAGTGAAGAAAATCAAAAAGTAAGAGATCACGATCACCTGACAGGGTTATACAGAGGAGCTGCTTGTAATTCATGCAATATAAATTACAAACTACCAAACTTTATCCCTGTCGTGTTACACAATCTTAGCGGCTATGACTCCCACTTCATTATCCCAGAGTTAGGACGGGATGATGGAAAAATTGAAGTATTAGCTGAAACATTGGAGAAGTACATCAGTTTCTCAAAAACAGTAGGTAAAATTAAACTTCTCTTCGTGGACTCTTATAGATTTATGTCATCTAGTTTGAGCAAATTGTCTGAGAACCTAAGAAGAGAAGACTTAAAAGAAACCAGCAAAATTGTACCTGAAGATAAATTGGACTTAGTAATGCGTAAAGGAGTGTTCCCCTATGATTACATAACTTCTGCAGAAAAATTTGAAGAAACCAGTCTGCCACCGATTGAAGCCTTCAATAGCAAGTTAAATGAAAGTGCAATCACCGTTGAAGACTACAATCATGCTTGTCATGTTTGGAACCAACTTAACATTCAAACCTTAGGGGAATATTCTGACTTTTACATAAAATTGGACGTAACTCTGCTGTGCGATGTGATGGAAGAATTTCGAAACACCTGCTTCTCCACCTATGGACTGGACCCTCTGCACTCGTACACATCTCCAGGATTAGCATGGCAAGCTATGCTGAAGTCAACCAACTGTCGATTGGAACTTCTAACAGATATTGATATGGTGCTCATGATAGAATCTGGTGTACGAGGCGGTTTGACACAAGCTGTAACACGTCATGTCAAAGCTAACAACAAGTACATCCCAGGATTCGACGAGGGACAACCATCACTCTACCTTGGCTACTTTGACGCAAACAACCTTTATGGTTGGGCAATGTCAAATCCGCTTCCTTACGCTGACTTCAAATGGATCGACCCGGCCACCATCGGCGACATCTCACAGATCCCAAAAAATGGTCAAAAAGGTTATATTTTGGACTGTGATTTTGAATATCCAGAGCACCTTCATGATCATCACTACGACTTGCCTCTCTTAGCCAAGACTGAAGTTTCACCAACAGGAAGATGGCCAAAATTGATGATGACCTTGGAGAATAAAGATCGGTATGTGGCTCACTACTGGGTAGTTCAACAAGCTCTTGAATTGGGTCTACGTTTAGTAAGAATTCATAGAGCAATTGAATTCACCCAGTCTTGTTGGTTGAAACCATATATTGATTCCAACACTACAAGAAGAGCAGCAGCAACATCAGCATTTGAAAAGGACTTTTACAAATTGATGAACAACGCCATCTTTGGGAAGACCTTGGAAAACAAAAGAAAACACAAGATTGTAAAATAGTAAGTGATCCTAGAAAATTGGAAAAATTAGTGCAAAAACCAAATTTTGGAACATCCATGATTATAAACGAAGATCTAGTCGCCGTTAGTATGAAGAAAACAACAATAGTGATGGATCGTCCGTTATACATTGGAATGTCGATTTTGGATATAAGTAAAACTCTGATGTATGATTTCCATTACAACAAAATGGTTAAACACTACGGAAGAGACAACATTGGAGTTGCATACATGGATACCGACGCGTTCATCTACTGGATAAAGACTTTGGACATGTATGAACATCTAAGGAGTTTCCCATACAAAGACGACTTTGACTTCTCTGACTATCCAAAGAACCATCCAAATTATAATGAAAAGAATAAAAAAGTAATTGGAAAATTTAAAGATGAAGCAAATGGAATGCCTTTGGAGGAAATAGTTGCGCTGATGTCCAAATTATATTCCTTCAAGATGTATATAGAAAATGACATACCGACATACCGACAGTGAAGAAAGCTAAAGGAGTCAAACATCATACTTAAAGAAACATGTGACATTTGACAATTACAAGACCTGCTTGTTTGAAGATTCTACAATGTCTGCAACGTTCAACACTATCAGAAGCTTTAAACATGAGGTCTACAGTGTCACTGAAGTTAAAAAGAGCACTATCAGCTCAAGATGATAAAAGGCATAATATGCCGGATAAAATCCATACTCTTCCTTTCGGCCACTACTCTCTAAACCCTATCAACTAGTAACCTATTCTTCGTCCTTCTACAACCTCGACCTTATTCCTTTATCCTTCCGTAAAAAATGGGGAACACGGCAAGTCAACGCCGTGTTCCCCATTTTTTTACACAAGTTTGGATGACCTTGACTATATAATGATGTGAATATTTAAGACAACATTCATTGTGATTATACATGTGATACATGAAACATTCAAACCTGCAATATGAAGAACTTGAAGCAAGAAATTGTCAACGAGCTTCATAAATCTGCAAGAAGAAAGTTTCCGCGAAGAAATACAGTGATAAAAGGAATAAATGATTTATATCAAGCGGATTTAATCGATATGATTCCTTACAGTAAACAAAATAGAGGATTTAAATACATATTGACTATTATTAATTGTTTTTCAAAAATGGCAGATGCTTTACCACAAAAAGATAAAAGTGGCAAAAGTATTACAAAAGCAATGGAAACAACTATACAAAGAGACAAACATACTATAAAACATTACAAACTGATGACGGAAAAGAATATTTTAATAAGGAATTTGCAAATTAATGAAAAAACACAACATTAACCATTACTCAACCAATTCAGAGGTAAAAGCATCAATAATTGAAATATTTAACAGAACTTTAAAAGGTGCCATGTATAAGATGTTTTCCAACAGAGGATCACACGTATGGATTGATATGTTACCAAAACTTATAAGCGATTACAATAAGAAAGTTTCATAGAACTATCGGTATGAAACCAAGCCAAGTGACTAATAAAAATAAAAAACTTGTATTAAACGTATAAAAATGAATACTAAACCAAAAGTTGAAAACTAAAGCCTAAGAGGTTAATTTTGGTGATAACGTGCGAATAAGCAAATACAAAGGTGTATTCAGTAAAAGATATCTTCCGAACTGGACAAATGAGGTATTTACTGTATTTAAGGTGCAACCTACAGTACCAGAAACTTACATTTTAAAAGATAATAAAGGACAATTGCTTGAAGGAGGTTTTTATGGACATGAAATGTTAAAATCAACAGTAGGTGATGTATATCTAGTTGAAAAGGTGTTGCAACGGAAAAAAGATAAGGTTAAAGTACGATGGTTAGGATTTAATAAGACGGAAGATTCTTGGATACCTAAAAAGGATCTAATATAACGATAGAGAATCATTTTGGGTTGAACCATTACAAAGGATGGAGATAATACCGCAAAAAGACAATTTTACTATTAATAATATAGATGAACTTACAGTGGATGGTTTTCAATTTAACACTGGGAAACACGGTGCTTTGTTGCCAAACACGGTGCGTTGTCTCGTTACCGGTCCTTCCAATTGTGGAAAAACAAATGTAGTATTCAATTTGATTACTAACCCTAAAGGATTACGTTTTAATAATTTATATGTATTTTCAAAGTCACTGCAACAACCAAAATATCAGTTATTAGAACAAATACTCAATAAAGTGCCTGAAGTTAAATATTTTAAATTTAACGCAAGCGAGAGTGTCATGCAACCGCAAGAGGCTAAACCATTCTCAGTATTTATATTTGACGATGTATCTTTTGAAAATCAAAATACAATAAGGAATTATTTCGCCATGGGTCGACATAACAACATAGATAGCATTTATATTGGTCAAACTTACAGCAAAATACCGAAACAGCTCATTAGAGACAATGCAAACATGTTAATTGTATTTAAACAGGATGAACCAACCTAAAACCATATATTATGACCATGTAAGTGCGGATATGTCATTTGAACGATTAAAGAGTTGTGTGGAAAGGCTTGGCTGAAAAGTATGGGTTTTTAACAATTATGAAAGAACAACCGTTAAAACAATGGTCGATACAGGATAGGATTTGATAAATTTATACTAATACACTGATCATGATGTAAAACATTCATTGTTGTACAACACGTCTTGCTACAAACATGGTTAACCAAGAAAAGTTAATAAAGGAAATAAAATCACTTAGTGAGTCTATTCGGGACAAAAACAGAGCATTAAAATTAGGTATTAGCGAAAGGGAGAAATTTCTTGAATCTACTTTTAAACCTATTACTGAAAGCATGAAACAATTAAACAAAAAATTTGCTAAACCTGTTTTGGAAGGAGATGCAATTGCACCTATTACAAAGTTTGAAAGAGAAAATGTAAAATCAGAAGATTTTAGTGATGAAGACCTGGAATCCTCTACATATAGTGGTTTTACCGGTGGAGAACCCGAAAGAGAGCTAGAATCACCAGACTATAGTGGTATAAGAGAATTATATGAAGTAAAAGCTAAAAGAGGACATGAAGATGTATCAACCGCTAGTGAAGAGGAAAAAGAAGAAGAAGCAAGGGAAGGTCCGTCAAACATAAGCTTGTTGGGTGAAAACATTCATAACAAAGGGCCTTTAGGAAGGAAATACATGATAAAAATATTAGCTGGAATAAATCCTAATAAAAAACTACCATAGTTATGGAGTAAGATGAACAGAAGAAGGTTTAATGGTTGGTAATAGCCCGGTAAACATTGATGAACATGATAATATTATTGTTGGTAATCAAAGATATAAGGGCACAAGAGGATTATTTGAATTATTATTTGAAAAAAAGCCTTTAGAATTGTTAGTTAAAGAAGAAGACATGGAAGCATATAAACAGATTTTGGAACACACCAATGCATACAGGAGAAAATATTTAGCTGACCAACCAGTTTTTAGATCTAGGTCTTTAAAATATAGAGTATTTGTATCCAAGTTAATACCAACAACGAGAAGACAACCAATGCCGATAATGCCGAGAAAATCTGTAAAACGAAGGTTTGTGTCATCCACTTTGGATATAAGTGCTGCAGAACCGAGAAAAAGAAACAAATCTGTTACAGGTACAGGTTTAATGAAGAAACTATATAACACAAATGTGATTTATTACAATAATATCAATAAATTGGTGGATAGAATGAAACTAATACATGAAGCTAAAGAAGCGGGTCACACTGGATTGGAAAACGAATGGGTGGCTTTAGTGGATGAACTCCGAAACCGTGGGGTAATCTTATAAAAATGCGTTACTCCCTAGAATACTATTCAGTTGCACCATGAGTGTCGACAAGTTCGGACGTTACTCCTCGGATGGGTTATATTATTCGAATAGCTTAAAAAGAAGTGCTGGTTTACCACAAACACCTGATGGGGATTATGATATGAGTAATAAAAGGTTAAAAAACATAAAAGATCCTACGGATGAAAATGATGCGATAAATTTAAAAATATTAAAGAAAAAGATATCGCCAACATTAAGACTACAGAATAACACTTATGATGCAGAAAATCATAGAATTATCAACGTTGGTAAACCAAATCAAAATGGTGATGCAATAAACAGAGGTTATTTGTCATCTGAATTGAAAAATACGTTAAAATTCAATGGAAAAACGTATAGTGCTAACAATAAACGTATATCCAACGTAGATGACCCTAAAGAGGAAAAAGACAGCGTAAATAAACGCTATTTACATTCTATAATACCTGAAAAGACAAAAGATGGATTTTCTTTTTATAAATTTGTTATTAACGATATAGGTTATCCAAAAAATGAAAATGATGCTGTAAATCTCAAATATATAAAAGATCATTGTGTCATACGTGATGTGGGAGTTATCGATTGTCTTGGTAATTGTTTGGCTAATGTAAAAGATGGATCAGCACCATCACATGGTGCAACAGTAGGTCAAATGATGGAAACCTTAAAACAAGAAACAACCTCTTTTGTAAAACAAGATCAAGTAGTATCGAAGCAAGGGGATGAATTTGTTCAAGGTAATGAAAAATTTCATTTATTAACATACAAAAATAATGCTTGGGATTGCAAGGATAAAAAGTTATCAAATGTGTCATGGGGTCATGAGGATCATGATGCAGCTGCTTTATCACAAACCGTACATTTAGATCCAAATTTTCACTTTGTATATTTTACATGTAATATAAAACACTTGAAACAAGGAAGGGAAGCAAATGATGCTGCAACTGTAGGACAGACCATTACAACATCATTAAAGGATAGTAAAGTGTATACTTGTAATAATAAACGTATAACAGACCTTAAAGACCCTGAACATGTGGATAATGCCGTCACTGTTAATTTTCTTGTAAAAGTTTTAGGTAATGCGTCATTTGATTTACACAATCATTTTACACCAGATATTCTTCAAGGAAAATCGGGTCATAATACTTATGCTGAATCCGCGAGAGGTGGTTGGATTAAACGAGAATTTTTTAATAAATACTTTATTAACCCTAATACGCAAAAGTTTAGATCATCAGATTGGGGTGATATTGATATTTAATTAAATACATCAATAAATGACTTCATTTATGTGCAACCTGTCATAGAGGTAACACATAGGTTACGCTTTTCGAATATAAAAGACAATCATGGAATTTCATTACACCAGTCCATATCGAGACACTATACGGAAAGGAGGCGGTATCACATCCACAGCGGTTTCTCTGTTAAGTAAAGCTTTAAATCGTATTCCAGTAGGATCCATCGTAAATAGAGCAATAGACGCTTTACCATACGAATTTCACATACCGGGAGGTTATCAGTATTGCGGACCAGGAACTAAATTGAAAAAACGACTGGAAAGAGGTGATCCAGGTATAAATTAGTTAGATCAGGCTTGTAAAGAACACGATATCGCATATTCAACGTTTACGATTCAAAAAATAGGTCAATCGCTAATAAAAAGCTAGCTAATATAGCTTGGCAACGAGTAAAGTCTAGTGACGCTAGTATTGCGGAAAAAGCAGCAGCTTTAGCGGTAATAGCAGGTATGAAGGCTAAAACAGCGGTAGGAGGTGGAAAAAGGAGGAGTAGGAATAAAAAAGGATCAACCATGAAGAAACATGGTGGTAATATTAGACTAAAAAGACGTTCTACGAAGAAAAATAATAAAAAACCAACATATGGTCAATGGTAAAAAACGGGGCAGGTCTATACCTAAGACCGTATCGTGCATATTAAATAAAAGAAATCAATTAGTTATACCACATAAAGCGTTGACTGATGTCGAATTATTCAGATATATTTCCTGTTTAAAAATACCATTTTTCCGCGGTGTATTCATGAAAGACAGTTTACCAAAGAAAATGTGGCAAAATGAGACTGGAATTGTAAATTTGGATAATACTGAAGGGCCCGGCACCCATTGGGTGTGTTATAAGAAACTAAATAGCAATGTATATTATTTTGATAGTTTTGGAAATTTGCCACCACCTAAAGAACTTGAACGTTACTTTAAATCTGCTAAAAACATATATTACAACTATAAAAGAGAACAACCTGATAATACTTCAATATGTGGCCATTTATGTTTGGAATTCCTAGCTAAAAGTATCAGTCGCTATTGAGATGTCTTCCTATACGGTATCATTAACAGGAAAATCGTCCACTTTACGAAGTGTCCTTTTTCCAGCGTTACGCTTGCAAAAAGGAAGATTTTGGGAGGCAGCACTGTTAGATTTTACAACTTACAACTCTATTCCCAATGTTACAGAAGGTAAAAATAACTTATTGCATTATTATAAAGGATAAGATGCTAGTGGGAAGTTCACAGACTTAGAAGAGTGCAGTTTACCCACAGGTTCTTATGAAATTGATCATATTAATGAGTTTTTGCAAAATAAAATGGGAAAAGACAATATATCGCTAAAAGGTAATAACAATACAATGAAAGCTGAGCTTACTTCAAAATATTATATCGATTTCACTAAGCCAAACTCAATTGGTGATTTATTAGGATTTCCCAAAGATGGAGCAATTTTAGAACCAAATAAAACACATTCCGGTAAACAAACTGTAACAATATTAAAAGTCAATAGTATAGACATAACTTGTAACATTATACAAGGAGCTTACAGAGATGGAGCAAATACTCATATAATACATACTTTTTACCCCAGTGTACCACCTGGATTTAAAATTGTTGAAAAGCCGCAAAACCTGGTATATCTACCGTTGAACACCACTTTCATTTCAGACATCGTGTTGAACGTATTGGATCAAGACGGTAACTTGATAGATTTCCGAGAAGTGCCTATTACGGTTACATTACATTTAAAATCGACACTTTAATACAAAATCATGGGTTTAACATTTAAAAGCGAACAACCTACGGGAATCCGCATTAGTAGCTCTTCAGCTGTGGAGGAGTTAACACGCGAGAACATTCGTTTCTTAGAGATAATTGGATTAAAAGTAACCGATAATGGATATACTGGATATAGCTCAGGGTCCAACATTCGACGAAACCCTATGGGAAAAAGAATATCACACCCACAACCCTTACACTTCATCAAAATTAAACAATAACGATGAAATTCGTATTCCCATACAAAACCAAGACATTTACACACTACCATGTGAAAGTTACTTGTATATTGAAGGGAAAGTTACTAAAAAGGACGGTACTACTACTGGTACAACAGTTCCATTTATAAATAATCCCATGGCTTTCCTGTTTGATGAGATTAGATATGAAATATCAGGTGTAACAGTTGATTCCACTAAAAAAGTAGGTATTGCAACAACTTTAAAGGGATTAACATCTATATCACCTAATGAAACCAATTTAATACAACCTGCAGGATGGGTTTTACCTGCAAAAGACACAATCACTCCAGATACAAATGGAAATTTTGATTTTCACATTCCGTTACGTTTGTTGCTTGGTTTTGCTGAAGATTATAGAAAAATAATATTAAACGTTAAACAAGAATTAGTTTTGTTGAGATCTTCAAACGATAAAGACATTATTAAAGCTCCAGACGGCACAACAGATGCAACTTTAGAATGGAAATTAACATTAGAAAAAATTGTATAGAGAGTTCCACATGTTAAATTAGCTGACGAGCATAGAATGCTACTATTAAGAAAGTTAAAGGCTGATCGTGATATTGTAATTTCTTTTAGAAGTTGGGAATTTCATGAACATCCCAGCTTGCCAGCTACGGATCGTCACACTTGGAATGTTAAAACATCTAATTATGTGGAACGAGCCAGGTATATTATATTTGGTTTACAAACAGGCAGAAGAGACACCATCACCAAACATGCAGGCCAATTTGATCATTGCAACTTGAAAAATATTAAAGTTGATTTAAATTCACAATTTTTTCCATACGATAATTTAAATGTGTCATTCGCTCATAAAAAGTACAGCATATTGTACGATATGTATGCAAGATTCCAAAGTTCATATAACGGTAAAACAAATGCACCTTTACTATCACCAGAAAAGTACTAAGATGGTTACCCAATAGTTGTAATCGATTGTTCTAAACAGAATGAATAAGTAAAATCATCAAGTGTGGATATAAAAATAGAAATGGAATTCAACGCGGCTATACCAGCTAATACAACTGCATACTGTTTAATTCTACATGATAAAATCGTAACATACACACCTTTAACTGGAATTGTTAAAAATGTATTGTAAAAAACCGGTTTTGTTACATTCTAATGCATTCCGCGAGTATAAAAGCAGAGCGTTCAGGTCGCTCCTCATCAGTTTGTTGCCTGTTCTTGTATGGATAGCATCTTATTCAATATGGTTTCTCCTAGTGGTACACAAGAAAATGTAGATATTGAGAAGGAGATATCCGACTTTTTAGATCTTCAAGGTCAACCGGAGGGAGATGAACACAACGCTTGCGGACAACTTCACGCCAGTAATAATGTTGAGGAAAAAGGTAAAAGAAGAAAGAATGCACAGAAGAAGAAAAGGGATACTGAAGATAATATTTCTCCTAACATATTGAGTAAGGTATTCTTGCGAATATTTTAGCCAATCTCATCCAGTTTGGACAAAAGTGTTTTAATCGGTGTTATGAAATCGACGGATTATTCACCTACTGTAATTTTAACTCATGGGCCCAAAATGATTTTGTTTATGGACACTGCTTGGGAATCGTTTATGAAACACTTGCATCTGCTAGAATGCTATTTAAGTAGTAACATGTTTGGAAGAAAGACAAGAGTAGGCCTTTTGGATTCAAATGTGGAAATCGATATTGTTAAACATCGTGGTGATCATCAGTTGCGGTTTAGAGACACAACAAGACATGATAACAAGATTCAACTTAATCGAGAAGAGTTTTTTATTCTAACTTGTGCAACTGAACCGATAACAAGATACTTGAGACAACTGGTGTTTTCAAGTTCAATTATTAAAGATTATCTGGAAGACACTTTGGACAAACAACCGGACGCACCTATATTGTACGGGCCTGTGGATACTTCTATATTCAATAGGGTTCCTCATGAAGTACAAATGTGGAGACAATTGGAAAAGTACGCTCAACTACATAAGAAATCAGTAAAACTTGAAGAAGACGAAGAAGAAGGAGGGGAAGAATCAAGTGTTAGTGATGAAAATGAAAACAAGGAAAATGTAAAGATGGAAACCTAAATGGCAATCAACTACACAGCAATGGTTAATTTTTAAAACAATATCAAACACTTTGTGGGGTTAGGCCTACCGGGGACGGTGCCCACGTTAAATATACACCAACGCGCCAACAACTGTACGGCCAGGTATAAAAGTCGTACCTACCGTGGTGTGGAAATCAGTTGGCCTTTGGACTTCGTCATGAGCAGATGAGTGATCTTCGCAATGGACAAGGAAGAAGAACAAGTAAAGTCCAAACCTGGTATAATTGAGTTCCAAGCGTTTCGGGGTAATGATGATAGATTTATCATAAAAGAACTTGTGTTTTTCGACATCAATACAAGTTTTCCATATACGTTTTTGTTCAAACCACCATGTTCTTATTCATCTTTAACTAGCAAAGCCGCTACTACCAACAGGTGGATTTCAAAATATTTCCATCATATCGATTGGTATGATGGTTTTGCAAGTTACACGGACTTGTATCACATCATGCATCAGTTTTCAAACAGGTTTACCGATATTTACACAAAAGGACTGGAAAAGAAGAGATGGATCGAAGAATTTACTCATGTTCCGGTTAATGATGTGGATTTGGATAAAAACTACAATTATACGATGGAAAATGTTTGTATTTGTACTAAAAGTCCAGAACATGAAAAAGATACACATTGCGCTTTAAAAAACGCCTATAAACTCGCGTCTTACCTTCAAAGTGGGGAAATGGGGAGTGGTGGGGGTAACGGGGGTTATATAAGTGAGGAGCAGACCGGGACCTGGCATGAGTATTACTCGAGATTGCGAGACGACAACATCTTCCAGCAAGAAGACGAAGAAGACGATCTATAACTCGACCATGGCATCTCACCAGTTCCTGCAAACTTTGGTTGAGCAGTTCAATGCTCACTCCAAATCTACCATACTACCCGTCAAGAAGTGTTCCGAACTTAAAGACGAGAAGCACTACATTATCCACGCCATGAAGAAGATGGAGACTACAGTTGGAGAGGCCATCTGCTGCAGTCTTAGCGAGGCACCATTCACTCCGGGGGATGAGCCCAAGTTCCAAGTCTACCTGCCGAAACGGTTCGTCCATCTCCTCCAGAACGAGGATCTGCGCTCCATCCAACCCGGCTGTCTCTACCTGGTTTCCCACGGTTGCACGGGTAGCAATTCCACCGAGTTGACCATCCACATCGCCGACAAGCAGCAGTGTTAGATTTAAGTTTTACTGTTGTACATATGTTATTGTAATGTTTTATAAATAAATAAACCACAAAAGACAAAAAAAAGAATACAAAAAGACAAAAATGCAACATATCAATATGTGAAGTTTGTCACATATTGATATGTTGCATTTTTTTTTAAACTTCGCGGATGACCTTGACCTTTGACCTTTGCATTTCACAGTTACCCCCACCACCACACTACAAGTCAAACCTGCTTGAATGCAAACACCCCCACCACTTTTTCATATACTTCCAAGCGCTGTGCCTCGTCTTCATTTCAACTCCAGCAGCCAACCGAACAACATCAGTATGTCTCTGAACGTAAGCTGTGCCAGCTATGAGGAGGTGACGATCAAAACGCAACAGGAGCTGAACGACTTGTACAAGGAGTTGCAGCTGATGGTGGCAAGAGGCTACCGTATAAACGTGCAAGTCTACGCTTGCAATATACGGAATCTTCGGCAGCCGAAGGAAGAGCCTGGACATTCCTCTTCAACGACAGCTTCCTCACCGGCGTCGATGAAGACCGAGCCAGACAACTTGGATTACTTCAGCTGACTAGTGGTTGTCTTCCTTGTCCTTACAATTGTAGAATATGTTTATTTCTTCATTATATTAAAGAAGTAAAAAGAGCAAAGCCACCTATCTTGTTACTGACATATATGCTCAGTAACAAGATAGGGTTTTTTAAAACACAATTTGAATGACCTTGAAACTTCCCCCTCCACTGATTCGCTACCCCCACCACTTCACTGTTGATATACATGAGACAACACAATTAGATACCTCATTCCTTCTTCAACAGCCAAACCGACAACATCAACAATGGCAAACCTATTAACAGATGAAAGATGTCCTCACGCATGCTGTGACTTCGTTCACGAGTTGGAGAAGAGGATGCAGGAGAGGGCGATAAGAAGAAAGCAGATCCACTCAGAAAATATCATGATAGTCAACGGCTATCTTTTATTGTTCGGCCTTATTATGGTTGTACTTTTCATACTGTATGGCATAGTCACATGTGTCGGCAAGGTTGCAGAATAAAACGTCCGCCACCATCAGTTGGAAAGTTTCAATGTTACTTTGTAGGTTTTCCTTTTTTTAAAACTCCGTTTGGATGACCTTGAAACTTCCCCCACTACTCCACCACGCTCCCCACCACTTCACCATGTTCCTGCATGGGCATCACATCACCCGTCATTCCTTGTTCGACAAGCAACCATGGCGGACAACACCATCAGCCAAACTGACTCCACTACTGATTTTGGAACGAGTACAGGTTGAACACTATCCATCGACAGTGTTCACTATTTGGAAACAATTTGCGAACGGATGAAAGAAATACTGCGGGACAACCCTGGGATCATAATACAAATGAATTTCAACTATGATTGGTCGCAAGTTACATTGCGGCAGGAGGACAACAACGGTCAGCACTCACCGCAATACTCACCAATGTCACCGATTTACCCATACAGTGAATCTGATGTGGATGAAGATGTAGGAGACAACGATGAGGCTGATGGGGAGTGACCTTCTTTCCTTTTTTTAAAACTCAATTTGGATGACCTTGACCTTTCCCCCTCCACTCCTTTTTTTAAAACCCAATTTGAATGACCTTGAAATTTCCCCCTCTACTTTTCGATAATGTTACAACTGACTGCAGCTCACCTCATTCCTTGCTTAGCTACCATGGTGGATAGGACTCTTTCTCAAGTTGACTCCACTACGGACGAAGCATTTCCCTTGCGGTGGACCGTTCATTTACAAGATGCGACAGAAGTGGAAGTCTTGTATCAATAATTACTCTATGTATTCAACGGGAACCCTGGAACTCTTGAATGTAGAATGGATTTGAATTTTGATGCAACCAGGGTCGGCACAGAACCTTCAACTTCAAGCCAGCCTCAGCAACGAGATTTTACACATTTATACACTCCAATACCACCGGAAGATGTAACTGTCTGCTAGGCTGACTCAACTACACGTTATGTTCAGCCAAAGCCTTGGGTGTTGATTATTAACAATGTGGAATTGGTATGTAATAGATTAAAGGAGTTGATGGTACAAGATCCCGGCCTGCGCTTTCAAATAGACATACATTTCATCTGACAGCTCTCCAAGTACGACGGACGAGGAGGAGGAGGACGACTAGTCATCTTTTTTAAAACTCCGTTTGGATGACCTTGACCTTTCCCCCTCCACTGAGTTTATTTAAGGTGCACTCTCACTGACTACAGATCATTTCATTGCGCACCTTCACCGCAGCAACATGGAGAGTCAACTCAACTACTGTTGCGAACACAAATGTTTTTCATGGCCGGATGACATTGATGTGGTGGATGGCCTGGCTTGTAGAACATGTGAAGCTTTTGGTCAGTGCATGTGTAAGTGCAAGTCTTGGAAGAAGCCGAAACCGGAGTTGAAGACATTCCATGTGTACCAAATGAGAGGGCATAAGTACACTTGTTGTCCTAAACGTTGCATTGAATTTAAACTAAAACAGCTAACTGGCTGCAAATTGTGCAACAATCATTTTGCATGTTTTTGCAAACATTATTTAGGAGCGTGTCAGTACAGATCAACTTGGCATACCGAAGCACTCACTATCAATGAAATCGCTATAGACTCACAAGAGTAGTCTTTCTACTCTTTGACTTTTTTAAAACTCCGTTTGGATGACCTTGAAATTTCCCCCACCACTTCCCAATATATCTAGAGTACGCAGGACCCGGAGGTCAGTCGCTCTGTGGCTGTCGTAGGGTGCACATCCGTGTTGTGCAGTCTGCTGTGCAGTTTTGATTTTAACCAGTTCAAGGTCACCACACTTAAACTCTGGCAAAAACGTCAAGCTGTTAAAGACAATCCTAGGTCCCAGGTCCACAGTCAACCTCAAGGTCATCACACTTTAACATGTAAATTTAAGGTAGCATCAAAACGGTGCTACCTGGCTTGACATTTTCATGTTTCCCAAGGTCATCGCAATTTCCCCCACCACTTCCCATATACCTAGAGTGCGCGAAGCCGGACAGTCAGTCGCTCGGTGTCTGTCGTAGGGTGCACATCGCGGTTGTAGTACTGGTCTAAAGGGGGCTGCTGGCTCACTTCAAGGTCACTAAAGCGGTGTCACATGATGGTTTAGGCAGAGTCACGTTGAAAACTTCAAATTTCCTCGGCACTTTTGCTGTTTCTCATCGCAAATTCGCTCCAAGTCGTCAAGGTCATGGTAACTGTGACTAAAACTCGGAGCGTAGTGCGAGAAACAGCAAAAGTGCCGAAACATTTTAGGTTTCAGCGTGACCTTGACCTTTTGTGACATCGATGACGTCATCTTGGTGACGTAAGGGGTGATGACGTCATCAGCACGTCATTTCTGTGACGTCATGGGTGTGAAGTCATGGATTTGACGTCATTGGGGATGACGTCATCGATGATGCAATCGATGACGTCATCGATGAGGTCATTGACCTCGATGACGTCATCGATGACGTCATCGCTCGGGTGACCTTGAACTGGCCCAGAAGCCCCCATTCCCCACTACTTATAATTATTTCTAATAAAACCTACCTTTCATACTGGAATGAAAATAAACGGATACATTTGATGATTGGAACGGTCGTGTTTCAAGTACATAATTGTTTTTTTAAATGTTAAAAGTGTACCACCATATTTATAGTGTGCGAAAAGTAAATTACGTACCGTGTTTTGACATTACATATTTTAACATTTACCCAACCTTTTGAAATATTCTTTGTATTACTTTTAATTGCTTAGAATAAAACCATTTTATAATATTGAATTAATATTATATGCATGTTACTCTAGCTTAAAATTTTATTTTATGCTGTATTTTAATTAAAAATTTTAATAATACATTACTCACATATATCCATATATGTTTGTTTGGACTTTATTTTCATAAATATTGAAAGTCTTTTATATTTGAGAAATTTATAAAAGTAGTTAGATTTGGTTACTTCTACCACGTGCCGGGGCACACAGCTTCCGGTCGTATATTAAATGAGGGGTGAGGAGGTGGGGTGAGCGTTTGAAGTAGATTTGCGCATAAATTAAAAGTTAGTTGAAAACTGAAATTCAACAGTTTGGGGTTGAACCAAATGTGCGCATAAATTAACCGGGTTCAACTAAAACTTCGCATAAATTAAAAGTTAGTTCAAAACTAAAATTCAACAGTCGAACAAAAGTAGAAGTTAGTTGAAAAAGGAGAGGGGATAATTGCTTCAAGGTCATCCGGAGGAAGTTTTAAAAAAGACTGAACTTCTAAGAGTTCAGTTTAACGTCGATCGTCGTACAGGTCAGTCGAAACCGACGAGCGACCGAAGAATAGCCGAAGATCATTCCTCGCCGTCGAAGATCCATCCGAAACTTGGACGGGGTTCTGTGGATTCGGTGAAGACGAAGTTCTCGGAGGATTCTCCCTCGGGTGAGTAGTAGACGATATTTCGTGAACTTGTACTTGTTCTTGGTTTGTATCCATCTTCGTGTAGTGTGTAATTCAGAGCGGAGTAGTTGTCGGTCGAAGGGCGTACAGAAGAATGAAACAGGAATTGTCGTGAGCGCGCTTATATAAAGAATGGTGGGGGTAAAATATGAAAACCTGCTGAACACAGTCGATAGGTGTAACAAGTTCGAAGTTGTGGAAACGTAACATCGAACGCAAAATGTTGTGAATAACATTATCATCAAATTGAACCTGCGAAGTTCTAGCAGAGTATAACGGGTTAAAACTTAATTTATTCCTCACTTTTGTTAAATTTGTATTAGTCTTTGAAACCGATGGTTTGGAATTATTTCGTAATATATGTTGTGTCCGCAAAAGTTTCAATTTCAAACATTGCGTATCCATCGCAAGAAATATGTCAGACGTGTAGAAGTGAGAATAAGACAGATGAATGAGATATAACGTCGAGCATGCGAAGGTGATTCAAACAGGACGACATGTGCTAATGTAAATGAAATTTCAGGTTAGTAGCAATGAGACTTGTATAATGAAGTTGGCGAAACGTATATATAATGAGTAGGAAGGATGCGAACAACACAAATGCGAGTTAATTAATGGTCGCGGCGCGATGAACAATCGTCTTTTATAACGGTTATCGCGTGAGAAGATCAGTTCCGCATGAGCGCCCAAGTGGAACCTCCCGTGTTCACTCAAGCGGAACCCCCCCCCCGTGACTAATGAAGCGGAACCCCCCCCCCGTGACTAATGAAGCGGAACCCCCCCCCCGGTGACTAATGAAGCGGAACCCCCCCCATAAAAAATGGAGATTAAATCCCCCCCCCCGGTGTTCACTTAAGCGGAACCCCACCGGGTCGATGACCGGTCAATGGCCGGTCACGACCGTTTGCTAACCCCATCTAATTACCACACTTCACATCCCATGCCAGCCATGAACTGTTATTGTTTAAATGAAACAGAATTAAACATGGCAGCCACCATGGAAAATTCTAACCTCAAACCTTGGTTTTACGTCACTGCGCATGCACCGCTCCCACTCCTTCGTTTCATTTTTATGCTGCTATGACTTGTACTGGAGTGAGCCAACTTCACGCTACTGCGCCTAGTCCTGTATTACTCACTTTAGCGCTACTGCGAATGCGCCTAGTCCTGTATTACTCACTTTAGCGCTGCTGCGAATGCAACGAGTTCTCCGGATCGGAATCACTCCACGCTATTGCGCATGCGCCGAGTCCTGTATTACTCAATTTAGCTCTACTGTGCACGGAAAGTTCTAACCTCAAACCTTGGATTTTACGTCGCTGCGCATGCGCCACCCCCACTCCTTCGTTCCATTTTTACGCCGCTGTGAACTGGAGTGGATTGAAGACCGTACTGGACTGAAACAATTCCCCCACCACTGCATTAATTACTCCCACCACTCGAAAACCCGAGGAGCGATACGAGCCCAATTTTCGCGTCAGTCGTCAACGAGTTTTCATAGCGAAAAGTCGTTGGCGACTCGGTAAGAGGTTCAAATATATAGTAGGCCTATATATATATTTGAACTTCTTATACTACGTTGCGTTCTTTAATGCAATGTGGTATGTGTGTGTGTGTGTGTAAATATTAGTTGTAAGTTGCACTTAATTTAAGAATTAATTTGCGCATTCCGATGTTAGTTATAAGTTGTGTTTAGCGTTAAGGTGTATTAATTTTAAGAATAATGATGGTATTTGGTTGTGTTGAATTATTTGATATTTAATAATGATGTGTTGTTAGTTTTAAGTGTTGGTATTAATAATTAATGTTGTTGTTTTGCCTTTCAGCTAGATGATAGGGGGTAGATTAAATGTAAATTCAGAAGTTCGGTTGAACTTCACTTAGAAGGGGTGGGACATCCGCAAATTGTAGGTAGCGGACTAGGTTTTTGCATTTTGTTTAGGAATATGATGGGTGGGATTAGTTGGGTGGGTGTTAGAGTTGCGTTTCTGCATTAGCTGTTCCAGTTTCCCTTCGAATTCACGGTTACGGATGGACCCGGACCGGCCCGTTACGGATGGACCCGGACGGGCCAAACAAAATTGCGTCGATGTCCCTCGCAGAACGTAACTAGTGGGTTGGGAGTGGGAACCGTTAGGCAAACAGGGTGGTGGGAACAGTTACTACTGTTCCCATCACCTTGGTTCTTTATAAGTCTTGAATGACCTTGACCCACTTTCGGAAGGGTCAATGACCGACCCCCCCCGTGTTCACCCGAGCGGAACCCCCCCCCCCGAAAATTAAAATGCCTATAAATCGATAATGGATTAACGGATTAGGACAAGCGATACATCATTGAAAAGGTCTATGTAAGACGAACATTTTAGTCAAAGAAGAATTTAGTTATCTTATTTCAGTCAAAAGTTATGCGAATTATTTGAAATAAATACCCCCTCTCTTTCCTTCCCTCCCACCTTCCCCCACTTAACGGTTGTTAACCCTTCTCATTAGCATACCGTTATAAAAGACGCATCGACCACGGCTAACGTTTCATTCTGATTCCAGACGTTACGCTGCGAACTGCGAACAGAACTACCACGATGTCATCCCTGCCGACTACAACTTCCACTACAGCCTGCTCTTCTATTACAAGTTCAACTTCTACTTCTACTACGGCTTCAACTCCAGTTAAGAAAACTCTTCGCTTGAAAAATGCTCCCGATTGGTATAAGAAGCAACTAGACTCGAAACCTTCAACTTCTGGAGCTCCTCTTCCCCCGGCCAACAATACCATACGTCGCAGCATATTTTCACCGCCTTCGTCTTCAAATGACTCCACACCGCCTTCAACTAACATGCCGCCACCGCAGAAGCCAGCTCCTCGTCCTAATACCCCTTCATTTGAAACCTTGCTTCATTGTCTTAGTACACCTGTCATTCCACTGTCACCATTGCCTCCTACCCCACCACTTACTATTCCTAAAGATCACGCCTATCCTAAAAATAGATCTCCTAAGTCTGCTCCTTGAGAGCGTTTCCAATTATTAAAAGAAGAGCGTCGTAGGGCATTTAGCCGTCCCACTACTTGCCCTGAAGTGCTCGCTAGGGGAATTAAGAAAGGATCAGCTTGTGGTAGGAAATGTGTTAAGAACGAACGTTTCTGCCGTGTACATATCGTAAAACATCTTTCCGAACCACAACTGACAGAAATCCCCACTGTTGAAGACGATCCTGAAATAATATCCGTCAGAGGAGAGAGGCTTAAGAAAGGTTTGAGATATTTTTTTCTAAGTGTTGTTGACCACCAACACATATTGGCAAAATGTAACGGCAATAAATATAAAATTAAAGTTCCTGACAATTTGTGTAAAGAGAAGAGACTTAACAATTTAAGTTCTCAAGACTTTCTCCTCAGGGATAAAAAGGATCGTATTACAAGGTGGGGACGTAAACAGTAAATTCACATAGTTTTTCCAAATTTTGCTAAAAAAAAAAAAATAATGGGGGAGAAACACAATGCGTTATAGCGTTGTGTTTCTCCCCCATTATTTTTTAACACTCTAAGTCTCGTGACCTACTTTTCTAAGGTCGTTGTACAGTTATATGACCTGTCTGACTTGCATTGTTTGCTAGTGTAGCTTCATATAGCGTGCAAAGAATGGTTCCTAATGAAATCTCATCAGCATTCAAAGACAGAGACTGTTGTTTTGCAAGTTAATTAGTCTTGAAATAATGAAGTAGGAAACGTATATGTAATGAGTAGGAAAGATGTGAACACCGCAAATGCGAGTTAATGTCGTGGTCGCGGCGTGATGAACATTTGTCTTCATTATCACACAACGACTATCTCGTGAGAATATCTGTTCCGCATGAGCACTCAAGTGGAACCCCTCGTGTTCACTCAAGCGGAACCCCCCCCGTGCTCAATTAAGCGGACCCCCCCCGTGCTCAATCAAGCGGAACCCCCCCCCCGTGCTCAATCAAGCGGAACCCCCCCCCCGTGCTCAATCAAGCGGAACCCCCCCCCCCCCCCGGAAAATTAAAATGCCTATAACTCGATAATGGATTGACGGATTAGGACAAGCGATACATCATTGAAAAGGTCTATGAAAGACGAACATTTTAGTAAAAGAAGAATATAGCTATCTTATTTTAGTCAAAAGTTATGCGAATTATTTGAAATAAATACCCCCTCTCTTTCCTTCCCTCCCACCTTCCCCCACTTAACGGCTGTTAACCCCTCTCATTAGCATATCGTTATAAAAGCAAAGCGAGCGTTGTTCACTCCTTCATTCTACTTTCACGCGCCACACTTGTTGTTTCGTCTCTGCCGTTATTATTTGCTTTAAAATGCTTCCTCACCATAGTGAAAACTTCAATCCTTCAGAAATTGCTGATGTTATTCAACAACCTGAAGAAGATGTAATAGATTATTATGATAGTAGCAGTGACAATGAAAATGATAGTAGCAGTGACAGTGAAGATGACGGTGAAGATGTAATTGAACTTGATGAACAAATGAGACCAATCTACATCGATGAACAATTTCCTTTTGATACAATAGAAAGATTTATTACGGAAGCACACAAATGGCTAAATTTAGGATTCAATGTTATAATTGGTTCAGCTATTGTGTATAATGACAGTAGGTTCTTCTGTGTAACACCAAATACTAGAGAACGTATGTTAACTTGGCAGGATGATATTATGAAGTGTTATGAGCTCGAAGTTAGCATTGGTGGCTACTTTGTCGCACAAGTGGTCTAATAACCACATTACCCTTCCCTCACCCCCACCCTATCCCTTCCCAATCCTTTTTCCTTCCCCCTCCCCATTTTTAAAACTTATAAAAGGCGGACTATGAACCTCCATATTTTTAGTCTGTTTTAAAAGAAGTGGTAAACAAATATGCTGTCTAAAGATACTCCATTTGTTAATTATTTTGAAGTTAAAAATGTTTATATTAGTACAAATGAAATGGAAGAAGACAATATAGAGGAAAATTATAACGAAACTGATAATGATTCCACGATGGAAGAAGAAGAAATAGTACAGTTTGAACAAGAACTCTTTGAAGAAATGATAAACGATAGTGACGAAGACATAGTTAAGGAAGCTATTGATACATTCATCGTTGATTCATCGTTGGATTCACCCATATCACCTTTATTGTCTTCTGAATCCGAATCCGAATTCGACTAAGGTAGTTCCCCCACTTTATTATTCAAACAAGTCTTATAAATTGAGAGTTTTGTCATTAGTAAGTCAGCATTTGTTGGAGCTACATGTATGGTTAATAATGTCTCCTAGAGATACTTCTTTTATACAATTAATTGAAATTGTGAGACAACGAAATATTACGTTAGTTCAAGAAGAAGATGAAGTTGAAACAATTGACATAATACAAAATCCTGTAGAAGAAGCGATGGAAGTAACAGAAATTGATCAAGAACCTTCAATGATGGAAATGGTTGAAACACAAAATGAATCTCAAGATGTAGAAGAAACTGTTTCATATTCAGTTTTTTGGGAATTTGCGTCAAATATATTTGTTATAATTCAAATTGAAGCTATTAATTCTGAAGAAGTGGTGGGGGATATTCTCTCCACCACTAGCTTAAAGTTGGTGGGGGAATGTTCATAAATGTGTTGGTTATTTGCGTAGAAGCTTATTCGTCAGGAAACTGTCGACTAAAAATGTTCAATCCTAACGCACCTATAGAACCTTCTTCGAGTAACTGTCTAGTACAAACGTTTCGTGCTGTACCTTTTGAACCTTCGTACTATAAAATGATAGGTATTCATGAGATTGCAATCAATGATCAAAAACTGTTCAAATTATTCTGTTCTCGACTTAATAGAACCTTACGTCTACCACCAAATACGTTCACTTACAGGCTACCTCTGATAGACAAAGATGATGTAAGCAAAATACCAATGATTCAAGTGAAATTTCTGGAAGATGGAATTCTTGTTAATTTAAGAGAAGTATATCATAATGACTATTCGAAAAGAATAGCTTTCAACTTTCTTAAGGAAAATATAGGACGTGAAAAATACCAGTATCCAGAACCATTTTACAGATACCTTTTTGAAAATGGAGCAAGTGTAACTGTGGAAATAAGTATCAAATTAATGTAATTCTCCCCACCACTAGCCTAAAGTTGGAGGGGGAAGTGCATAAATTCAACAATCTTATTAGAGAATGGGGAATAGATCACTTTGTGGTAATGTAATAACATGCCGCTTAGTGATCTAATCCCAGTTCTCGCTTGATATACAATGACCTTGACCCATATAAAAGTGGTGGGGGAAAATCATATGAGAAAAAGGTTTTAGATGTAACTATCAGTATAAAGACTTAATGTAGGCACATACCTTCGTCCAAACGTTCAAAAGTGAAATTCTCCACGACTAGTTTCGCTGCAACGGCAGCATCATCACGTGGTTAAAATATTTCATCCATGAGGGATTCGTCAGAGAAATATAAAATCAACAGTTACAAAACACAACACAGTCACACACGTAAAACATTTAATTGAGACGAAAACTTCGGGTAGGCCTACCGCGCACAACATAACCTCTAACGCCACACACGACCGGAACGAGACGGAGAGCAGACTGATGATGCTGCCGTTGCAGCGAAACTAGTCGTGGAGAATTTCACTTTTGAACTGTTTGGACGAAGGTATGTGCCTATATTAAGTCTTTAAACACGCAGTTCAGGGGCTAAAAATGGATTTTAATTATCAGTATAAGTCTAACACGATGGATAGGTTGTTGGTTCTGTGTTTACAAGAAATTATCAATAATGGGTTTCTTTACCATTACATCATCAGATCAAATGAGTGTGAAATACCTAAAGCAATTCGTGAAATGCTCATTGAATTTAAGAGAGACAATTATGGATTTGCCATCTATCTTGCTTATACTTTTAAAGATGGTACAAAAATGTGTAATGATTGTGGAAAAGCGTCTGTTTTAGATTTTGAACAATTCCAAGATGATGGAGGTAGGTTAGTTCATCTTGTAAAAGGTCAAATAATGAAATTCAAAACATGTAATAACACTTGCGACATTTGTGCACAGTGTTTGTTTGAATTTCTTAAGTACCGTGAATTTAAACCATAATACCCCTTCCACTATCAAGGAGTGGGGATTATAACTTGGTGGGGGAACGTGTATAAATGCAGGTTGTTTGAAGAAACTTTTATTATTGTTGCTGCTTTAGCAGAAACACCATGGAATTTGAAGTGCGCCATTTCAAAATTAAATACGAAGAATGGACCTCTGTTGCAGGATTTATTAAATCCAAAGAAGATGATGAAACTTTAATACAAGTGTATTGTTTCATTCGTAATGAGGAAAGTCATCACAAGGTGATGGAGTATTTGAATACTCCCAACATAACTTCAAGGAGCCCAGAATTTATAAAATATTTAAAAGAAGAAGATTTGGATGTAACATTAGAAGTTTGGTACAGAATTTGAAATATAAAAAAGAACAAATCATTGTGGTGGGGGAAAATGTATAAGTCAGTGGTGGGGGAAATGTGATAAAACCAGCAAAATTTTAGAGCAGAATTCACTCTGTACAACGACAGTCAACGATGGCTCATACTTCTGCAACGCCAGTAGTTTCAACTTCAAATTGCTACCAAAACCAACAGCAAAGGATATCTCATCCTTCTACATCGGGAGTGTTGACAACATCGAATCGCTATCCGGAATATTTGCATGATCCAATAACACCGTCTTCAGCAAAACTAAGGAAGAACATAAGAAAGAGAGAATTGTACAAGAAAGAAAAGATAGAACTAGCAAAATTACAACTAAAAGTGCCTTCCATTGAAGTTGGATGTAGTAAAATAAAGACTTTGATGAAAACTAACGAATATTTGTTACAATTGTTAAAAACAATCGAAGATTTGAAGAAGAATGAACATACTACAAAGTGAAATTCAAACACTCGTTCCCCCTAAGAAAAACTAAAAACAAATAATAAAATAACAAAACCTCAAAAAAAAGTAGATGTAGAATAGAGAGCGAGGAATAGATCACTTTGTGGTAATGGACTAACATGCCACTTAGTGCTCTATTCCTCGTTCTCGCGTTAATACTGGATGACCTTGACCTATATTAGTAAGGTGGGGGAAATTAAAAGTGGTGGGGGAAAGTGTATAAAAGACGAGTGTACTATAGTCGAATTATTCTGAAAGCGAACTTGTCACGAGTAAGGACTTGAAGGAAAGTGTTATGGACTTGACTACAAATAAAGATAATAAAAAACTAAAGTTTCGGGAAATGGCTAAAGCAAGAGAGTCAAGAATAAAGTTGAAGTTTTACAGACTACAGAGATTGATTCCCGGGGTTAGGTTAGGTGAAATACGAACAAGAACAGTGGACATGGCAGCTGACTACATCAATCAGTTACTTACGAATTAATGATAAAAGAAGCTAAAATAGAAGAGTTGGAACAAAAGATAGAACGGCACATTGAAAATTCGAATTGTCAACCTATAAACTATGTAATAAAAGAAGAAGTAAAAGATTGAAATTGAACAAAAATGAACTTGAACTTTGGTTATTAATAGACACTTCTTAGAGAATGAGGAATAGATCACTTTGTAGTAATGAATTAACATGCTGCTTAGTGATCTATTCCCAATTCTCGCTTAATCTAAAATGACCTTGACATACTTATCAAAATATCATACTATCTTCCTTCGGTTAACCGAAGAGTTAACCGAATCGTAAAAAGTTATTCCTCATTTACTTGAAATGGCTCCTGTGGACAACACCGATTATCCAAGGAAACCTCTTATTGAAATATTGTATACAATTCAACTAGACGATTTTAATATGGAAGAAGATGATAATAACAGTGAAACATCAGAAGTAGAAAGTGTAAATGATATGGATGTAGATCTAACAACATCAGAAGTAGGAAGTGTAAATGATGTGGAGAATGAAAATTTGGATATGGATGTAGTAATATCAGAATCTTCATCATCGTTTGAATATGAAGAAGTACATACTGAAACTCCAACTGGAATAGAGAACACAAATGAACAATCAGTTAGTAGAAGATTAATGTTTCGTCCAAGACGTTTGTTTTCCTCGGATAGTGAAGAAGAAGAAGAGGATGATGATGAAATAGTGGTGGGGGAACCGTTATAAAAGCGGGACCGTCAGAGCCCATTTCATTTCTCGGCGAAATTTCGAAGAGTAAACATCGTCAACATGTATCATTGCGATAAATGTTCGGAATCTTTTCACGATGAAATTCTACTAGATATACATAAAGAACTAATTCACAACAACACAGAAGAAGATCAAGAACAACAAGAAGAACAAGAAGAACAAGAAGAAATGACAGCAACATCTTCAACTACTTTACCGAATCTACAAGTATTTGCTTTACCCGGTAAGGTAGTAATGCATCATAAGATTCAAAATGAAAACTTGAACTTAGAAGAATTTATTAGAGAAGCAAAACCAATCGTAAGTAAAACTTTAAAAGAAGAATTGAAAAGATTGAACTTTCTTAAATTTGGTTTACTATTAGAAGCTATGTTTATAAATGCACAAGAAGAATTATCACCAAGAGGATTCATAACAAAAAACCGAACCATCATGGAAAGTTCAAACATTGATTCAATAGTAGAGAATTGTATAGAAGAAATATTAACCAAACTTCAGGAACACGAAGGAAGAGGATCCGGATGGAGTCTTACAAGTATTGAAGTATTAGATATAAGAGTTCACAAACATGGATATGGACTAATGGGATCTAGTTACATTCATTTGCCAAAAATAATTGAAAATACAAAATCTTGTATTAATGTCCAAAATGAAGATAATGAATGTTTTCGCTATGCTATGACGACAAAGTTTGTATCACGAAATCCATGTAGACCAAACCAAGAATATGAAGACGCAAGACACAGGTACAATTTTCAAGGAATAACATATCCCGTTTCTACGAAAGATATATCAAAATTTGAAAAGAAAAATCCCGGCACGTCTATTAATGTTTTTGCATTAGATAGTTCAAACAAAGTGTATCCTTTACGTATTGCAAAAGAAGAGCTACCAGATCATACGGATTTACTACTACTAACGCGAGGAGATGTGTCTCACTATGTGTACATAAAGAAATTCGACTCTCTTGTTAATAAGCAACTTTCAAAAAATCGAAACAAAAAGTTGATTTGCAAGAGATGTTTTAATTTTCAACGAGAAGGAAGACAAGGAAGAAAATGGTTACAAGAACACAAAAGATTATGTAACAATAATTATGAAGCAAAGATTAATTTACCTTCGGAAAACAGAGCATTCGTTACATTTGAAAAGGTTCATCATCAATACCGTATCCCTTTAGTTGTGTATGCGGATTTTGAATCAACACTTGTTCCAGTTGAAGATGAAAATTGTGAAGCAAGAAAAAGTGTAAAGTATCAAATGCACAAACCAAACAGTTTTTGTTTAATGGTCAAATCAACATTATCAGAGGACATTTAATCAGATATGGATTAACTTCAGAACCTCTAGTATATCGTGGTGAATATGCGGAAAAAATATTTCTTGATCACCTATATTCAATAGCTGGAAATACACAAAGATTATATACAAATATTGTACCAATGAAACCGATGGACGAAGAAGAAGAAATTCAACATGAAAATGCGACTCACTGTTTCTTGTGCAAAAATGATTTTACTATTGAGAATTATAAAGTTAAAGATCACGACCACCTCACAGGTTATTACAGGGGTGCCGCTTGTAATAAATGCAACTTGAGCTATCGTTTACCACTATTTATCCCTGTGGTTCTGCATAATCTCAGTGGGTACGACGCTCATTTTATAATACCTGAATTAGGAAGAGACGACGGTAAAATCGATGTGTTAGCTGAAACTTCAGAGAAGTTCATAAGTTTTTCCAAAGAAGTTGGAAACGTCAAACTAAGATTCTTGGACTCCTACCGATTTTTGCCGTCGAGTTTGTCCAAACTGTCTGAAAACCTAAGGAAACAAGATTTAATCGAAACAAAGAAGATTGTAAATAGCGACAAACTGGATCTGGTACTTCGAAAAGGTGTTTTCCCATATGATTACATAGACAGTTTAGAAAGATTTAATGAAACATCGCTACCTCCAAAAGAAGAATTTAAAAGTAAACTGTACGACATGGATATATCTCAAGATGATTATGATCATGCATGCAAAGTATGGAACGAATTAGGATTTAGAACATTGGGGGAATATTCAGATTTCTATGTTAAATTAGATGTGACTTTATTATGTGATGTGATGGAAGAATTTAGAAATACGTGTTTTGCGGCATATGGATTGGACCCTCTTCATTCGTACACTTCGCCTGGACTAGCGTGGCAAGCCATGTTGAAAGAAACAAATTGTAAAATACAACTTCTTACAGATATAGATATGGTTTTGATGTTAGAATCAGGAGTTCGAGGAGGATTGAGTAGTATAGAGACGTCACTTCTGGGTCATGAGGGGGTATGAGGGGTATGAATTTCCTAACAGTCCTACAGGCCTATTTTTAACCGGTTTTTGGTGATTTTTTGCCTACATTTTGGCAATTTTACAGCGTTTTTGGCAATTTTACAGCGTTTTCCAGGATTTCCAAGGCATAAAAAATTGATAGAGAAGAGTGAGGGGTATGAGGGGTATGAATTTCTTAACAGTCCTGTGGACCTATTTTTAACCGGTTTTCAGTGATTTTTGCCTGTATTTTGGCAATTTTACAGCTTTTTCAGGATTTTCGAGGCATAATTGATAGAGGAGGGTGACTGCGCCGTGAGGGGGTATGAATTCCCTAACAGTCCTACGTAAGGACTAGTCCCGTGTAAGGACTATTGTATTCAGATAGTCCCGCGCAAGGACTAGTCCCGCGTAAGGACTATTGTATTCAGATAGTCCCGCGTAAGGACTATTGTATTTAGATAGTCCCGCATGAGGACTAGTCCTGTGCAAGGACTATTGAATTTGAATAGTCCGGGGTGGGGACTATTGTATTTAAATAGTCCGGTGTGGGGACTGTTGTATTTTAATAGTCCTGCGCGGGGATATTGTATTTAGATAGTCCGGCTTAGGGACTATTAAGGACTATTATGTTTATAGCTTAGTGTGGGGGTTTTCACAGTACAAAAGCAATAAAAAATAATAGCGATTAGAACAAATAAGTTTTCAACCATCGTCTTGTTCATCAGAATACTGTAAGTACCCCAGCTGATCTAAAATTCCCACATGACCTGGATAGTCTTGAAAGGGTATCTCAGACAATATACAAACATTTTCGTCACCATCCGACATTTCATCTTCATAATCGGGATCCGCCAACAGATCACGTCCGCATCTCGTAACTTTAAATGCTGACTTGTGACATAGGAAACACAGCGATTTAAAACACTTATCAGGTAACTCAACAGCTTCATCATTTGCTTCTAGTTGAACTATGCGATCGAACCCGCAATTATAGCAGTATATTATCTTGGCATCCTCCATTTCTCGAACCGCAAACTTTTCTTTAACTGTTAGTGATCTAAATTCTTTGGGCTTGTAAACGATAGCTTTTGGAACATAACCCAATTTGCTATGTATTATTTTCCATTTCACCGCTTTAGGTAGACCCCTCATCCAGCGTTCCAGTTTCCCAGGTTTGCAATTTTTTAAAACGGATATCACATATTTATCTTCATCAGTGAACCAATCTCTATTTTTCAAATCCATGATGTTTACAACTACTATATGTTTAATCAACTTGTGATTTCAACAAATTATTGGGGGGTCAGAAAAAAAAAATTGCAAACACATTTCCAAGATATTAATGATTAAAATTTAAATAGAAAAAATAACGTACAGCATGATATTTATTAATTAATCCCAGTGCTTCCGAATCCGCCGTCTTTCCGTTCAGTCTGTTCGACTTTGTCCAACCTGATACACGGCGGCTTTTTATACATCTCGCAGATGATCTGCGCAATCCTATCTCCACGACGCACATGAAAATCGGTATCGGAATTGTTCATCAAGATAACACCGACATTCCCCGTATAGTCCCGGTCTATGACCCCGGCATTTACACTTATACAATGTTTTAAAGCCAAGCCAGATCTTGGCGCTATCCTCCCGTAGCACCCATCTGGGAATTTGAAAGTCAAGTCAGTTTTTATCAACTGTTGACCGCGTTTTGGTACAACATAATCATACGCGCTTCTCAGATCAAGACCGGCTGCATCCGGTGACCCGTTGTACGGTTCAAATGCGTTTTCAGTCAAACAATAATAACCGTAACTTTCAGCCATTATTGATTGCTAATGTATGCATAACGGATTTCCACAACAAATAAATTAAACGGGGCATTTTCAAAAATGTATTAAAATTATGTTTTTAAAAAACTATTTTTATTCGTCAACCTTAAACTCGATACTGTGCTTGAATTTATTATCTGAAAGTGTTATTTTACCGTTGTACAACACATAGAGTTTCCCCTTATAATTCAACAGTTGTTTGATATAGTTATTCGTCAACCTGTCATTCCAGCTTTCGGGAAGATAGAATTTCACATCATCGCATGTGACTAATATTCTCATACCGTATGATGAAGAGATTTTATCCATATTTTCCACAAAATATTTTTTACCGACTTCCAGGTCACCCACCCTGATGTAAGACTTTCCATTGATTTCTTTCAGTAAATCATTAAAGTTAGGACCGTTCATTTTTACCTATACAAGGAATAACGTTTTGCGGTGTCAAGAAAAAAAAAGTAGAAACAGCCGATTTTCAATAAATTAAAAAATACTACACCCGAATCAACTCCAAATAAATATGCACATTCGAATCGAACATCTGCAATAAATTGTTATTTTGGTCTGTAATGTAAATGTTGATTTGTTGGATTTTATTCAATCCTTTTTTCAACGACACGTAAAGCGGCGGCCGCGGCATCACAGCAATTTTATTACCAAATTCACCATATGGAAAGAAACTATACAACACCGAAGACTCTTTGTGTTTGTGCCAATGTTCGTCATGATTGACAAAACAATTTTCCACAATATCACAGTGGACTTCAATCAAGTCCCATGGTCTTATGTTGTGCGGTTTTTTCGCATTGTACGTGTCCAAGTATTCGGGGGCATCAATTTCATCGAAACCCAGCAAACGCCGCAGCGGATTTTCCATGTGAAATTTTATAGGTGAAGTGATTTTCACCCGGTACCCCGTAGTTTTAAGTATTGAAACGACCGTGACTTTATTCTTTTTATCATCTGTTTTACCGCGTAACAGCGGATCCACGCCTTTTTGTATGTGTTTCTGTATGGCATCAAATGTCCAAAAACCTTTACCGAAACCGATTTTCGTTCCACCGTCAAACAAAACACTACAACCCTCAAATAAATTATAAAAGTTGTATTCGCAGAAAAGTCCGGTGAGTGCCAACTTGTACTCAGCATCCAAGTGAATGGGATGTTCCAAGTTCAAGGTCAGTTGTGAAGTCTTACCTGATAGTCTAAAAGTCGTCATTTCTATGTTAGGAAAAAACGTTTTCCATAATAATGGTTTTATATAAAAAATAAACAGCAACTAGTTTTTATTCATCCTGCAAATATTAAATACAAAATATTCAAACCGGTCGATCCATGCGAATTCGGGTTTTTATTTTGAACATCTCTGAGCCACTCAACTAGGATTCATCAAAATACATTTTGTGTTCGTCCATAAATCTGCTAGTTACATTCTGATACAACAACACGTAATTCCAATCAATTTTACCTGCGAAATCGTGAATAAACTTTTCAGACAGCGTTTGATATTTGCACAGGATACCCCAACATTCATCGAAATGGGGGACCATCTCTCTTAGGAATTCCTCCGAAAATTTAATACGCCTCAACAACTTGGCCCAATTCACTCTGTGCGGGTACATCCGCAACATCTCGATTGGAAAATCATAATGGGAAGAGAGCAGATCCCAGTTCAAATACCGATCGAACCTCATGATGAATTTGTCAGTCAAAACCCCTTTGGGTTCTCTGGGCTCCATGGAAAGCAGGTTCCATGCTTCTGACTGGTTAGTTTGACTTGATGATCTTAACGTCGACATTCCTATATTAGGAAAACAGATTTTCGGGTGGTAATAAATTATTAAAAAAATAAAAATGGTATAAACAATTTATTGACGGGGGCATCGTAAAAAAGTGTCAAACCACCCGAGCCAAGCGTATTTATTTTTATTTAAATCGTCTTTGACTTCATCATATGTTTTTCCATTTGAAAACTGCCTTAAAACTTCTAAACAAAGATGCCCGCAGATTGGCGGATCGCCATAATCTTGAAATCGGTCCGAATTATAGCGAATGTCAAAACTTCTCATGTACTTGTCCAACTCCAAAGGTGGTGGCGCATTTCCATAAGAATCGAAATAAATTACATTTTTACCATTTTTATAATAACACGTCCAATGTGTTCCGGGTGTGTCCAGATCACCGAGATTGATTATACCGCACTCGTTTTTCCAACATACGTCAGGTAAAAGCTCTCGTCTGAAAACACCGCGAAAATTCTTCAATTTCAATTTATTGGCCCACACTTCAAGATCGCTCAACGTCAACGGAATTAATTTTTTTTACCCGTACATCGTTCAAAGCCGCATTGAGTCGGTTGTTTATCATTTGTCTTAATCCGGCACCTGACGGATCTTTTTCTATAATTGTATCCAACTCGTCGTCGATCATCTTTTTCAGCCACGGAACGAATTTATCTTTTATAGCTGGTGCGACTTTGTCTTTAATCAGGGGTGAAGCGAATTTCTTGAAATAGGGGATACTCGTTTCTGCCAACTCCAGAATCTCTTTCAGTAGACCCCCTTCGATGTTGTTCTTCAACTGCGAATGGCTCAATATCAATCTCAAGCCTTTATTGTGTTTTATGGCTCTCAACACCTGTTTATGTTGTTCGTCCGTCAACATCACCTCGACATTCCCGTTCGTCAACTGATCTCTGTTCAAAGTTAAAATAGCGAGTTTCTGCTTTTTATAAGCGATACGCAACTTGTTCTTTTGACCCTTGGTCAACTGGATTTTATGTCTGTGCTGCATCTCGTTTCTTATCCTATACATATAACACACAATCTAAGCAAATGTGCAATTTATTTAAACGACTTTGCATTTGCAAATATTTTATTTAACTTTAAAAGTAGCAGCGCATTATTAGACATGGAATTGCATTGCAGAAAGTGCAAAACAAACACACCATCCACGGATGTCAAAACTGTCAAAACGAGAAATAAAAGGTGGCTTGCGACATCCAATTGTGCGATATGCGGCAGTAAGAGAAATTCGTTTATCAAAGACCCACCGGAAGTTTTGGAAGCTAAAGAGCTGCACAGACCAGTTGTGAAAAAGTTTATAAAACGCCGAATCGTCACGAAAGGTATCGATGACTTGTGGGCGGCCGATCTGTTGATTTTGAAAGAATATGCTAGGGAAAACAAGTGGTATAAATATATTTTAAATGTGATCGACACGTTCAGTAAGTTCGTTTGGTCAGAGCCTTTGAAGAAAAAAGATGGTCCGGATGTGTCATCAGCTTTTGAAAAAATAATTGCCCGGGCCAAAAATGACGGTCATTCACCGCCTAAACTCTTACACACCGATAAAGGGACAGAGTTTAAAAATACACATTTTAACAAGTTGTTGAAAAAACACGACATTAAATTGTACCATACCGAGAGTGAGGAGAAATCCGCAATAATCGAAAGATATCATAGAACGTTAAATGAGAAGTTGAAAGTAAAATTCCAAGTTAGAAATTCCCACAAGTGGCACGACATATTGCAAGAATTGACCGACGAATACAACAAACACGATTTCCACCATACTATAAAAAATGAGGCCCGCGGATGTGAATAAAGGCAACGAGCAGGCATTATTGAAAATGTACAACGAATTGGAAAATAGAATACCACGTAAAAAGGCGAAATTCGATGTGGGAGACCGAGTCCGCATTACGGCGAAAAAAGATGTTTTCACGAATAAATACAAACAGAACTGGACGTCCGAGATTTTTGTAATCAAGCAAGTTTTAAACACGAGACCTACAACTTATAAGATTGCCGATGAAACTGGTGAAGATATAATAGGAGGGTTTTACGAGAAAGAATTACAACGTACAATGTTTTAGGTATTATTCAGATAGTCCTATGCTGGGACTATTGTTTTTATTTTTCAGATAGTCCGGCATGGGGACTATTGAATTTCAGATAGTCCCGCAAAACTGCAATCCCAACCGAAGCGATAAATCGCAAACAAATAGATAAGCCCAATCAAATACACCTCCGCTCGATCACATCAGACTTGATAGCTACCACGCCAGCCAACAGCCGGTGGTCCAGTCGTATTGTTTTGCATATCTGAGGGGGCCGCAAATCGCGGCCCCGTGAAAAACGTATTGTTTTGCATATCTGAGGGGGTAGCAAATCGCGACCCCCCCGGATGACAACCCTGAACACATTTTCAGATAGTCCTGCGTGGGGACTGTTGTATTTAGATAGTCCGGCATGAGGACTATTGAATTTAGATAGTGGGGACTATTGAATTGCATTTTATGCGTCCGATATGATCACGACCGAAAAACAAATTGTATATCGGTTTACGGTTATTCCGATTTTATCAGAGCTGTAAAAAATGCAATGAAAGACATGTGTGTTTTGTGAATAATTCCAATGTCGTTAATTTAAAAAAGAATTAAATTTTGAAATCATTTCTCCGCTTTCATAATTTACTGAATGTCAAGAGGTCATTTCACCCACATAGTGATGGATATAGTTTCATATTACAAAGAGGCATTCGAAGACAACCTGTTGCCCAGCCCATTACGATGTCTCATAGTGGGTTCTTCAGGCAGCGGCAAAACCAATTTACTGCTCAATTTCATTTACAATAAAAACGGTATTATATTTAAAAACCTTTACGTATTCAGTAAATCCATAGAACAGCCGGCTTATGTTGAGCTGAGAAAAACCTATGCTGACGCAGAGAAAAAGTATAAAAAGAGAATCGCGTATTTCTTCAACAATTGTGATGAACTGCCGGCGGTAGACGAGTGCAAGAATAACTCACTTGTGATATTCGACGATTGTCTGATGGAAGGGCAAAAAGGTATTAAAGACTATTTTATCAGAGGCAGGCATAAAAAGATTTCGTGCGTCTACCTGAGCCAGAGTTACGGCAAAGTGGACATGCAAGTCATACGGAATAATATAAATTTCCTTTGTGTCTTCAAACAGAATAAACATTACACCAAACGGATTTACGATGATTTCGTGGGATCGGACATGACTTTCGGTGAATTTGAAAATATATGCAACAAGTGTTGGAATGAACCTTATGGTTTTCTCTCGGTAAATATGATGAGAAAAGCGCGGTGTGGAAAATACATGTGCAATATGAAAAATGTTTTTAATAAATAAATTGGATGATGTTTTTAATAAATAACGTCCGCGAACGTTTTTCGAAAATCGATGTCTAGACGATGTTTTTAACAAATAACGTCTGCGAACGTTTTTCGAAAATCGATGTCTAGACGATGTTTTTAATAAATAATGTCCGCGAACGTTTTTCAAAATCGATTTCTAGACGCTGTTTTTAATAAATAACGTCCCCGAACGTTTTTGAAAATCGATGTGTAAACGTTATTTTTTAAATAAAAACGTTGTCGTACGTTTTTTTATTCGATTCAAAATTTTTGTGAAAATATTCGTCACTTTTGTATTTCGATTATCAAATTTAAAATGTACTACTAAAAACCCAACCACCTATATTAGTACGATGAAGAGGAAAAGCGATAAAGAGATTGTCAAGAATTTAGTTAAAAAACACAAGTTGGCCGACAAAATGTGGCCCGACGAGATGACTGCGGAGGAGGGTAAAGAAATTGAAAAACTACAAGATAAATGGGCCTTGGAAAATGAGGAAATCCGAAAAGAACAAGTGAAAGAGCGAGCGGAATTGTTTCGTAAACATCCGCCGATACGTGAGCAATACGCACCCAAAATTCCTTTCATACCGATATCTGCACATCAACCTTTAACTGTGCAGGAGGCTAAAAAATTGGATAAATTGCAAAACCAATTGGTCAGTGAATCCCAAGCAGTAAAGATTCGTGAAGTTGAAGAAAAACGTGAGATTGAAAAGCGACAGGAACCGGTCGTCAAAGCGATCAAGGAGCAAGGTTCCGATAAAAAGACCCCACCGCAACGTCTGCCCGTGTCTAAAACTATACAAAGAAAAAAAGATATTTTTAGACCCCGCGCTTTCAGTACACCGGGTCGAGAATTGATGGTGGCGCGTAAGGTGCCTTTACCTCGTGAAGACGAAGATGTGCTCGAACCTCCACCCGGAGAATCACCTCCACCCGGAGAATCACCACACATCGATCCTTTACCGTCGGAAATAGAATCGCCAGACGAAGGCAGGATAAACCGTTCGATCCGCGAATTCACTGAAAGGCAAGATATTGGTGATATCGCCAAACAACATCTCGCTACCAGCAACGATAGATCTTTCGGTATACGCTACGATTTCAACTTGAACAAACTGGCCATCGGATCGAAGACTATTACGATTGAAAATGATGATGTCATATTAGACAGCACCGGTGATAGATATGCCGGCACACCGGGATTGTGGAGTCTGTTGACGAAAGCGGAAATCAGTGGCTCGTCTCCGGGCGAGGGTACGACGCGAGAAAGACTCATAAGTGCGGGTGCTTTCACAGCCCAGGACTTTAATAATTACAAGGATATACTGATAAAATCCGATGCGATTTTTCAGAACAACGATCCAAAGTTGAAACGTCCCAGGTCCAGTCAGTCTTGGAAATGGGTGAATTTGATCAGTGAGATCTGGAAAGAATTTAAACAGTCATCGGGCAGCGGATTGTTGATAGATTCACACGCCCCCGTCGAGTACAAATACATCGATGATGATGATAAATTGATTGAAAGATTAAAGTTTATTCGCGCCGAAGAGGAGGCCGGCAATAACGCTTTTCACAATGAAAAAATCGCCATCGTAAAGTTCATACACGATAAGATGGAAAAACTGGTTTCTCAGCCGAAGGGTCTCGACTACGTAGAGCGATGTTTGGGTGTGATAAAAAATGTCGAAGGTATAGACAAACGGGTTTTTCGAAATCTCGGGTTGAGACGTTTGAACATGTATAAAAACGTAAAACTGTTCAAGTAGTCGATTTTATTAAGCGATCAGGAATTCGGTGTTTTTTATTTTTTATTGCTTTCCACTACATTTTTTACATTTTTCATTGGAAATCGGAAACCCTAAAACCTATATTAGGAATGGAGAAATATTACGAAGAGGCATCGGATAAGATAGCGAGATGCGAATACGTCACGGTTCTACCGGTATCGGACTTGCACTTTAATTCACCAAATAATTTCACCACATTCAAACTGGACCACGGGGATTCGTTTTACAACAACAGGATATTGTTTCACATCCAAGGGGATGTTGTCAAGAAATCCAATGGTGCTAGTTACGCCAGCACGGACCCCATCAAACTCGTGGACAATTTTGCGGCTTATTTGTTCAAGAGTATCGAATTGAAAAAACACAACCAAGTCATCGATTCAGTGGATAAAGTCGGAATCACGAGCACCATCAAAGGGTTGACCACGTACAGCAGATCTGAGGAAAACACGTACTACAGCAGTGGATTCAAATCGGTTTACGACAAGGGCGGCGGCAAGTTCGAAGCACTGGGAACGCTGGCCCACCTGGGTTTGGGATTCTTTGACAGTCTAAAGTATCCCATGTACAAGGGTGGATTTGAAATAACGTTCACCCGCGCAGAAGACGATGATAGCATCTACCGCTGGACTGAAGGTGCTGGCGCCAATGCAGTTGACGCAGCGGAGGGAAAAATAAAAATTACCAGTTTCGTGTTGAAAGTCCCCCTCGTGGATTACGACCCCTCCAAGAAAGCCGTGCTCATCGATGGGCTTAAGAAACTGAGCGAAAAAGGTGAATTGGTATATGAATATTTCCGCTGGGATTGTATTGAAAAATTCGGTGTGATAGGCTCCAATTACACGTTCGATATAACGAATCTCTACCGGAACATACTGAATCCGGTCTTTTTGATAATCGGTTTACAGACGAGTCGTAAAAATGATCAGACTAAAGACCCCGGTCAGTTTGACAGTGTAAATATAAAGAATTTCCACGTGAAAATAAACGGGCAACGGTACCCGCAGGAGCAGCAGAATTTGAATATCACGGATAAAAAGTACAGGCTGCTATACGACAGCTACTGTTCGATGAGGCAAGTCATGTTCAAAAACGATGATGTGTATCTCAATATAAACGATTTCATCAACAAATACCCGGTGATGGTGATAGACACACATCTCCATCCGTTTTCGACCGAGAGAAAAAGAAACGATATCCAAATCGAATTGGATTTTACAAACGCCGTTTCCGGTCCGGTAGCTGATAAAGGCACTACGGCCTACGTCATCGTGGTATCACAGACCATGTTCACTTATGATGTTAAAAAAGAATATGTACAGATGATGATTTAGTTTTTCTAATACATTTCTACAATTCTAGTAAATGAAAATATTGACGGGATTTACGCTTGTATAATTCGTACGATCAAAATCCGAGGGGGATCGGATAACATATTGGTGTCGGTGGATATTGGTTACAAAGCTCTGTTACTACGTCAAAGTTCCCACCTTCAACAGAGTACTTTTTGAGGCATAAAAAGTCCCAATTGGAGGTAGACACCAATCACTCCAATGGGCGAAAACCTGGAGATTAAAAGTTTTGATCAATATTAAATTTTGATGTAATTATCAGTTGTGATGCAATTTCCATCACAGCTGATTAAAAAATGTATTAAATTTTGATGCAATTATCAGTTGTGATGCAATTTCCATCACAGATGATTAAAAAAAAATGTATTAAATTTTGATGTAATCATCAGTTGTGATGCAATTTCCATCACAGCTGATTTACAAAAATAAATGAGTTTTAAATTTTATTTTTTATCGTTGAGAAAAACAATTAAACACACTTTTAAAACACACTATTTTCATCAATGAAACAGGTCTTTAAAAAATCCGTTGAAATCAGTCCAGATCGAAATCTTCATCAACATCCATACTGACGGGTATCCGAAAATGTCCCCAGGGCAGTGTCGTCAGTCCGTCTTCACAGATGTACCTCTTGTCATCCTTGGCGGACAGCGCTTTTTTATATTGTGATATGGAATAAATGTTGTGCCCCTTGCTCCGGATGGTGTTCATCGTCTTGTATTCTTCCGTTTCGTTGAACAAACACGATTTGTAGTCTTCCAGCTTCAACTCCTTCTTGACAACGGATTTCGTCACACCTTTCGCCTTTTTGCCAGATTTGTTTCCTTCCGAGTCATATGCGTACATCTTCGATCGCAGCCCGACGAACTCCCTCATGACATCTCCGGCTAGTTCGTCTTTCCATTTTCCGATGACTTTCTTGTTGACTCGCGGCATGTTGTAAACGTTATCCGCTTTGTAATCACTGGTGTCAAAATAGTCGATCATGCTTTTCATGTCCTCGTATACATCTTCGGTCCTCACGCCATAGACCAGTGAGTCGGTATCTCCGTAGTGGACTCTGATGTTGTCCCCATACTTTGGTTTCATGACGTTGTAATGGAAATCGTATATCGCTATTTTGGAGATGTCCAAAATGCTCATACCGACATAAATGGGTTTGTTGAAATACAAATAGGTCTTTTCCATATGGACAGCAGTCAAGTGCTCGGAGAATATTGTCAAGGATTTAAAATTGGGTTTCGCCACTAGCTTTTGCAACTGCTGTTCGTGAGTGGCCAGTTTGATATTGACGTGTTTTCTGATATTCTCCATCGTCTTGCCAAACACCGAGTTGTTCATCAACTTGTAGAAATCTTTTTCAAAGTCGTTCGTCGCTTTCGTTCTCATGTCCGTGTTTAATTTAATATATTCACTCAACCACGCTGACTGTTGGAATTTTATGGCCCTATATATTTTCTTCAGAACCATTCCTAAAGACAGATAGAGTTGGAGATTCCTATAGTGTACGATGTATTTCTCTTTGTGGTACAGCGTTGTTAAGAGTTTCCTCTGATTGGATCCCGGCGGGCATTGGTTCTCCGGTGCTAGAGGTAGGTCTCTATGGTAGTCGTGCAGATGTTGGGGATATTCGAGGTCTACTTCGAGGATGTAGCCGGTGTCGGACTTGTTACTGATGAATTGTCCGTTTGTGAGTTTACACATTATCTGGGCCAGTTCAGAGTCTGTGCACCACTCGAATTTCCTCAGGGGTTGGTACTCCATCATCGCCCAACCATAGAGGTTGTTTACATCCAGATAGATAAGATAATCATTCGGTTTTCCAGCGTCATAATCGTGCATGTACGGGTTATTGGCTTTGGCGTATCTGTGGCAGCACTGGGAGATACCCCCGCGTATGCCTTTCGAGATCATCAGTTCCATGTCGGTGTCCGTCAGCATATCGAGACTTACTTCAGTTTTCTTTAACATGGCGTCCCAGGCCAGGCCGGGTGAGGTGTAATACCACGCTGGATCGAGTTAATACGTTTTCAAACACACTTTACGGAAATTTTCCATTACGTCCGCCAGCAGTAGGGTGTCTGTTTTATTGTACAGCAGAGTGTACTCCCCCATCGTTTGGATAGAAAACTTTTCCCATACATCACACGCGTGTTTGTAGTCTTCATCGCTGACGTTTGAATTGTTCAATTTGTTGTAGAACGATTCTTTTGAAGGCAAAGACGTCTCTCCAAATCTCTCCATACCATCCATATAATTATACGGGTAAATACCCTTGCGAATAACCAGATCCAGTTTGTCATCCGAGAAGAATTTCGAAGTGTGTTTGAATTGATGTTTGGTGAGATTTTTGGCCAGACTGTCTAAACTGGAAGCCATGAATCTGAACGAGTCCAAGAATCTCAAGTTCACCCCGTTTTCAATTTTCACTTCGAAAGATATGTAACGTTCTTCGGTGGTGGCCAAGACAACGATATCTTTCTTATCAGCTCCAAGCATTTTTATAAATAAATGGGCGTCATAATTGCTCAGGTTATGGATGAAGACCGGCAGGAAATGGGGCTTTTTGAAATTCAAATTGCAAGAATTGTGCGCTACCCCTCTGAATTTCCCCGTCAAATGATCGTGATCGAGAACGGCTTTTCCAGTTTTTTCATCAAACACTTTTCCACAAATGTGGCAAACCGAAGTAAACCTGGCTTCCGCCTTTTCGGCAGCAGTCAAAGTCATGGGCTTCGCTGCTTCACGACTGTAGAGTTGAGCTATTTTCTTTGAAACATCTACGAGTCCATCTATGAAGACCTGTGCAGCATCGGCGCCCAAATATTCATAATACAAATCGAAGGGAATGTCATAGTCGTCTGACGCATTCACCACGTACAATGCAAAACTGGCCGCTTGATGGGCTTGATATTTCTTGGTGTTGATCCCCCGCTGGTCGTCTACTGGTGTCAGAATACATTCAAAATCAGCATACGCTACGTAGGGCACTTTCATTTTTCTGTATTTGTGCTTGAACTGTATTGTCGGGCTGATGTAATCATCTTTAATTTTAATCGCCTTAGGCATGACGATTCTAACAGCATCGTGTTCATTGCAGTATTCCCTGTGTTTTTCTAATTTCAATTCATCATCGAATCCGTTGAGACATCTGTTGCATATAAAGATTGTATCCAAATCATCAACATCCTGTTGTTCTGGCTCGTTGCAGGTTTCTTTGTGGGTTTTAACAAGGCTTCAGTTCCAAAATATTGGAGACAACGATTGCAGTGGAATGATTTATGACCTCTCTTTTTCAGTTGCTTACCAATTAATCTACTCATGCTTTTTATCCAACAATAATGTGAATTGCCGTTTTCATTTTTCAAATACAACAGATTGACATGTCTGTTAGGGATTTCATTCTTCGTTACATACAAAACGTAGATGTCACTTTTCTTAGCATTTTTAGATTTTTTTCCTGCACCGGGATAGTCCTCAAACTTATCATAATTTTCAGAGTCTTTAGTTAAATCATAAGCATATATATTTACTGACACGCCAGACTGTTTTTCAAATTTCATTATAATATTTTTCTGAACTTGTACGGGGAACGTTATGTCTTTCAGAGCTTCATCAAACTCGTGTTCGTACGGTTTGTATTTACCGACTCTATTGGGATTATCTCCATGGCCAACTGGATGTAATGCGGATAAAATAGACCAGAGAAAACATTTTTCATCATCATTTTTTACATTAATTACAGCTTTTCTATTCGCAATATCTTTGGGCAAAGGAATATAGCTGGATGCTCTGAGGGGGTTGTAGCGGCATACTTGAATTTCCAAATCGCTTATACTGAATAAAGACCAACCGGATCCTTTCGCTTGAAATTCTTCCATTTCGTTGAGTAACTTTTCCTTAGCAAAATCATAGAAACCCGAAATATCGGTACTCAAATCGATCACAGAATATTTCGTTTTAAAGTTGAATTCCTCCACTTGTTCTTTCCTTTTGAAATCAATTCGGAAGTTAAATCGGACCTTCAATTCAAATTCACCCAACCATTCTTTTATCTTCCTAATGGTAATATTTTTATATGCGTCCAAAAATATGATCGGGTCTTTGATAGCGTGAATGTTTTCAATGCAATAAAAGTTGACGACTCCCCCGAAAGCCGATCTCACTAATTCGACTTCGGAATCTTTTGGTGTAAACGTATTACCACCACCGATAGGCCCTTTAACCAAATTACAAATTGTCGCCATTGTTAAAAATATAACCCCCTGCAAAGTTTCAAAAACTGATTTATTTTTAACATTATTTTCATCAAGACGAGGTCTTTTCGCTGGAGTAGGTCCATCATTTTCATCAATAATTCCGCCACGGCTAACCAAAGCTGATTCTTCGTGTGTTTTTAAATGGTAACTCATATTAGATTTTCTTACAAGTTTTTCACATTTCGGACATTTGGTTTTATATTCATAACTTGCTTTCTTTTGGATTGAGGGTTTCAAATTTTGAGCTCCACTGGTGCTGGGTGTTGGTTGTGGTTCATTATTTTGAGGTGTTGAAGTGGAAGGTTGATTGGTAGTAGATTGACATGTTTTGTAATGTCTACTAAAATGATTACTTGTAATAGATTTTCCACATTTATCACAAGACTTTTTTATGTAACGGGAGCTCAAGTCCTTATTTGGGTTTTTAGGACACACTTTGACATGATATGTCATATTTGATTTTGATATAAGCTTCCCGCAGAAATTGCAATTAATTTTAATCGCAGCCATCTTCTTATGCGATCTATAAGAGAAAAATAAAAAACTGATCAGAATAAAAAATTTAATGGTTACTAGTGAAAAATATTATATTATGGTTTTTAATAAACAGCTATAAATAAAAAATTGACAAAACAGCTAAACTCCAAATATTTAAAATATATATTAAACTAATTGATTTTAAGTGAAAATCATACAAGTCGATGAAACAACAACGATTTGGATTGAGTGAAAATAATCAACCAGCATACAAACATGATATTTGGGTCAGGCGGTTTGATAAGATAACTCAAAACGCTTATCTTATTCTTATTGTATGAAAATATTCTATGATAGTTTTGAGTATCAATTTAATAACTAATAGTGGTATTATCTTAAATATCACTCACCCTGATTGAGATAGATCTCGAAGCAAACTGAATATTACTTGAAAACCAACCTCCTTTTATACTTAAAATTCTATAGCTTCAGGCAAAGTACAAATTGCATCATCCTGTTAAAACAAAACAAGCTTGATAAGCGATATAATTAACAGACATCATTAAAACTGTTATCACCAATGACACAGTCAGCGGACGTCGGCCTCTTATCGGCAACCTAATTAGCGGACATTTTCACTAAAACTTTTATCACCAATCTTGAGGTCAGCCCTCATCGGTCTGTTATCTCTTATCTCTTTCCTCTTTAGCTGAATCACCCGCTAAACAACAAGTGTGTGGTGTTGTATATTAGTGGAAATTTCTTTTGTGAGTTGAAAATCTCCACTACGGACTATAAATATAATGGTACTTATGTTGGACTAGTCCCTACACCGGACTATCTAAATTCAATAGCATGCAGGACCATTTAAATATAATAATCCCTGCGCAGGGCCATTAAAATACAATAGTCCCCACCCCGGACTATTCAAATTCAATAGTCCTTGCACAGGACTAGTCCTCATGCGGGACTATCTAAATACAATAGTCCTTACGCGGGACTATCTGAATACAATAGTCCTTACGCGGGACTAGTCCTTGCGCGGGACTATCTGAATACAATAGTCCTTACACGTTACTAGTCCTTACGTAGGACTGTTAGGGAATTCATACCCCCTCACGGTGCAGTCACCCTCCTCTATCAATTATGCCTCGAAAATCCTGAAAAAGCTGTAAAATTGCCAAAATACAGGCAAAAATCACTGAAAACCGGTTAAAAATAGGTCCACAGGACTGTTAAGAAATTCATACCCCTCATACCCCTCACTCTTCTCTATCAATTTTTTATGCCTTGGAAATCCTGGAAAACGCTGTAAAATTGCCAAAAACGCTGTAAAATTGCCAAAATGTAGGCAAAAAATCACCAAAAACCGGTTAAAAATAGGCCTGTAGGACTGTTAGGAAATTCATACCCCTCATACCCCCTCATGACCCAGAAGTGACGTCTCTATACTACTGGATTGACGCAAAGTGTAACACGTCATGTCAGGGCAAACAACAAGTATTTGCCCTATTATGATGCATCATAACCAACAACATTCCTGGGTTATTTTGATGCAAATAACTTATACGGATGGGCAATGTCGAATCCCCTTCCATATGATAATTTCAAATGGATAGACCCAGAATCAATTGGAAACATAATGGATATACCGAAATATGGAGAAACTGGTTACATATTTGACGTCGATTTTGAATATCCCGAACATCTTCACGACAAACATTATGATTTACCACTTCTTCCGAAGACCGAAATTTCTCCAACTGGAAGATGGCCAAAATTATTTAACCAACAAGTCTTGGTATGTTTTACACTACTGGATGATACAACAGGCCTTAGAGTTGGGATTAAGAATTACAAAAATTAATCGAGTACTACAATTCTCTCAATCTTGTTGGTTAAAACCGTACATTGACAACAACACAAAAATAAGAGCCGGCGCTACATCAAGTTTTCAAAAAGATTTCTTCAAACTAATGAACAACGCAATATTTGGCAAGACTTTGGAAAACAAAAGGAAACATAAGGATATCAAATTGGTAACTGATCCAGTAAAATTACAGAAATTAGTGCAACAACCAAACTTTGGTTCATCTGTAATTATTAATGAAAATCTAGTTGTTATTTCCATGAACAATAAGTCAGTTCTAATGGATCGTCCTTTGTATCTAGGAATGTCAATCTTGGATATTTCCAAAACACACATGTATGAGTTTCATTATAAGAAGATGGTTAACTATTATGGAAGAGAGAACATTGGTATTGCATATATGGATACGGATGCACTTATTTACTGGATTAAAACAAATTACATGTACGAAGATCTACGCACCTTTATATATAAAGATGATTTCGACTTTTCTGATTATCCTAAGGACCATCCAAATTACGACTACGACAGAAACAAGAAAGTATTGGGAAAATTTAAAGATGAAACAAATGGTGTGCCAATGATTGAAATTGTAGCATTGATGTCCAAACTGTATTCGTTTCAACTGTACATAAACGAAAGGAACGAACATCAAGTCACGAAGAAAGCCAAAGGAATAAAAACCTCTTTCCTGAAGAAGAACGTACAGTTTGAACATTATAAATGATGTTTGTTTGAAAATGTTGAAACAACTGCAACATTTAACACCATAAGAAGCTTCAACCATCGGCATTGAGCTATAAGGATGATAAGAGATACATCCTTGAAGACAACATAAGAACTCTGCCATTTGGACATTACTCTCTAAACCCTATCGACCAGTAAACCTATTCTTCGTCCTATACCTTCTTTCTTTTTTCCTTTCCGTAAAGAAGAGGGGACATGGCAAGCCCAATGCCATGTTCCCTCTTTTTTACAACTAATATGAAATGGCCTTGACCTATATTCAAACTATATAAAAGAGAATGAACTGTTGTGCGGATCAGTATTTTTACAAGCGATGTGCAAGCAACACCTGAAGATGGAAAGTGTGAAGGACAAGATTGTAAATGAACTACATAAACCAGCAAGAAGAAGATTTCCAAGAAGAAGTACAATCATTAAAGGAATGAATGATCTTTACCAAGCTGATCTCATTGAAATGATACCGCACAGTAAATTAAACAAAGGTTTCAAATATATTTTAACAATTATAGACTGTTTTACTAAAATAGCTGACGCTTTACCATTGAAGGATAAGACTGATAAAAGTGTTACAAAAGCTATGGAAACAACGATACAAAGAAATAAATTCAAAATCAAACATCTACAGACCGATGATGGAAAAGAATATTTTAATAAAGACTTTGGAGCTTTAATGAAGAAATATCAAATAAATCATTATTCTACAAATTCTGAAGTTAAAGCTTCAATAATTGAAAGGTTCAATAGAACATTGAAAGGAGCGATGTACAAACAATTTTCAAAACGAGGATCATACGTGTGGTATGACATATTACCACAACTTATAAAAGAGTATAACAACAAATATCATCGTACCATCGGAATGAAACCTATCCAAGTAAACAGCGCTAATGCTAAGGTTGTATTAAAACGCATCAGAAATAATACAACACCTAAATTGGAAAAGTTGCAACCAAAAAAGTTTAAAGTCAACGATAAAGTTCGTATAAGCAAATACAAAGGTGTATTTAGTAAAAGATATCTACCAAATTGGACTAATGAAGTATTTACAGTTTATAAAGTGCAACCAACTATACCTGAAACTTACTTATTAAAGGATAACAAGGGTGAATTACTTCAAGGTGGATTCTACGGACATGAATTGTTGAAATCAACAGTCGGTGATGTATATCTTGTTGAAAAGGTATTACAAAGGAAAAAGGATATGGTTAAAGTCCGGTGGTTAGGATTCGATAAAAGTGAAGACTCTTGGATTCCTTCAAAAGACTTGGTATAGTAATTTAATAGCTCATTGTGTGTTTAACCTTGACACAAGATGGAGATTGTACAACAAAAAGATCGATTTAATATCAATAATATTGATGAATTGACGGTTGACAATGATAAGTTAAATCATGGTAAACATGGTGAACTACTACCAAATACGATAAGATGTTTAATAACTGGTCCTTCAAATTGTGGAAAAACAAATGTTGTTTTTAACCTTATAACTAATCCTAAAGGATTGCGCTTTAACAATATATACATTTTTTCAAAATCATTGCAACAACCAAAATATCAATTATTGGATAAAGTACTTGCAAGTGTACCTGAAGTGAATTTCTACAAGTTTAATGCCAGTGAAACAATTATGCAACCAAATGAAGCAAAACCATTTTCTATTTTTATTTTTGACGATGTGTCTTGTGAAAATCACGACACTATAAGGAATTACTTCGCTATGGGAAGACATCATAATATCGATAGCATTTATATTGGTCAAACATACAGTAAGATTCCAAAACAACTCATAAGAGACAATGAAAATATGTTGATCATCTTCAAGCAAGATGAAACAAATTTAAAACATATATATATATAATGATCATGTAAATGTGGATATGGCATTTGAGAAATTTAAAGAGATGTGTGGCAAAGCATGGAATGAGAAATATGGCTTTCTCGTTATTATGAAGGAAGAAGATATTAAAAATGGTAGATATCGTATAGGGTTGGATAAATTTGTATTTATGCGTTGAACTACCGATGCTACATCTAGTTACACGTTGAACTTCACAGTGTAAACATGGTGAATCAAGAAAAACTATTGAAAGAAATAAAATCACTCAGTGATTCTATTAGGATGAAGAATCGTGCATTGAGGATGGGTTTAAGTGAAAGAGAAGAATTTCTAGAGACTACATTTAAACCTATTACGGATCCTTTAAAACAGATATCAGAAACTATTGGTAAACCTCGTTATGAAGGAGATGTTTTACTACCAGTTTCTAAACAAGAAGTACAAGCATTAAAAAAAGAAGAAGATGATGATTCATATACAAGTGCTAGTGAGCAAGAAGAAACAAAAGAAGAAGAAGAACCAATTGTTGAAAAGGAAGAAGAACAGCCAATACCTGAAGCTGAACAATCTATTCCAAATTTAACTCAATTGAGTAGCGATATATTACAACATGGACCTCTTGGAAGAAAATATATAATGAAAATGCTACATGACGTGAAATCAAACCCGAATTTGAGTAGATCACACGTATACGGAGCAAGAATTGATGGGAATGAATTAAAGATCGGCGATTCAAAGCTTGAAATAACACAAGACGATTACATCATTATTGGTGAGCATAAATATAAAGGAACAAAAGGACTTTATGAATTAATTTTTAAAAACATACCACTAAGATATTCATCCAAAGATTTAGGTGTTTTTAAGGAGATTCTACAAAATACTAACGCTCATAAAAGAAACTACTTAAAGGATGCAATGATTAATCGTTCACGTGCAACAAAATATAACATTGTTATAAAAAAGTTGTTTCCTCCACGAAAATTGCCAACATTACGTACTGCACCAGCGGTGAGACAACCACTGAAAAGAAAATCTTTATCACTTATGGATTTATCACTTCTTGAACAACATGGTAAAAAGAGTAAAGGAGATACTTCAACATCTGGCAAAGGATTGATGAAAAATCTATACAATACGAATGTGATTTACTACAACGACATCAATAAATTGGTTGATAGAATGAGACTATTGCATGAAGCCATGGAAGCCGGTCATACAGGTTTAAATAATGAATGGGTAGCTCTGATTGACGAACTCAGGAATCGCGGCATAATCGTATAACTGTCCGCGGATATATAAGAGTTGCAGGCGTATAATGTGTCAGTTCTAACATGAGCGTCGACAAGTTCGGACGATACTCCGCATCAGGAGTGCAAGTTGGAGAAAACAGAAAAAGAAGTGGATTACCGCAAACACCCGAAGGTGACTATAACATAAATAATAAACGTTTAAAGTTTGTTAAGGATCCAGAAGAAGATGGAGATGCAACAAATTTAAAAACAGTAAAGGAGGAAACATCTACAAGTTTAAAACTCGACAACAACCAACTGTATGATGCAAAATCTCACAGGGTTATTAATGTTGCAAAACCAGTCAACAATGGAGATGTTGTTAATAAAGGCTATTTTCTATCTGCGATGGAATACGCTTTACTGTTGGAAAAGACTAAAAGTGGAAAAAAGTACAATGCTTTAAATTATAAAATAACTAATGTGGCAGATCCAACCGAGGATACAGATACAATCAATAAGCGTTATTTGCATTCTGTAATACCGGAAAAGAAAAAAGATGGATTTTCCTTTTATAAATATACTATAAACGATATTGGATATCCTAAAGAAGAAAGTGATGGTGTTAATATTAAATACATTAAAGATAATTGTATTTTATATAATGGTGCTGTTATTGATTGTCATGGAAAAGTGTTGTCCAATCTGAAAGATGGTTCAACTCCATCGGATGCTGCTACCGTGAGACAAATGAATGAAAGCTTGAAGAAAGGAACATCCGCTTTTGTTAAACAAAATCAGGTGGTGTCAAAGAAAGGTGATGAGTTTATGCAAGGAAGTGAAAAGTTTACCTTACTACAACTACAAAATAACAAGTTTGATGGAAAAAATAAAAGATTGTCAAATATAAGGCACGGAAGAACATAATGCTGTTATTTTAACACAAGTGCCACAACTATCAGCTACTGGTGTTAACTTTATATGTGGAGGTAGACGATTAACCCATGTAAAATCTGGTAAAGATGATAATGATTGTGTTGTTGTGAAACAAACTATAGTTTTAGATAAAATAAATAACTTATATGATGGAAAAAATAGAAGAATATCTAACATATCAGCAGGAATAGCTCCGAATGATGTTGCTACTATTAATCAAGTTATAGCAACCTCTAATAACGATCCATCTGTGTATACATGTAATGGTAAACGTATCACAAATCTTGATATTCCAACAGATTACAAAGATGCTACTAATGTAGAGTATGTAATGAATCTTGTAGGTAATGCAGTTGTTGATATGCATAATCATATAATTGGTAAATCAAATCACGATAAAATCGAAGGTGCTAAGAGAGAAAAATGGATTAAAGATACAATCATCGATATATACGGGTAAAGCTTGTGAATATTTAAGTATGGAATACACAAAAAAGGATTCATTATCATAAAGTATTTCATAGAGTGAAGACGTTGGTTACATAAAACAGCATAATGAAGACCGTATCGCTCAGTCGTCGTCAAGACAGCGGCAAGAGAGGACGTGGTTTAACATCAGCTGCATTATCCCTGCTCAGACGGATTCCAATTGGTGCTGTTGTGAATCGAGAGATAGACGCTTTACCATACGAATTACATCTGCCCGGAGGTTATCAATATTGTGGACCTGGAACTAAGTTGTCAAAACGTTTAGCAAGAGGAGATCCTGGAATTAATAAATTAGATCAAGCTTGCAAAGAACACGATATAGCATATTCAAAGTATAAAGATTCAACAAATAGATCAATAGCGGATAAAATTCTAGCGGAAAAAGCTTGGCAAAGAGTAAAATCAAGTGACGCAAGTATTGCAGAAAAAGCAGCGGCTTGGCCAGTAACTACAGCCATGAAGACGAAAGCTAAATTTGGTGCTGGAAGACGACGTCGCAGAGGAAGACCTGCAAAGAGAAGAGCTCCCAAAAGAGGTGGAAACATTAAGAAGAGACGTCGTAGAACTCGTAAAGCAACAGTAAAGAAAGCTTCTATTTGGTCAATGGTAAAAAACGGAGCAGGTTTATACCTAAGACCGTACCGTGTGTACTAAATAAGAAGAATCAATTGATAATTCCAAATAAAGCCTTAACAAATCATCAGTTAAATGATTATGTAAAATGTTTGAAAATACCATTTTTTCGAGGAGTTTTTATGAAAGATGCATTACCAACTAAAATATGGGAAAATGAAACTGGAATAGTAAATTTGGATTCCACCTATGGTCCAGGCACTCATTGGGTATGCTATAAAAAGCTCGGACAAACCGTTTACTACTTTGACAGTTTTGGCAATCTACCACCGCCGAAAGAACTGCAACATTATTTTCGAAACTCCAAAAACATTTTTTACAATTACAAAAGAGAACAACCTAACAATACTGAAATATGTGGGCATTTATGTTTGGAGTTTCTAGCGAAGAGTGTCAGTCAGCTTTAAGATGTCATCGTATACAGTGTCACTGAGTGGAAATTCATACACATTGAAAAGTACGCTGTTCCCAGCATTGCGTCTATCCAAGGAAAGATTATGGGAAGCGGCATTACTTGATTTAACTACCTACAACTCAATTCCCAATGTTACGGAAGGAAAGAACAATTTACTACATTATTATGAAACTAAGGATGCTTCAGGAAAATACTCAGAATTGAAAATAATTACATTTCCTACTGGAGCTTATGAAATCGATGATATAAACCAATTACAATATTGAAAGTCAATAGTATCGATGTAACGTGTAATATTATACACGGATCGTATAGAGAAGGAGTGAATCAGCATATTTTACATACATTTTATCCAACAGTGGCTCCTGGTTTTAAAATTGTTGAGAAGCCACAAAACTTGATATACCTACTGTTAAACACCAGTTTCATTTCAGACATCGTACTGAACATATTGGATCAAGACGGTGTTAGTGTTGACTTTAGAGGAGAAACGATAACTATACGGATACACATCAGAGCGGCAACATAAAGGTCAACATGGGATTATCATTTAAACCGCAACGGAAGAGTCGGGAGCTCAGTAGCTCCTCGACATTGGAAGAGTTAACATCGGACAACATTCGTTTTCTACAGAAGATTGGATTGAAACTTAACAACGATGGATATCCTGGATATATCTCAAGGACCGACATTCGACGAAACACTATGGGAGAAGGAATATCACACGCACAACCCTTACACTTCATCAAAATTAAACAATAACGATGAAATAAGGATTCCCATTCAACAACAAGATATTTACACATTACCGTGTGAAAGTTATTTGTACATTGAAGGACGGGTATTAAAATTGGATGGAAAAACTGCTTCAACAGTTCCTTTTATAAATAACCCGATGGCATATCTTTTTGATGAAATAAGATATGAGATATCAGGGGTGACAGTTGATTCGACAAAAAAGGTTGGTATAACAACGACATTGAAAGGATCAACATCATTAACACAGCATGAGAAGAATTCAATAGTCACCGCCGGATGGGTTGCCCCTGATAAAGACACTATAACACCGGATTGCAACGGTCACTTTGATTTTCATGTACCCTTACGATTGCTTTTGGGATTCGCTGAAGATTACAAACGAATAATAATAAATGTCAAACAAGAATTGGTATTACTCAGATCTTCAACTAACAAGGACTTGATACTTGCAGACCCTGCAATTACGGAAGATAAACTGGAATGGCAACTACAATTGGATAAAGTTGTTTGGAGAGTACCTCATGTAAGATTGGCCGATGAACATAGAATCGTATTATTGAGAAAGTTAAAGTCTGACCGTGATATTGTGATGCCATTCCGAAGTTGGGAATTCCATGAATATCCTACACTACCTCAGACAGAACGACAAACATGGACCGTCAAGACATCAACTTACTTGGAACGGGCAAGGTACATAATACTCGGTTTTCAAACTAAGCGAAAAGATGTTATCACTGCAAATGCCGGTCAATTTGATCACTGTAAAATAAAGAATTGTAAAGTTTTCTTAAACTCTCAATTCTTTCCGTATGACAATTTGAATGTCATGTTCAGCAAAAAACGTTTTTCCATTTTATACGATATGTATGCAAGATTTCAATCGTCATATTATGGAAAGACTAATACACCACTATTATCGCCTGACCAGTATTATTCCAAGGCTCCGATAATTGTAATCGATTGTTCAAAACAAAATGAATCGGTAAAATCATCAAGTGTGGATATAAAAATTGAAATGGAATTTGAACAACCAGTAGCGGATGGAACTTCAGCATACTGTCTAATTCTACATGATAAAATAGTTACTTACACACAGCTGACCGGAATTGTGAAGAATGTACTTTAAAAAGAATTAGTACAACGACTGCAGATTTTTGAGGTTAGAATTATCTGCTTCAATTTTTGAGGTTAGAATTTCGTTTGTGAAAAACAAGTTGAAAACAAACATTTATGTGATTGTATAAATTTCAAGGATTTCACGAAAAACATAAAAGAGAGAAAGTCATGAGTGGAAAGTTCATTTTATATTCGACCGTCGTATGGGAAACATCGTTCGCAAGATGAGTTCTACTAACGGAGAAGAAAATACACCTCTAATGGATGAGAATAGTTCAGATATAGAAAAACAAGTTGAACGAGAAATGGACGAGTTCCTCAAGTTTAACAAACATAAGAAGAGAGAAGAAGAAAAAGAAGAAGGAGAAGCTGAAAAAGAAGTAAAAAGAAAAAAGGTTGAAGTTAACATTACAACTAATATTTTAACAGAAGTATTTCTTCGGATTTTCTACCCCATTTCTTCATGCATGACGAAAAGTATTTCAGTTGGAATTTTAAAATCATTGGATTATTCACCGATTGTTATTTTAAATCATGGAAATAAAATGGTTACATTCACTGAAACTTCTTGGGAATCATTTATGAAACATTTACATCTTTTGGAATGTTATTTGAGTAACAACACATTTGGAAGAAGAACAAGATTAAGTTTATTGGAATCAAATATTGAAGTTGATATAGTGAAACATCGTGGGGGACAAATGGTTCGCTTCAGAGATTTAACTAGACATGATGTAAAATTACATTTGACTAAAGAAGAATTTTACACTTTAAGTTGTACTACCGGTCCCGTCACCAGATATTTGAAACAACTAATATTTTCAAGTGCAATAATCAAAGACTATCTAATCGATACATTGGACAGACAACCTTTCGTTCCAATTTTATACGGTCCCGTGGATACTTCAATTTTTAATCGAATACCTCAAGAAGTGGATATGTGGAGACAATTGAACAACTATCACACCAACTTTAATATCGACGAAGAAGCGCAATAAGTTAAAGAAGAACAATCGTGTTTGTAATACAAGTCAGTTGCTGACGAGACTTCATCATGAACAAACGGGTTTCGTTTTCTAATGCGCCACATATAATGGAAGTTAAAAAAGGTATAATTGAATTTCAAGCTTTTCGAGGAAATGATGGAAATTTTATTATAAAATAATTAGTAATTTTGGATATGAACACATCTGTAGTTTATCATTACTTATTAAAACCTCCATTACCATTCAATAGACTAACAACTAATGCGAAAGTTACAAACAAATGGTTGTACAAACATTTTCACAACTTAAGATGGGATGAAGGTTTTATTAATTATAACATGATGCCGCACATTATGAATCATTACTGCAAAGAGTTCAAAACTATCTACACAAGAGGATTGGAAAAAGCTAATTAGATACAATCATTTACAAGCAACGAAGTGATAAATGCAATAATAGATAGAGATTTCCAATGCTACTTCAATGAACTTTGTATTTCATCAAAGAGTTTTAAACATCGAAGGTCACAGTGCGCTTTGAAGAATGCTTACCGCTTAAATAATTTCCTTCAACAGAATGGTGGGGGTAATGTCGGTAATAAAAGTGAGAGCGCTACCATGACGCAGCATGAGTATTACTCGAACCTCCGAAGAGACAACATCTCCGACGGACATTATTATTAACAAGAAGATTAACAAGAAGATTAACAATAACATCAAAATGGCATCGCAGAACTTTCTTCAAAATTTAGTTGATCAATTCAACGCTCATTCTAAATCAACAATCTTACCGACGAAGAAATGTTCTGAACTAAAAGAAGAAAAACATTACATCATACATACAATCAAGAAGATGGACACTTCAATTGGTGATGCTATTAATTGCACATTGAGCGAGGCGCCGTATACAGTTTGTGACGAACCGAAGTTTCAAATCTTCCTACCGAAACGGTTTGTACAACTTCTACAAAATGAAGATCTTCGAGTTATTCAACCTGGCGCACTCTATTTAGTTTCACACGGACCGAGTGGAAACAACTCAACTGAACTAACTATTCATGTAACACCTACTACTAACTAGTTTGTACATAACTTTGTAAATATATGTGTTTGTAATGGTTTCTCAATAAAGATGATATAAAACAATCAAAAATAAAAGAAGCAACATATTGTTATGTCTTTGTACATAGCAATACGTTGCTTTTTTTTAAAATTCCACGGGATGACCTTGACCCAATTTTGTGTGATAATAAAAGTGAAAATCAACTTGTGAAATTCATCAGTCTACGACTACCTTTCGTACCGTACACATCTCGCTCTCTATAACTAAATACAAAACTTCAACATGTCCCTAAAGGTCAAGTGTGCATCTTACGATACCAACACCATTACGAGTTTTGAACAACTTGAAGATTTAACCAACGAAATGCGAGTTTTACTTACCGGTGGTTATCACTTAACTGTTGATGTTAGTGCTACTAATGTAAGGATGTTTACTAAAACAAAATACTGTGATGATGAAGTATTTCTTTCTACACAACCTACAACATCTTCATCACCGACTGGTCAACATAACATCAAGTTCCACAAGTATTACCAATGTTAAATAACTTTTAACAAATAACACTAAGGAATCACGTGATCAATGTCAAGTTGATAAAAAGGGAATGATACTTATATAACTAATCATTCGCTTCCCGACTCTCGCTGCGTCAACACCTAATTTTAAAGATGTTATACAGAATAATGATCGAACTTGATGGAAAAATCTATGGAAAAGATTACAACACCGTTGAACAAATGACTGAAGATTTAGATATATTAACTAAAGAAGGATATCAAGCTAAATTAATTTTAAAATTTCCTGAAGTACATCCACTATCGACTGAAGAACTTATCGCTATGGCTAAAGCGGAGAGAGAGAAAAAGGCTGAAGAAAACAAACAGAAACAGACAAAGTCTGAAGAAGATAAACAGAAATAAACTTCTTAAGTATAAACATTCCTTACATTAGTAAGGTATAATTTTTTAAAACTTCGTTTGGATGACCTTGAAATTACCCCCACCACTTTTTGTAGTACATAAAACTGACTATTCAACACTATACACTCTTATTCTTTCACTGGACTCAGCAGCGTCAACATGGAAGAACAAAAGTACAAGTACGAACCTCGTTACTGTTGTGAACAACAGTGTCCAGATTTAGGACCAATGATGGTGGACGGGTTAGCTTGCACTAAATATGAATTTTTTGGTTCTTGTTACTGCAAGTGCAAAACAAAACAACTACCGCCACCGGAATTGCGAACTTTCAAATTTTACAAATCAAGATATTTTCATACATGCTGTCCTCAAAGATAATTCAAATTTCATCCTCTCGATCTAGCTCATTGTCAACGCACCAAGTCTCATCAAGATGATTTTTGTATACATATGATAAAAAGATGTAAATACAGATCAGATTGGTATTCCGATCCTGTAGAACCATCAAATGTGTAATTTCAATTTTACACTCTTTTTTAAAACTTCAATTGGATGACCTTGAGATTTCCCCCACTACCGGTTGTAATTTTTATATAATATTATATTCAACTTTAAATCATTTCACTTCCAACACTCTAACTAACAACATGGAAGCAAAATTTATCAAGTTTGAACATATAATAACTGAGAGGAGATGGAAGAATTGTTTCAAAATTTACTTTCTATCATGGACAAATATCCTATGAGATGGTTCAGAATTGTGGTTAAATATTTAAATCCTGGTGAGTTATTTTCTTCGTCGTCATCATCACAGAGTGAGGAAGACGAAACAACTAATTCAGTTAGTATAATTGAATTAAAAGACGAAGAAGAGGAACTTAGCTATTTACTTGGTCACAAGCTCATGCTCACCAACAAATAAGCCTCCTTCCTAAACGCCGATCTTCATTCAATCACCGACTCTCGCACGATGAACAACTCTCCGTTTTCACGAATGAATTCTAGTTTCGAAGTAAATTCTAAAGAAGATTTGCAAGAAATATTTAATACTTTACACGAAATTGTTAGTAAATTCAACACTGTTAAAATGAATCTGGAAATAACTTACGCCTGTCCTATTTGTGATAAGGTTGAAAGTTCTGATGAAGATAGTTTGCTGAATCTTACTCCACTTACACCTCTACAATCAGACACGACAACAACAAGTACGGAAGCAAATGGTGAGCAACCTCCTTCCCCCACCATTTCTTTGTGATTCAACTTCCCCCACCACTTCTTTGTAATTCAACTTCCCCCCACCACTTCTTCGTTTAACTAACGTTCCTCGCTTTCACTTCTCATTCCGTCTCCAACATTTGAACTATCAACATCACTTGTTTCAAAATTTCAAACACCAAAACAACACTAATGATGGATATGATGGATGAAGTTTCTTTCGTCACAAGCATGGAAGAGGAAAAAATGAAAGAGGAAAAATTGAAATTGGAAATTAAACGATTGGAATTGGAACGGGAAAACCAACTCGAGATATTACGTTTCTTCAAACTTGTCAAATACGTCATCTGGGGACTCTGCCTTTACCTTATCCTCGTCGTCGGCGTTTGCTTTTACAACTCCGTATTTCAGCACAAAAATTCAACCTGTATTGCACATTGATTGTATTTGTTTTTACGAATAAAGTTCAAAACTTAAATCTACCTATCCCGCTATCACCGGGTAGTTCAACTCTCAGAACTATTTCCTGTGGTAGCGGGATAGGCTTTTTTAAAACTTACTCGGGATGACCTTGACATACTTTCCGTAACCCAATTATCAAGTTGAATTTCAGTTTTGAACTAACTTTTAATTTATGCATACCTCCCCCTCATTTAATATACGACCGGAAGCTGTGTGCCCCGGCACGTGGCTTCCGGGGCATGTGCCCTGAGCCAGAAGTAACCAAATCTAACTACTTATAAACTTTTAAAAATTTACATCTTGGACTTTACATATAAACCCAATTGTTAACAATTTACACTACACGGAACGACATCGTGCACATTTAGTGATACTTACTACTAACGAAATAGGTGTAAAATGTAATATATATAATGTAGATAATACAAATACAATATTTTATGATAAATAATAGAGAATAGAAAACCGTTTTGAAACATATTTTTAACTCTTAATAAAATACATAATATCCGAAAACATACCAAAGACCGGGAGTTATAAAGTCTTGCCCTGATAAAGGAGCTTATCGGTGGTAAGATCAAGTTTTAATTTCAGTTTAACACATAATTTCTTAAGTCTTTACATCTATGCACTGATAAGTGTGATAACTCAATACTCGTGTTTGTGTGTGCCTTGAGTTATCCATGAATATTATTGGCGCCCTTTTAGTCCTTTTAGTTGTCTTTTTTATAAATAAAATTTTCTAATTTTAGTTAACATTTCATTTTCTCTTTTCTCTATTCTCTCTATTCTCTCTTTTGAAATTAAATTAGGTTTTGGAAAATCCCTACATAAATAGATCCAGAGAAATTAAACGTGGTAAACAAGGTGGCAGTTTAGTCAGGTCAAGAAGCGTGTGGTTATCAGGGCGTCCATACAGCAAAGCTATGAAGACTTTGTGGATACCCGGAATATAAATTTACTGAATTTCTACAAATTGCTAGGTATGTCCGTCCATGTCTTAAAATATCTGATAACATTATATAAGAATAGGCATTATGTGTATTTTTTATTTTTATTTTTTTCAAAAAGCCAAATCTGTTTTTCTTAGTAAGTATCGGTGCAACATAATTTTGTTCCAATTTGAACTCTTTGCTTAGCTTAAAGTTATCCTGACAAAAACTAAAACACTTATATTTTAAATAACAAACGGTATGATACCGTATGAAACAAAGTTGTTATATTTCAGATTTCTCATTTGTAACGATGATGTGGTTTATAAAAAGTAAGTACAACTTTCCTATGATCTTAAAACCCCATAAAGTACGTCGGCAAAGAAACTCTACCGTAAAGGCATTCTATTTCTTCAAAAGACGAAAACTTTACTCCAAACTTTAGTAAGATAATTAGGAGGGATGCAACTTTCCACTTGGTTATTTAATGAAGCCGAAAACACGTAGCTTGGCGCAGGTTTGGAGTTAACCCTCAGGAGTTGGTGGGTAATTGTTTTAAAGTATTTTGTAATGTAAAATATGGGGTTCATTTTTACCAAGTTTATATTTATAAGAATACTTACAGTAAGGTACGCTTATTCAGCGCGTAGTATAGGATGAATAAACAATTAAGGTGAGGCATAACTAAAATTAATAAATTTCCTAAAATGAAATATAACACGCCAATAATTAAATGAGATACATAAATAAATTTAGATGCGTGATACAATTTTCATTATTGGTTCTTACTCATTTAATTTACTCTTGGGGGTAGTATGTGAAAATAAACTAGTCCATTGATGTCTCTATTTCAATAATTACAACTTTAGCAATTTGTAGTATTTTTTTATTTGTAAGTTAATTTTTATTTATGAAATAAACTGTATTTCTCGTAGTATCACAGGGGACCAGAAATTGTTTTAAACCCCTTATTCTAGGCCTGACCGACGAACATGGCTAAAAACCATAGAAAAACCAACCACGTAAATTATGTATTAAGTGACAGAGGTCAAAGGAGTTTGAATTAAAACACCCTTTAAGGGATGTCCCCCTTGGAAGTCTTTCAGAAATTTGCTTTGGCCTTTGTCAAATCATACGTCATCTTAAACGTCTTTGCATTTCGAGCAATAATCCACAAACCCGGCGTTAAAAGGTTGGGTATTAAGAAAGTTATTGCATTTTTAAGTTTTTCCCAAATGATTTTAATAGAAACTTTGTTTGCCTTTCATTACCGTCTTGGCCATCCATTTAAAGTCTAGTTTGCGGCATTGTACTCTGCTAAGTGAGACCTTTAATTTGATACAAAACTCGACCTATTTAAGAATTTTGTCTGACTTCTCGTGGACCCCCCCCCTTCTCGTCCCCCTTAAGGGATAAAAAGTAATAAAAGCTTAAGAGAGTAGACATTTATTGCTATTGTTGATATACTAAGTGTCATTAATTTATCTATAATCTGAAATAATATATATTTCACCGATCTGTGACTTTTCAACCACACCGTATAAAATTGAATGGTGTCATGATATCTACTTCATCGATTGTGGCGGGGAATACATGAAATCTAATATCTGAAAGATTGTCAAAACATCTAAAAAATTAATAGAAGCTATTAAATCACAAATACATCAAAATACAATCTTCACTCAAGTAAAAAGAAATTTAATAATATGTTAATTGCTGTCAAACCTTTTTCAGATGAATGAATATAATAATCGCAGAACGTTCTTTTTATATTTTCTAAGAGTTAAAATTTCTTATAAACACTCCGAATTAAAACATACATATAAACCTTTTCACCTAGTTTTCGGAACATAAGGTTACTCTTCCGTATCAGTCGCGTACTTAGTAAATTTCCACAACAAGCAAATAATAAATCTGTTTATGTACAGTTCTATATAAATTTCTCTTAAGAATAATATTTGAACTTGCAAGGGTACCGGTGCCGATCCCTAAAGCATATAAAGAACAGGAGTGATTACCTTTTTTAAGTAATTAAAATACAGTTATACAAAATTACAGGCCATTTTATCTAGTACATTTCATGCCCATTCAAGACATATACAACACTAAAACACAAAGTTTCAAAGATACATTAAATCGTTTTGATATATATAGCAGGTTAATTAAAAAGGGTTGTAAAGTAGTTGTATAGTAAAATAAAGTAGTGGTGATCACGTTAACAGTACGGTTTTATATGAAAAATTTTTTCATCATACCATTACGAAAAAAGTTGTTTTCGGAACGGTCAGCTGTGATGGAAACTAGTTGATTCCCGGTGGGTTGGATAAACGTGTTGGTAAACACAGTTTTCGGGACTAGACCACAAAACAGTGCTTTTCGGGACACTAAAGAAGTTAATTTATTTTTATTTTTAATAGCAGCTGTAAATAGTTCAAATACAAGATAAACAAATAACAACTTAAGAGAGAGTATATAGGTTAAAATTTATTAATATTTATCCAAACTGTAAATTTATTAAAGGTGGTATGATGAAAAGTACTTTTTGTACGTAACTCGTTCGAAAGTGGTATATCGGTGTTCGATCGAATTCAATTATTCGGCTTCGCCTCGTACTTTAAACTAGATCTTGCACCGATAACGACCACTTTCCGGGCTAGTAACGAAATATACTATATCAATTAGAGCATTTATAATAAAATTATAAAAGTTATTTTGTTAAAAACAACATTTTTTATTTTTAAAATATTGAAAAAGATTTTTACCTTTACATAGCAAAGAGTTTTAGAAATATAAATACCAACGTCGCAGCAGACCTGCGTACTCAGCGAATTTCCAATGGAATTTCAGATTATTTACTTTCCCCATAAAAACACCATAAGATCGAGTATGTAGGTTTGCCGCCATGTGGGTTTTGTAAGCAAGTATAAGTTCAACCTTATCTAGATCATGTAAATACCAAGTTTGATTAAGTTATGTCAATAAATAAGCAAGATATGGGATTTTCTTGATTTCCCATAAGAATAACATGGAAAGCACATCTTTGGATTTTCCCCGTAACCAGTTATGCTAAGATGAAAATTCATCTTATATATACAGGGTGTTTCAGAACTCCCTACCAATATTTTAGGGCATTGTTCCTGGGTTAAAAACATATCTAAATATCATATTTAAATTGTCCGGAAGTCTTAAGTTACTCACACAGCCGCCATTTTGTTTTTTACACATAATAATTTTTATTTCCGTAACGGATGGTTGTATTAAGATCATATTTGGTATAAATCTTTATCATACCAATGTACATTCCCAAGAAAAAATTAAATTTTTTCCATTGTATATTTTCAAAATGGCGGCCATTTTAAATTTTCAAACTCAAATATCTCAAAATCAGTAAATTTTATAAAACTTTTACAAGACACAAAAAAGTTGCCAAATTAAATTACCTAACCAATGGTGCCAAGTTTGTAAGGATCTAACAACAAATAACAGAGTTATTGTTATTTTTCTTCATAAAAACGCGAATTTTGCATTGAATTTAATGCAAATAAGGCCATTTTAACAGCAAAATCAATGTTTTTCATGGAGCAGACCTGCGTACTCAGCGAATTTCCAAAGAATTATGGTTTTAACATCAAAGAACTTTGTGGCTATCTTATATAATTAACAACCTTTACAAGGAAATATAATATAATTAATGGCATTATATTTTTGAGTAAATTATTTTTATTTAATAATTTATATATTAATATTGATATTGCAATAAATGACTTTTTTAACAGTAATAAAAGTGCATAATCCAAAGCTTCCGTGCAAAAGGAATGATTTGTTTACAAATAACAAAACATAAACTTCAAATTTGACAAATAAGCAGAAGACAGCGATCAACTGATTAGGAACAGATACCTTATTATTTCCATCTCTCTTGCTCCCATTATACACTTATTTTCCATGAGAGTGCCATGGGAATTGGCATGTAGGTTTGCTGCCATGTGGGTTTTTTATTAAATCTTAATTATTCACCACCTAGTGTAGGTTCATACAAACGTTTATTAAAATATGTTGATAAATAAGTGATTTATAACTTTTTAAGGATTTACCCTTAAGAATAACATGGGAAACTTGATTAGAATTTTCTCTATAACCAGTTAAGCTATTTATATATTATTGATATATTTTAGACGTACCCATGTCAGTAAATGATCGCACATCATGTTTTGGCCGCAGTAGCAATGCTTCGCTTTCGCTTTCCAGGAAAACAACTTGCTTCCAAACTTTACTCGGATAATTAGGTGTGATGAAACTTTCCACTCAATTATTTGACGGTACCGCAGCAAACACGTGGGGCTAAAATAACTCTCTATTCCTGAAACTCATTATGCAGTAGTTTTTAATAACCACCAATAAGTTTTTACAAAGGTAAATTCGCTCTTAAAATTTATAAATTAAGCCGTTTAAAGTGAAGCTATTACAGTTCGATTTTTAAACTAAAAAGAACCATTAAATTTTTTAATACAAATACACAGTGTGCTAATGATATAAAGGGTGTTCCTAAGCTCTCAACTGGACTCTTAAGATATTATTCCTGGCTTAAATACAATAAATATCATATTTAAATTTCCAAAACCCCATAATTAACCACACAGCCCATTTTGTATTTTTGGAATTAATGTTAGTTATAAGAGTGGTTCGCTGTAATAAATTGAAACATGGTGTTAACATTTTTAAGGTGAAGGTGTAATCAAAGAAAAAATAACTTTTTTGTAATTTATACTTTCAAAAACGAGGCTCTTTAAATATTTTACCTTAAATTGCATAAAAACTGCACAATATGTGAAAAATTTATTTATGTGATTTTTTAGTTTTTACTAAAAAATCACAATCATTCTACTAAAAATACAACAATATAGCAATTAAGAAAATTAGTTCATGAATAAGCTAGATAGATGTACTTACATGCAGTCCCGCATTTGGGCATGCAGTCCCTCATATAACGCACGATAAATGTGGTTGCGGTGCCAGATTAACAATTTAGTAGGACATCAATTTGAATTTTATGTAATATAAGTATGTATTTGTGGGCTACACAGGGGACCCAACCCCTCAAAATATGTTTGGTCTAGTTGCCTAAACTGCTTTAGGAGAAGCCTCTACCTATCAAATACAAAATACAACACGGTGGCTATATGGTTATTTATTGAGTTTTAGACATTTTAAATATGATATTTTGTCTTTGATTTAGGTCATAAATAATACCGTAAGTGGTTTGTGGAGTTCAGGGACACCCTGTATATACTGGTATTAAGAATGATTTTATAGAGTTTAGAGGTTTTTAATCAATCTTTAAGTAACATTCTACCATACATAACTAAGGTATTTTTTTTTTATTTAAAGCTCACGACATATGTAGAAAAATAATTAATAAATTTATAAAGTTGTTGATTGTGATTTGTGTATTACCGTTTCATAACTTGTTTTATTAAACCAAGTGATATATCGTATACATCGTGATACATCGTACATCGTATCGATGTAAGTGATACATCGTATGGCTAATTTAGCCAGCCAACAGGTTTTAAGAATAGGAAAATAAATTCTGTGGTGCAGAGCACCCGTGATCTCTCAGCTATGCCAGCTGCCAGACCAAGTGATATCATAAGCTTTTACAAGTAAGGACAACACATTGATTGATAAATCAAACCAAAATATTAAAATTTAATAACACTGAATAAAGAAAAAGTTTCCAAAAATTAAATTACACCCCAAGAATGTAACTAAAAAATTAACTAGCGATACCAATGTGAGGATAAAATATTCATATAAATTTTCACCATCTATTTAAAAGTTTTCTAAATACAATCGAAAACTTAATCCATGATGTATGTTTGATGAGTTAAAATATCTATTAGGGTTCTTTGAAATTCACCCAGAGTACGGGCTGCACTGCGTTCCTCATTTAGATGCTAATTCTTGAATAGTCTGCCTTAAAGTTAACTAGTCTTTATGAATAATTCAGGGAGAAGCTGCTACATAGAAGGTTAGTTAAATATTACTTCAATTGGCTTTATAATGTAGTTGTTAATCAAGTTATGGGCTATCTTAATCTTAAAATAGTCTAACCATCATAATTTGGTTTTTATTGCGTTTACCCAGTAGTATACTGTATAAACTAGATCCGGGTGCTCATTTTGAGGGTGTTTTATGAATTGTATTTAGGCTATAAATATTAACCATGTTTTACAAAAATAAATCTTTTTGGGACTACTTACACAGTATTGTTTTTGTATGTCGTAGTATTGTGATTACTTTGCAAACGCTTTTGAAGTTCGATAGGCTAAAAGTATAAGATCACAATTTTACTTTCAACTGTCAAGAAAAACATCTTGATGTTTTGATTGTGCGATCCGTCCATTAAATATTTTCTTCGATATGGCTAAATAATAATTATAACTTAACTATAATTTTTATCGATGGTTAATTACAAATAATAAAATTGTTGAGTGATAAGTAATTTTATCTCAACTAGGCCCTACTTAGAAATTTTTAAACTTTTAACAAACATAATTTGTTGGTTGCTTATTGAGGTACTTTTATTTTGATTTTAAAAATGAGTTAACTACACTGAAAAAGAAATAATTTATTTTCTAAATTTTGAAACCTATTTATTTTTAAGTTTCTCCGTTACTTGTATACACACTTCACCTAAACTGCTCCCATTTAACCCCAGAAAAGTATCATTTTCTATTTACTTATACACTCAATAATAAAAAGTTACAAGTATTTCATTCTCAAAAGCTACTACGAGTCAACATTTTATTATAAATTACGAATATAATTCTATTAGCATAAAGAGGACAAATTGTGTGAGCCATAAACAGCGTAAATTATATTTTACCTTGGGGCAATGCAGGTTGATGTTGGTGGGCCCAGTACCCACTACCGGGTACTAGAGTTCGCGGATGCGAGACATGGTAACTGGAAGTTCGAACTCGCTATCTCAGTTCCGCCTGTTCCGGTAGCTATCGCTATGAGGGCTCGACCTTGATCATGACGTTGCTCTACCCACTTCTGTTGCATCAGTGGTATCACATAACTCTATACTTTTTCTTCGTAGTTAAATCTACTGAAAATTTCTTACTGGATGAAACCTACCAGAAAAAATATATTCGTCTTTATAATAAAGTTTTCTATTCAGTTTTGTCAAGTGCTAATTGTAAATCACAAGTTTTATGAATTGATTTGTCTATTATATTTCTGTTTCACACTAGCTTTCTTTCTTGTTTGATCATGAAAGTTATTATTTAGGTATTTTACCTTTGGAAAAAGAGAAAATAAATTTGCGAGACAAATAATTAACTTTGGGTAGAAAAATCTACCGATAGCATAAACTAGTGCGATATACGGATAGTCCTTTCGACGTCTGGTTAAGAATGCACGGCCCATTTTGTTTAGTTAACTATCCTATTGAAACCATAAAACATAGCATATAGCTTCCGCTATTAAAACTATATCAATAAAACTATAAGTCAATAATGCATACAGATCCATTTATATAAAGAGTGGACCAAGCATTAAAATTTACTTTTGTTCAGCTAAAGAACTCTGTACTTCTTCAAAATTAATTGGTTGTCTTTTGACATACCGTATATTAAGTATAATTTCTAACAAATAAATAAGCCATTATTTTGACCAATAATGTATACCAATAAATAATTAATCCAGTGTACGCATAATTCAAGACGTACAAATAAATAAAACAGCAAGTCTAGATTTTTCTGTAGTGTTTTAAAATCATTCCTCAGAGTTATGTAAAATTAAATTAAACCATTTGGATATCAAATCAAATCAAAATTCTTTAGTGTTATAAAAATATTTATAAATAACATTGACAACAATTCATAATCAAAACTAAATAAAATTATACGTAAAACTACGTACAGTGTTGACAGAGATAGATTTACATAAAATAAATATTTTAAACGTAAAAGAATACTAATCCTTGAAGAATTCTCACACACTGTAGTACACTTTCTGTATAAGGTATTGTTTCAGGCTGCCTCAACATTTTACTGAATTTGAAACATGTTTTAGGTTTATAGGTAAGCATTTGTAAAGTTTAATGGCGGAATAATGGGTGTGATTTTCAAAAATTGTTGTTATATGGCGAGGAAAGGCTATGTAAGTTTGGTTTCGAAAATAATAACAGGAAATTTGATCTTTGATCAAACAACTTGTCCCGGTTGTTTGTAGAAAATGTGTGATAGTTTAATATATACAAACAAGGAAAAATAAAGGGATTTTTTATCACTTTGTTATGTGGGATGCAAATTTTAGATAAGAATCCATAACCAGCCCCAAGAAGTTACATTTCTGATTATACACAATATCATTTTCCAAAATCATTTTGTTTAATTCAGGTTATACTATTAAAAGGAAAGGGTTTGCCATTTTATTTTGCTTTTAAAAATATTGAAAACAGTACCAAAGGTATATTTTTTCCTAAAAGTTGCGTGAAATCGATATTTTCATAGGAAATATTCAATCAATATGTAGTTCTGTCGAAAAGGCAACCCACCTGAAACGATGAAGAAATTTAATAAATAAAGCATCCACCATGTACATATGAGAAAGTATTTTATGCGGAAATTTCATAAACCAAACGACCTTAAAAATATATTGAAAACAGCCAATAGTTTTTAGTGAAACAGTTAATATTTGAGATTTCCGTGCATTGCCCGTTCATATAAATATATTTATATTCATTTCATAAAATTGTCTATGGCTAGGCCCAAAAAAACTTAAGTTCTGTTAATGGTAAATAAGCAAATTTAATATAAAATTATCTACATGGGTTCAATTAAACATAGGCCTACTTTATTCTTTTCAAAAATCAACTTCATTGAACACTTTTAAGTTCAATACTTAGGTACAGCGGCAATGATACGAAAATAAACACAGTCAAAGTTGTCTTCACTGCTCGTTTCAAACTGCAGACAAAGCCGGGAAACTAATTGTACTCCAGTTTAAAAACAAATTTGTCTGAAAAAGAGTCGTTCCCATTCCTGTTACACTTTATTCAACTGTTCAAGTTTCAAGTAAAAACTCAATTAAACATTTAAAAAGAATAAGTTAAATTGTGATAGTGTACAAAACTGTAACCTTTATTCCTGTCTTTGTTGTATTCTATAACAAGTCTATTCTTTTGAATTATTTGTTTATTTTTTAATTTGAACTCAGTATACTATAACAGCTCTGATTTGTGATTTAAAATGCATTCTGGAATATTGTTATTCAATATTTGTAACAAATCAAGATTTATAATTCCTTTTAAGAACAAAAATGCTAATAAAATGCAGATATTCTTCATTATATTATATTTCAATAATTAGTAATTTGAACCAGAATAGTACATTATTTATTCCCAAAATGTCCATAATATCCAATATTGCTTTATCTGGACATATTATTCACAATTTATATCCTTCCCAGTGTATTTATTATTTTTAAAAGACTATTTCCTTTTTTTAATTACGTGCATAGGCCAATTGAAAATTATAATAACGTGTTGAATGAATTGCTCCACCCGATAATATTAACAATTAAAAAAAATTAAATACTACACTATAATGCCTTATAAAAATATTAGTAACTTTTTTGTTTGAAATTTGTCACAACGTAACACTTCTTTGCACAGAAGACGAAGACATGACAGAAGAGATGAGTTCCCCTCATGGAGAAACATCGATATTACTCTATGTGAATGCAGTGCCGCCAAAAGCATTGCTCTGTGTAGGAAGTCGGCGTAGGAGTTCCGGTTCCGGGGGGTCAATGTCAGTCGCGTAGTGAGGGTTAAATACCTGTTGTTATCAGTAGGCACCAGTGCTTATCGCTCAGTGCCTCCGCTCTCACGCCAGCTCTGCTATCAAGACATGGGAGTGTCAGGTGTTGTGTCTGTCGTGCTTGCGATGGTGTTGTGCTCGAGGCATCTCGTAAAAGCTGCCTACACCAACTGTGAGTTTTAGTATTATTATTTTTTTACGGTTTAAGCAATTTTATGACACAATTACAGTAGCATAAACATGAATTTCAACGTTTTGTATGCTGTTAGATATCCAAATTCTCAGATAAGGGCTGCTATTTGATAAAATAATTTTAATAAAATAAATGTGATTGTACTTTAAAACTAGGAGAATACTTGTTCTGCGCGCATGGGGATGAACAGATAAAGGATCGGCAAATAAAAATGTTAAAGGTTTTTTGCAAAATCACAAATCTTTCAATTCTTACGTATTAAGATTCATCTCCACCTTTGGGATAGTAGCCCAGTCTGCAATGTTAACTATAGGGCCTTTAGGCAAATATGGTACTTTATTCCCCTGTTTCGGACGTTACTTTTCAACCAATTGTTCTTAAACTCAGTATATAGTTATATTAGGCCCCTCATACTTTAAAAGTTAGAAAATGTGAAAATATTACTCACAGTGACGTCGCAAAGCAACTCGATTTACCTCACTTTTAAGATTTTTTCTACTAATGCAATTTATTTTTACTGATATATCAGGTATGAGGGACCTAGATCTAACCTTAATCTACAAGAAAACATATACTTAACCAAAAAATATCCAAAAACACCGTCAGAAACAGGGAAATGTGGAGGCATGTTTTCAGTGTTTCAACAAGTGAAAAACTAAATTCATGACAGATTGTTAACTTTATATGATAAAAAAGTTGTAGTAAGTTAGAATATTTTACATATTTTTATTACTATGAGTTATAAAAAAGCATTTTATTTTGAGTAGTTTTACATCAGCAGTAAATATATTTAATAAAAAGCCTAGCCCTATACCTCTGGCACAAGGACGTTCGTTAGAAAAATAGCTCAAGTAAGACTAAAGCAGTCTCCAATCCATTTCTTATTTAAATTAATTAAGTTAAATGTTATTAGTTTATTAATAGTCAGGATAACTTCATCAACGAAAATACATGCTCGATACAAATTATATGAAAAATATACTGTAAAAGATCAGACACTTCCTCTTTGAATAATTTGAAAAATTCCTCCAAAATTAATCGATCACCATTGAAATCAGGCTCTATCAATACACTAATTCATCAACACTCATGTATGAGAATTTCTCTCCTCTTCGAGTCGTTCATGGAATTATTTGATATCTTCTTTTTGATATTTAGTCTATAACACACATTAGTTTACAAAACAATTGAGCAGGCATACCTTTATTAAAAAAAGATTTGTCATTGAAGTAAACATATACATTGATTACCTCCGTTCTGGAACACTGTAATAAAAGATTGCTAATCGTATGTATGCTAACTTGTGCCAAACATATGAGATATTATTCAACTTCAAATAACACTAAACATTGTGTACATTTGTCATGAATTTTAATTTTCTATCTGAAATGTAATTTTTCTTAATATTTCACTTAATTTGTATAGCTCAAAACTACTACACGAATTACTGTAAAGGTGACTACTTATTACTGATTGTGCACTAACACATAGTACAGTAGTTCATTAACATCAATGATTGTATGTGTTTCATAGACTAATCTTCTAAAATTTTTATTTAATCATGATACTTGCATAGCATTTTTTATCTGCAACATTTCATCATCTTTAAGCTATATAAATAATCCAGCAAATAATGTAATATTTTTTTTGTTTACGTCTCCGTGTTATATTTAATTAGTTTTTCAGTAATTTAATAAAAACGTAAAAAATTTATAAATTGCCTTGGCATACATAATTTAAAACAAAGAAATTACCAATTGTTTAAGGACGTATTATTAGATGAACTGATAGAAATTCCATTTTTATCTTGGTTTCCTTTCCACAAACAAACCCCCTTTTAGTAAACTAGCAAACCTTTGAATAAACCCACGTTTAGCTCGTTACTGAGTTCTCAAAATCTAAGTCAAAATAAAAGTCTTGCTGGAAATATCACCTAGTGGGTGTAATTTTTATTTTAACTTCCGACAGTTTTATCTAGACTGTTATTCATCATTTAACTTAAAATAATGTTCTGTGTTCAAAAACTATCTTTAAAAAAATGTAGTTTTAAGGAGATAATCGATCCGCTATATCTGCAGGTATAAATTAACCATTTTACCATTTTTGTTAACCATAGGCCATTTCAGATATTTAAAAGTAATAGTTTTTCTTAAAGTTATCACAACGATTTTAAATTATTATACTATTTAAGTCTTCTTGTAAACATAATATACGCACTTTAGTAAAAATACATATTATTACTGTTTGTATTTTGTAATTACTGTGTCTATTTTATTCATAATAAATTTTCAGCACTAAATTGATTTCATCCCGTAGATTGATTTTCAAAGGAACTTGTTCTAAGTTGTTGAACAAGGAAATTTTCAATAGTTCTTAAGTTGTAATAACTGCTTTATTTTTCCCGTTTCTCAGATTAATTTCGTAAAATATTTTAAAAATATAAAAAAATGTTGTATGTACATATATGGTAAAGTTAAATTTCTATTTTTCAAAAATATATTCTACGAAATTGAGAAACTGACGCAGCGCATTCAGGCAATCTTAAAATACAACTCTTCCATCTTCTTTCGGCTCTCGTACCAATGTTGGAGTGGTAATTAGCTCCTGACAATGGTTTCCTGATACGTTCTTCAGGAAGGAGAGGCAGATTGAATACGTCGAGAGCTTTGCTATAATAACTTTCTAATACGTCAACATCTACGTTATAAGTCCAGGGGACAAATAGAATAAAATTGTTAGGTTAGAACAGCTAACCAAAAATTAGGGGCTTATAGATGGGGAAAAAAGAGAAGGCAAGTTGCTGGCTGCAAGTAGTTGCCACTTGAACTTGCTGCAAACTTACCTTGTCTTTAGAGGTACTTTCCTAGACGGCCAGTGACGTAATGGACTTACTTACAGCCAACTCGCCTTCTCTACTTTCCCCGTCTATAAGGTGGTTTAGTTAAAGATGTGTATTGTGTATGTATGTTGACAGTCGCGGATACAGAGTGTGGCGTGTCCAGTCGCCGTTCCGGGGCCAGGATCGTGGGCGGTGTCAACGCCTCGCAGGGAGAGTTCCCATGGTTGGTGTCCCTCAAGAGAGGCCGCAGTCACCTGTGTGGGGGCACCCTGGTCACAAGCGATTGGGTGCTCACCGCGGCGCACTGCCTCTGCAGGTAAGTTACCTGTCATCTAATTGTCATTGCCCTTAACTACAGATGTAATTTCTATTTGGTTTAAAATATTCTACAAAAAAATGATTGATTCAAGACAGTGTCTCAAAGGACACGAGAAGAAATTTTTCAAACCAATATAGGTGAAAAATGTCACCTTTAAAATTTTCACCTAGAAGGCAGATAATATTATGGCTTCTATCCCTGGACTAGACTTAAATGCTTCTACACGAAGTAGAGAAATCGATGTTCCTCAAATTCCAACAACTTGGCTATAACAGATTTTTTTATCTTTATAAATTGGAACATATTACTCTGTAGAAGCCTCCTTACATACTAGCTTAGATGATGGATTACAAAAGTGTGTAAGTCACTTCTTTGAGAATGTAGTTAAAAATGTTTTGTATTAACATGAGTGAGCCGAATGGAAAATTGAACAGAATGTAAAACTATTGGCTTATGCACCAGTATATTGAACCAAAAAGTTTAGAAAACGCTCTTAATCAAAATAAAAAATAAATATTAATAGTGGAATAGTTTTTTTATTAATAGTTAAAGAAAACGAAATTATAAAGCTATTTTTTTATAAAATAGCATGAATTTTCTTTCAAATATAACTAACTTTTAAATGTAAAATATGTCCGTCTTATATTATACATCCAAAGGGGGACGAGGTGAGCTTTTTAGATATCTTATCCCTACAACCTATCCGATGCGATGGTTTACCAGGAAAACATCTCTCCGGCAAATGCGTGGCAATTATTGTAAGGATTGCGCGTTTGCTGATAGAGGTCAAAAATTTGGGACACAAATACTAAGAAAACACCAAAATATTACGAGGATACCAATTTAGTTTTCTCATTAAAATTTTTTTATTGCATAGTTCTGATTTAATCCTCTTACAAGAAGTAAATTAACAGTTTAGTATTTTGAACAATCAAATTAGCTTGGGTCGTTGCAGAGTAAATTTAAAATGAAAACCTGATGCAATTCGATATATAGATATCGACATACATGATATCGATGTATTATACTTTGATTTGATCGAATGTTTTAAGCGATTATGAAAGGTTTATCTCAAAATTATGTAATTCAAAAATGTAATGGTTTTTTATAGGAAATCCCTGTCTCAAACCCCATAGAACCCCATACATATAATATCTCGGATATTATGCTATCCTATTTAATCCTTTTGTGTATGTAGTAATATGTAGTAGTTTTGTCAAAAATTTTTTATCTCTATCATAAAACGTACAAGTTTTACACAGCACTGCACGATGAATTTTGTATCCTCCAGACCGCCGCTACTGACAGCCTCTATCGGCAGCCGCTAAATTCGCTAGCTAAGAACGTAGTCAATGAATAGCTTGTATTAATTAAAAGGCATAATTTCCTAATAATAGGTAGCTATGTCAATGAAATTAAAGGTCTCCAAGAATAGAGAACAAAGCCACAAACCCAACCTAAAAAGGATGCCTGTGTCAAAATTGACAGGCAATCAAACTTTGAATTAAAATCACATTGCTGAAAACACAAAATAATTAATCCAGTGTACGCATAATTCAAGACGTACAAATAAATAAAACAGCAAGTCTAGATTTTTCTGTAGTGTTTTAAAATCATTCCTCAGAGTTATGTAAAATTAAATTAAACCATTTGGATATCAAATCAAATCAAAATTCTTTAGTGTTATAAAAATATTTATAAATAACATTGACAACAATTCATAATCAAAACTAAATAAAATTATACGTAAAACTACGTACAGTGTTGACAGAGATAGATTTACATAAAATAAATATTTTAAACGTAAAAGAATACTAATCCTTGAAGAATTCTCACACACTGTAGTACACTTTCTGTATAAGGTATTGTTTCAGGCTGCCTCAACATTTTACTGAATTTGAAACATGTTTTAGGTTTATAGGTAAGCGTTTGTAAAGTTTAATGGCGGAATAATGGGTGTGATTTTCAAAAATTGTTGTTATATGGCGAGGAAAGGCTATGTAAGTTTGGTTTCGAAAATAATAACAGGAAATTTGATCTTTGATCAAACAACTTGTCCCGGTTGTTTGTAGAAAATGTGTGATAGTTTAATATATACAAACAAGGAAAAATAAAGGGATTTTTTATCACTTTGTTATGTGGGATGCAAATTTTAGATAAGAATCCATAACCAGCCCCAAGAAGTTACATTTCTGATTATACACAATATCATTTTCCAAAATCATTTTGTTTAATTCAGGTTATACTATTAAAAGGAAAGGGTTAACTAATAGAGATAAAAGGAAAACACAAAATGCAATAAATCTTGATACACTCGACCTTTTAGGATATTGACAAACTCCTTGGAATGCAAAGGCCTTTAAAATAATGTATGGTATGAAGTAAGACCATGAATTTTTCCCCAAAACTTCCCTTAGGGACGTCTTCTAATGTACGTCGTTAGAGAAACTGCATTGGCATATGATACATCATTTTAAAGGGCTTTGCATTCTCAATAACTTTCGTAAAACACCTTTCGACCTACAAGGTCAAGTGAAACGGAAGATATTATTTTGTTTTTAGCAATATGATTTTAATGCAAAGTTTGATCGCCTGCCATTTTTGAAACGGTCATCCCTTTTAGGTCGGGTTTGAGGAATTGTTATCTATTTTCAAAGACCTCTCCTTTGATGTATTTATCAATCTATGCTTACGTTTAAGAATTACTCTTCGTGGACGTTTCTCATTAGAGATGGAGATCTAATGAAACCACAAAAAAATTAGGTCTAACATAGATGTGAGGGGTTTAAACTTTCTAACTTATACTGTATCGAAAAGACAAAGGGGGAAGGGACTTAAAACTCACCCTGTATATTCAATTAAAACCAATCTCCCACAGCGGGTCAGAGGTGATGCCTATGCGAGAGCTCCGGGTGGCTGCGGGTGTCCATGACCTCCGCCAGGCCCGCGATCTGGACGTGCCCGTGTCTCGGGCGGAGATGCACCCGGAGTACCGCTGCGACCACCACCTCCACGACGTGGCGCTGCTGCGGCTGGGGGCTACGGTCTCCTGGGGCCCCACCGTGCTGCCGGCGTGTCTCCCCTCACCAGGGCTGGAGCAGAGCTTCGCCGACACCGAGGCTCAGGTGGCTGGCTGGGGCTGGACCGACGAGAACTACAGCAAAGGTCAGGGAGAGACTGTACAAGTTAAGACAATCAGGATGAACTCATTGTTAGGGATTCCTCCTGGGATACAATTCTACTGTTTGGTCGAGACCTAACATTAGCATTGGTATGAATATTCTAGACTTTTCTCACCCTTTTTCCCATCTGCGTACCCAAATGAAAATCTTTTAAATGATCCAGACTGGGTTGTATCAGTTCTATTCAAGCTGTGAATTTCCTTACCAAGTCGTGATAGACAACATGAAATTTTCATAAAATACATCAGGTTAAAACAAATTAGACAAATAAGATATGTATAGTTGGATATAATTACAATGTATAAATTTTAATTTAATAGTAGTAAAATTCGGTGGCAAAACTAAATTGAGAGTCACGTAATTACAGTAAAGAGGTATGTTTTGAAATTGAGGTGTTCTTAAGTGTGTTTTCTTTGGTAATACGTGAAAAAGCCTAACAATTTTCATTTCAAAATTGCTTTGTGCTATAGTAAAACAATGAGTAGCAGATGTTCAAGCGTTGCCACCTTCCTTTGTGCAGGTTTCCGGTCGGATGTAGTGCGGAAGGTGAGAGTGACGATTGTGGACAACGGCAAGTGCCAAGAGTGGTACAAGTCCCAGGGGAAGCGGCTCAGGATACAGATGACGCAGATGTGCGCCGGGGCCGAGAACGGAGGCAAGGACGCCTGTCAGGTCAGTGTGTTAGGTTATGTTAGGCAAGTCCCAGGGGAAGCGGTTCAGGATACAGGGGACGCAGATGTGCGCCGGGGCCGAGAACGGAGGCAAGGACGCCTGTCAGGTCAGTGTGTTAGGTTATGTTAGGCAAGTCCCAGGGGAAGCGGTTCAGGATACAGGGGACGCAGATGTGCGCCGGGGCCGAGGACGGCGGTGAGGAAGCCTGTCAGGTTAGTGTGTTAGGTTATGTTAGGCAAGTGCCAGGAGTGGTACAGGTCCGAGGGGAAGCGGTTCAGGATACAGGGACGCAGATGTGCGCCGGGGCCGAGGACGGCGGCAAGGAAGCCTGTCAGGTCAGTGTGTTAGGTTATGTTAGGCAAGTGCCAGGGGAAGCGGTTCAGGATACAGGGGACGCAGATGTGCGCCGGGGCCGAGGACGGCGGTGAGGAAGCCTGTCAGGTTAGTGTGTTAGGTTATGTTAGGCAAGTGCCAGGAGTGGTACAGGTCCGAGGGGAAGCGGTTCAGGATACAGGGGGCGCAGATGTGCGCCGGGGCCGAGAACGGAGGCAAGGACGCCTGTCAGGTCAGTGTGTTAGGTTATGTTAGGCAAGTCCCAGGGGAAGCGGTTCAGGATACAGGGGACGCAGATGTGCGCCGGGGCCGAGGACGGCGGTGAGGAAGCCTGTCAGGTTAGTGTGTTAGGTTATGTTAGGCAAGTGCCAGGAGTGGTACAGGTCCGAGGGGAAGCGGTTCAGGATACAGGGGGCGCAGATGTGCGCCGGGGCCGAGAACGGAGGCAAGGACGCCTGTCAGGTCAGTGTGTTAGGTTATGTTAGGCAAGTGCCAAGAGTGGTACAAGTCCCAGGGGAAGCGGCTCAGGATACAGAGGACGCAGATGTGCGCCGGGGCCGAGAACGGAGGCAAGGACGCCTGTCAGGTCAGTGTGTTAGGTTATGTTAGGCAAGTCCCAGGGGAAGCGGTTCAGGATACAGGGGACGCAGATGTGCGCCGGGGCCGAGGACGGCGGTGAGGAAGCCTGTCAGGTTAGTGTGTTAGGTTATGTTAGGCAAGTGCCAGGAGTGGTACAGGTCCGAGGGGAAGCGGTTCAGGATACAGGGGGCGCAGATGTGCGCCGGGGCCGAGGACGGCGGTGAGGAAGCCTGTCAGGTTAGTGTGTTAGGTTATGTTAGGCAAGTGCCAGGAGTGGTACAGGTCCGAGGGGAAGCGGTTCAGGATACAGGGGACGCAGATGTGCGCCAGGGCCAAGAAAGGAGGCAAGGACGCCTGTCAGGTCAGTGTGTTAGGTTATGTTAGGCAAGTGCCAGGAGTGGTACAGGTCCGAGGGGAAGCGGTTCAGGATACAGGGGGCGCAGATGTGCGCCGGGGCTGAGGACGGCGGTGAGGAAGCCTGTCAGGTTAGTGTGTTAGGTTATGTTAGGCAAGTGCCAGGAGTGGTACAGGTCCGAGGGGAAGCGGTTCAGGATACAGGGGACGCAGATGTGCGCCAGGGCCAAGAAAGGAGGCAAGGACGCCTGTCAGGTCAGTGTGTTAGGTTATGTTAGGCAAGTGCCAGGAGTGGTACAAGTCCCACGGGAAGCGGCTAAGGATACAGGGGACGCAGATGTGCGCTGGGGCCGAGGACGGCGGCAAGGAAGCCTGTCAGGTTAGTGTGTTAGGTTATGTTAGGCAAGTGCCAGGAGTGGTACAAGTCCCAGAGGAAGCGGCTAAGGATACAGGGGACGCAGATGTGCGCCGGGGCCGAGGACGGCGGCAAGGAAGCCTGTCAGGTTAGTGTGTTAGGTTATGTTAGGCAAGTGCCAGGAGTGGTACAGGTCCGAGGGGAAGCGGTTCAGGATACAGGGACGCAGATGTGCGCCGGGGCCGAGGACGGCGGCAAGGAAGCCTGTCAGGTCAGTGTGTTAGGTTATGTTAGGCAAGTGCCAGGAGTGGTACAGGTCCGAGGGGAAGCGGCTCAGGATACAGGGACGCAGATGTGCGCCGGGGCCGAGGACGGCGGCAAGGAAGCCTGTCAGGTCAGTGTGTTAGGTTATGTTAGGCAAGTGCCAGGAGTGGTACAGGTCCGAGGGGAAGCGGCTCAGGATACAGGGACGCAGATGTGCGCCGGGGCCGAGGACGGCGGCAAGGAAGCCTGTCAGGTCAGTGTGTTAGGTTATGTTAGGCAAGTGCCAGGAGTGGTACAGGTCCGAGGGGAAGCGGCTCTCTATACAGGGGACGCAGATGTGCGCCGGGGCCGAGGACGGCGGCAAGGAAGCCTGTCAGGTCAGTGTGTTAGGTTATGTTAGGCAAGTGCCAGGAGTGGTACAGGTCCGAGGGGAAGCGGCTCAGGATACAGGGACGCAGATGTGCGCCGGGGCCGAGGACGGCGGCAAGGAAGCCTGTCATTTCAGTGTGTTAGGTTATGTTAGGCAAGTGCCAGGAGTGGTACAGGTCCGAGGGGAAGCGGCTCAGGATACAGGGGACGCAGATGTGCGCCGGGGCCGAGGACGGCGGCAAGGAAACCTGTCAGGTTGGTCACAAGTCTTTCTTTTTCATCTAAAGGGAACTTTAAAAAGTAGATTCTCTTAATTTTTACTTAAAATCAAGATGTAACAGGAGTAAAAATGATCAAGATTTGAATGGCGTCAAATTGTTAATTTGTAATGATTTTTATCATATTTTTGGAAAGGCTCCTCTCCACTGATGAAACTCATCCTGGGAATAAAATTAGGTATTTCCACATATATGGTGAAGGCTTCGGTTTTGTAATCTAAAGTTTTGTTTCTCATAGGCTTCTCAAGCCCTCTTTAAGCAGGTTATGGTGCTTTCTTCCAATGTATGATCGTGTATGATGGCGCTTTCTCACGCAGTGTGAGGCGATGAGGGATGTGTGGGGCTCATTGGATGTTATTTTTTTCAAGTTTGTTTATTACGAATTCCATCAGCTCAAAGGTAGCAGTAGTTTTGGCTGTTTAATGGGCTTATATTGCTTATTTGTGAGGGTGTTGTCTTGGTTTTAGTGGTCTATCAGTCTTTGGGGGTTTTTTGATGAGAGCCTGTTGTTCAGTATTTTAAAAACCTATTGAAAATGTAAGTCTTGGCCATGAATATCATTCCTATGTATTGAGGAAGCTGTATATTAGCATTGACTATGTACACAAATATGAGTAGACTTTTCATAGCATATGCGTGTGTGAAACCTATTGACGGCGATGGTCTCGTGCAGCGTACATGGAAGTACACGTAACATATGATAGATAAATCAGTATTACCACTCTTTTCAACCAAGGATGAAACATTTTATAACTGAAGGTTATGACTGAAGGTTATAACTGAAGGTTATTAATGTAACCATGTTTTGGTAAAGTGTTTTTGAAGCGCTGTAAATTCAGATAAATAATAACAACATCGATGGCAGCTTTATCGATAAGCCGCGTACACCAAACTTCCAAATTTTTGCCTCAAACTAAATGCATTGGATGAGAGGTCTTTTCACGTTAGTGTACATAGTCAATAAAATTAGTCTACCACGTTTTGTTTCTGGACTATGTTCTTGATGATTATAAGATGCTGGTCATACTCTGTTTATTTTTATGAAAAAATGTATTGATCTCTTAATACTAAACGCTTTGTTAAGATATAATGGACATCTAACCATGCTCCCCTCTCCCTTAGGCGGACAGCGGCGGCCCCCTGATGGTGGGGGAGGGCAGCGACGTGGTGGTGGTGGGGGTAGTCTCCGCCGGCATCGGCTGCGCTCGCCCCAAACTGCCCGGCCTCTACACCCGCGTCACCCACTACCTCGACTGGATCAGCAAAACCATCAGCTGACGTCGACGACACTTAGTGAAAACGCAAAACTGTGATAATAGGAACAAATTTATCTAGTCGTAAGGATGAATGTATATTATGTGAATAAATTATTTTAACGTCAGTGAATATATTTTCTAACAATTTTCCTCAAGAAAATACAATTCTTTCACTAGCAGCTGAATTAAAATTTTATATTACACTAATCCAAGTATTAGGTGGAATGGCGGTTAGAGAGGTCACTTCCTTGTACTAGTCATTTGTGAGAGAGCTGGCTTTTAAAACTCAACTCAATAGTTAAATTCGGGAAACATTTGTTAATATTTAAGTTGTTTTGCAAAGTGTAGAAAATTTATTTGTTGAAAATTGTACACTACAGTAGGTTGAAAATTGGTTTGGCATTGGAATTTTAACTAAAGAACCTGACTTATTCTGAATTTATTTTGATTAAATAAGCTATAAACTTCGAACCGTTCTCCATCAAAATAATAAATAAAAATTTCACTTTTAAAGTTAAAAATGTATAAATATATTATCTATAAAAGGTACATGAAGTTTACCTAAAAATTGTTCAAGAATAATAATCAAATATAGAAGTTCCATTTTTAAGCTTTGTTAGTATCCCAATTTTGAATAAATTCCAAACAAAGTTCCTGGTGCCATGGAGACAGTCCTACTTAGAAAGGATATTACTGCAATTGAAAAGTTATAAATTCACATAATTTTACATTTAAAGTCACATAATCAAATACCAAAATCTGTAGAGATCATGGTGAATGAGTACCAACCTTATTTTTCTTCTACATACTTTACTAATCTCAATATTTTTTATATAAGGGCAGATTTTTATTTTATTATTGAAAGAAGAATAAAACGCAATTTGAGTCATCAGTACACCTACTGTTCTAATAATAATCATGATTAAAAAGACCTCATGCTAGTTAATAGCAGCGTTCTGTACTCAATCATCCAGTACGTTCGACTTAAAAAAAGCATCCTTTAAATTTGAGGTTGTAAAGTCATTAAATCAAAATGACCTATTCACATACTAAACTCTGAGTTATCATAAAAGTTAACAAAAATCTTACAAATTTAATATATTTTAAATTAAAGTTTCATACCTAAACAAGGCTGTAAGGGCTTGAGTACAGTGGTTAAGGTTAAGTAAGGTTAAGTCTTGATATTCTAGGATTTAGATTAATGTAATCTTGTTTCAAGTGGTCTAAGGTGGAGATGGAACCTTTACTGGGTCAAGGTCTCCTATTGTATGCAAGAGAGTTGACACTGACCTAGTGACACACTTGAGGGATTTGAAGGCTATCACAACAGTCTTCTCTTCAGGCATAAGGTGCTCCAAAACAACTTCTCCACACCAGTAGGCCCTACTTGGATTTGAAACCTAGAGAAAATTACAGCACCTCCAATTCCATGCCGAAAACTATGAAAGAAAGATAAGTCACAGTTTTTTTTCAAGTAGCCGATGATCTTATTGACATCCTTTCACTGGATAACAGCTTTGTCAACTTTGTTATAAAATTTTCAAATAAAACATTCCAAATAACAAAGTTTATCATAATAGATATTATAGAAATGAATTTAATAATTGTGCTAACACAACAGAACTGGAAGAACACACATCCCCACTCTTCATGTAAATAAATGTTTGAATAAAATATTTATAATTTCAACTCAAAATTAAACCATGACACGTTCAACAAGGATGGTGATGTCTGTGTGGGGAAGGATCACAATCTTGAAGATTTGTGATCGCCGAGCAACTCATTGTAGATTTTTTGCAGGCGCTCTTTCGTTGTCTCGCCATTCTTGAATGCAACTTAACTTGACTATGTCAAATTAAAATGTTGTTAATCTAATTATATTACTTTTTAAAGTTTTAAATTTTTATTGCAGTAAAACTTTTAGGTGACACAATTATTAATTATTTGCTATTCAATAAGTGCAATATAAATGGTATGTTTAATCAATCATTTTTAATAAATGGATTTTAATAATAATAACTGAATGTGTGTGAATTATAATTTGACTCTTGAATAATTCATATAATTATTTAAACACAAAATCTAGACTAGGCTGTAATAATACTCTAAACCTTAATAGTGGGAGAGATTTAAGAAATGTTAAATCATATCGATTTCCCGATGAAATGTAAATCACAAAATTGATTTTGTATTCAATTTTTCTAATTATTTCCGAAACAAAGAGCATGTGTACTGCCACGGTTCGTTTGGAGAGCTGATGTACAAGGGATTGTTTCCTGCCAGCAAAGCAGTATTGTGATCCTAACTGGAGTGTGTGAAAGGTTGAAACAAACAATCACAATGGCGAGGGGCTGAAATTCGCTTCAACATATTTTCCCTAGAACATTTTAAACATTTTTAGAGATTTAAAAATATTTAAAATCAAAATAAATGTTGATTATGAAAACGATTTGAAGTATGTTATGTTATATATTACTTTATTTGTTGTGCAAACGTAGTTCTGTTTTAAATTCGTATGTACCATTTGTATACTGTGAAAACATCAGAGCTGGTTGTTTCAAATTATTATAGTTTTGAATTGTTTAGCAACTATTGTTTATAGATATACATTTTAACTGTTTTGGTAGATTATTTTCCTGAACAAAAACCATTTTAATCAATTACACAGATATTGTTCTTTTAATCGTTCTGCATTTACTAAATCCATATTTACTAAGTCCTGCATTTAAATAAATGATGAAAAATCATTTAGGTATAATTTATGTATGATTTCTAAAAAAATTTAAATTTTCACAAAGCCCTATTGCAAGTTAAATTATTTTACTTACGAAATGTAAAATACCTACAAATCAAAGGGATAAATACACAATATTTTTAATATAACAGTTTAAGTCAAAAATCAACTCAACATGTTTATGTTATACTGGCTAGTAAAAATCTCCCATTTGTGGTAGTCCTATGGGAAAACAAATATATACATATAAATCTGCTCAATTGCAACAATATGTACTTTACAAGCAACACCGGTACAACACCAGCACTAGGGTACAATGCCAGAGAGTGTTGGTGTTGTAGCCTACAGAGTCATCCTGAGATCCCTTGATATATGAGACATGTGACTCAAGCGTGGGGGAGAGTCTTGATTAAACTGTCTCTGTAGCAGTTTATTGTTGCACTCAGTTTTTTTATATATATATTTTAGCATCTCTATATTCTTAGGTAGCAAGTGGAACTAACTCTTACTTTCGTGGTTTTTATGTGGTCATTCATAATTCCTACTATCATTGTAGTTTGTTAAGAAATAGCTTTAAACTGTGTAATATATATTTTAATTTAGAAGATTTTGGCCCGTTGTTTTATTAGTTTATTTTAATTTTCTTACCACTATAAATCAAATTTATATTGTTTCATTTTTGGATAACGAATTTCGTTGCTTAGAAACTTACACAAGAACACATACACCAAGAAAATCATAACAAGACATTGACACATGGACAAGACCACACAAGATACAAGAGTATACATCAATTGACAACACACATCCACATATCATGGGGTATTATGACCCTTATGCTTATCAAGACTTCTACGATTATGACCCTTACGGTTACGATCAACCTGTGGATGACTCCCCTCCCCCGGAACCAAGTAAGGACTGGGTCGACGTTCCTAGAGTTAACGCAACTTACGTGAGGAAAATACCAAGAAATGTAATATTAAAAGACTTTGACCACTTAAATACTGAGCAACTCTTTGTCCTTGAGGTCTTGGTGGAGCATGTCAATCTGAACGACAATCTTAAACCGGAGGGGAAAGAGAAGTTTGGTGAAGAAATTCTCACGAGCCTGGATATAATGAATTTTCCGAAGGTCAAATTAAAATACAGCGAAGATGTTATATCTCAACGTCCAGCCACCAGGGTTGGTACGAAACTGGAAACTCGTACAGCGACTGTCACCAAATCAGCAACAGCCATTAGTAGTACGTATCACCCACTGGCTGAGCTTTTCCAAAGATTATTGTCACACACAGCCAAAATTGCCGATGGCTCAAAAAAAGAACCCGAAAGTGAAGACAAAGAACCTGAAAATGAAGACAAAGAGGAGAAATTTGACGAAGCTGAAGTATCCGATATGAAAAGTCATGAAAGGAAACCTACTTTGAATGAGAAGCAAAACGAAAATGCAACGGAAGAAACAACGAAAAGAGAAAGAATTGAAATTATGGAAGGTTTGTATTATGTTAGAACATTTAATTTTTTTCATAATTAGGTAATTTAATTCACCTTTTTAGAAGGTTAAACTATGGCCTACTTAAAATCCTAAATTTTGAAGAAGTAATATTGTTGAATTGGATAAAATAAGGTATATATTTTAAAAGAATAGGCAACTAAAAATGTTTCATATTCTTTCGTAATACCTTACTGAGAGCATTAAAACAATTATACACCTCATTTAACGTAAAAGGTTATACCTAAAATTCATTATTTTAAAACTAGGGTGATTAATACTCATTTACAGTATCTAAAATATATTTAGTGTCATTATAAAAAAAATAAATTAAGTTTTAAAGTCACTAAATAACAAAACCAATTATTTTATACCGATCTATAAACAAGTAGATCCAAATTTGAATAGTAGTAAAACGTATATCAGCCACATCTTAGCTATGGCAAGATACCAACATGACGTATAATTTAAAAAATAATAAATCAATATGAAAGGTTTAGCAGCTTATAAAGATTTGTAATAAGGTTAATTAACCCGTCTTAAAAATTTAAGTTACTCTAAGGCTAAGAACAAAGTTTATTCTTAATCTTATACCAGCATTTAGTAAAGATGTACTTAACCAAAAAGAACTCTCTTATAAGTGCGTATATGTATTTCTTTATTATCAGTCATAGCAGTAGATTAAATGATTACCATTACTTACATAGCCATAACAATTACAAATACATTTCCTCTAATTTCAGGCAATAGTGTATTGCTGATGTTGACCGGACTGGCTATGATTCAGAAGCTTCAAACCCAAGATGTAAAGGTGGCTGTAGAGAGGAAAGAAGTCATAGAGTCTGAAGAAGATACTACAACTGAGATGTTTCCTTTGGGGATATCTGTAAACAGATTTTCTCAAAATTTCTATGAGGCAGTGCTTCGTCAAGGAGCTACCAAAAGCACCTATACCAATCCATTGGTAGGAGAAGAAGGAATGGAATTAGGGGATGTGACTATAACAGTCACCCTAGTCAGTATGGGGAAGGGGGTAGAATTTGAAATGTCAGAAGGATCTGAAATGTACAAAAAAGTGGAATTGATCAAAAGCTTTCCTCCAGAGAAAATCGAGAGTATTTTTGATCCAGTTGTACATCCGCGACTGGCGGTGACCTTGATGAATTTGGAGCCTCCACTGGGCTTGAACAGAACAAGCTCGGAGATCCTGCAAAAGTATTTTGAGTGTAAATCAACACCTTTTGAAGGTGACGAAGTTGCCTTCCTCTCGAGACACAATGCGAAAGATTGTAGATGGCTAGAAATAGCAAGAGAGGTGTTACAAAAGCCTTCAAAAGGTAGTTACAATAGTATTTTTCCCAGTAAATCGAGCATCAAAAATATGAAAGTAAAAAGCTTCTATAATCCTATAAACCTAATGGAAGTTGATCAGGAGGTTAAGCCGTTATGGAGACAACTTAAAAAACGATGTGAAGAACTTTGGGAAGAAGCGGACGAAATAGAAAATAGCAAAAAAGCTATGCTCGATGAACTGGAAGATCTTCTAAGGCAGGATAAGGGTGACGGATGGGGTGACGACGCTTCAGTTTCAAAGAAATCTAAAAACTCTGAGGCAGAGGAGCGAGTTTCAAAGACATCTACTGAGCGCGGTTCTAAGACCTCTACAGGTTCTAGGAAAGTGTCCACAGTAGCTGCTATTGTTTGATGTAAAACAACATAATAAATACGACAAATATTAATTTTTTACTATCTAAGTTTGTTTGATATAATTTTTTATAAAAAATATTAATCCCCAAGACTTTCCATCCAATCCATGAATTTCTACTCAATAAGATATTAATTAGTATAGTATATATAAAAAAATTTACTGTAAATTGCAGTCTTATGGTTTCCTAATTTATTCTTACTTTAATTTTGGACTTAGATAGCCCAAGCCATAATTATTGGTTTTATTTTGCCTATCACTTTATACATTTCAATTAATAATTAAATTTCATTATTATTAATGGTCAGTTAGGTTAAGTTTACTTAAGTACAGTAAGGCCAAGTTTACTTAAGTACAGTAAGGCCAAGTTTACTTATTTTTATGTTAAGCTGACCAGTGGAATATTATGAATATGTTTATCAATATTGAAATAAAACTATTGATTGATTGATGAAGAGTTTGTTTACCCTACGGTTACCGATCGCGCTACCATGGCCTCATGTCTCATTGTATTAATAGAACAAAACAACCATTAAAATGTTGAATTTCTATTAATCAATGATTTTTTTAATTGCCATTGTCAAGTATTGTATTGGCAAAAGTTTTAAGCCTATGATTTTGCTATGGCTAAAACAATAGGAGTATAATTAGGAGTGCCATTAATTTATGTTCGAGTTGAGGGTAGAGCTTGCATTTAGAAATAGTCCCTCTCCAAGAGAACCAAGCATCACCAATGCCTGAAACGGAGAAGGAGTAGAATTGGGGAATAAGAGTATAGTCGCCACTCAGTTTTTTTTTTTTTTTTTTTTTATTAAAGCTATGTTATAAAAAGTAAAACAAATATTCCGTTATTAATAAAATTAACCCAACCGGGGTGAAATATACAGCTTACAACGAAGCAAACATTCTTTGAAACATGATCCAATTATTTAGGGTGTTATTAACCCATCTCATAACAACGTCACTTTTTTAAATTTTTTTGATATCTATTACTATTAAAAATGAAATTTTTTTAGTATCATAAATTCTCCAAAACAAACATTCATACTTTAAACGTATTAGTAAATTAATGAGTCTAAATATTAAACACAAAATGTCAAAGAATGGAGTTTACTGTAACGAACTTATGTGTTTTTCAAAAGAGTTGTTTGCTTTTAAAACATCTTCCTAATAACGTGTCCAATCAACACGATTGGGCACGATGTTATGGTTTGTCTGCTTATCATTTGCGCTATTATTTTTCGTGTCAACTGAACAGTTTTCTTTCATCTACATCGCTTTTAAGACAGTAACGTTTTGTGACACATCAATGAAGGCTGTTTGCTTTTTATTTCTCTTCTCGATGATATTCTTAATACCAGGTATGCCAACTTGATCTTAGTAGGAAAAGTAATCTTGTAAAAGTATTGTAAATAACCTTGTACAGTAATCTTGTTGTATATAATCTTGTAAAATCAGTTTAGTAAAGTAATCTATATGAAAATAAAATAAAATGTTGAGTAAACCTACTATAAGTAGGCCTACATTGTTACGGAGTAATTTTTTCAGTTATTTTCATCTTTTTTTAACCTTGATAATGTGAAAGAGGATTTTTATATTTCACGAAAAAAATAATGAAATATTTCTTTCTTATATTCAAGTAAATGTAATTTATCATATGGGAAGGCAAATGTACAACACGGGTTACCTCTTTAGAAGAAATAATTTAGTGGCGAGGGATAACAATATCCTCACTCTTTTTTACAAAAACAATATTTAAAAAAAAATTTGAACTGAGAATGTCTGTTTGCAAATTTTGAATTTTTGGATATTCGGACTATCCTCTCCACTTGCTATCAGTTCACTGTCTTTTCCACTGTTTCAGAGGCAGCCAGCTCATTCAACTGTGGCCACAACGAGTGCCCGAATGCCAAAAAGTGCCAGAATTGCGTTAGCGGCGATTACGAGGACTACACCTGCATCGACTGCACCGCTTCTGTTGCTGCCGGATGCAGCGTCTCGAATTATGGAGTGGACTGTAGAAAACAACTGGGAATACCATGAAGTATATCAAGAGTAGTGTCAAAACAGGAAGGCTGGGACGTGACGTCATCACGATGACGTCAGCAGTGATGACGTAATTAATGACGTCACTGATGACGTCACCAATGATGTCACATGACGTCATTATCGCTGACGTCATCGTGATGACGTCACTGACGTTAATTAGGTCAAGGTCACGCAAGAGGAGAAAAAATTTTTTTGCACATTTGCGAATCCTAAAATTTTGTTGAGAAAATGAAATATTTCTCAAGGATTCGCAAAAGTGCAAAAAAGTTTTTTTTCTATTCTTGCGTGACCTTGACCTAATTACCGTCAGTGACGTCATCACGATGACGTAAGCGATAATGACGTCGTCATGACGTCATTTATATGACGCCATGTGACATCATTGGTGACGTCATCAGTGACGTCATCGATGACGTCATCACTGCTGACGTCATCGTGATGACGTCACGTCCCAGCCTTCTTATGTTTTGACACTACTATCAAGTCTACAATTAAAGTTTCCTTTAAGATGATTTTGCTACTTCTTTTGTTAACTTTACGATCATCATTCTCATGTGAATTTTAGAAACAATACATGCATTAAAAACATTTAAGATGGTATTATTAAAGTTTGTGCGTTCCCTTATATAAGCAACCCTAGAATCCCTGTATGTACATAAAAAATTAATAAAAATGTGAAATAGAATGGTCTAAGCGTTTCGCATAACGTCTTTCAATAAGTAAAAAGTATTTATTACTTTGGAGCCAGTTGCTCATTGAACAAACAGTTATCAGTGTTGACAAATTTGGCTTCTCAAGTTGACAAGAAAAGTATTATATCTTATTTGTTCTTACATTAAGCCTATCGTATATCTTTCATGTTTTGTCGAGTATATGTTACGATTGAATTTCAACTGAACTGTTAGCCAAAAACTTTACTCAACAGTGTAGCTTAGCCTTGACACCTGTATTTATCAATTAAAACTCGCCAAATTGACGAAGGCCTATAAGTGTCAAATATTGTCTTTCTTGAGACCGGTTTCGAATCAACTACGATTCACCATCAGTCATAGTTCTTAGCACAAATTGGTGGTTGTCAACAGTTAAAAATGTACAGTTTACATTTAAAATAAATAAACAAATACGAAACGAAACACATTTAACACTTTATTACTTTACATTTAACATTCTCAAGTTAACTCCCGCACATGTCATTTTGGTCCGTCCTTTCCAAAACCGGTAGATCTACTAAACTATTCAACTATGGGTTCAAGAGTCAAATATGTTTCTACCTATCAGTTTATAATCATTATCACTGTTTCTCCACCTTGCTATATAGTTTAAAAGTAACATTGTCTGAAAACTCATCCTTCTTATTCAACATGCTATTATTTATATCTTCTAAAAAATGCTTGTAAATAACATATTCTTCCCAGACTGTTGCTTTGAGTTTGTTATTGCATCACTTGAGAACTTTTAATAATTAAAAATCAATATTGTGATTAGGATGGGATTTTAAATGCTTTGAGGCTGGATTATCTTTATTTCGGGCTGTATGTTCTTAAAACCTGTCCTTGAACGACCTATTTGTGTAGCCAATATATTTTTGCATCAAACATTTTTGTCACATTCAATCTGATATACTCCTTTGCTCTTATCTTTACTACATGGATCGGGCCTCTTATTGTTACAGACCGATAGGCTCTTATTTATTTTGTAGCCTGGGTGAATGGAGTTCTCACGAAAAATGTTACCTATGTTTTGAGAAAATTAATTTATGTAGCCAAATGGGACAAACTTTCTTCTTTCCACTGGCCGCCTGTGGAAATATCTTCTTAGATCTAGTCTTCCTGATTAAATTGTTTACTATGCTGGTCCGATACCCGTTATTTGGTGCTTCTGAAAACCGGCCTCAAGAAAGAAAATATTTTATACCTATAGGTTATGATCAATTTGGTGAGATTTTATTGAAAATCGTTCTGTTCAGTAATCATGTTTACGACAGACTGAGTGTATATTTAGCTTATAGATTTACGATTTAATTTAAATAATTTGAAGAGAAAGAAGTTCAAATCTATTAAACGGCCCTGATTATCTGAGGAATGAATGGTCACTCTTGAATCTCAAATAGAACCGTTTTATTGTAACAGTACAATCTTTTATCTTATAAACCGTTCATAACAATGGAAACGAGTGTGAAGCTCAACTAATTATTTAACAATTTCTCATGATACAGATTTTAATCTTTTAATTGCAATTACTAAGCAGTTTGTACTGTTTGTAACGGGCCAGCACGTTTAGGTAACAGTGTGTTACAGTGCGTAACGAATACGACGACACATAATCGTTGATGTATAAGGTTTTGTTAGAGTTTCTTACGACGACAGACCATTTTATAAATTTCCAGAAACAAATAAATGAACCGTATAAAAAATAGGGTATTGTATGATGATTTCTGGATTACGAGTTTTAGTGGAACTGGAAACGCATGTATAACACGACGATGGTTAAACTATGGCAAATAATCAAGAGCGTTAAAACCATATAATTTTCTTTATTTTCATCAGGTAGTTTAATGATTAATTTATCTCTACAAAATGCACTATTTGTCATGCTTACACTTCACTTGCTTAAAATCATTACTTTTTATGTTGAACAAATTGTGAATATTTTCCAGTTTTCTGCTTAAAATTGATAACCTGATGGTATTAGCATTGCTCTCCTATAGTCGTGGTACCTTCCATTAATAATCTCTATTAGTTCAATTTACAAAATTTTGTCTGTACCAGTGTTCTCTTTCTTCTTATATTCCAAAGATTAAAATGAGACTTAAATCCACCTACACCATGTGTCTACATTTTTTAATGTTGCTTGTGCATCTAAGTAAGTTTTATAAAAATATATTATTGTAAAAAATATTAAATCTTATTTAACTATGTTATTTTTATTAAAGCACTCATTGTAATTATAAATATTTAAACTTAATATTAATTACTTAAAACAGTTTTTTATGGAGATATGATTATTCAAAATCAATTAAGTGATGACAGCTTTAAACACGTTTTGAAACATAATTTAATTCACTTGTTGAGAAAAGTGTTTATATAATTAACACGTTATTTATAAAGCGGAAGTTTTAAATATTTCTTATTAACTCCTTACTTGTTCATGATTTTATTATGTTATTGTGCATAGCAAAATATGTTAAATTAATAAGTATACCTACATATCTTGGCAATATTTTACTAGTTCTTTATAAGAATAGTTTCACAAATTCATGTGCAAAAAAGTTACAAAATAATTCGAAATTTTCCAAATAATTCGAATTTTCAACTTTTGTCAGATTTTTATATATTTGATCACCCTTAAAACCAAAACTACTCCCGTACAACAAAGACTACCAAAGAGTTTTGATTGTTGAAAAGCACAATGTATATTTAGCACAATGTTATAATATGTATATGATTATGAGATCTATTTGTTTTAGAGTTTGTGACAACAGACGATCCAAACGACTATTTCGACTGTGGCACCAAAAAATGTTCGCAAAGTAAAATGTGCAAGATGTGCGTATCCCCCGACTATTCCAGTACTTATGACTGCGTCGACTGTGCACAGTTTACCACAAGTGGAGGTTGTAGTGTTACTTTGAAGGGAAAAGCGTGCAAAAAAAACTATATACACCATAAAAAAGGTTTGTATTGTTTAATAAATTCCATTACATCCTTTTATGAGATATACTTTTTATATTTGCCCTTAGCAGGAAGGATCTTAAGCAGGAGCGTGTTTGAATTGTAAGATTAATAGTTCAATCAGATTTTGAATCAATTCTAGTTTTTGAAAGAAGGTCCCTCAATAGCCTTTAAGTTATTTTTCAAAAGTATTTTCCATAGACATCGCGATGGTTAATGCACAATTTCACATTTGACAATGAAATACAGTAATTCATAAAGCTCAATTTCGCACAATAGTATGTTATAAGTCTCATCCAAAAAGCTGGTTATATTTTAATTCTAAAAAATCTGTAGGTAATTTATTCACCAAACCTTTTGACATAAAAAGCATGATATATAAATATTTTTATCAAGTTTAAAAAGTTTACCTAAGTAATAATTAGTTTTAAGTTTTTATTCAGTTTTCCCATAACACATTTCATAGTATATTTGTATGATGTGTTTTACTTATCTAAACCGACTTTATTCCCTTTACTGAAGGCAAATAAGGGGAAAATATATAATAATTAAAAGGATGTAACGAAAAATTATAGACTGAAGGCAACAGGTATCTCAAAAAAAATTATAATTTACTAAACACCAAAGACGCAACGTATTTATGATTGGAAGATCATCAATAGCCTAGATTTTTACCGGTATTAACGACTAGGTATAATGTATGAAACAAATAGGAGAAATATATGACTCCTTCTATGTGACGGTCTTAGTCGGTAACAAGACTACAAGTAGCCCAGTGAATAAAGGTTGTTTATCGCAACTAAATGGTGGAAAGCTGGATTTTATATATGTGATAGAACCACATAAGACGTGTGTTTTCCCAAAAGTCCCCACTTCTCCCCCTTGAGCTTTCCCCCCAAACCCCCTCCAAAGCTTTCCCCCCCTGGGAATTACAGTGGTTCACTTTATTGGCCATAGGCCAAGTATTACATACACTATCGGGTTGGAATTTTTTTTAAGATTATTATTATGATTAGTTTTTCTACAACTTTTGTACCTAAGTATTTTTTCTGAAACCAAAATTTAAAAAGATATGAAATCAAAACTTCGATAAAAGTTAGATTTTAGAGTACACAATTTTGTTTTCCCCTATATAACTTTTTTATTAATCATAATATGCAAATATGTTTCAAATAAAAGTTTTAGTATATTTTTTAAGGTTTAAAAATATGTCATTGGTTTGACATCTGAGTGTACTGATGTAGACTGAGATTACGGCAAAGCGAGCGCGTGCGGGCAACTTGAACACCTCCCCGCCGCGCGCGCCGTGTTGTATCGGTCGGTGCGTCGCCTCTCAGTCGTAAGCATCACTCAGTTCTCAACTGTTTGACACATGTTAAGACCTTGCTGCTAAAATTACGTGTGTCCAAATGGAACAGTAGCCTGCAATAATTATTTATGTAAAAGGAACTTAATTTTCAACTACATTGTTAGTAGTGTGTTTTGGTTACTTCTGCGCCGGAAGTCGTGCCATCTGCCCGAGCAGCTGCTCGAGCAATTGGCGTCAGATGCTGGGGTGCAGATGGCGAGAGCATATGCCCTGAATTTGAAGTAGAATTGGGCATGAATTAAGAGTTAATTTAAAACTGAAATTTAACAGTTATAACTGGGGCTTGGAAAGTATGTCAAGGTCATCCAGAGTAAGTTTTAAAAAAGCCTATCCAACTACCACCAGAAATAGTTGAAAGTTGAACTAGTTGGTGATAGTGGGATAGGTTGAAGTAACTTTTGAATTTTATTTGTGAACATACAATTAATGTGCAACAGCAGAGTTTAAACAAGTTGAACTTTTGTGATGAACTACAGAGTTGTAAATGCAAACACCAACGACGATGAGAAGGTAAACGCAGAGTCCCCAGATGATGTATTTGAAAAGCTTGAACAAACGTAACATTTCGAGTTGGTTTTCCCGTTCCATTTCCAATCGTTTAATTTCCAATTTCAATTTATCCTCTTCCATTCTAGTTATGAAGGGAACTTCATCCATTATATCCATCATGATTGTGTTAGTGTTTGAAATTTTAAAACAAGTGATGTTGATAGTTCAAAAGTCGAAGACGGAATGAGAAGTGAAAGCGAGAAATGTTAGTTAAATAAAGAAGTGGTGGGGGGAGCGAAGAATTATAAAGAAGTGGTGGGGGAAATATTTTGCTCTTTGTTATTACCATCAGTAGTGTTAGATGGTGCAGGAGTTAGATTTAGTAAACTGTCTTCGTCCGAACTTTCAACTTTATCACAAATAGGACAATCGCATGTTATTTCCAAATTCATTTTGATGGTTGTAAAATTATCTATAAGTTCTTGTAAAATATTAAAAATGTCTTGTAACTCTTCTTTAGAGTTTATTTCAAAACTAGAATTCATTCGGGCCAAAGGAGAGTTGTTCATCGTTGAAGAGTCGGGGATGGAATGAGGATCGGCACATAGGGAGGGGGCTTATATAATGGCGACCTTGAGCAGGCGTCTAGGGAGGGGGGCTGTCTAGGGAGGGGGCTTTTATATGGGGAACCTTGAGCTTATGATTGAATAAAATGTTTAGTTCTTCTTCTTTGTCTTTTAATTCAATTATTTGAACCGAAGTAGTTGTTTCATCCTCTTCACTCGATGAAGAAAACAATTCACCAGGATTTAAATATTGAACTACAATTCTGAACCATCTTATAGGATATTCGTCAATGATAGAAAGTAAGTTTTGAAACAATTCTTCCATCTCCTCCCTGTCAGTTATTATATGTTCAAACTTGATAAATTTGTTTTCCATGTTGTTAGTTAGAGTGTTGGAAGTGGAATGATTTAATATTATAAAAAAATTAGAACTAGTGGTGGGGGAAATCTCAAGGTCATCCAAATGAAGTTTTAAAAAAGAGTGTAAAACTGAAATTACACATTTGATGGTTCTACAGGATCGGAATACCAATCTGATCTGTATTTACATCTTTTTATCATATGTGTACAAAAATCATCTTGATGAGAATTGGTGCGTTGACAATGAGCAAGATCTAGAGGGTGAAATTTGAAACATCTTTGAGGACAACATGTATGAAAATATCTTGATTTGTAAAATTTGAAAGTTCGCAATTCCGGTGGTGGTAGTTGTTTTGTTTTGCATTTGCAATAACAAGATCCGAAGAATTCACATTTAGTACAAGCTAACCCATCCACCATCATTGGTCCTAAATCTGTACACTGTTGTTCACAACAGTAACGAGGTTTGTACTTGTATTTTTGCTCTTCCATGTTGACGCTGCGGAGTCCAGTGAAAGAATAAGAGTGTATAGTGTTGAATAGCGAGTTTTATGTACTGTGAAAAGTGGTGGGGGTAATTTCAAGGTCATCCAAATGGAGTTTTAAAAAATTATACCTTACAAGTGTAAGGATTATTAAAATTTAGGAAGTTTGTTTCTCTTTGTTTTCTTCAGACTTTTTCTCTCTCTCCGCCTTAGCCATAGCAACAAGTTCTTCTGTTGATAATGGATGTACTTCAGGAAATTTTAAAATTAATTTAGCTTGATATCCTTCTTTAGTTAATACATCTAAATCTTGGGTCATTTGTTCAACGGTGTTGTAGTCTTTTCCATAGATTTTTCCATCAAGTTGAATCATCATTCTGTACAACATTTTCTTAAATAGGTCTTGTCGTGGTGAGAGCTGAGAAGCAAATGATTATTTATACAAGTATCACATCCTTTTTATTAACTCATATTGATCATGTGATTCTTTAGTTGTAGTTTTGTCTGTCAAAAGTTATTCAACATTGGTAATACTTTTGGAACTTGATGTTATGTTGACCAGTTGGCGATGAAGAAGTTGTAGGTTGTGTAGAAATAAATATTTCATCATCGCAATATTTTGTTTTAGTGAACATCCTTGTATTAGTAGCACTAACATCAACAGTTAAGTGATAACCACCGGTAAGTAAAACTCGCATTTCGTTGGTTAAATCTTCGAGTTGTTCAAAAGTTGTAATGGTGTTGGTATCATAAGATGCACACTTGACTTTGAGAGACATCTTTTAGTTTTTATATTAAGCGATAGAGTGAGCGAGATGTGTACGGTACGAAAGGTAGTCGTAGACTGATGAATTTTACAAGTAGATTTTCGCTTTTATAATCACACAAAAGTGGGTCAAGGTCATCCAGTGGAATTTTTAAAAAAAGCAACATATTGTAATGTACAAAGACATCACAATATGTTGCTTCTTTTAATTTTTTTGTTTTTTCTTTATATCATATTTATTGAAAAACAATTACAAACAAATAGTTACAATGTTATGTACAAACTAATCAGTAGTAGGTGTTACATGAATAGTTAGTTCAGTTGAGTTGTTTCCACTTGGTCCGTGCGAAACCAAATAGAGTGCGCCGGGTTGAACTACACGAAGATCTTCATTTTGAAGAAGTTGTACAAAGCGTCTTGGTAGGAAGATCTGAAATTTTGGTTCATCACCAACTGTATATGGAGCCTCGCTCAATGTGCAATTAATAGCATCACCTACTGAAGTTTCCATTTTCTTAATCGTATGAATGATGTAGTGTTTTTCTTCTTTTAGTTCAGAACATTTCTTTGTAGGTAGAATTGATGATTTAGAATGAGCGTTGAACTGATCAACTAAACTTTGAAGTAAGTTCTGTGATGCCATCTTGATGTTGTTGTTAATCTTCTTGTTAATAAGAATGTCCGTCGGAGATGTTGTCTCTTCGGAGGTTCGAGTAATACTCATGCTGCGTCATGGTAGCGCTCTCGCTTTTATAATCGACACTACCCCCACTACTGACACTACACCCACCACTTTGTTGAAGGAAATTGTTCAAGCGGTAGGCATTCTTTAAAGCGCACTGCGACCTTCGATGTTTAAAACTTTTTGATGAAATACAAAGTTCGTTGAAGTAGCATTGGAAATCTTTATCAATTATTGCATTAATCACTTCGTTGCTTGTAAATGATTGTATCCAATTTGCTTTTTCCAATCCCCTTGTGTAGATAATTTTAAACTCTTTGCAATAATGATTCATAATGTGCGGCATCATGTTATAATTAATGAAACCTTCATCCCATCTTAAGTTGTGAAAATGTTTGTTCAACCATTTGTTTGTAACTTTCGCTTTAGTTGTTAGTCTATTAAATGGTACTGGAGGTTTGAACAAATAATGATAAACTACTGATGTGTTCATGTCCAAGATTACTAATTCTTTAATAATAAAATTACCATCATTTCCTCGGAAAGCTTGAAATTCAATTATACCTCTTTTAACTTCCATTATATGTGGCGCATTAGAAAACGAAACCCGTTTATTCATGATGAAGTCTTACTAACAACTGACTTAAAAATTGAATGAGCCGATGTTTATAACAGACAGGATTGTTCTTCTTCTTTCACTTCTTGTGCCACTTCATCAATATTAAAATTGGTGTGATAGTTGTTTAATTGTCTCCACATTTCAACTTCTTGAGGTATTCTATTAAAGATTGAAGTATCCACGGGACCGTATAAAATTGGAACAAAAGGTTTTTTGTCCAATGTATCAATTAGATAGTCTTTAATTATTTCACTTGAAAATATTAGTTGTTTCAAATATCTGGTGACGGGACCGGTAGTACAAGTTAAAGTGTAAAATTCTTCTTTAGTGAAATATAATTTAACATTATGTGTAGTTAAATCTCTGAAGCGAACAATTTGTCCTCCACGATGTTTTACTATATCAACTTCAATATTTGATTCCAATAAACTTAATCTTGTTCTTCTTCCAAATGTGTTGTTACTTAAATAGCACTCCAAAAGATGTAAATGTTTCATGAGAGATTCCCAAGTAGTTTCACTGAAAGTAACCATTTTGTTTCCATGATTTAAAATAACAATTGGTGAATAATCCATTGATTTTAAAATTCCAACTGATATACTTTTTGTCATGCATGAAGAAATTGGGTAGATAATCCGAAGAAATACTTCTGTTAAAATATTGGTTGTAATGTTAACTTCAACCTTCTTCCTTTTTACTTCTTTTTCAGCTTTTTCTTCTTCTCTCTTCTTATGTTTGTTGAATTTTAGGAACTCGTCCATTTCTCGTTCAACTTGTTTTTCTATATCTGAACTATTATCATCCATTAGAGGTGTATTTTCTTCTCCGTTAGTAGAATTCATCTTGCGAATGATGTTTCCCATACGACGGTTGAAGATAGAATGAAGTTTCTACTAATTATTTTCTCGCTTTTATATTTTTCGTAAAATCCTTGAAATTTATACAATTACATAATTGTTTGTTTTCAACTTGTCTTTCACAAATGAAATTCTAACCTCAAAAATTAAAGCAGATAATTCTAACCTCAAAAATTTGCAGTTGTTATACAATTCTTCTTAAAGTACATTCTTCACAATTCCGGTCAGCGGTGTGTAAGTAACTATTTTATCATGTAGAATTAGACAGTATGCCGAAGTTCCATCCGCTACTGGTTCTTCAAATTCCATTTCAATTTTTATATCCACACTTGATGATTTTACCGATTCATTTTGTTTTGAACAATCGATTACAATTATTGGAGCCTTGGAATAATACTGGTCAGGTGATAATAGTGGTGTATTAGTCTTTCCATAATATGACGATTGAAATCTTGCATACATATCGTATAAAATGGAAAAACGTTTTTTGCTGAACATGACATTCAAATTGTCATAGGGAAAGAATTGAGAGTTTAGGAAAACTTTACAATTCTTTATTTTACAGTGATCAAATTGACCAGCATTTGCAGTGATAACATCTTTTCGCTTAGTTTGAAAACCGAGTATTATGTACCTTGCTCGTTCCAAGTAAGTTGATGTCTTGACGGTCCATGTTTGTCTTTCTGTCTGAGGTAGTGTAGGGTATTCATGAAATTCCCAACTTCGGAATGGCATCACAATATCACGGTCAGATTTTAACTTTCTCAATAATAGGATTCTATGTTCATCGGCCAATCTTACATGAGGTACTCTCCAAACAACTTTATCCAACTGTAGTTGCCATTCCAGTTTATCTTCCGTAGTTGCAGGGTCTGCAAGTATTAAGTCCTTATTAGTTGAAGATCTGAGTAATACTAATTCTTGTTTGACATTTATTATTACCCGTTTGTAATCTTCAGCGAATCCCAAAAGCAATCGTAAAGGTACATGAAAATCAAAGTGACCGTTGGAAGCTGGTGTTATAGTGTCTTTATCGGGGGCAACCCATCCGGCAGTGACTATTGAATTCTTTTCATGCGGTGTTAATGATGTTAATCCTTTCAATGTCGTTGTTAAACCAACCTTTTTTGTTGAATCAACCGTCACCCCTGATATTTCATATCTTATTTCATCAAAAAGATATGCCATCGGGTTATTTATAAAAGGAACTGTTGAAGCAGTTTTTCATCCAATTTTAATACCCGTCCTTCGATGTACAAGTAACTTTCACACGGTAAAGTGTAAATATCTTGTTGTTGAATGGGGATCCTTATTTCATCGTTATTGTTTAATTTTGATGAAGTGTAAGGGTTGTGCGTGTGATATTCCTTCTCCCATAGTGTTTCGTCGAACGTTGGTCCTTGAGATATATCCAGGATATCCATCGCTGTTAAGTTTCAATCCAATCTTCTGTAGAAAACGAATGTTTTCCGATGTTAACTCTTCCAATGTCGAGGAGCTACTGAGCTCCCGACTCTTCCGTTGCGGTTTAAATGATAATCCCATGTTGACTTTTATGTTGCTGCTCTGATGTGTATCCGTATAGTAATTGTTTCTCCTCTAAAGTCAACACTATGACCGTCTTGATCCAATATGTTCAGTACGATGTCTGAAATGAAACTGGTGTTTAACGGTAGGTATATCAAGTTTTGTGGCTTCTCAACAATTTTAAAACCGGGAGCCACTGTTGGATAAAATGTATGTAAAATATGTTGATTAACTCCATCTCTATACGATCCGTGTATAATGTTGCACGTGACATCAATACTATTTACTTTCAATATTGTTACAGTTGAATCACCTGAATGAGTAGTTCCAGGCGTTAAGATTTTCTTTTTTGTATCTGTAAATCCAAGTAAACTGCCAATCGACTGTTCCAAGCTGACATCAATATAATATTTCGAAGTTATTTCTGCTTTTAAAGTATTATTGTTTCCTTTAACGGTGATATTGTCTTCTCCGAGTTGTTTCTGTAATAATTGGTTTATGTCATCAATTTCATATGCTCCAGTAGGAAATGTAATTATTTTCAATTCTGAGTATTTTCCTGCAGCATCCTTAGTTTCATAATAATGTAGTAAATTGTTTTTTCCTTCTGTAACATTAGGAATTGAATTGTAGGTAGTCAAATCAAGTAATGCCGCTTCCCATAATCTTTCCTTGGATAGACGCAATGCTGGGAACAGCGTACTTTTCAATGTGGATGAATTTCCACTCAGTGACACTGTATACGATGACATCTTAAAGCTGACTGACACTCTTCGCTAGAAACTCCAAACATAAATGCCCACATATTTCAGTATTGTTAGGTTGTTCTCTTTTGTAATTGTAAAAAATGTTTTTGGAGTTTCGAAAATAATGTTGCAGTTCTTTTGGCGGTGGTAGATTGCCAAAACTGTCAAAGTAGTAAATGGTTTGTCCGAGTTTTTTATAGCATACCCAATGAGTGCCTGGACCATAGGTGGAATCCAAATTTACTATTCCAGTTTCATTTTTCCATATTTTAGTTGGTAATGCATCTTTCATAAAAACTCCTCGAAAGAATGGTATTTTCAAACATTTTACATAATCATTTAACTGATGATTTGTTAAGGCTTTATTTGGAATTATCAATTGATTCTTCTTATTTAGTACACACGGTATGGTCTTAGGTATAAACCTGCTCCGTTTTTTACCATTTGCCAAACAGAAGTCTTCTTTACACTTGCCTTATGAGTTCTACGACGTCCTTTTTTAATGTTTCCACCTCTTTTGGGAGCGCCTCTCTTTGCAGGTCTTCCTCTGCGACGTCTTCCACCACGTAACTTTGCTTTTGTCTTCATGGCTGTAGTTACTGCCCAAGCTGCTGCTTTTTCTGCAATATTTGCGTCACTTGATTTTACTCTTTGCCAAGCTTTTTCCGCTAGAATTTTATCTGCTATTGATCTATTTGTTGAATCTTTATACTTTGAATATGCTATATCGTGTTCTTTGCAAGCTTGATCTAATTTATTAATTCCAGGATCTCCTCTTGCTAAACGTTTTGCCAACTTAGTTCCAGGTCCACAATATTGATAACCTCCGGGCAGATGTAATTCGTATGGTAAAGCGTCTATCGTTTGATTTACAACAGCACCAACTGGAATCCGTCTGAGCAGGGATAATGCAGCTGATGTTATACCACGTCCTCTCTTGCCGCTGTCTTCACGATGACTGAGCGATACGGTCTTCATTATGTTGTCTTATATAACTGGTGTGTTTACTCCACGAGATACTTTACATAAATGAATAACTTGTGCAAAATCTTTTATATTTAAAGACTTAGTTATTCAAATTAATTATATACTGATTTATGATTCTATTTTTAATCCAAGCTTCTCGTTCATCGGGTTGAATCACCACATGATTCGTTGTACTAGCTATATGATTGTGGGTATCAATAAGTAAATTACCCACTATTCTTATTAAACAATCTAAAGTTACAGCATCTTTCGGATGTTGAGGATCTTGTAACTGCATAATACGTTTATCATTACACGTGTAAGCGGTTAAATCACTTTTTGATGTTGTTATGACTTGTCCAATAGTAGCAGCATCATTTGAATCTTCACCTGGTAAAATATTAATTATTTTCTTCATCTTTGCATCATATTTGGTCCCAAAGTGTTTATCCCAAGTTATTGTTTGTCTCAATGTAACACAATCATCATCTCCATAACCAGGATAAATATTTTTTATTCTTCTATTACGACCATCGTATGTATCTAATCTACCACCACTTGCAATTAATGTTTGCACCATAAGAGGTACATCTGAATCTTTTATACCAAATCTTCCATTTGTTATTGTTTTATGTCCTGCATCCCATTCATCATTATTTCCTTGCATTAAATCAAACTTTTTATTTCCATGTATAAATGTATCTCCCCGCTTTAACACGGCATCTTCATGTTTTACAAAATTTGATGTTTCTTTTTTTAATTCTTTGGATAATTGCTCCATAGTAACAGCATCTTTTGGTTGAGAACCAAACTTTACATTTGTCAATGTTTTTCCATGACAATCGATTCCATCAGCATCTTGTAAAATACAGTTGTCCTTGATGTATTTTAGGTTTACAGCATCACCGTCTTCTTTTGGGTATCCAATGTCATTTATAATAAATTTATAAAAAGAAAATCCATGTTCAGTTTTTTCAGGTATTATAGAATGTAAATATTCTTTATTAACTGAATCTTTATCATTTTTGGGATTTCCCACGTTGGTTATTCTATAATTTCCAGCATTATACGTTTGTCCATCTTTTAAGTTATTACCCCATTGCAATTTTAAAGTATTTAAAAGTTCAGATGATAAGTACTCTTTAGTAATTGCATCAGAACCTTCAGTTGGTTTACCAACATTAATTAATCTATGTGATTTAACATCGTAAGTATTCTTATGTAATTTTAATGATGTTGAAGTAGCTTCTTTTACTGTCTTCAAATTTGCTCCATCAGTATCTTCTTCTGGATCTTTAACTAGTTTTAAACGTTTATTACTTATGCTATAGTCACCTTCAGGTGTTTGCGGTAATCCACTTCTTTTTCTGTCTTCTCCAACTTGCACTCCTAAAGCGGAGTACCGTCCGAACTTGTCGACGCTCATGTTAGAACTGATACGTCTTATGCTTGCACCTCTTTTATATCCACGGACAATTATACGACTATACCGCGATTCCTAAGTTCATCAACTAGAGCCACCCATTCATTATTCAAACCTGTATGACCGGCTTCCATGGCTTCATGCAATAGTCTCATTCTATCAACCAATTTATTGATATCGTTGTAGTAAATCACATTCGTATTGTATAGATTTTTCATCAATCCTTTACCAGATGTTGAAGTATCTCCTTTACTCTTTTTACCATGTTGTTCAAGAAGTGATAAATCCATAAGTGATAAAGATTTTCTTTTCAGTGGTTGTCTCACCGCTGGTGCAGTACGTAATGTTGGCAATTTTCGTGGAGGAAACAACTTTTTTATAACGATGTTATATTTTGTTGCACGTGAACGATTAATCATTGCATCCTTTACATAGTTTCTTTTATGAGCGTTAGTATTTTGGAGAATCTCCTTAAAAACACTTAAATCTTTGGATGAATATCTTAGTGGTATGTTTTTAAAAATTAATTCATATAATCCTTTTGTTCCTTTATATCTATGCTCACCAATAATGATGTAATCGTCTTGTGTTATTTCAAGCTTTGAATCGCCAATCTTCAATTCATTCCCATCAATTCTTGCTCCGTATACGTGTGATCTACTCAAATTCGGGTTTGATTTCATATCATGTAGCATTTTCATTATATATTTTCTTCCAAGAGGTCCATGTTGTAATATATCGCTACTCAATTGAGTTAAATTTGGAATAGATTGTTCAGCTTCAGGTATTGGCTGTTCTTCTTCCTTTTCAACAATTGGTTCTTCTTCTTCTTTTGTTTCTTCTTGCTCACTAGCACTTGTATATGAATCATCATCTTCTTCTTTTTTTAATGCTTGTACTTCTTGTTTAGAAACTGGTAGTAAAACATCTCCTTCATAACGAGGTTTACCAATAGTTTCTGATATCTGTTTTAAAGGTTCCGTAATAGGTTTAAATGTAGTCTCTAAAAATTCTTCTCTTTCACTTAAACCCATCCTCAATGCACGATTCTTCATCCTAATAGAATCACTCAGTGATTTTATTTCTTTCAATAGTTTTTCTTGATTCACCATGTTTACACTGTGAAGTTCAACATGTAACTAGATGTAGCATCGGTAGTTCAACGCATAAATACAAATTTATCCAACCCTATACGATATCTACCATTTTTAATATCTTCTTCCTTCATAATAACGAGAAAGCTATATTTCTCATTCCATGCTTTGCCACACATCTCTTTAAATTTTTCAAATGGCATATCTGCATTTACATGATCATTATATATATGCTTTAAATTTGTTTCATCTTGCTTGAAGATGATCAACATATTCGCATTGTCTCTTATAAGTTGTTTTGGAATTTTACTGTATGTTTGACCAATGTAAATGCTATCAATATTATGATGTCTTCCCATAGCAAAATAATTCCTTATTGTGTCATGATTTTCACAAGAAACATCGTCAAATATAAAAATAGAAAATGGTTTTGCTTCATTTGGTTGCATAATTGTTTCACTGGCATTAAACTTGTAAAAATTTACTTCAGGTACACTTGCAAGTACTTTATCCAATAATTGATATTTTGGTTGTTGCAATGATTTTGAAAAAATATATATATTGTTAAAACGCAATCCTTTAGGATTAGTTATAAGGTTAAAAACAACATTAGTTTTTCCACAATTTGAAGGACCAGTTATTAGACATCTTATCGTATTTGGTAGTAATTCACCATGTTTTTCATGATTTAACTTATCATTGTCAACTGTCAATTCATCAATGTTATTGATATTAAATCGATCTTTTTGTTGTACAATCTCCATCTTGTATAAAGGTTAAACACACAATGAGCTATTAAACAACTATACTAAGTCTTTTGAAGGAATCCAAGAGTCTTCACTTTTATCAAACCCTAACCACCGGACTTTAACCATATCCTTTTTCCTTTGTAAAATCTTCTCGACAAGATATACATCACCAACTGTTAATTTCAACAATTCGTGTCCGTAGAATCCACCTTGAAGTAATTCACCCTTGTTATCCTTTAATAAATAGGTTTCAGGTATAGTTGGTTTCACTTTATAAATTGTAAATACTTCATTAGTCCAATTTGGTAGATATCTTTTACTAAATACACCTTTGTATTTGCTTATACGAACTTTATCGTTGACCTTGAACTTCTTTGGTTGCAATTTTTCCAATTTCGGTGTTGTATTATTTTTAATGCGTTGTAATACAATTTTGGCATTAGCACTATTTACCTGGATAGGTTTCATTCCAATGGTACGATGATATTTGTTGTTATACTCTTTTATAAGTTGTGGTAATATGTCATACCACACGTATGATCCTCTTTTTGAAAATTGTTTATACATCGCACCTTTTAATGTTCTATTGAATCTTTCAATTATTGAAGCTTTAACTTCAGAATTTGTAGAATAATGATTTATTTGATATTTCTTCATCAAAGCTCCAAATATTAAAATATTAAAATATTCTTTTCCATCATCGGTCTGTAGATGTTTAATTTTAAATTTATTTCTTTGTATTGTGGTTTCCATAGCTTTTGTAACACTTTTACCAGTCTTATCCTTCATTGGTAAAGCGTCAGCTATTTTAGTAAAACAGTCTATAATTGTTAAAATATATTTAAATCCTTTATTTAATTTACTGTGCGGTATCATTTCAATGAGATCAGCTTGATAAAGATCATTCATTCCTTTAATGATTGTACTTCTTCTTGGAAATCTTCTTCTTGCTGGTTTATGTAGTTCATTTACAATCTTGTCCTTCACACTTTCCATCTTCAGATGTTGCTTGTACACTGCATGTAAAAATACTGATCCATAGAATAGTTTATTCTCATTTATATAGTTTGAATATAGGTCAAGGCCATTTCATATTAGTGTAAAAAAGAGGGAACATGGCATTGGGCTTGCCATGTCCCCTCTTCTTTACGGAAAGGAAAAAGGAAGAAGGTAGAGGACGAAGAATAGGTTTACTGGTCGATAGGGTTTAGAGAGTAGTGGCCGAATGGTAAAGTATTAATTTTATCTTCTAAAATATGACGCTTGTCATCTTTGTAGCTTAATGCCCACTTTGTTTGTTTGACACTAAAAAGTTGATGATTATAACTTCTAATAGTGTTGAACGTTGCAGTTGTTTCAACATTTTCAAACAAACATCTTTTATAATGTTCAAACTGTACGTTCTTCTTCAGGAAAGAAGTTTTTATTCCTTTGGCCTTCTTCGTGACTTGATGTTCGTTCCTCTCGTTTATGTACAGTTGAAATGAATACAGTTTGGACATTAATGCTACAATTTCCATCATCGGCACACCATTTGTTTCATCTTTAAATTTTCCCAATACTTTCTTATTTCTGTCATAGTCGTAATTTGGATGATCCTTAGGATAATCGGAAAAGTCGAAATCATCTTTATATATAAAGGTGCGTAGATCTTCATACATTTGTTTTAATCCAGTAAATTAGTGCATCCGTGTCCATATATGCAATACCAATGTTCTCTCTTCCATAATAGTTAACCATCTTCTTATAATGAAACTCGTACATATGTGTTTTTGAAATATCCAAGATTGACATTCCAAGATACAAAGGACGATCCATTGTAACTGACTTCTTGTTCATGGAAATAACAACTAGATTTTCATTAATAATTATAGATGAACCAAAGTTTGGTTGTTGCACCAATTTCTGTAATTTTACTGGATCAGTTACCAATTTGATATCCTTATGTTTCCTTTTGTTTTCCAAAGTCTTGCCAAATATTGCGTTATTCATTAATTTGAAAAAATCTTTTTGAAAACTTGATGTAGCGGTGGCTCTTCTTCTTGTGTTGTTGTCGATGTAAGGTTTTAACCAACAAGATTGAGAAAATTGTAGTACTCGATTAATTTTTGTAATTCTCAATCCTAAGTCTAAAGCTTGTTGTATCATCCAGTAGTGTCCAACATATCGAGACTTGTCGGTTAAAGTCATCATTAATTTTGGCCATCTTCCAGTAGGGGAAATTTCAGTCTTCGGAAGAAGTGGTAAAATCATAATGTTGATCATGAAGATGTTCAGGATATTCAAAATTAACATCAAAAATGTAACCAGTTTCACCATGCTTCGGTATATCCATTATGTTTCCAATCGATTCTGGATCTATCCATTTAAAATTATCATATGGAAGGGGATTCGACATTGCCCATCCGTATAAGTTATTTGCATCAAAATAACCCAGGAATGTTGTTGGTTTTGATACATCATAATCGGGCAGATACTTGTTGTTCGCCTTGAAATGTCGTGTAACGCTTTGCGTCAATCCCCCTCGAACTCCTGACTCTAACATCATAACCATATCTATATCAGTAAGAAGTTGTATTTTACAATTTGTTTCTTTCAACATAGCTTGCCATGCTAATCTAGGTGAAGTGTACGAATGAAGAGGGTCCAATCCATATGCCGCAAAACATGTATTTCTAAATTCTTCCATTATATCACATAGTAAAGTTACATCCAATTTAACATAAAAATCTGAATATTCTCCCAATGTTCTAAATCCTAAATCGTTCCATACTTTACATGCATGATCATAGTCCTCTTGAGATATGTCCATGTCATAAAGTTTACTTTTGAATTCTTCTTTAGCCGGAAGTGATGTTTCATTAAATCTTTCTAAACTGTCTATGTAATCATATGGAAACACACCTTTCCGAAGTACCAAATCCAGTTTGTCGTTATTTACAATCTTCTTTGTTTCGATGAAATCTTGTTTCCTTAAATTTTCTGAAAGTTTGGACAAACTCGACGGCATAAATCTGTAGGAGTCCAAGAATCTTAGTTTTATGTTTCCAACTTCTTTGGAAAAACTTATAAACTTCTCTGAAGTTTCAGCTAACACATCGATTTTACCATCGTCTCTTCCTAGTTCAGGTATTATAAAATGAGCATCGTACCCACTGAGGTTATGCAGAACCACAGGAATATATAGTGGTAAACGATAGCTCAAGTTGCATTTATTACAAGCAGCACCCCTGTAATAACCTGTGAGGTGATCGTGATCTTTAACTTTATAATTCTCAATAGTAAAATCATTTTTGCATAAGAAACATAGAGTTGCATTTTCATGTTGAATTTCTTCTTCTTCCTCCATCGGTTTCATTGGTACAATATTTGTATATAATCTTTGTGCATTTCCAGCTATTGAATATAAGTGATCAAGAAATATTTTTTCTACATTTTTACCACGATATACTAGAGGTTCTGAAGTTAATCCATATCTGTTTAAATGTTCTTCTGATAATGTTGATTTAACCATTAAACAAAAACTATTTGGTTTGTGCATTTGATATTTGACACTTTTTCTAGCTTCACAATTTTCATCTTCTATAGGAATTAGTGTTGATTCAAAGTCCGCATATACAACTATAGGGATACGGTATTGATGATGAACCTTTTCAAATTTAACGAATGCTCGGTTTTCCGCAGGTAAATTAATCTTTGCTTCATAATTATTGTTACATAGTCTTTTGTGCTCTTGTAACCATTCTCTTCCTTCTCTTCCTTCTCGTTGAAAATTAAAACATCTCTTGCAAATTATCTTTTTGTTTCTATTTTTTGAAAGTTGCTTGTTAACAAGACGATCAAATTGCTTTATGTACACATAGTGAGACACATCTCCTCGCGTTAGTAGTAGTAAATCCGTATGATCTGGTAGCTCTTCTTTTGCAATACGTAAAGGATACACTTTGTTTGAACTATCTAATGCAAAAACATTGATAGACGTACCGGGATTTTTCTTCTCAAATTTTGATATATCTTTCAGTGATACAGGATAAGTGATTTCTTGAAAATTGTATCTAAATCTTTGATTTTCATATTCTTGGTCAGGTCTATTCACATGATGTGGTACAAATTTAGTTGTCATTGCATAACGAAAACATTCATTGTCTTCATTTTTAACATTAATACAAGATTTTGTATCTTCAATTCTTTTTGGCAGAGGAATGTAACTTGATCCCATTAGTCCATATCCATGTTTGTGAACTCTTATATCTAATACTTCAATACTTGTAAGACTCCATCCGGACCCTCTTCCTTCGTGTTCCTGAATTTTTGTTAATATTTCTTCTATACAGTTCTCTACTATTGAATCAATGTTTGAACTTTCCATAATGGTTCGGTTTTTTGTTATGAATCCTCTTGGTGATAATTCTTCTTGTACATTTATAAACATAGCTTCTAGTAGTAAACCAAATTTAAGAAAGTTCAATCTTTTTAATTCTTCTTTTAAAGTTTTACTTACAATTGGTTTTGCTTCTCTAATAAATTCTTCTAGCTTCAAGTTTTCATTTTGAATCTTATGATGCATTACTACTTTACCAGGTAATGCAAATACTTGTAGATTTGGTAAAGTAGTTGAAGATGTTGCTGTTATTTCATATTGTTCTTCTTGTTCTTCTTGTTCTTCTTGTTCTTCTTGTTCTTCTTGTTGTTCTTGTTCTTCTTGTTGTTCTTGTTGTTCTTGTTTTTCTTCTGGGTTGTTGTGAATTAGTTCTTTATGAAAGTCTAATAGAATTTCATCGTGAAACGATTCCGAACATTTATCGCAACGATACATGTTGAGATGTTTACTCTTCGAAATTTCACCAAGAAATGAAGTGGGCTCTCACGTTCCTCCTATTATAATGGTTCCCCCACCACTATTTCATCCTCTTCACTATCCTAGGAAATCAAACATTTTCAACAAAATATTAACCTTCTACAAACTAATTGTTCATTCGTGTTCTTTATTCCCATTGGAGTTTTAGTATATACTTCTTTATATTTAAACTTTAACAAACTTTCTTTTAACATCTGTTAGGACAGATGTTATGGGACAGATGTTAAAAGAACAAATGTTGGAGTGGAAATGGCTAGAGCACAGGCACTTGGTTGAACTAAATTTGCGCATAAATTAACTAGAGTTGAACTGAAAATTCGCATAAATTAAAAGTTAGTTCAAAACTAAAATTCGACAGTGTTAAAAAACTCTAACAGTTGAATAAAAATAAACATTAGTTCAAAACTGAAATTCAACAGTGTTAACCAAATTCTAACAGTCAAACAAATAGGTCAAGGTAATCCAATTTAACGCGAGAACGAGGAATAGAGCACTAAGTGGCATGTTAGTCCATTACCACAAAGTGATCTATTCCTCGCTCTCTATTCTACATCTACTTTTTTCAGTTTACTTATTTATATTAAAATGTTCAAATTTTACTATGTAGAATGTCCATTCTTTCTCTTCAACTCTTCGATTGTTTTTAGCAATTGTAACAAATATTCGTTAGTTTTCACCAAAGTCTTTAGTTTGCTACATCCAATTTCAATGGAAGGTATTATAAGTTGTAATTTTATAAGTTCAATCTTTTCTTTCTTGCGAATTTCTTTCTTTATTATATTATTCCTTATTTTTGCTGAAGATTTAAACTCCATGTTGTTTCTGCTAAAGCCACAATAATAATAAAAGTCTCTTGAAACAACCTGCATTTATACACATTCCCCCACCACTTTATAATCCCCACTCCTTTCCCCTTCTTCTTTATATGTGGAAGGAAGTATTATAATTAGATTCCTAATATTTCTTTTCCTTCTTCACTACGTGGGGGAAGGGTAATTTGTTATTACACTAGTTGTGCAAGAAAATAGCCGCCAGTGTCCACACCTTGTTCGTAGCACTCCATCATAGATTGTGCCCACTGCAACATGCGGTCTCTGTCATTTGGTGTGACAAGGAAAGAATGACTATCACCATACAATATAAAAGAGTCAATTCGTACATAACATCCTGAGTCCAACCATTTATTAGCTTCAGCCATAAACTTTTCTATTGTATCAAATGGAAATTGTGGATCAATTGCTATGACTTTACGTTCTTCACTAAGTTCAACAGTATAATCATCATCGTCCTCATCATCTTCACTTTCACTGTCGTTACTTAAAGTGTCTTCAGATTGTTCAAAAACATCAGAAATTTCAGAAAAATTAAAATTTTCATTCAGATGAGGAGGCATTATGAAGCAAGAAATATTATAAACAGCAGAGACGAAACAACAAGAGCGGCGTGTAGAAGAAAAATGAAGGGGTGACCAACGCTCGCTCCGCTTTTATAATAGTATGCAAATGAGGGGTAGGTGCTGACCATGACCAGTCATCGACCCAAAGGAGTGGGGGAAGTACTTTTCTTACTACTTGGATGGAAGTAGGTTAGTAGGTCACGAGACTTAGAGTGTTAAAAAATAATGGGGGAGAAACACAACGCTATAACGCGTTGTGTTTCTCCCCCAGTATTTTTTTAAGCAATAATTTGGAAAAAGCTATGTGAATTTACTTGCTACGCCCCCACCTTGTAATACCATCCAGTTTGTGTCTGAGGAGATAGTCTTTAGAGTCTAACTCATAAACGGATTTCTCTTTGCGCAAGGATTCAATCACTTTAATATTATATCTTACGCCGTTACAAGTTGCCAAAATGTGTTCGTTGTCAATAACACTTTCAAAAAAATAGACACAACCTCTCTTAAGCCTATTTCCTTTCACACCAATAATTTTGGATTGGTATTCAACAGTGGGGGTTTCTGTCACTTGTAGTTCAGAAATGTGTTTTACGACATGTACACGGCAAAAACTTTCGTTTTTTACACATTTCCTCCCACAAGGTGATCCTTTCTTAATTCCCCTAGTAAGCATTTCAGGGCAAGTAGTGGGACGGCTAAATGCCCTACGACGCTGTTCTTGTAATAATTGAAATTGCTCTGAAGGAGCGGGTTTAGGAGTAGGTTTAGGAGTAAGTTTAGGAGCTGGTTTAGAAGCTGGTTTAGGAGCTGATTTGGGAGATGATTTAGTAGCAGGTTGAGAGGATTCAGTTTTGTGATAGGTATGATCTTCAGGTGTACTAAGTGGTGGGGTAGGAGGCAATGGTGATAGTGGGATAATGGGTGTGCTAAGACGATGAACAATGGTTTCAACGGAAGGGGTATTAGGATGGTGGTGAACTGGCTTCTGCGGTGGCGGCATAGTAGTTGATGGTGGTGCGGAGTCCTTTGAAGGCGAAGGCGGTGAAAAAATACTACAAAGTCTAGAAGTGTTAGTTGGCGGAAGAATAGCTCCAGAAGTTGAAGGTTGAGATGCAAGTCGATTCTTGTAGCAATCAGGAAGGTTTTTGAGGCGAAGAGTTTTCTTAGGTGCAGGAACAGCCGTAGTAGAAATAGAAGTCGAAGTAGAAGTTAAAGTAGAAGTTGTAGTTGGCAGAGATAACATGGTTGTGGCTCCAAGTTCGCAGCGTAACGTCTGGAATCAGAATGAAATGTTAGCCGCAGTCGGTGCGTCTTTTATAACAATATGCAAATGAGAGGGGTAGCAGCTGGCCGAGACTGATTATTGACCTGGGAGGTGGGGGAAAAGGGGAAAGAGAAGGTATTTATTTAAAATAATTCGCATAACTTTTGACTAAAATAAGATAACCAAATTCTTCTTTTACTAAAATGTTTGTCTTACATAGACCTTTTCAATGATGTATCGCTTGTCCAAATCCGTTATCAAGTTATAGCCATTTTAATTTTTCAGGTCATGACCGGTCGTTCACCCGTAGTGGGGGAAGGAGTGGGGGTAGGAGTGGGGGAAGGGGAGGGGGGGGATCGACTCCATTTTTTCGGGGGGGAGGGGGGGGGGAATCGACTCCATTTTTTCGGGGGGGGGGGGTCATTGACCCTTCCAAAAGTGGGTCAAGGTCATTCAAGATTTATAATGATCCAAGGTGATGGGAACAGTAATACTGTTCCCACCACCCTGTTTGCCTAGCGGTTCCCACTCCCAACCCACTAGTTACGTTCTGCAAGGGAGGTCCCTGGGCCGTCCGCATCAAAGCGTAACGTCCCGTCCGCATCAAAGCGTAACCATTAATTTCAGGGAAACTGGAACAGCAGGGAGGCCCTGGTCCGTCCGCATCAAAGCGTAACGTCCCGTCCGCATCAAAGCGTAACCATTAATTTCAGGGAAACTGGAACAGCTAATGCAGAAACGCAACTCTAACACCCACCCAAACTAATCCCACCCATCATATTCCTAAACAAAATGCAAAAAACCTAGTCCGCAATTTGCGGATGTCCCACCCCTTCTAAGTAAAGTTCAACTGAACTTCTGAATTTACAGTTAATCTACCCCCTAACATCTAGCTGAAAGGCAAAACAACAACATAAATTATTAATATCAACACTTAAAACTAACAACACATCATTATTAAAAACCAAATAATTCAACAAAACCAAATACCATCATTATTCTTAAAATTAATACACCTTAATGCTAAACACCTCTTAAAATTAATACACCTTAATGCTAAACCCAACTTATAACTAACATCGCAATGCGCAAATTATTTCTTAAATTAAATACAACTTAAAACTAAACACACACACACACACACACACACACACACATACCACATTGCATTAAAAAACGCAACGTAGTAGAAGAAGTTCAAATATATATAGGCCTACTATATATTTGAAACCTCTTGCTGAGTCGCCAACAACCTTTCGCTATGAAAGTTTGTTGACGACTGACGCTAAGATCAGGCTCGTATTGCTCCTCGGATTCTCGAGTAGTGGGGGAAGTTGTTTCACTCCAGTACAGTGTTCAATCCAGTCCAGTTCGCAGCAGTGTAAAAGGAAGGCAAAGGAGTGGGGAGCGGCGCATGCGCAACAACACAAATCCAAGGTTTGAGGTTAGAATTATCCATGTGCAGTAGCGCTAAAGTGAGTAATACAGGACTAGGCGCATGCGCATAGCATAGACTCATTCCGATCCGGAGAACTTGTTGCATGCGCAGCAGGTTTGAGGTTAGAATTATCCATGGCAGCTGCCATATTTAGTCTGGTTTCACCACATAAAGTCAACAACCGGTGGTGACCGGCCATTGACCTGGAGGAGTGGGGGAAGGAGTGGGGGAAGGAGTGGGGGAAGGGGGGGGAGGGGGGGGAAGTCATTGACCTTTCCGGTCGGTCATTTACCCCAAGGAGTAGGGATAGACACAGAACCCTACTTCTCTTACTACTCAGGTGAAAGTCGGTCAACCAGTCATTTGCTTGCCATCTGCCGCCATCTGGCTGGAGTTATTGCCTCTATAAAGGTGGGTAGTTTATCGCGCTACAAACATTCATTGCCTCGCATCCGCTCGGTCATCATCTCTCGTTAGTTTTATGTTATGACTACTTCACTTACTAGGTTTGAGGTTAGAATTATCCATGGAATAGCCTTCGTAAATTCTAACCTATAAAATTACTACTCTGGCTTTCTGTTTCAATTTCTTTTACACTTCATTTTATATCTCAGTCTTCTTTTAACTTCTGAACTTAACACATCGGTTATGATGACTGCACAATGTTTAAAATTAAAGCTTTTGCGAACACAACACATATTACAAAGTACTTCTAAACCTTCAATTTCAAAGTGTAGAACTAATTTAAATAGAGTTAGGAAGAAGTACAGTTTTAACCCATTATACTCTTCAAAGACTTCGCAGGTTAATGTTGATGGTAGTGTTATTTACAACATTTTGCATTCTATGTTACAATTCAACAACTTTGAACTTGTTACACCTATCGACTGTGTTCAACAAGTTTTTTTTATTTTACCCCTACTATTCCTCATATAAGCGCTGTCACCACAATTCCTACTTCATGCTCCTCTATTCTCTTCAGCTGAGCTAAGGTTTGAGGTTAGAATTATCCATGGCGGCCGCCATGTTTAATGCAGTTTCACCACATACAGTCGGCGACCGGTTATTGGTCTAAAGGAGTGGGGGAAGGGGTGGTGGGGGGAAGGTTGCCATTTTATAAGTCCTCTCCCTAGGCGGCGCTTCTCATTCGATCGCCAACTTTCAAACAATAAACACCTCTCCCATGGCACAAATAAATTATCCCACTATCACCAACTAGTTCAACTTTGAACTATTTCTGGTGGTAGTTGGATAGGCTTTTTTAAAACTTACTCTGGATGACCTTGACATACTTTCCAGGCCCCCAGTTATAACTGTTGAATTTCAGTTTTGATCTTACTCTTAATTTTTGTTCAACTTTTAGAGTTTAGTTAACACAGTTGGATTTTAGTTTTCAACTAACTCTTAATTCATGCCCAATTCTACTTCAAATTCAGGACATATGCTCTCGCCATCTGCACCCCAGCATCTGACGCCATCTGCTCGAGCAGCTGCTCGGGCAGATGGCACGACTTCCGGCGCAGAAGTAACCAAAACACACTACTATTGTTAATATTTATTGCCAGTTTTGGTTCCGGGGGATATTCCCTACTCTTTGCTTGGCTTATGTAGCATATAAGAGAGCTGTGATTTATGACACAAGGGACGGAACGCGGACGATGGAAGTCACTTCTGGTGCCGCGCAAGGTTCAATACTCGGCCCGGAACTGTGGAACTTTGCCTATGACAGCCTCCTGAGGTCCGAGATGCATGGAAAACCAATTTGGTTGTGTACGCCGATGACGTCGCAGCTCTCATTGCTGCACGCAACGTTGAACTGGCCCAACTTACGTTGAACCGAGTCATGCATGTGGGCAACACCTGGATGTCTGATCACGGTCTCTCGCTTGCTCTCAGTAAGACGGAGATTGTAATCCTCACGAAGAAGAGGATCGTCACGTGTTCCGAGTGGGAAGGGATGTGGTCCTATCAACTCGTGCTGCCAAGTACCTCGGAGTTATGGTGGACACCAAGTTAAGTTGGAGGGAACAGATCTTCCGTACGGTGGACTGGTGGACAAGGCCGCTAAGGCAGTCACTTACCTTAGTAGGCTGATGGCCGATTTCGAGGGTCCAAGATCCATTCCATTTTGTTTGACTTCTCCCATAAGGATTAAAAGGTGTTTATTGTGGCTCCCGCTACCCTCACATTCCCGAACCTAGCGTTAACCATACCGGTCCTGTCTTGCGACAAGGAGAGTTATGGAACAAGTGCTCCAAATCACATTAAGGCGGATTGGACCCCCACAAGATCCAAGCAGAAAATGTCTGTTGATGTCCGCGGTCCAGTCTAGAGGTGTGGACAGACGCTCTCGATAAAGCGACTCGCCCGAGTTCAGCGCCAAGCGGTGCTCCGGGTGTGTTCCGCCTACTGGACAGTGTCCGAGCCTGCCGTCCTGGTGATCGCCGGAGTCATCCCTTTCAAGCTCTTGGCAGGAGGGAGGAAGGCGATTTATCAGAGACAAGGTGAGATCGGCAAGAACAGAAGAGCGCTCCCGAACCTTCCAGCAGTGGCAAAACAGCTGGGAGCACGACACCCGAGGACAATGGACTGCGCGACTTAACAAGTACTTCTAAACCTTCAATTTCAAAGTGTAGAACTAATTTAAATAGAGTTAGGAAGAAGTACAGTTTTAACCCATTATACTCTTCAAAGACTTCGCAGGTTAATGTTGATGATAGTGTTATTTACAACATTTTGCATTCTATGTTACAATTCAACAACTTTGAACTTGTTACACCTATCGACTGTGTTCAACAAGTTTTTTTATTTTACCCCTACTATTCCTCATATAAGCGCTGTCACCACAATTCCTACTTCATGCTCCTCTATTCTCTTCAGCTGAGCTAAGGTTTGAGGTTAGAATTATCCATGGCGGCCGCCATGTTTAATTCAGTTTCACCACATACAGTCGGCGACCGGTTATTGGTCTAAAGGAGTGGAAGAAGGGGTGGTGGGGGGAAGGTTGCCATTTTATAAGTCCTCTCCCTAGGCGGCGCTTCTCATTCGATCGCCAACTTTCAAACAATAAACACCTCTCCCATGGCACAAATAAATTATCCCACTATCACCAACTAGTTCAACTTTGAACTATTTCTGGTGGTAGTTGGATAGGCTTTTTTAAAACTTACTCTGGATGACCTTGACATACTTTCCAGGCCCCCAGTTATAACTGTTGAATTTCAGTTTTGATCTTACTCTTAATTTTTGTTCAACTTTTAGAGTTTAGTTAACACAGTTGGATTTTAGTTTTCAACTAACTCTTAATTCATGCCCAATTCTACTTCAAATTCAGGACATATGCTCTCGCCATCTGCACCCCAGCATCTGACGCCATCTGCTCGAGCAGCTGCTCGGGCAGATGGCACGACTTCCGGCGCAGAAGTAACCAAAACACACTACTATTGTTAATATTTATTGCCAGTTTTGGTTCCGGGGGATATTCCCTACTCTTTGCTTGGCTTATGTAGCATATAAGAGAGCTGTGATTTATGACACAAGGGACGGAACGCGGACGATGGAAGTCACTTCTGGTGCCGCGCAAGGTTCAATACTCGGCCCGGAACTGTGGAACTTTGCCTATGACAGCCTCCTGAGGTCCGAGATGCATGGAAAACCAATTTGGTTGTGTACGCCGATGACGTCGCAGCTCTCATTGCTGCACGCAACGTTGAACTGGCCCAACTTACGTTGAACCGAGTCATGCATGTGGGCAACACCTGGATGTCTGATCACGGTCTCTCGCTTGCTCTCAGTAAGACGGAGATTGTAATCCTCACGAAGAAGAGGATCGTCACGTGTTCCGAGTGGGAAGGGATGTGGTCCTATCAACTCGTGCTGCCAAGTACCTCGGAGTTATGGTGGACACCAAGTTAAGTTGGAGGGAACAGATCTTCCGTACGGTGGACTGGTGGACAAGGCCGCTAAGGCAGTCACTTACCTTAGTAGGCTGATGGCCGATTTCGAGGGTCCAAGATCCATTCCATTTTGTTTGACTTCTCCCATAAGGATTAAAAGGTGTTTATTGTGGCTCCCGCTACCCTCACATTCCCGAACCTAGCGTTAACCATACCGGTCCTGTCTTGCGACAAGGAGAGTTATGGAACAAGTGCTCCAAATCACATTAAGGCGGATTGGACCCCCACAAGATCCAAGCAGAAAATGTCTGTTGATGTCCGCGGTCCAGTCTAGAGGTGTGGACAGACGCTCTCGATAAAGCGACTCGCCCGAGTTCAGCGCCAAGCGGTGCTCCGGGTGTGTTCCGCCTACTGGACAGTGTCCGAGCCTGCCGTCCTGGTGATCGCCGGAGTCATCCCTTTCAAGCTCTTGGCAGGAGGGAGGAAGGCGATTTATCAGAGACAAGGTGAGATCGGCAAGAACAGAAGAGCGCTCCCGAACCTTCCAGCAGTGGCAAAACAGCTGGGAGCACGACACCCGAGGACAATGGACTGCGCGACTTAACAAGTACTTCTAAACCTTCAATTTCAAAGTGTAGAACTAATTTAAATAGAGTTAGGAAGAAGTACAGTTTTAACCCATTATACTCTTCAAAGACTTCGCAGGTTAATGTTGATGATAGTGTTATTTACAACATTTTGCATTCTATGTTACAATTCAACAACTTTGAACTTGTTACACCTATCGACTGTGTTCAACAAGTTTTTTTATTTTACCCCTACTATTCCTCATATAAGCGCTGTCACCACAATTCCTACTTCATGCTCCTCTATTCTCTTCAGCTGAGCTAAGGTTTGAGGTTAGAATTATCCATGGCGGCCGCCATGTTTAATTCAGTTTCACCACATACAGTCGGCGACCGGTTATTGGTCTAAAGGAGTGGAAGAAGGGGTGGTGGGGGGAAGGTTGCCATTTTATAAGTCCTCTCCCTAGGCGGCGCTTCTCATTCGATCGCCAACTTTCAAACAATAAACACCTCTCCCATGGCACAAATAAATTATCCCACTATCACCAACTAGTTCAACTTTGAACTATTTCTGGTGGTAGTTGGATAGGCTTTTTTAAAACTTACTCTGGATGACCTTGACATACTTTCCAGGCCCCCAGTTATAACTGTTGAATTTCAGTTTTGATCTTACTCTTAATTTTTGTTCAACTTTTAGAGTTTAGTTAACACAGTTGGATTTTAGTTTTCAACTAACTCTTAATTCATGCCCAATTCTACTTCAAATTCAGGACATATGCTTTCGCCATCTGCACCCCAGCATCTGACGCCATCTGCTCGAGCAGCTGCTCGGGCAGATGGCACGACTTCCGGCGCAGAAGTAACCAAAACACACTACTATTGTTAATATTTATTGCCAGTTTTGGTTCCGGGGGATATTCCCTACTCTTTGCTTGGCTTATGTAGCATATAAGAGAGCTGTGATTTATGACACAAGGGACGGAACGCGGACGATGGAAGTCACTTCTGGTGCCGCGCAAGATTCAATACTCGGCCCGGAACTGTGGAACTTTGCCTATGACAGCCTCCTGAGGTCCGAGATGCATGGAAAACCAATTTGGTTGTGTACGCCGATGACGTCGCAGCTCTCATTGCTGCACGCAACGTTGAACTGGCCCAACTTACGTTGAACCGAGTCATGCATGTGGGCAACACCTGGATGTCTGATCACGGTCTCTCGCTTGCTCTCAGTAAGACGGAGATTGTAATCCTCACGAAGAAGAGGATCGTCACGTGTTCCGAGTGGGAAGGGATGTGGTCCTATCAACTCGTGCTGCCAAGTACCTCGGAGTTATGGTGGACACCAAGTTAAGTTGGAGGGAACAGATCTTCCGTACGGTGGACTGGTGGACAAGGCCGCTAAGGCAGTCACTTACCTTAGTAGGCTGATGGCCGATTTCGAGGGTCCAAGATCCATTCCATTTTGTTTGACTTCTCCCATAAGGATTAAAAGGTGTTTATTGTGGCTCCCGCTACCCTCACATTCCCGAACCTAGCGTTAACCATACCGGTCCTGTCTTGCGACAAGGAGAGTTATGGAACAAGTGCTCCAAATCACATTAAGGCGGATTGGACCCCCACAAGATCCAAGCAGAAAATGTCTGTTGATGTCCGCGGTCCAGTCTAGAGGTGTGGACAGACGCTCTCGATAAAGCGACTCGCCCGAGTTCAGCGCCAAGCGGTGCTCCGGGTGTGTTCCGCCTACTGGACAGTGTCCGAGCCTGCCGTCCTGGTGATCGCCGGAGTCATCGCTTTCAAGCTCTTGGCAGGAGGGAGGAAGGCGATTTATCAGAGACAAGGTGAGATCGGCAAGAACAGAAGAGCGCTCCCGAACCTTCCAGCAGTGGCAAAACAGCTGGGAGCACGACACCCGAGGACAATGGACTGCGCGACTTAACAAGCAGATCCTGACCCTGCTTTGGTGCCCAATTTTGGTGCCCAATTCCTGACAGGTCACGACTACTTTTAGTCGTACCTGAACCGGTTGGGCATCACCGGTTCACCGGACTGCATTTATTGCTTGGGCGTTCCCGACGATGCGGAGCACGCCTTCTTCCGCTACCACCATAGGGAAGGGCCCCGACTGGAGGCCACTCACATTTTTTGTGCATTTTCGGTGGACTTGGCCTGCCAAAAGATCTCGGATAATGAGGGCAACTGGGATTGTTTATCACAGTTCGTCCGGGACATCCTCCTGGAAAAGAACAGCCTTAAAAAGAATTTCCCAAATCTCCAATTAACTATGTATGCGGATGACATAGCTACACTGTTCAAAAATAATTCTTTTCATAATTTAGAAATTGAGAGTTTTGTAGAATTAACAAAACTTTATCAATATCTAAAGAATAATAACTTACATATAAACCCAAATAAAAGTAACTGTATATTTTTTCAGGTCAAAGAACCATTGATATTGAACCACAGATTTGTATGAATGATTTTGAACTTCCGTTCTCTCCCGAAAGTAAATACCTTGGACTAATATTCGATCAAAATTTTTCTTGGGCACCATATATAAACAATCTTTGCTCTAACTTGTCATCTCAATTATTTTTACTAAACAGGTTCGCTAAATAAAAAAATCAATTTCTAATTCGATTGATCTACACCGCGCTTATAGAGTCGCGTTTAGTATACGGAATCATACTTTGGGGATCCGCATCCCAGAGTGCTCTTTTGCGAATTTTCAGACTGCAAAAGAGAGCTATTCGAACAATGGCAGGTATAAATAGACGCACTTCTTGCAGAGAATTTTTTTAATCTTTTAAAATTTTAACATTGGCATCACATTATATTTATGGAACTTTAATTTTGTACATGTATAAATATGCATCATTTATAATAGGCACAGACGTACATCCTCATAACACAAGACACCGTTTTCTACATAGACAAACTCCCCACAGATTGGCAATTTCAGATTCACTACCACAAAATCTTGGACCAAAACTATTTAATAAACTCCCGGAAGAAATCAAATCGCTTGGCGACCCTAAATTATTTAAAAACAAACTAAAATCATTTCTTATGGAGAGGGCTTTTTACTCAGTGGATGAGTTTTTTGAAACGTAGGAAATTTTTGGGGCACACAGTATCTGTTTTTTAATGTTAATGTATTGTTTTAAGGTTATCTTGAAGAATTTATGTTTAATGTGTATATATGACGTTTGATATACAATTGTATTGATTGTCACATGCAATCAAGGATTTTGATTTGATTTGATTTGAGAAAACCGATCTGGACCTCGAAGTGGCCCAGATCCCTTGATCGAGCGGCTGGATAAGGAGCGAGCCCCATGGGCGTAAGGAAAATTTAGGCCTAGTCTGACGTAGTGTAATAAACAATTCCAGGTTAGAATCCTAAAGAGTATAGGAGTTTTTGTAGTGGGTAAACCCGTTTTTTTACGGGGTCCCACACTACAGGCTGGCCCCATGTGTAAATAATGCATTTTTGCTGCCTCTCCAAAAAAATAAATAAATAAATAAATAAATAAATAAATAAAAAAATAAAAACAATGGGGAAGGGGGAGGATGATTGTTTACTTATTTCAGGACTTTTCAGAATTTGTTTATAAGTCGGTCTGGCGCTGCGTGCGTCGCGCCGCCTGCCCGCGCCGGGTGCAGCCCGCACTCGCTCGCTTTGCTGTAATCTAAGCATACATCAGTACACTCAGATGTCAAACCATTAACATATTTTTAAACCTTAAAAAATATACTAAAACTTTTATTTGAAACATATTTGCTTATTATGATTAATAAAAAAGTTATATGGGGGAAAACAAAATTGTGTACTCTAAAATTTAACTTTTACCGAAGTTTTGATTTCATATCTTTTTAAATTTTGGTTTCAGAAAAAATACGTGGGTACAAAAGTTGTAGAAAAACTAATCACAAATAATCTTAAAAAAATTCCAACACGATAGTGTATGTAATACTCGGCCTATGGCCAATAAAGTGAACCACTGTAATTCTCAGGGGGGGAAAGCTTTGGAGGGGGTTGGGGGGGAAAGCTCAAGGGGGAGAAGCGGGGACTTTTGGGAAAAGACACGTCTAATGTGGTTATATCACATATATAAAATCCAGCTTTCCACCAATTAGTTGCGACAAAGGGCAATTTTTGTCGTTTATTTACTGGGCTAAAGATCACAATCATCTTACGCTTATCTCTCATTCATACTTGGCTTTAAACTACCTATTGAGTTAGGTCGCTATTTCAGTAAAGGTGTTGAAGGTGTCCTTAAGGCAATTTAAACTTAAAAATAAAAGTTTCACTGTTGTAACAGCGAATTTCATGAAGTGGGAACATTAACAGTTAATGTTAATGAACCCTAAGTTCATGGTTAATAGTTACTATGAAGCAATGTGAGAATTGAGGATAAATCAGAATTATTCACTTACGGTTAAAACATGCAAAAGATAGATGTAACTACAGTAAGAAACATTAAATTTACTGCAACCGCTTCCCTTAATACTATTTATTACATACAATTAACGATACATTTTATTTTCTAATTTTATATCGTAATACGTTTTAATCTCAAAACCTCAGCCACAATTAGTTATTCATTATTGCCAATAACTTGTCCTTTAAAATCCATTTCATTATCTATAGAGCACCTAAGGTAATTATGTGAAAATCCATCTTAACTAAGTACTGGTAACATTAAACGTGTGAGTAGTAAATCGGAAATATCACAAGATATAATATGTTTACTATATAAATATAAATAGTTATTTGTGCTTCTAGGGACTAAAGTAAAACTTTTTCTCCCGGAAGGGAAACTGTTGTCGCCCGAAGGCGAAGCAGAGGAAGACAATTTCCCTGAGGGAGAAAAAGTACTTTAGTCCCTTGATGCACACAACATTTTTCCTACACATACATGAATAACATTTAGGTCTATAACAATAGGCCTACCGCATATAATTTAACTTTACCTTCATATGATCCCTTGCTTCGTCAGGCTGGACAGCCACATCAACGTAAACACCCCCCGTCGCAGCAGACCTGCGTACTCAGCGAATTTCCAAATTAGTAATATTAATTTTGGCCGGATAAACCTGTAAACCAAATATCATCACATGCCCATAAATAGGGAAATAAATGTCTATTCTCCTAATGATAAAAATATAGGGAAAGAGTATGCAGGTATGCTGCCATGGGGAACACTAAAAGTAGGTTTATAGCTTAAAATTATAAATATATTTCGACCATGTGAAGCCTAATACTTCGTTTCTTCAATATCTGTCCATTGCTAAAGGAGTTTGCCTATTCTCCATATGATTAACATGGGAAAAGAGTATGCAGGTTTGCTGCCATGATAAGCATAAACACTAGGATTTCTTTATCATAAATTGATTTATCTCAACTAAATAAAGGTGAATACCAAGTTTCATCCAAAAATATTCGTTAACAAGTGAAATATTAACACATCCTTATTCTACATAAGATTAACATTGGAGCCCCAAAATACAATGTACTGTCTTTAGACTTTTGAATATCTCGGTAACCAATGGAGATAGAGCAAAGCTTCAAAATACTAAATTGTGTGTTTTTTTTTTAGCTAAATCCAATGGTCAAAATATAAATTTAAATATTTTAAAAATTACATATGAAAAATGCAAAAAAAAAATTTTTTGGGGTACAAAACCCCCCAAAACTACCCCTTCCGGTAGGTCGATATGTCTGGTTTACGAACTCATCCGAATAAATGTAGGATTACACATCTCTACCAAATTTGGTGTCGATCGGACCATTTTTACGAGAGTTATCGTGTCTAGGGACACATATATACATATATAAATATATACATATATATATATATATATATATATATTATATATATATATATATATAAATTTTAATGACTATTATTTTTGGTCTCTGGGCACCTCAAAACGAAAAAGTAACATGGTCCCGGGCTTAGGTCTTACCATGAGACCTACGGTAATAGCTTATTCCCTATGGGAAATTCGCTAAAAAACATACAAGGTAGGCCATATCACTTTTATAGAACACGAAAAAACACAGAATTTAGGATTGGTCAAAATTCTACACTTAGGTATTGGACATCTTACGTTAATAGCCTAACCAAGCGAAATGTAAACAAATACGTACCCTGCTGACAGAATAGCTTATGATACAGCTGATATTAGTAAACATAGAGTAATGAAACAAATAGAAGTGGCATCTGACTGTGACTCATGTTTTTTTATTTTCTCTTTTCATGTTATTTTTATGTAACTTCGTGGTACGATAACAGTTGAGTTTTCCCTAGGTGAACAAATTTAGTGTTCAAGTCACATATAATAAAAATTAGTTCTTTAGTACTCTATTCCAAGGAATAAAATACGGCTTTAGATATTAGGTTTAGGAAAAATTTATGTTTTATTAGATTTAATTTTGAAATAATTAAATTCCCGAACTATAAGCGTTATTTGTTACTATTCTTAAAGCGTATCAAATTACAGACGGAATTTGTTTGTCAGCAGCCTAATGAAGGCAAGATTGGGGCAAGCGAGAGGAATAATAATGTTGCTGTATAAAACTGGGCTCCTCCTGGAGCAAAAATATTGTTGGAAGAGTTTTATTATTTTTATTTTATAAGATTAAACATATTACTATTATGTCTAAGTCTCCCCAGGAAGACTATTATGGATTCCTCCCAGGAAGAGCCCTCTTCGTGCGGCATTCGAGCTCCAAATGCTTCGGCAGCAGCAGGACGACGCCCACGAGGAGGAAGATTCATGTCTGAAGAAGATGAAAGCTCTTTTGAAGGAGATGGCCAAGGCCCTCTTAATTCAAAATAACGTGAACAAGGCGATAAAAGAGGGGATCCCGAAACTCGAAGATGCTCTAGAAGAAATTGAGGAATGCCGGAAAATCAGGCTAAAGGCAATGAAGCAGGAGCGCGATGTCACGAACCGAGTCATCTCTGCTTCGCCTCAAGCTCACCTGGCTGAGTCCCAGACTCAAGCCAGAAAGCGAAAGAAGAGGCAGAGCGGTTCTTCGCCGGGAAGCCCTGAGCTGGTTGAGGTGGACTCAGTGCCGAGACCGTTTTTGTCACTGCGGCATCCCAGACATCTCCTGTCCAGGCTACTCAATCCACCCCGGGCGCTGTCGTGATTCCAGCGGCTAATCCTGCAGAGGTTCCTGCTCCGGTGGCTAATCCTGCCTTGGCAGCAAACTCTGCCTCAACACCTTTGGGGGGCTGGAAGACGCGCCTGTCTAAGAAAGAAAGGAGGAGGCAGAAGCAAGCGGAGGCAGCTTCAAAAAGTGCGTCGAGGGTGGAGCGGACGCAAGTCTCAAACCCGGTTGGGGAGGCCTCTGGCAAGTCTGTCAGAAAGCCTAAACAACCCAGGCCTAAGAAGCCCAGGACGGAGGCAATCTTGATCAAGCCCTTAGGGGGGCGATCTTTTGCCGATGTTCTGGGTCAGATTAGATCGCAGGCCAAACCGGAAGAGACCGACACCGTTATCAAGTCTATTCGGCGAACCCAGAACGGGGATGTCCTCCTCGAACTGGGGAAGTCGAGTGACAAGATCGGTTTTGCCGCTTCCCTCAAGACTGCACTTGGGACAAAGGCTCCATCAAGGCCCTAGAACCGAAGTGTTCGGTCGAGATTCGGGACCTTGATGCCCTCTCCACCGAAGATGAGGTGACCCGTGCGATCCAGGTGGCACTCCCGGAGATCCCGGCCGACGGAGTGAGGGTATGGCTGACAAAGCCAAACCGAAGTCAACTGCGGATGGCTGTCGCTGAGATGGGCGAAAAGCACGCTAATAAGCTGCTTAGCCTTCAGCACCTTAGAGTCGGTTGGGTCAGTTGCAGGCTCAAACGGAGGGTGGTAGTTTCGAGATGTTTCCGCTGTCTCGGTTTCGGCCACTCCTCCCGAAACTGTAAAGGGCCCGACAGGAGTGCCAACTGCTTTCAGTGTAGAAGCCAGGGCCACAAACGCAAGCCAGTGCCCTCGGTCACTTACCCGGGTCTGGTCAGTGCGGTGCCTTCAGAGCCGCACTTGAACAGGCAAAAGGCAGCCGCCGGTAATTCGCATCCTCCAGGCCAACCTTCACAGATCCTGGGGAGCTGATAACCTTCTAGATCAGCTCGCCCGAGAACTTGGTGCTGACGCGTTCCTTATCAGCGGACAGTATCGGGACAGAGACCCAAACATTTGGATTTCTGACAGCCTCGGTACTGCTGCATTTTGGGCGCGTAATACACAGGATGTCTTGGTGCGGAGTTACGGGTGCGGCCGAGGATTCGTCTGGGTTCGGTGTAGGGACGTGACTATCTTCAGTTGCTACCTCACCCCCAACGAGGCCGTCCAGGACTTCCGCGACAAGATAGATAGTCTAGAGGAGTGCGTTCTCGGCCCCACCGGGCATGTCGTCATTGGTGGCGATTTCAACGCCAGGGCCGTCGAGTGGGGAATGCCTTCTACCAGCTCCCGGGGGAAATACATCCTGGATTTCATCGCCAGGGCCGGTCTTGACGTCCTCAACCAGGGCGACACACCTACTTTTCGGCGCCCCTGGAAGAGAGGCACGATCCCCGACGTCACCTTTGCGTCTGAGTCGCTCCTTCCGAGGATCTCTGGCTGGAGGGTTGTGGAGGTACACGGGTAGCGACCGTATACGTCGTGTTTGACCTGCATGATCAGGCAAATCGTCGAGTTTCCGCATCTCGGGAAGGGCCACGCCGGTGGAACACCAACAAACTGGACGTGGTCAAGTTCACCGAAGTCATCTCTCGGGGAGCGCAGGGTAATCCTGGTGAGGCTGGGGCCGAGGCACTAGTAACATCCACGATGGAACTGATCGTCTCGGCCTGCGACCAGTCTATGCCGCGAAGGAAACCCCGACGCGACAAACAACCCGTTGACTGGTGGACTGAAGAGATTGCGGAACTCAGAAGAACATGTTTAAGAACTAGACGAGCTGCCACTAGAGCGAGAATTCCCGCAGACAGAGTTCGTAAGTCGGAGGCCTATAAAGCTGCGAGAAAATCTCTCCACCAGGCGATCAACAGGAGCAAGGCGAATAGCTGGAGGAGACTTCGTGACGACGTTGACTACGACCCTTGGGGCCTGGGTTACAAACTTGTAACACAGAAACTCGGCGCCCGATCTCCACCTTCCATCATGGAGGGCGCCACCATGGGGAGGATCGTCGCTGCGTTGTTTCCAGAACATCCACAGCGACCGCCGGTTGACTTCGGACGGGTAGAGGACGTTCCACTCTTCACTTTCGAGGAGCTGGAAACCTCCGTTCTCTCCCTGAAGAGTAACAAGGCTCCTGGCCCGGACGGGATTCCCAGTGAGGCTTTAAAGAAAGTATTTTCAATCAACGCTGACTTGTTGTTGAAAATGTACAATGCCTGTTTGGTAGAAGGGGTGTTTCCGGCTCCCTGGAAAACAGCCAGGCTTGTACTGATCAGCAAGGGCAAAGGTGATCGCGAGCTGCCGTCGTCCCACAGGCCACTCTGCATGTTGGACACGGCTGGGAAGCTGTTCGAGAAGCTGATCCGTTCCCGCCTGACTTCTGCCGTGGAAGCAGCCGGGGACTTATGCCCCCGTCAGTACGGCTTCAGAAAGGGACGGTCAACGATCGACGCTGTCACCGAAGTTCAGAGAGCTGTGGAGAGAGCCGAGAGCCGCAACCATTTCTCCCGCCGAGTAGTGCTTCTTGTTACACTTTATGTCAAGAATGCCTTCAACTCGGCGAGGTGGGTCGATATGTTGGATGCGCATCGCAACACCTTTCGTATTCCTGCATATCTGTTGCGGCTCATCGAGGATTAATAAGCAAAAATTTTTTTCTGTCCAAGGATTTTTTTTGAAAGTGGGTGTTTTGGCCTCCAGGAATCTATTGGAGTTGATCCCATGTCAGGGAAAAGTCTGGTTTCCTCCCTTCTTTCACTGTGGTTAGGGGGGGGGGGTGATGAGATAACGTGATTGGTGAAGTAGCTGACTGTTTATAGATTTGGATAACCGTAGCCTTGTATACCGTAGGTTGCCGGTTCGATACAGTAAAAAGTATGTAGCTTTTTATACTTTCGAAACTCGACCCAGCCACTGGTTGTTGGGCTATTAATTAAGGACCCTTGCTAAATTGTCACTTGATGTTCGATATTAATTTCCCACTATTACTCTTTCCCTCTATTATAATATGTATCACTACTTGTTCATCTTAGTTTCATATTTTACCCTCAATAATGCCCACCATATGATATTCAATTATTTCATTTTGTTCTTTTATTTACCATATGTTGCGGTTTTAAAGTTAATTTTGAGCGGTTGGTAAAAGTTTGAAATGAAAGTAGAGCGGTTAGAGAAGGGTGCACACTTACTAGTAGCTTGAAATGAAGTGAGGATGAGTCATGGTGTCTAGCGCTGTCGTCTGCTTGAAGTTATGGGAATAAGCGGGAAATTTAAAATGGAGTTGAAACTATTTGGTTTTTTGTTTGGTTGTGAGGACTTATTAAGGATTGTGCCTGTATTTACAAAATTGAAATTGTCTCTGATAGTTTTTAAAATAAAACACTTTCTTTAAAATTACATAACAACCGATAAAATAAGTTGAATTAATTAAAAAATAAAGTTTATTCTTCTCTGGCTCTGACAACCATATGACCATTCTTATTCTTAAAAAAATAATACACTTCACTTCGAATTTTTTACTAGTTTGTTCCCTCCAAATATTTTCATTCCTATTTTGCAAATATGATCAGTCAACCAGAAAAATGCTTAAAATTAAGATTTGTAAACTTATGTGATGTACAAAACATACAGGAAGACTATCTATGCACTTTTAATACAGTGAAGTGTAATGAGGTATCCCCGATAGACTGCATCAAACACTAATAAAGGTTTGTGTTTTAAATACTAGAAGAACTATGTGTAATAAATAAAAAACTTTTTGATTGTTATTAATAATGTATAATTTATTTTCTTAATCGTAGACAGATCATTTGCAATATTCTACTATTATGTCTTGTACCCACACACTTGATGTTATACAGTAACAAAGCTATACCCATTCTACAATCAGTTTTCATTGAAAATCGCATTAAAATACGAGTACACTCTAGTATTGTAGGTGTCTTAAAAAGTTATATAGACAAAATTATATTTACGTGCCTAAAACTAATACCTAACCAACACTCTCCTCTAACTCAATCGAATTAGTTTATCTATTATGTTGTCATAGATTGGAATAGCGAATACGTGACTGTTATCACATCACAAGTCTTCATACACGTCAACAGCTATCTTGGCACGTGTAACCTCGCTAGTACGTGACCTTACACCACCATAACCATGGTAAGCTTCTATTAATGATGACACATCGTTTTTGGGGAGAACATTGACAGCTATGAGTAAGTTAACACTTGTAACTACATTTCAATCTAATTCTATCCATTGTAGTAAGTTATCTTACACTCTAAATGTTTTTATGGGCAAACATTTTTTTCTGTCCAAGGATTTTTTTTGAAAGTGGGTGTTTTGGCCTCCAGGAATCTATTGGAGTTGATCCAATGTCAGGGAAAAGTCTGGTTTCCTCCCTCCAGCCCTTAAAAGTTCTTATGTTATGCTCATAAAAATTTTTAAGCTACTAAAATTGAATAAAAATCAGCTGATAATTGATCTATATGAAAGTGCAGCAACGTTTGGCTTGGGTAAGTAAGGGAAGCGAACGAGATTTGTCTGAGAAAGGACAGTGACACTTAATAATTTTACCGAGCATAAGCTTGGTCCCCTGGTACTAAAAAGTGAGTTGCAAATGTTGAAAGGCTAAGGAACTGTTTCAATTAATTGAAGTTAATGGAAAAAGGAGTTAAATATGACAGTTAAAAAGGGCTAATATGACAGTTAAAAATCATGTCTATAGTGGATCTATAATTATGATTCCAAATGCGCTATTGTTTTTGCTGTAAAGTTCTTATAACGTGTTTGCTTCTGACACCTTTGAAAGACATTATGTACACCTTGAAATTTTGTGATTAACTCAGCTAATTCCGATGTTTGATTAACATTCATTATATCTTATGCGATAAAGAAATTTTTCTAACGTAATGATTTTGCAACACATAACGTGTGACCCCACCGATAAAAATATCCACCATAATACTCGTATTTATCAAAATATTCGGATAACGTTGGCTAAAGCATTTTAAACCTCCTCGACAGCAAGAGCAAGTTTGCAGTTCACCTGGGAGCGCTTTTCTCACTTTCGCCGACACGGAGACAAACCCTAAGCGCTTTTACGAAGGGAAAAAGTTTATTTCAAACCGGTATATTCTTCATTGTGTATAAACTAAATGAAGTATTAACGGATAATTACACTTCTACATTATTATCACGTACTATAAAATCCTCAATGACTTTTTACAGTTTTACATAGTTTTAAAGACATTCTTAATTGTAATAAACTAACAGCTAAACACCATAGTTACTATTTTTCATTCAAATGTGTGAAATATATTAAGAAAAACGTTCAAATTTTAATTAAAATTATCACAGCAAATTATTATATATCAAACCAAAACACCATAATATCCTGTGTATAAAATGTGGTCAAATTAAAGCCAGGCGTCGCCAAACGGACATCTCGCCCCTCGCCACCTTTAATTTCCCACGGGAAGTGGGGGTTGATGTGGTACTTTTCAACCCCGGCCTTTAGTGTATAAGGAACGTTATATTTGCAACAGTAAGCATCGGTTGTCCATTTATCCATAGTGTAATTTTTTGTTGGTTATTATTTATCCTACTTAAATAGATTTACCACATTTGGGGCATTTATTCATAATGTCGTTTTGTAAACATGCTACGGCTTGTACATTGCAATTTATAAGATAAGACAACATTACTACAATAATAAAAACTGCAGTATATGAATAAAATTATAGTAACAGTGTAAAGTAAAAACATACTTTGATGACACGGTTTTATCTCACTCAGATCTTAATTTATTCATTATGTGTTATTTTTATAGAAAAACTTATTAGAAATCGTTTAGAAACTATAAAGTTTTGGAATATTGATTTTTGTACACTTTCTCACATGTTCATGTGAGCCAGAAAGCAGAGTTTTCACTAGATAACTATACTTATTTAATACGCTATGGGGTGTTTTGTGTAGATAACTCCTCCTAAAATTTTCAACCGGTTTTAAAGATTTTGGTATCATTGGATAGGATTGGTCTGTATTTGTTTCCTCCATAACTGACGAAAATCGAACTTAATTTAAAGGCTCTATACATAAATTACATTTGAGATTTTCCCATTGAAATATTATTGGGATTGTGTTGAGCATTTTAAACATCTATTAATGTACAGCTGTAAATACGTGTAACTTTTTTTTGTGATTACTGATATTCACAATATTGGATTGGCCGGATGTCGTTAATAAACGAGAGTAATATTAATATTAACCTGTACCATCGACACGTGTTATATAGAATGGTTATTTGAAATTCCTATTATTTGAATTTATGTCTGCAAATATTACCTGCGATATCAATTAAGTGTCGTCAAAGTTTAAATCGAAATTTATATGGTTTAAGTGTCGCAATGTTTACATTTTTCTCAGCATTGATGACTACTTCATGGTATCATTGATCATAATAGATCACTATAGACATGATTTTTAACTGTCATATTAGCCCTTTTTAACTTTCATATTTAACTCCTTTTTCCATTAACTTCAATTAATTGAAACAGTTCCTTAGCCATTAAACATTTGCAACTCACTTTTTAGTACCAGGGGACCGAGCTTATGCTCGGTAAAATTATTAAGAGTCACTGTCCTTTCTCAGACAAATCTCGTTCGCTTCCCTTACTTACCCAAGCCAAACGTTGCTGCACTTTCATATAGATCAATTATCAGCTGATTTTTGTTCAATTTTATTAGCTTAAAAATTTTTATGAGCATAACATAAGAACTTTTAAGGGCTGGAGGGAGGAAACCAGACTTTTCCCTGACATGGGATCAACTCCAATAGATTCCTGGAGGCCAAAACACCCACTTTAAAAAAAAATCCTTGGACAGAAAAAAATTTTTGCTTATAAAAACATTTAGAGTGTGAGATAACTTTCTACAGTGGATAGAATTAGATTGAAATGTAGTTACATGTGTTAACTTACTCATAGCTGTCAATGTTCTCCCCAAAAACGATATGTCATTAATATAAGATTAAAATGGTTATGGTGTCGTAAGGTCACGTACTAGCGAGGTTACACGTGCCAAGATAGCTGTTGACGCGCATGAAGACTTCCATGATGTGATAACAGTCACGTATTCGCTATTCCAATCTATGACAACATAATAGATAAACCAATTCGATTGAGTTATTGGAGAGTGTTGGTTAGGTATTAGTTTTAGGCACGTAAATATAATTTTAATCTATAACAATTTTTAAGACACCTACACTAACAGAGGGTAATTTAATATGATTTTCAATCAAAGCTAATATAGAATGGGTGTAGCTTTGTTACTGTGTAAAATCAAGTGACTATTTAACAAGGGTCATCAAGTAATAGCCCAACAACCAGGGGCTGGGTCGAGTTTCGAAAGTGTAAAAAGCTACATACTTTTTACTATATCGAACCGGCAACCTACGGTATACAAGGCTACGGTTATCCAACACTATAAACAGTCAGTTACCCCACCAATCACGTTATCTCATCACCCCCCCCCCCCCCTAACCGCAGTGAAAAATTTGTTGATTAATGGAGCAATACGATTTTATTGAAAATGATGAATAATTGGAGGTAAGTAGTTTATTTTTTACAAGGTAGGTTTTTCCAAAATAAATTTAGCTTAAACTTAATTATTATTACTAATTAATTTAGTAATAATAATTAAGTTTATTAAATTAGTTAATTTATTACTAAGCCTTCGGTTTAAACTTGGTTCAAAGGTTAAACTGACTTTGGGAAAGATAGTTTTTATTACATCTCATAGTTATTTGATAGTGGAAGTATGTTAATTACCAAATAGTTACCGAAATAAAGATAATTTTGAATTTAACTGGTTACATATCCGTAAGTAAAAAAGTTATGAAAAAAATTGATGTCGTGTTGTTACAGTGCTTAGCTTAGTTTTTAATTCGTGGATTCATATTATTTCATAACAAGTATGATTCCGCTTAGTTTTATTCATATTTTATTCAATTGCAAATGCGCTGTTGTTTTTTCTGTGAAGTTTTTTTCAACTTGTTAGCTTCTGAAACATTTGAAAAACATTTTATTTACGCACCTTGAAATTATTAACTCAGCTTATTTGGATGTTCGATTAACATGCAGTATATCTTATGCGATAAGGAAATATTCGAACGTAATGATTTTGCAACAAATAACTTGCTGGGACCCCACTGATAAAAATATCCAACATAATAGTTATCAAAATATTCGGATAACATTGGCTAAAGCATTTTGAACCTCCTCGACAGCAAGAGCAAGTTTTCAATTCACCTGGGAGCGCTTTTCTCACTTTCCCCAACACGGAGACAAACCCTAGGCGCTTTTACGAAGGGTCAAAGTTTATTCCAAACGAATATATTCTTCATTGTCTATATACTGTACTAAATAAAGTATTAACGAATTATTACTCTTCTACATTATTATCTCGTACTATAAAATCCTCAATGACTATTTACAGTTTTACATAGTTTTAAAGACATTCGTAATTGTAATAAACTAACAGATAAACACCATGGTTACTACGTTTCATTCAAATGTGTGAAATATATTAAGAAAAGCATTCAAATTGTAACTAAAATTATCTGAGCAAATTTATATATTAAACCAAAACACTATAATATCCTTTGTATAAAATGTGGTAAAATTAAAGCCAGGCGTCACCAAACGGACATCTCGCCCCTCGCCACCTTTAATTTCCCACGGGAAGTGAGGGTTGATGTGGTACTTTTCAACCCCCAATCCTTACTGTATAAGAAACGTTATCTTTGTAACAGTAAGCATCGGCTGTCCATTTATATTTAGTGGAATTTTCTGTCGGTTATTACTTTTCCTATACTTAAGTACATTTACATATACTTAAGTACATATAAAGGGGCATTTATTCACAATGTCGTTTTGTAAACATACTACGGCTTGTACAGTGCAATATATATATAAAACAACATAACTACAATTATACAAACTGCAGTATATGAAAAAATTATAGCCACAGTGTAAAGCAAAAGTACATTTTCATGACATAGTTTCATCTCATGCAGGTCTTAATTTATTCATTATCTCTTATTTTTCTACCAAACTTATTAGAAACCTTTAACGAACTATAACGTTTTGGAATAATGATTTTTGTAGACTTTCTCACATGTTCATGTGAGCCACAAAGCAGAGTTTTCACTGAACTAGAGATGAAAGACGCTTAACTTTATCCAGATAAGAACTTATATTGAAACTTTGGATGGGTACCGTAAAAGGATACAACTTTTCTAATTATTTTATTCATGTTGGAAAAATTAATTGTTCCATAAAGTAATAAAAGTTCATCTGCATTGAAACTTTGAGGTAATACACATATTAAGTTGTAGCATATTCTTAATTAATGCTTGGTGACATTTTTCCTCTCTTTATCCTCATAAAGTGATGATATGTGTTATACTGCACGATTAATGATTATTAATGTTCACTATGCACATTCTTTTTCATCACACTGCACGCTGAACAACTACTTTCTGGCTTGTTATTGGTCCAGAATATTAGTGCAAAAGCTCTTTAATCTGCATCTTTTTAAGTGCACCGAAAAAATATCTGCTAATTATTTTATACCTTAACAAAGACATAGTATAACTTGAAGATTGGGTTTCTTATTTCAATAAGAAATAACACTCACATAATTCTGTCACATTATTCATTTACTTGGGTTTAAGTCATAATTTTTATAAACACATAACAAAAAGATTCTGCATTATTGAGCTATGCCTAATTAGTTTACAATTTTGATCCTAAACAAATTAATGACATTTTTTGAATGAATTTATGGATAAAGGAAGGAATTGAAAGGGTCGTTGTTCCCCATGTCTTCAGCCCTAAACAAAGAACAAAGCACAATCCGCGCTATAATTAACCGTAAAACAAATATAATTTATAAATTAAGATTTTGTTTGATAATAATTAATCAGTTAACCCCAATAATGCTCGTCAGACAGACCACATAGAAATCATAATTGTTATAAAGAAATTAAAAATGATAGTGAAAGAAGTTAAGTTTAAATTTGTACCTTTCTCAGAAGGGTCTGTAGGCGCGCTGATGTGACGTGACCGCACCGCTGGCCGCCGGTCGAGTAATAATAACGATCTATGAATACAATAAACGGAACGAAATCTATCCCCACTCCTCTGTGCTTTATTTTGATTGGTCGACACACTAACAACAAGCAGAGGCATCAGCTGATCTAAACTTCTCTGTCTTTAGACAGAATAAAATAATTCATTTTGTCTGATTGAGCTTACAAAAAAAATATTGGAAAAATTAATAATTAGTTTGGTTTGCACTAATAAAAACTAAATACATACGGTACATCTTCCCCCCTCAATTTTGACAATATTTTTTCTTGGACACAATTATAAATTCTACTGAGTACACACAAAATCAGTAATATTTCAATCGAAACCAAAGCCTAAAAACTGAAAATAGTCACACTTCAATACACACACAAAGGTTCAAGGTCATTAAAGTCTTTTGGAATAACCAATTGTCATTCAGAGCTTGATGAATGTCCTTCTCCGACGAGCACAGTGTAGGCAGACTGGCAACCTGGGTCCTTCCTTCGGCAAGCTACTTGTAGACGTCCCCGTAGACAGGAAGGGGTACAATGGTAAGGATAGGAATGGGTTTCCCTACTGAAATTTGTTTTATAGAGTGCAAAATTGCCTTTCATTTTATTATCTGAAAACCCTTATTCAATCCCCATTTAGTGTTCTGGTAAAGTTCACTACCTCCATTTAAATGTAAAAGATATTAAAAAAAAAAAAAAAAAAAAAAAGACACTCAAACAAAAACTCTCAATTCACACAAAATATGTAGAACAACTAAAGTTTCTTATTTCATTATAACCCTTTTTTTATAACAAAGATTTGCGAATTTTTTATTTGTCATTTTAAGTTTATTGTCAAGTAATTATTATATTTGTGTATGTCCGTAGATAGAGTGCAGTAAGTAAGGAGGGCCCGTCAAGTATTGTCTAAAAAGTAGTGGGGAATGGCTACAGTTGGCTCAGGTCAAGGTCAGGCGGTTGTAAGTGTTGTAGGGGTAGTAGCGGCTGGGGTTTTTTTGACAGTGATGGGTGGGTTTTGGAAGTGGGTCAAGGTCATCCGGAGGGGTTTTTAAAAAAGGTGAGCCCCGAGGGGTTAGATTGAAGGTGGGTAAAAATTTATTTAATCAAAGAAAAGTAGTGGTTTTATTTGAGGAAGCGTTGGAGTGTTGTTTACTGGCGATGGAGTGGTAGATGCCAAAGGTGATAGCGATGAGAAGATAAAAACATACTATCCACAGTACGCATTTGAATAGTCGTAAAAGCTGAATCATTTCTTGTTGATTCTTTGTTTTTAATTGTAGTCTGTTGATTTCGAGTTTGAGTTTATCCTCTTCCAATTGTGACGTAAATGAAAAATCATCCATCATCTTCGTGTATTAAATGTATGCAGGTAAAAATTGGAGCGGTGTTGATGGTGAGAAAGTTGGCGATGAAATGAGAAACAGAGATAGGGACAGGTTATATATTACTGTAAAAATAGTGGGGGGTAAAGAAAATAATTGTAGTCGACTAAACATCATTATTAGCTGTGTCGGGTGTTGCAGCTTTGGAAGATGGAAGACTATTATCTGGCAGCTGTAAAACTTCGACGTCTTCGCTTTCCATGTTTTCGTAATCAGAAGAATTGTAGGAAACTTCCACAGTGATAGTAATGGTGTTATTTGGAGTGTTTATTAGATCACTTAAAATTTGAAAAATATTTTGTAAGTCTTCCTGTGATTGAATAAGAAAAGTACATTTACTTGTTGTTAAAGGAGAGGAGCTCATTGTTCGGAAGTTGGCAAACAAATGGTGAGCGATGGTCAGAGGGTCGCTTATATGTGGGCAAAGGTGGTGGAGGGGGAAGTAGAGGGGTGGGGGTGGTAGAGTGGTGGGGGAAGGATGATATAATCATATGCGAACCGGCGGCCAGAGCATTTTGCCGCAAAATCCCATTTGGGTAGGTTATGGGTGGTGTGTAGAAATAAGTATTAGCTGTAATATAAATTAGAAACACTAATAATTTTTATAAATTAAATATTAAATTTATATTTAACTAGAGCTTGCATTTCTTGTTCCTCGTCGTTTAATTCAACAATTTTAACACCATTAGTTGTTTGTTCCTCTTCCTCTGCACTTTGCGACGATGAAGACATGGAGGTGGCAGAAGAAGATGATGAGGATGAAAATATTTTGGTAGGATTGACGTATTGCACTGTGATGTTGATCCATCTTAAAGGATAGTTATCAATGAGTGTGAGTAAGTTTTGGAATAGGGTTTCCATCTCTTCTCTGTCGGTAACTAAATGTTGAAAAGAAATGAATTTATCATCCATGTTGTTGTCAAGGCGAGTAATGAAATAAGAATGAGAAGCGTATCGAATGATCCATAGAATATATGTTGTAAAAAATAAGTGGTGGGGGTAATCTCAAGGTCAATCAAATGGAGTTTTAAAAAAGGGCTGCAGTCAGTGACTACAGCTATACATCTGAAGCTTCAACAGGATCAGTAGACCAATCAGATCTGTACTTGCACGCATTTATGATGCATGTACAAAAGTCGTCTTTATAACATGCATTACACTCTCGGCAATTAACAATTTTTTCTGGATGAAATTTGATACATCTCTGGGGACAGCAAGTGTGGAAGTATCTTGATTTATAAATCTTGAAGGTTTGCAATTCTGGTGGTGGTAGTTGTTTTGTCTTGCATTTGCAGTAACAAGATCCGAAGAATTCACATTTTCTACAAGCTAATCCGTCTACCATCCATCTTCCTATATCGGTACATTTTTGTTCACAACAATAGCGTGGTTTGTATTTGTCTTTCTTGTTTTCCATGTTGACGCTTCTAAGTTTAGCCAAGAAATGAAGGTGTATAGTGTAGGATAGTGTGTTTTATAGACTAGAAAAAGTGGTGGGGGTAATCTCAAGGTCATCCAAATGGAGTTTTAAAAAAGAACATCTTACAAGTGTAAGATGTATTTATTTAAGATAGTGAGTTTTCATTCTCTTTTTCTTTCTTTATATCTTGTTTGTATTTTTCTTTTTCTTCTTTAGCCATAGCAATGAGATCTTCAGTGGATAGTGGATGTACTTCAGGAAATTTTAGAATTAATTTTGGTTGGAATCCTTCTTTAGTCAATACTTGAAGATCGGACGTCATTTGTTCTACACTTTGATAGTCTTTTCCGTAGATTTTTCCATTGAATTCAATCATCATTCTGTACAACATGGTAGTGGTAGTTGTTTTCGCTGCGTCAGTTGGGAAGCAAATGATGATTCTGTTTAGGTTACGCGTTCCTTTTATAGATGCCACAGCGACCACTCAATATTATTCAACATCAGTAATATTTCTGGAACTTAACATTATTTTGAGTAGATGGTGTTGTAGTTGAAGGTTGTGTGGAAACAAATACTTCTTCATTGCAGAATTTTTGTTTAGGAAACATCCTCATGTTGTTAGCGTAAACATCAATATTTAAACGATAACCACCGGCAAGTAACACTCGCAATTCATTAGTAAAATCGTCAAGTTCTTCAAAAGTTGTGATGGTGGTAGTATCATATGATGCACACTTAACCTTAAGAGACATGTTGTTATTTGTAATAACTGGAGAGCCAACAGAGATGTGTACGGCACGAAAGGTAGTCGTAGACTGATGAGATCCTTAAGAAAATTACGGCCTTTATATACCCTCAAAACTAGGTCAAGGTCACCCAAACGTGTTTTTAAAAAAGCAACATATCGATAGTGCAGAAACACTATCGATATGTTGCCTTTTTTATTTTTTTTTTTCATTTTTATTTTTTATTTATTTATAATCAGTTACATACATGTACAACAGTATATATAAACTACAGATTAGTTGCTAGTAGGCATAACATGAAGTGTAAGTTCAGTAGAGTTGCTTCCGCTAGGACCGTGAGCTGCTAAGTAGAGTGTGCCGGGGTGAATCAGTCGTAAATCTTCATTCTGCAGCAGTTGAACGAAGCGTTTGGGAAGAAATACTTGAAATTTTGGTTCATCACCAGGTGTGTAGGGTGCTTCACTTAATGTACAATTGATAGCGTCTCCAATTGATGTTTCCATTTTCTTAATAGTGTGAATAATATAATGTTTTTCTTCCTTCAATTCTGAACATTTTTTTGTCGGTAGTATAGTAGATTTAGAATGTTTGTTGAATTGATCAACAAGCGATTGTAGAAAATTTTGTGACGCCATTATCTTCTTCTTGCTATTGTTCGTCTTCTTCTTCTTGTGTTTGCGTGTCAGAGGTGTTGACTCCCCGGAGGTTTGAGTAATACTGATGCATTGTCATAGTGCCGCTCTCGTTTTTATACCCTTCGTTTCCCCCACCACTTTGCTGTAGATAGACATTTAAACGATATGCGTTTTTTAAAGCACATTGAGACTGTTGATGTTTAAAGTTTTTAGATGAAATACAGATGTTATCAAAGTAGCAATAAAAATCTTTCTCCATTTGCACATTTATTACTTCATGGTTTGTATATGTTTGTATCCAATTTGCTTTTTCCAATCCTCTTGTAAAAATAGTTTTGAACTTTTTGCAGAAATGATTCATAATGTGTGGCATCATATTGTAGGTTATAAAACCTTCATCCCATCTTAGATTATGAAAATGTTTCATCAACCATTTGTTTGTTACTTTAGCTTTGGTTGTTAATCTGTTGAATGGTAAAGGAGGCATAAATAAAAAGTGATAAACAACAGATGTTATCATATCTAGTACCACTAACTCTTTAATTATAAAATTTCCATCATTACCACGGAATGCTTGAAACTCTATGATACCTTGCTTTACTTCCATTAATTCTATCTTCTTAGAGAATGAAACTTGTTTATCCATGATGACGTTCAGTAGGCAACTGGTATGTTAATCCAGATTGACAACCTTTTATACCCCCAATATTCTTCTTTTTACTTACAATATTCTTTATTTGTTCAATTTGTTGCCGATTGTTGATTGTTGAAACTTGATTCGTTTTCCTTGGTTTCTTGCTTTTCTTCATCTAAATTAAAGTTGGTTTGATAGTGGTGTAACTGTCTCCACATATCTACTTCATGTGGTATCCTATTGAAGATTGAAGTATCTACTGGACCATATAGGATTGGAACATATGGTTGTTTATCCAATGCATCAATTAAATAGTCTTTGATAATTGCACTTGAGAATATTAGCTGTTTTAAATATCTTGTTATAGGACCAGTAGCACAAGTTAAAGTGTAAAACTCTTCTTTAGTCAAATGTATTTTTATATTATATTTAGTTAAATCTCTAAATCGAACTAGTTGTTGACCACGTTGTTTAACAATATCGATTTCAATATTTGATTCCAACAAACCTAGTTTTGTTTTTCTTCCAAATGTATTGTTACTCAGATAACATTCCAAAAGATGTATATGTTTCATAAAAGATTCCCAAGAAGTTTCAGTGAAGGTTACCATTTTAGATCCATGATTTAAAATAACAGTAGGAGAGTAATCCAATGATTTCATCACTCCAGCAGATACAGTCTTTGTCATACAAGAAGAAATAGGATAAAATATTCGAAGAAATACTTCCGTTAAGATGTTGGTGGAAATGTTATCTTCAATTTTTCTTTTCTTTGTTTCTTTTTCAACTTCCTCTTCTTCTGTCTTCTTATGTTTAAACTTGAGGAACTCATCCATTTCCTGTTCAACTTGTCTTTCTATATCCAAACTATTGTCAGCCATAAAAGGTGTAGTTTCTTCATTAGCACCTGATGTAGTAGAACTCATCTTGCGGACGATGTTACCCATACGACAATCAAAGATGAAATGAATTTCCAGCTCTTTTTTCTCACTTTTATACTCGCAGATGACCTAGATATTGTTGATTTTTTGTAAAAACCTTACAAATCGTGCAGATGTTGTATTAATCCTTCTTAAAGTACATTCTTCACGATTCCTGTTAGCGGTGTGTAAGTAACTATTTTGTCATGTAGAATTAAACAGTATGCTGAAGTTCCATCTGGTATTTTATCTTCAAATTCCATTTCAACTTTTATATCTACACTTGAAGATTTTACAGATTCATTTTGTTTTGAACAATCGATTACAACAATTGGAGCTTTTGAATAAAATTGTTCTGGTGATAAAAGTGGTGTATTCGTCTTACCATAATATGACGATTGAAATCTTGCATACATGTCATATAGAATGGAATAACGTTTCTTGTCAAATGAAACATTTAAACTGTCATATGGAAAGAACTGAGAGTTTAAAAAAAACTTTGCAATTCTTTATCTTGCAATGGTCAAATTGACCAGCGTGCGCAGTTATAACATCTTTTCGTTTAGTCTGAAAACCGACTATTATGTACCTTGCCCGTTCTAAATAAGTAGAGGTTTTAACAGTCCATGTTTGTCTTTCTGTTTGAGGCAATATGGGGTATTCATGAAATTCCCAACTCCTAAATGGTATTACAATATCACGGTCAGATTTTAACTTTTTCAATAATAATACTCGATGTTCATCTGCCAATCTGACATGAGGTACTCTCCATACAACTTTATCCAATTGAAGTTGCCATTCCAAATCGGCATCTTTAGTTCCACTTGGCGCTTGTATTACATCCTTATTTGTTGAAGATCTGAGCAGTACCAGTTCTTGCTTTACGTTTATTATTATTCTCTTGTAATCTTCTGCAAATCCCAAAAGCAATCGTAAAGGTACATTAAAATCAAAGTAACCTTTTGAATTAGGAGTAATAGTGTCTTTATCAGGAGTCACCCATCCAGCTGAGATTAAAGAATTCTTTTCATGGGGTGTTATTGAAGTCAATCCTTTTAAAGTTGTTGATATACCAACTTTTTTTGTTGAATCAACTGTTACTCCAGATATCTCATATCTAATTTCATCAAACAGATATGCCATAGGGTTATTTATAAAAGGAACAGTTGAACCAGATTTTCCATCCAATGTTGTTACTCTTCCTTCGATATATAAATAACTTTCACATGGTAATGTGTAGATATCTTGTTGTTGAATGGGAATCCTTATTTCATCATTATTATTTAATTTTGATGAAGTGTAAGGGTTGTGAGTGTGATATTCCTTCTCCCATAGGGTTTCGTCGAATGTCGGTCCTTGCGCTATATCCAGTATATCCATGGTTGGCAAGTTTTAGTCCGATCTTTTGTAGGAAGTGTATGTTGTCCGGTGTTAACTCGTCGAATGTTGAGGAGCTACTGAGCTCCCGACTCTTCCGTTGTGGTTTAAATGATAATCCCATGTTGACTTTATGTTGCTGCTCTGATATGTAACCGTATAGTTATTGTTTCTCCTCTAAAGTCAACACTAATGCCGTCTTGATCCAATATGTTCAGTACGATGTCTGAAATGAAACTGGTGTTTAACGGTAGGTATATCAGGTTTTGTGGCTTCTCAACTATTTTAAAACCAGGAGCTACTGTTGGGTAAAATGTGTGTAATATATGTTGATTTACTCCATCTCTATATGATCCGTGTATAATATTACATGTTACATCAATACTGTTCACCTTTAATATTTTTACTGTTGTATCGCCAGTATAATCATTTCCAGGAGCTAAAATTCCTTTCTTTTTTGAAAATCCGAGCAAATTGCCGATTGAGTGGTCTAAGCTAAAATCTATATAATACTTTGAAGTTATTTCCGCTTTTAATGTATTATTATTACCTTTTATAGAAATATTTTCTTCTCCAAGTTTCTTTTGTAATACTTGGTTTATATCGTCTATTTCATATGCTCCTGTAGATAATGGAATTATTTTTAATTGTGAATAATTTCCTTTTTCATCTTTACTCTCATAATAATGTAGTAAATTATTTTTTCCTTCTGTAACATTGGGAATTGAATTGTATGTAGTCAAATCCAATAATGCTGCTTCCCATAGTTTATCCGTAGATAAACGTAAAGCTGGGAAAAGTGTACTTTTCAATGTTGACGAATTTCCACTCAGCGATACTGTATACGATGACATCTTAAAGCTGACTGACGCTCTTCGCTAGGAACTCTAAACATAAATGTCCGCATATTTCTGTATTGCTAGGTTGCTCTCTTTTGTAGTTGTAGAATATATTCTTGGAGTCCCGAAAATAATGTTGAAGTTCTTTTGGTGGCGGTAAATTTCCAAAACTATCAAAGTAGTAAACATTTTCTCCAAGTTTTTTATAACATACCCAATGAGTACCTGGTCCATAATTAGAGTCTAAATTTACTATTCCAGTTTCATTTTTCCACACTCTATTTGGTAATGTATCTTTCATAAAAACTCCTCTGAAGAATGGTATTCTTAAACATTTCACATATTTTGACAATTGATAGTTTGTTAATGCTTCATTTGGAATTATCAATTTATTTTTCTCATTTAATACACACGGTACGGTCTTAAGTAAAGACCCGATCCGTTTTTTACCATTGACCATATGGATGTTTTCTTGACTTTCCTTTTAGGGTTAGTGCGACGTCTTCTTTTGATGTTCCCGCCTCTTTTTGCAGCTTCTTTTTTACTAGGTTTTTTCCCGCGTCGTCTTCCACCACCAAACTTAGCTTTCGTCTTCATGGCTGTTGTCACTGCCCAAGCTGCTGCTTTTTCCGCAATACTGGCGTCACTTGATTTAACCCTTTGCCAAGCTTTTTCCGCTAGCGCTCTATCCGCTATTGATCTATTTGTTGAATCTGCAAACTTGGAATACGCTATATCGTGTTCTTTGCAAGCTTGATCTAATTTATTAATTCCAGGATCTCCTCTTGCTAAACGTTTTGCCAACTTAGTTCCGGGTCCACAATATTGATAGCCTCCGGGCAGATGAAATTCGTATGGTAAAGCGTCTATTGCTCGATTTAGAACAGCACCAACAGGAATCCGTCTGAGCAGGGAAAACGCAGCTGATGTTATACCACGTCCTTTCTTAACGCTGTCTTGACGACGACTGAGCGGTGCGGTCTTCATTATGTCGTCTTATATAACCAGCGTGTTTACTCCACGAGCTGCTTTACATAAATGGATAACTCGTGCACAATGTTTTATATTTAAATATTTAATTATTCAAATTAATTATATACTGATTTATGATTCTATTTTTAATCCAAGCTTCTCGTTCATCGGGTTGAATCATCACATGACTCGTTGTACTAGCTATATGATTGTGGGTATCGATAAGTAAATTGCCCACTATTCTTATTAAACAATCTAAAGTTACAGCATCTTTCGGATGTTGAGGATCATGTAACTGCATAATACGTTTATCATTACACGTGTAAGCGGTTGAATCACTTTTCGATGTTGTTATGACTTGTCCAATAGTAGCAGCATCATTTAAATCTTCTCCTGGTAAAATATTAATTATTTTCTTCATCTTTGCATCATATTTGGTCCCAAAGTGTTTATCCCAAGTTATTGTTTGTCTCAATGTAACACAATCATCATCTTCATAACCAGGATAAATATTTTTTATTCTTCTATTACGACCATCATATGTACCTAATCTACCACCACTTGCAATTAATGTTTGTATCATTAAAGGTACATCCGAATCTTTTACACCGAATCTTCCATTTGTTATTGTTTTATGTCCCGCATCCCATTCATCATTTTTTCCTTGCATTAAATCAAACTTTTTATTTCCATGTATAAATGTATCTCCTCGCTTTAGCACGGCATCTTCATGTTTTACAAAATTTGATGTCCCCCTTTTTAATTCTTTAGATAGTTGTTCCATAGTAACAGCATCTTTTGGTTGAGAACCGAACTTTACATTTGACAACACTTTCCCATGACAATCGATTTCATCATTATCTTGTAAAATACAGTTGTCCTTGATGTATTTCAGGTTTACAGCATCACCGTCTTCCTTTGGGTATCCAATGTCATTTATAATAAATTTATAAAAAGAAAATCCGCGTTGAGTCTTTTCCGGTATTATAGAATGTAAATATTCTTTATTAACTGAATCTTTATCATTTTTCGGATTTGCCACGTTGGTTATTCTATGATTCCCAGCATCAAATGTCTGTCCATCTTTTAAATTATTACCCCACTGCAATTTTAAAGTATTTAAAAGTTCAGATGATAAATACTCTTTATTAATTGCATCAGAACTGTCAGTTGGTTTACCAACATTAATTATTCTATGTGATTTGACATCGTAAGTATTTTTGTCTAATTTCAATGATGTTGAAGTTGCTTCTTTTACTGTCTTTAAATTCGCTCCATCAGTATCTTCTTCTGGGTCTTTAACAAATTTTAAACGTTTGTTACTCATATCATAGTCACCTTCAGGTGTTTGCGGCAATCCACTTCTTTTTCTGTTTTCTCCTCCTTGTACTCCTAGCCCGGAATACCGTCCGAACTTGTCGACGCTCATGATTGAACTGATCCATTGTATGGTCACAGCTCTCTTATATATCTGTGATAATTTATACAACTATTCCGCGATTTCGAAGTTCGTCAACTAAAGCCACCCATTCATTATTTAAACCTGTATGACCAGCTTCTATAGCTTCATGTAATAGTCTCATTCTATCAACCAATTTGTTTATATCATTATAGTAAATCACATTTGTATTATATAGGTTTTTCATTAAACCTTTACCAGACGTTGAAGATTCTCCTTTTTTCTTTTTACCATATTCATCCATAAGTGATAAGTCCATAAGTGATAAAGACTTCCTCTTTAGCGGTTTCTTCAAAGCGGGCGCAGTCCGTAATGTTGGTAGTTTTCTTAGGGGAAACAATCTTTTTATTACAACAGTATATTTAGTTGCGCGTGTTCTATTTATCATTGAATCTTTGGAGTAATTCTTCTTATGAGCATTAGTATTTTGCAAAATTTCTTTAAAAGTATTTAAATCTTGTAGTGTATATTTTATAGGTATATTTTTAAAAATCAGTTCAAATAATCCTTTTGTTCCTTTATATTTATGCTCACCAATAACAATGTCATCATCTTCAGTCAAATGTACTTTTGAATCTCCTATTTTTAATTCATTTCCATCAATTCTCGCTCCATATACATGTGACTTGTGTAGTTTTGGGTTAGCTTTTATTTCATGTAACATCTTCATGATATACTTTCTTCCAAGAGGTCCTTGTTGCAATATATCACTACTTAATTTTGTTAGATTTGGAATTGATTGTTCTGCTTCAGGTATATGTTGTTCTTCTTCTTCTTCTTTTTGAACATTTATTTCTGGTTCTTCTTGTCTTGTTTCTTCTCCTTTTTGAGAAACTTCACTATCACTTGTGTAAGAATCATCATCTTCTTCCTTTTTTAAAGTCTTTACTTCAAATTTAGAAACAGGTAGTAAAACATCTCCTTCAAAATGAGGTTTACCAATTGTTTCTGTTATCTGTTTTAAAGGTTCTGTAATAGGTTTAAATGTAGTCTCCAGAAATTCTTCTCTTTCATTCAAACCCATTCTTAATGCTCGATTTTTAAGTCTAATCGAGTCACTTAGTGATTTTATTTCTTTTAATAGTTTTTCTTGGTTCACCATGTTTACACTGCGAAGACCAATCTATTACTAAACGTATCATCAATTGTTCAATGGATTAATACAAATTTATCTAACCCTATACGATATCTTCCATTTTTTATAGCTTCTTCTTTCATAATAACAAGAAATCCATATTTTTCAGCCCATGCTTTACCACACATTTCTTTAAATTTATCAAATGACATGTCTGCATTCACATGATCATTATATATGTGCTTTAAATTTGTTTCATCTTGCTTGAAGATAATAAGTAGATTTGCATTATCTCTTATTAGTTGTTTTGGAATTTTACTGTAAGTTTGACCAATATAAATGCTATCAATATTGTAATGTCTTCCCATGGCAAAATAACTTCTAATAGTGTCATGATTTTCACAAGATACATCATCAAATATAAATATAGAAAATGGTTTAGCCCCGTTTGGCTCCATTATAGTTTCACTAGCATTAAACTTGTAGAAATTAACTTCAGGCACACTTGCGAGTACCTTATCCAATAATTGGTATTTGGGTTGTTGCAAAGATTTGGAAAAGATATAAATGTTGTTAAAACGTAATCCCTTAGGATTTGTTATTAAATTAAAAACCACATTTGTCTTTCCACAATTTGATGGTCCAGTTATTAAACATCTTATTGTGTTTGGCAGTAATTCACCATGTTTTCCATGATTTAACTTGTCGTTGTCAACTGTTAATTCATCAATATTATTAATAAAAAATCGATCCTTTTGTTGCACAATCTCCATCTTGTATAAAGGTTAAACATGTAATGACTTCATAAATTGCTACACTAAGTCTTTTGTAGGGATCCAAGAGTCTTCACTTTTATCAAATCCCAACCAACGTACTTTCACCTTATCCTTTTTTCTTTGTAAAATTTTTTCAACAAGATATACATCGCCAACTGATGATTTTAGCAATTCATGTCCGTAGAATCCACCTTCAAGTAATTCACCCTTGTTGTCCTTTAAAATGTAGGTTTCAGGTATTGTTGGTTGCACTTTATAGATTGTAAATACTTCATTAGTCCAGTTTGGCAGATACCTTTTGCTAAATACTCCTTTGTACTTACTTATACGAACTTTATCATTAACTTTAAATGTTTTGGGCTGCATTTTTTCACGTTTAGGAGTAGTATTATTTTTAATACGTTTTAATACCATTTTAGCATTGGTACTATTTACTTCGTTAGGCTTCATACCAATGGTTCGATGATACTTATTGTTATATTCTTTTATAAGTTGTGGTAATATATCATACCAAATATATGATCCTCGTTTGGAAAATGTTTTATACATTGCTCCTTTTAACGTTCTGTTAAATCTTTCTATTATTGAAGCTTTAACTTCAGAATTTGTAGAATAATGATTTATTTTATACTTCTTCATTAAAGCTGCAAAGTCTTTGTTAAAATATTCTTTTCCATCATCAGTTTGTAGATGTTTGATGTTGAAATTATTTCTTTGTATAGCTATTTCCATAGCTTTTGTAACACTTTTACCAGTCTTGTCCTTTAGCGGTAAAGCATCAGCCACTTTAGTAAAACAGTCTATAATCGCTAAAATGTATTTAAATCCTTTATTTAATTTACTATGTGGTATCATTTCAATAAGATCGGCTTGGAAAAGATCATTCATTCCTTTTATAATTGTATTTCTTCTAGGAAATTTTCTTCTTGCCGGCTTATGAAGTTCATTTACAATCTTGTTCCTTAAATCTTCCATCTTCAGTTGTGTCTTCCACACCGCTTGTAAAAGTACTGATCTCTAAAATGGTTTATCCTCTTTTATATGGTAAGATTATAGGTCAAGGTCATATTACATTGGTGTAAAAAAGAGGGAACATGACATTGAGCTTGTCATGTCCCCTCTTCTTTACGGAAAGGAAAAAGGAAGAAGGTAAAGGACGAAGAATAGGTTTACTGGTCGATAGGGTATAAGGAGTAATGTCCAAATGGTAGAGTTTTTATATTATCTTCCAGGATGTACCTCTTATCATCCTTACAACTCAAAGCCCATTTGGTTTGCTTTATACTGAAGAGACGATGGTTGAAGCTTCTTATGGTGTTAAATGTTGCTGTTGTCTCAACATTTTCAAATAAGCATCTCTTGTATTCTTCAAACTGTACATTCTTCTTCAGGTATGAGGTTTTTATACCTTTGGCCTTCTTCACGATTTCATGTTCTCTTTTTTCATTTTTGTACAATTTAAATGAATACAATTTAGACATTAAAGCAACAACCTCTTCCATTGGCACGCTATTTGTTTCGTCTTTGAACTTTCCCAATACCTTTTTATTTCTACCATTGTCGTAGTTGGGATGGTCTTGTGGATAATCAGAAAAGTCAAAGTCGTTATTGTAGATAAAACAGCGTAGGTCTTCATACATATCTTTAGTTCTTATCCAATAAATAAAAGCGTCCGTATCCATGTATACAATGCCGATGTTTTCTCTTCCATAAAATTTAACCATCTTGTTGTAATGGAAGTCATACATGTGAGTCTTTGAAATATCTAGAATAGACATCCCCACATATAAAGGACGATCCATTGTAATTGAAATTTTGTTCATGGAAACAGCTACAAGATTTTCGTTGATTATTATGGATGATCCGAAGTTAGGTTTTTGTACCAGCTTTTGTAGTTTTACCGGATCACTAACTAATTTCACATTCTTATGCTTTCTTTTGTTTTCCAGTGTCTTGCCAAATATCGCATTATTCATCAATTTAAAAAAGTCCTTTTGAAAATTAGATGTAGCTGCAGTTCTTCTTTTTGTGTTATTGTCAATGTATGACTTTAACCAACAGGATTGAGAAAATTGTAAAGCTCTATTAATTTTTGTTATTCTCAATCCTAATTCTAGGGCTTGTTGTATTACCCAATAATGAGCAACATATCTTGATTTGTTGGTTAAAGTCATCATTAATTTAGGCCATCTACCGGTTGGTGATATTTCTGTCTTGGCCAGTAGAGGTAAATCATAATGGTGGTCATGCAAATGTTCAGGGTACTCAATATCTACATCCAAAATATAACCAGTATCTCCATGTTTTGCTATATCCATAATGTTTCCAATAGAATCAGGGTCTATCCATTTGAAGTCGCCAAATGGAAGAGGATTCGACATGGCCCATCCATAAAGGTTATTTGCATCAAAATAACCTAAATATGTAGTTGGTTTTGTTGCATCAAAATTGGGCAAATATTTGTTATTTGCCTTTACATGTCGTGTTACGCTTTGAGTTAGTCCCCCTCGAACACCTGATTCCAACATCAGCACCATGTCTATATCTGTAAGAAGTTGGAGTTTACATTTTGTTTCCTTTAACATTGCTTGCCAAGCTAGTCCAGGTGATGTACAAGAATGCAGAGGGTCTAATCCATATGCCTTAAAACATGTATTTCTAAACTCTTCCATTATATCACAAAGTAAAGTTACATCTAGTTTTACATAAAAGTCCGAATATTCTCCAAGTGTTTTAAATCCTAATTCATTCCATACTCTACACGCATGTTCATAATCTTCATGGGATATATCTGTGTCATATAGTTTACTTTTGAATTCTTCTTTTGGTGGAAGGGATGTTTCATTAAATCTTTCTAAGCTATCTATATAATCATACGGGAAAACACCTTTGCGAAGAACTAAATTAACCTTGTCATTACTTACAATCTTCTTAGTTTCTATTAAATCTTCTGTTCTCAGGTTTTCAGAAAGCTTCATTAAACTAGATGGCATAAAACGGTAAGAGTCTAAAAACCGAAGCTTTATATTTCCAACTTTTTTAGTAAAACTTATAAACTTCTCCGTGGTTTCAGCTATGACATCAATTTCTCCATTATCTCTTCCTAATTCCGGAATGATAAAATGCGCATCATAACCACTAAGGTTATGTAATATTACAGGTATACTTGTAGGGATCTTGTAGTTGATATTACAGCTGTTACATGCAGCACCTCTATAATAACCTGTCAGATGGTCATGATCATGAACCTTGTGATTTTCCACAGTAAATTCATTTGTACATAAATAACAATGAGTTGCATTTTCATGTTGAATCTCTTCTTCTTCATCCAAAGGTATCATTGGTATAATATCACTATACAATCTTTCAACACTTTCCGCTATTGTATACAACTGATCAAGGAATATTTTAGAAGCATTAACACCACGATAGACAATAGGTTTTGAAGTTAAATTAAATCTATTTAGATGTTCTTCAGAAAGAGTAGATTTAACCATTAAACAAAAACTGTTTGGATCATGTATCTGATATTTAACAGTTTTCTTTGCTACATCGCCATCATTATCTTCAATAGGAACTAGTGTAGATTCAAAATCAGCATAGACAACAATGGGAATCCGGTATTGATGGGAGATTTTTTCAAATTTTAACTCTGCCTTACTTGCACACGGTAAGATAATTTTTGCTTCATAGTTGTTGTTACATAGTTTTTTATGCTCTTGTAACCATTCGTTTCCTTCTCTTCTTTCTTCACAAAAATTAAAGCATCTTTTACAAATTATCTTCTTATTTCTATTTTTAGATAATTGATTACTAACAAGAGTTTCAAATTTTTTAATCCATACATAGTGGGAAACATCACCTTTTGTAAGTAGTAATAAGTCTGTATGATCTGGGAGTTCATTCTTCACCACACGCAATGGGTACACTTTATTCAAACTGTCCAAACCAAAAACATTAACAGATGTTCCAGGGTTTTGTTTTTCGAACTTTGGGATGTCCTTCAAAGCCACTGGGTAAGTCAATCCTTGGAAATTATATCTATATCTTTGTAATTCATATTCTTCACTGGGTCTTACTGCATTGTCAGGTGGTACAAATTTTGCCGTCATTGCATATCTAAAACATTCCATATCTTCATTTTGAACATTTATACATGATTTGGTGTGTGAAATTTTCTTTGGGAGTGAAATATAACTGCTACCCCTTAATCCGTAGCCATGTTTATGAACTCTAATATCCATACCCTCAATACTAACCAAACTCCAACCAGATCCTCTTCCTTCATGATCTTGAATTTTTGTTAATATTTCTTCCAAACAATCTTCAACTATTGAATTAATATCTGAACTTGCCATGATGGTCTGGTTTTTTGTTATGAATCCTCTTGGTGACATTTCGCCTTCTACATTAGTAAACATAGCATTTAGTATTATGCTAAATTTAATGAAGTTTAGTCTTCTTAATTCTTCTGTGAGTGTTCTTCTTGCAATTGTACTTGCTTCTTTAAAAAACTGCTCCAATTCCAATTTTTCATTTTGAATTTTGTGGTGCATTACTACTCTACCTTCTAAAGCAAATACTTTTAAACTTGGTATTTCATTAGATGGTCCTGCTAATGGTTCTTCTTTATGTTCTTCTTCTTCTTTTTCTTCTTGCTGTTTTTCTTGTGGTTCTTCTTCTTCAAATAGTTTTAAATCTTCATATTCGGTTTCTGTTACATTTTCATTATTATTATGGAATAATTCTTTATGTATTTCTAGTAGAATATTATCATGAAAAGTTTCTGAGCAAATATCACATTGATGCATCGTGTTGATGTTTACTCTTTCAAATTTAGCAGGGAAATAAAATGCTTCTCTCTCCTGCTCCCTTTATATAATGCTTCCCCCACTACATTTGTAAGGTTTTTTTATATAAAATGTTAGAATTAGTAGTTTAAGACCAAAGCTGAAAAGTAATGATAATACCCCATATTTTCTTCCAATTGCAAATACTTCGCATACACCTCCGCCCATAGCCATAACAGATCGCTGTTTCTCCAATATACACCAAAGGTATGTCTACCATTAACCAAAATTGGAGATCCTATGTTTACTAATCTTCCATTTTCTATCCATGTCATAACTTCAATTAAAAACCTTCCTATAACATCCATTGGAGAATTTGGATCCACTAATATTCTTGTTACAACATTTTCACTTAACAAAGGCATTTTAATTTCTTCATCGTTTTCTTCGTCCAGCTCCAATACTTTTTCAACTTTTGTACATTTGTTGTAAAATATTGACGCATCTCGGGGAGATATGTTCACTCTAGCTATTATAGGTGAAGAATGTTCTCAACACAAACCACACCACTCTTATATCGTCATGTCATTGAGTGGAGGGTGTTTTTTTTATGGTACAATTTTAGTAAAAGAAAATAATACAATTCTGTCTTTACCACAATATTGCTCTTAATTAGAGCTTTTCATTGATGTATGACTTGCCCTATTCCGGCAAACCATTCTTGAGTTATTAGTCATTTTCTAATCCAGATTATTGCTGGGGAGGGGGGGGGGAGGGGGGAGGGGAGGGGGAGGGGGAGGGGGAGGGGGAGGGGGAGGGGGAGGGGGGGAGGGGGGGGAGGGGGGGGGTTAATTAACCTAATTGAGGTCAAGGTCACCAAAAAATTATAATTTACCAAAGTGATGGGGACGGCCGGAGCCATCCCCACCACTCTGTTTGCCTAACACTTCCCCAAATCCCAACCCGCTATAGTTACGTCTTGCAAGGGATCCCAATTTTTGGCCCGCACGCACGTGGCCATCCAGTTTGGTGGGCTGTGATACGGGCGGCCGGCCTCGGGCCTGGGCACTGGACCTGACCATTCCAATTTTACAATAGGGAGTCTGGAACAGTTAATGCAAGACGCAACTCTAACCTCCCACCCTTAATCTAAACCCACCCAAATATAATTATTTCCTAACAAAAAATTAAAAATTTAAAAAAAAATAAAAATATGCGCTGCCTATGGCACAACACGCATGTCCCACCCATATTTAATGAAGTTCAACAGAACTTCTATAATTTAAATTTAAATTTAATCTACCCTCCTAACAGCTAGCTGTGAAAGGTTATTAGTACACACACACATACAATAATTATACCAAAACTCAACATCAAAAACACATTTTCCAAACATCAACAATACCATAACACCTTAATGCTAACATCGCAATGCGCAAATTAAAGCTTAAAATTAGCACAACTTAAAACTAAAAATAACATTTTGCACACACACTCACACACAACAAGTATTAATATTAAAACCCTAACAGCAAGAGTAACTCAAATATATATCGGCCGCTTATACATTTGAGTTACCCTCTGAGTTCGGAACAACCATCGCGTCCGACGAATTGTTCCGAACTAACTCAGCGATAGTCGCCAGAAAGGTTCTCGGCTCACAAAGTGGTAGGGGGACAGTAGGGGTTTGAGGGGGGTACAACGTCTAACGTCCAACGTCAGTGGAAATTTCCAATGATCTATTCGTCACATGTAGGTCGCCGCTAATGCAGGTGGAGCGTTGTACCTTGCAATTAACGTTAGGCAACACCTGGTTTAATCCGCCGTTAAACTTAACTGAGGCTTTCCCCATCGCGTAACACCATAATTGTTGCCTGTTATCATCTGAGTAATGGCAGAAAATTATCTGTCCTTTTTTGCCGCTTAACTATAGTTATTAAACTATTGGCAACATCAAAGCTAAATTGGTGTTACATAAATGTAACCACTATCAACCTAATTTATATTGATGAGTGAAAGTGACGGGGGGGGGGGAGGGGGGGGGGGGGTCATTACTTTTTTCCTCGGGGGGGGGGGGGGGTCAAGTTCAACATAATTAATATCTGTGCTTATATAAGCCACAACGCGGTCGCGCGTCTGCCATTCACTCCCCAGGTACCGCAGCTGAAACAACTAATCTGTAAGTCTCTACCACCTAGTAATGTTACATATGTTTTGTTTTAACTTACACCTGTTAAGCTTGCTATTTTTTTTATGTAATTTATTTTTTCAACTATTTCTTAACATATAAAAATACACTTTTATTTTATATATATAATATATCAAATAATCTTGTGTTACTATTTTTATTTTAGTTTATACTTATTATACAAGCTAACCCCTACGGAATAATTAACTAACTTCTGCTGCTAGACTAAACTACTTAGACTATAAACAGTTAACACCCATATATTAATATATAATTATTATACTGCGATTTTTACCTGTACAAATGCTAGATGTAATTGCGATTAATCGTCTACGACACAGTTCTTAAACCCTTATAAAATAATTAACTAACTTCTACCACTAGCGGTAATTTTTAAAAATTTTACAAAAATTTATTAACTATTTTTTCCCCCTACTAGAACCTTTCGCTACGCTGCCGCCCCGACAAAGAACTGAAATCTCCAAAGTTCTTCCCTTTTATCTCATTCTCTTAGGGGAGGGGGTTAGGGGGGTTTACACAACCCTATATAAGCGGCATCGGCACCTCACGCGTGCGCCATTTTAATGGCGATAGGGCGACAGTAAACATCTATCCATAAGTCTCTAAGACTATCAAACATTTTTTTAACTTACTCTTGTTACTCTAACATATGTTTGCGCTTATTATGCTAATTGGTCTCTATATATTCAGACACACTCGTGGGCACCAATCATATACTCGCTGAATTTTGGAGAGTACACATCTCCCCTTTCAATATTATTATGGATTCGCACACTTTACATTTAAAACTTTTGCGTACTAAACACATTTTACAGAAACAATCTAACTCTACAATTTCAAAACCGCGTACTACATTGAGTAAGCTTAAAAAATACTTCAGTTTTCACCCGTTGTACTTTGTAAAATCTAACCTTTGTAATACTTGTTCTACTGATCCTATTTTACACTCTGTCTTAACTGAAATGCTGAAATATCAAAATTTCAATCTTGTTACACCTATTGACGATCCTATCCAATTATTCTTATTCACTATATTACCAGGTTTATATGATCATTCTTCCTCAGACACATGTCTTGTTCTGCTCTATCAACTCACACTGTAACCAACTAGGACCTCTCCTTTTTTGCAATTATGAACACACAGCTGGATTCACCCATACTTACAACAAGCACTGACTCCTATCCCATACAGAGTGATAAAATAACTATTACTGCTACAAATAATGAGAAAGCAATTCTCCAATCATTAATGAGTTTTTATTAAATAAATATATTTTTAAAAACCCCCTCTGAGTGACCTTGACCCACTTCCCAAACCCACCCATCACTGTCAAAAAAACCCCAGCCGCTACTACCCCTACAACACTTACAACCGCCTGACCTTGACCTGAGCCAACTGTAGCCATTCCCCACTACTCTAAAAGAATGTCAATAAATAAAGTATAAGCATTCACGCATCATTCGTTCACAATCACTCTCTCTCAATTATTCGTCGTCTATAGAAATAAATAGTAAAGTCCAGTGTTAGAAATAGTGGTCTTGCAAATCAATAAATTACCAAAATTCTTCCAATTGTATTGCTATCTTATTCTATTTCAATTGAAATAACTCTTTACAAAACTTTTATCTAGTTGACTATCTTTATATTGTGTTTCTTTGTACCACAGTATCATTAGCGATAAAGACATTTTTGTTCCTCTATTACAAAACAAACCTTTTCAGAGACACATATTTTAAATACACAAATATTCAACATACAAATAATCCTATAAATTCTTCTAACTATCCAAGAATTGAAGGAATGTTATCGCTGCATATTAAGCGTCCATTAAACAAATTTCACTTGTAATTCTTGAGTCACATTAATTCTTCTGTACCCTAAATATGCTTTACAATTTCCCTTTTTTATTCAATTGAATAGTCATTGTCCGAGAAAATAATGTCAGCATAAATAACATATTAGGCATTACGAAAATTATTACTTTATACACTTTTGACCATCTCGCAGGTGGTGTAACAGTATTGATCAATAATTAAAGTGACACTGTTTTACTTTTAAACTTGAGTTCAACTAAACATGTTAAATGTTCATATAGCTTCATACCACGTCTGGTTACGCTATTAAGTCAGTGTTAATGTTATGTCGAATAACATATTTTCTTTTACTTAGGCCTAATTAAGTTAAAACAATTATTTACAAATGCGCATTATCTTAATATTACTATTTACAGTATTTACATATATACCGGTATAATTATATGCTATTTACAAACATCAGCTTTATTTCACACCTTCTGAGATCGGGCTGTTGAACTAATTATCATTGTTTCATTCCTAGCTTAAGTTGACTAATATGCGCTCTCTTTATTACTGACAAATCAGATTCAAGCTGTAAGAGAACGGTTACCGGTGATAAGAAATACAAAATTCTATATGGTCCTGTATACTTAAAATCCATTTTGCTTTGGTATGAATCAATTTTCTTACTAATCGTTTGGCTCTCTAAGTAAACAGTACTTCCTACAGTAAAAGGGTGCTTTATACGATCTTGATTGTATTTCAAACGGTTTTTATTTTGACTCACAGATTTCTTTAAATTTTTTATTGCTTTACTAAAGTTTGCCTTTACTTGGTCCTGACTTAATTTACTATCCAACAGATCAGACATACGCCATAAATTGCTTAAGCTATGGTTAGGCTTATGATTAAACATTAGTTCAAAAGCTGTAAATTTAGTACTATCACAAACAACTGTGTTCAAACTTAATTGAATGTACTTAATATCTACATCCCAAGATGGCTGAGTGTCATGATGAAAGGCTCTAATTTGTTGTTTAACAGTTCTTAAAAATCTCTCGGCAATGTTTGGGTTTGGTCTATAGGGTACTAATTTATAATGTTCTATTGAATACTGAAACATAAATTTCTTGAATTCTACACTTTTAAATGCAGGACCGTTATCAGAAACCAATCTCCTACATGAACAGAAATTATTAAATATTACACTTTCTATCTTACTGATAACAGTTTTGGACTTGGTATCTCTTATAGGAATTAACCACACATACTTTGTAAATGAGTCGACCACAATTAAAATGTGTTTGTTACCTAACTTTGATCGCACTAATGGCCCTGCTGTGTCTACATACAAAGTGTCTAAAGGTGCTGTTGCGTGAGATGAGATTAAATCTCCCTCATACCTGCGTTGTGGAGGCTTCGATTTAAGACATACCTCACATTTCTTTACTCTATTGCGAATTTCCTGAATTAAATTTGGTCTTATAAAATACTCAATAACTCTTGATACTGTTCTATTTTGACCAGGATGGCCTCCAAAAGGGGTACAATGGTAATATGTAAAAATTAAATCTATTAGACTTATTGGTACATAAATTTTTCCTTTACTTCGAGCAGATTTACGGTACATTAGTACATTGTCTTTCATATAAAAGTTTTCCTTATTACTCTTGTTCTTAATACTTTGAATAATCCTTGCACATTCAGGATCTGACCTTTGATGTTCTGAAATTTTCACAAAAGCTAATGGCACATCTGTAATTACATTAACACAACCTTTGACATATCGTTTACTTACAGAACTAAATTTTTTACTGGTTTTACTTTTTACTACATTTATGATGCGTGGGTCGGACTCTACTTCTATTATTTCAATTTGATTGTCATCTAACTGCATACGTGACAAAGCATCCGCTACAGGATTGTCCTTACTCTTAACATGAAGTACCTTAAATGGTAAAGCTAATATTTGTTCTGTCCATCTAGAGATTTTACCAAGTTTTTTAAAGTGTCCTAAGACCCAAGATAAGGCATGATTATCAGTGATCAGATAAAATGGTTGTAGTTCTAAGAACATATAAAATTTCTTGATACTTAAAACAACAGATAACGCCTCTTTTTCATAAATACTCATATTACGCTCAGATTCTGAAAACTTCTTGCTATAAAAGGCAACTGGCAATTTATCTCCCACATCGTTACATTGCATTAATGTCGAACCAGCCCCGTAAGAAGAAGCATCTGTATACAAATAGAATGGCTTTTGAAAGTTCGGGATTGACAATACAGGTGGATTCATTATTGTTTCCTTAAGTTTAACAAAGCTTTTCTCACATTCTTCAGTCCACACAAATTTTGAGCGCTTCCTTCGAAGCTCATTTAACGGTGCTGCTAACTTAGCATAGTCTTTAATATATTTTGAAAAATAATTAACCATTCCAATGAAAGTCCCTATCTGTTTACTGTTCTTAGGTGTACTAAAATTGCGTATGGCTTCTGTTCTACTTGGATCTATTCTGATTTCGTTTTTGGAAATTATATTCCCTAAATAACTAACTTCAGTGTGGAAAAGTTTAACTTTCTTTGGGTTCACAGTTAAGTTATGCTTGCTCAACCTGTCTACAACTTCAGTTATATGCTGCATATGCTCTTCTTTTGTCTTAGAGAAAATTAACAAATCGTCCACAAAGTTTAACAGATATTCAAATTTGATATCTCTAAATATTCTGTCAAGGTATGCACTTAACAAACCTGAACCACAATGCATTCCGTAAGGCAGACGGTTAAATTCAAAGAGGGATACGCCATTGCTAAAAGCTGTTAAATGTTTACTCTTTTCTGACAGCGGTATTTGTAAAAAGCTGTTTGAGAGATCTATAACTGAAAAGTATTCTGCATTTTGCAAATATTGGTAGTATTCCTCCATGTTCCCAAGTGGGTGATTAACCCTTACAATTTTCTCGTTTAGTTTTGAGTAATTAATAACTAATCTATGAGACTTGTCTCCTTTAGAGACTAAAAAAGATGGGGATGAATAACTACTTATAGAATTCCTTATAATTCCCTGATTGAGCAAATCGTCTAAAATAGCTTTCATTTCTTTCATTTTAGTTGGATGCACAGGGTATGGCTTTAAATTTACAACTTCATTATCTTTAAGTTGAATCTCATACTCAAAGTCAAGAGCTTTACCTATTTTTGTTGTAAAAACATTAGAATAACGCCTCATCAATTTTTGTATTGGTTCTTTCATATCAAGACAACCGATATCTAAACTGTCTGTTTGTTCTGATTCGTTTATGCTAGACAAACTAACAATGCTAGTACCTTTCTTTAAAGCAATTTTAACATTTGGTTGGAACTTAAAATAATTTTATTTTCTCATTTAAAATTAGCGAAAATAATTTTATTTTCGCTAATTTTCTCAATACTGCGTACTTTACAAACCATGAAAAATTCTTTATTTTAATTTTTATAATACAGTGACCAACTATCTGAATTTTACTGTTATCTGCTCCGACACAATTAGAATGATTATTGTCAATTTGGGTGACTAATTTCATACCCTTTAACTTATTGTATAGCTCTTCACTTATAGCGTTAACACACGCGCCGGTGTCTAGTAGTGCTGCTACAATGAATGGGTTTCCTTCTGCGCGGCTACCGGACGTCAATTGTACTGGGATTGTTGGCAATTCGGTGAATAAATTTGCTTGGGGGATTCCAATTTTATTCGATATTCGACGCTGCACTCTCTTGATCTTTACTAGTTCTTTTTTCTTATATTTTGGCTGGCTAGGTATATTTTTACACTGACCTACATTATAAGTTGTTTGACATTGACCTTCATTTGATTTACAATTTCGGTTTACACACTTATTCAATTTGTTTTCTCGATTTGCTGACAACTGACCTAGGGAAAATTTTTCATTATTATTTACAAGACACATTTCTGGAATTTTATTTACATTCAAAAAATCTTCCCTGCAATTTAGTTTTTTGACGTTGGCTTTCTATTACAATGTCTCGCTATGTGCCCTTTTCGACCACAAGAAAAGCATGTTCTATCTCCCGAAACTGTTCTAGAAACATCACTTCGAGTATTATGAACAGTTGTTTGATTTCGTTCACTATTATAACGTAAGTTATTCTTGATTTCTACACTCTGACAATGCAAACACGCTCTTTCAAGATCCTCGATTGTGTCTAGCTTACTTACTAATGACAAATTTACTCTGCATTTTGGATTCAGACCAATTATTAACAATTCCACTAACTCAGACTCACTATACGAACAATCTAGTAGTTTAGAAAATTCCTTAACTCTGTGAATGTACAAAGGAAGTGCCTCATTACTGTCCTGAGGACGGGTTACATAGAACTTAATCAAATCGTCCTTAACATTTATAGGTATGAAAAACTTTAAAATTTCTTTCTTAAGTGTTTCTACATTTTGATCCTTATTTTTCAATACTAGATCAAGAAGAGGGGATTGCGTTTTTGTTACAAATACCTCAATTATTTGCTTGTCTGAAAGGCTAGTTTCGTTCTTTACCTTAAATAATGTACGTAAGAAATCTATTAAGTCTTTTACAATTAACCCATTACATACTCTCAAATCTTTTAAATATGTTTCGAGTGGGTTCGGTAATTTCCTGTACAAGTTGGGATCAAACGGTAGGTGGGATGCCGCACAGGGTTGAATAGCAGGAAGGGAAGCACCCAAGCCACTCGGTTCACCTGGAGCTTCCGGAGGTGGATTGGATAGATTGGAATGTACATTTACCGTCCCTTCTTCCCTAGGTTTACTTTCCTTTAAAAATACATCCTCAAAATTTTCTTCTTCAATATTAGATTCACTTAATTTACGTACAGAAGTCTCCAATGCCTTTTGATCAACCTTTAGTTCATTAAACTTATCTTTAACAATTTTGTACCTATTTGACAAAGCTATACATTCTTCCTTTTCACTCTCAGACAAAGTAAAATGCGTTAAGGTATTTATTCTAGTTCGACAGTGGTTGATACGAGCATCCTGCCTAGCAATATCGATTGGTCTACTATTATCATTTATTTCTAGAGCTTTCTCTTCAATTATGGCTAATTTGTTGGAAATTAATTCTATTTCATCAACCAGATTTATTTTACCCAAAATATTTTCATGCTTAGCTGGTACATTTTGCTGCAAGGTTTGTCTTAAAATTTTTCTTAAATCAGAAACAGTGCTTTTCTCGTCTAATTCGATGTTCCTTAATTTTAACTCATAAATTAATTCGTCTTTGACTAGCAAGTCAACCTTTAAACCCATTTTAATTTTTTTTTTATAGTATCTTGTTATGAACACTAATTTAGACCGATCAAATACAGTACATAGACTTAACAATAGGCCTATTATTTATTTAATTTACAGCGGTTGTTACAATATCATGATTAAATAAAATTACAACAAAAACCCAAGTATTAGCAGAGTTGCGCAATTGTTATACCTTAACAAAGACATAGTATAACTTGAAGATTGGGTTTCTTATTTCAATAAGAAATAACACTCACATAATTCTGTCACATTATTCATTTACTTGGGTTTAAGTCATAATTTTTATAAACACATAACAAAAAGATTCTGCATTATTGAGCTATGCCTAATTAGTTTACAATTTTGATCCTAAACAAATTAATGACATTTTTTGAATGAATTTATGGATAAAGGAAGGAATTGAAAGGGTCGTTGTTCCCCATGTCTTCAGCCCTAAACAAAGAACAAAGCACAATCCGCGCTATAATTAACCGTAAAACAAATATAATTTATAAATTAAGATTTTGTTTGATAATAATTAATCAGTTAACCCCAATAATGCTCGTCAGACAGACCACATAGAAATCATAATTGTTATAAAGAAATTAAAAATGATAGTGAAAGAAGTTAAGTTTAAATTTGTACCTTTCTCAGAAGGGTCTGTAGGCGCGCTGATGTGACGTGACCGCACCGCTGGCCGCCGGTCGAGTAATAATAACGATCTATGAATACAATAAACGGAACGAAATCTATCCCCACTCCTCTGTGCTTTATTTTGATTGGTCGACACACTAACAACAAGCAGAGGCATCAGCTGATCTAAACTTCTCTGTCTTTAGACAGAATAAAATAATTCATTTTGTCTGATTGAGCTTACAAAAAAAATATTGGAAAAATTAATAATTAGTTTGGTTTGCACTAATAAAAACTAAATACATACGGTACAATTTCCTAGCAATAATACCATAAGTTGTTTTTTCTTAAGCAAAAATCGCACTAAATCAAAACAAATAAGGCCAATGTAAACAAAAACCCATACTACACTTTAAATGCAAGATTTTGGCATTTCTTTCATTCCACATACACTACAGCTGTTTTTTAAGAAATATTTAAAATTAGATGGAAATCAACTACTTAACTTAAACAGATAATAAATTCTTATTTTCAAATTAATATTACTTTTATATTTTTGCAGCATGATGAAAAACGTTGTTCATCAATTAGATGAAATGATTTTCTGAGCTTAATCGCTATTTCTGTAGTAAAACAAGAATTCGCACAAATAAAACACTTCCTGTCCTAGTGATGAAAATTACTAGGAGTAGGCCTACGCTTGTTCTACGCGTATAGGGAAAAAAGCTAATATAAGCCAGATAATCCAAGCTCCACACTATTAAAAAATAATAAATAAATAAAACACATCCATCAAATTACACATATTAAATGCATAGAAGATTATAGTATACATGCATAATACATACATCTTTTTTGGCATTCACGTTATTTCATTGCCAGTAGGTACTTTTTAAAATTTTATTACTTTAGTAAATATTTATTTTTTATTATTGTTTGATGATCTTCTTCTAAATATATAAAAGGCAAAGCCCTCACTCACTCACTGACTCACTCATCACTAATTCTCCAACTTCCCGACTAGCTAGAGTACTGTAATTTGATATACTCATTCTCTAGGCTCAAAATAAGAAAGTCTGACTATTTTCATATTAATATTCACAAAGGGCTACGCCCTTGATGTCCTCAAAGTTACCATGTTATTCTTATGGAAGTAACATTTTTGTATTCTAACATATGATTATGGAAATTGAATTAGGTTAGTTTACATCTGCCACATGATGATTCATTCAAGAAAATGCTTATAAGCATATAAGTAACCAGGTGTGAGATATAATGTTTATTTATGTTTGACATTGTCAAGATTATAGCAATTTACTATTACTTTTAGTCTTGTGTACTTTGTTTGTATTAATTGCAGTTTACTTTGTTTCGTATTTTATTACTATATACATTTTTACTATTCATAGGTACTAACAAATGGTTTTGAAAATATAGTTTTTTAAGCACTTAAGGGCTTGGCCACACTTGATTTCAAAATTACTTTAGGGCATTCGCGGGGTTGAAATTTTTGACATGGACGTTCCTCTTTGCTCATGAATGCTCACTAAGAAGCTGTTTTACCATTATAGTTTTCGAAATTGTTTAGGGCTCTACCTTAAAGAAGCTGACAATTACTGTATAGCCTACGTGTTGAAATTTGACAAGGACGATTCTCTTAGCTCATAGGTTATCTATTCTATATATATAATACGTGATGCCCTTTTTTTGTTAACGCTAATCCTCCCTTATTTCTGAACCAATTTTAAAGTTTGAGGTGTCAAAAGAATGGTCTCAGTTCGTAGTTTTGCAATAAGATTTTCGATATTTTAATTCTGAAGCCCACGGGAAGCCCTTAAAGTTGGTTTTTTGTCCATAAGATTAACATGGGGAAAATTTATATTGAATTGCAAAATAAAACAGTTGTTGATAGTAAAACTAACAAACACATGTTAAAAGCTAGCTGGATAGAAGCAATTGAACGGTACTGAAATATCAACACAATTCCATATTTTAATACGAGGAGTGTCAATTGTGTGGATTACCTTTACCTCAAAATGTAGCAGGTGTAATTTGCTTGTACTTTGTGCTTATGTGTATTTGGGCACAAACATAAGTTAAGTAACTTAACCTCAGAAAAATTTACTTTCCTGTACAAAAACAAGCTTTGAAATTAAAACTTTTGACGTCGTTCTTGTAGGTTATCAGAATGATATTGAAACAACGACGAAAATTAACAAAAATTAAAATAGGACATCTAATGTTTGCACATGGATTTTCAAACTGCTGTGAAAGAAAAAAAGAGATAGTTGGTTGTTGGTGTACACTTAATAACCTGTTTACAGTTATATACTGTAACAAATTTTATCCAGAATGCCACACATACTAACTTACAACTCCTGTTTAAAAGCGATTAAGTTTAAAAGTTTTTTACCTCCTGCAAAGATAACAAGCTTCTTGCAAAAATGGTTTGTGTTTTAAAGAGAAACTTAAACCAAAATATAACAACCACATCAAACCAAAAAGTGCCACACCAACCAAGATGTAGATTTTCATGTTTTTTCTTAATTTAAATTCCTTAATCCAGTAAAAAGTTATGTTTAAGAGGATTTGGTCTGTTATAAATAGTATAGTCGTGTTGGATTATCCACTATGTCGACTACTAACTCATATATTACCAGAAAACAGCCGCAGTGAGTGCTGCATAGCTCATACAGGACGGGGGAGTTGTAATTAAATATTAATCATTCTACTGTTGTAATTTACGTTATTTGTATGATGAACTATCTAGATCCAACATCTGTGAATTTATTAAAAATTTTATTGACTTTTTAGGCAGAGATTCTAAGACAAATCGGCATAAGAAACATTACTTAAACTTAGCTAATTTGTACATAAAAACGCCAAATCTCAACACTATCACAGTGCGAAGTTAGAGAATTATTGATGAAGATCAATTGATAAAATACCAATATGGTGTAGTCTGATTTTTGCTACAATTTAGTTTTCATTGAAAGTAACTCGGTAAATTACCATGAACAAGGTTTGATCACCAGGTACTCTGACTAAATGCAGCGTTTTGCGCTACACGGGCCCCCTAGTATCTATCTAATTTAAGAAACGTTTTACGAACATAGATTTGAATCCCTTTTGGTCACCCCACTGGACTTTCAAATTACTCTAGGGACCACGGGGTTGAAATATGATGGAGGATTCCCTTTGCTCATGGGTACTCACTAAGAAAAGGGTTTGCAAATAAAGTTTTTAAAGCACTTTAGGGTTCTACCCCACTGGATTTCAGAATTACATTAGGGCCTTCACGGGGTTGAAATTTGACATGGACATTCCTCTTTGCTCATGGGTGCTTACTAAGAAACGGGTTTGCAAATATAGTTTTCGAAGTTCTTTAGGGATCTGCCCAACAGTACTTCAAAAACATTTTAGGACCTCCGGGGTTGAAATTTGACATGGGCGTTCCCCTTAGCTCATAGGTAGGTTACTCACTAAGAAAAGGGTTTTCAAATATATATTTTGAAATTCTTTAGGGCTCCGTCACACTAGTCTTGGAAATTACTCTGAGCCCGCGGGGTTGAAAGTTGACATGGACGTTCCTGTTTGCTCATAGCTCACTAAGAAACAATTCAGCAAATTTACTTCAGGGCTCCACCCCACAGAAAATCAAAATTACCATATATGCTAAGGGATTAAAATCTAACGTGAATGCTCCGTTTTGCAAAAAGGTGCTCACTTAGAAACGGTTTAGCAAATATAGTTTTCAAAGTTTTTTAGGGCTCCGCCCCATAGGACTTTAAAATTATTCCAGGTGCTTCCCCTCACAAATCCTCAAAATTACCATCAATCCTAGGGTGTTGAAATTTAACGTTTATGTTCCGTTTTGCTCATAGGTGTTTACTAAGAAACAGTTTTAGACATATAGTTTGGTTTGTTCTTTAGGGCCCCGCCCTACTTGATTTTAAAATGACTGTAGGGCCTACGGGGTTGAAATTTGACATGGTTGTTCTTTTTTGCTTAATGGTTCTCATTAAGAAAATGTTTTGCAAAATTCCCTCAAAGCTCAACACACAGTAATTTGTTTGTTTTTTTAAACGTCATTCTTAAGGAAGAAGATTTTGTTGCTCTTTTAAAGATTTTATTACCTAAAAAATAAATTTAATCACGGGTGAAGCAGTGACGGGAAACAGCTAGTACTAAATCTTTCTAGTATTCATAACCCATTACAAAATATTTCATAAGTAACGAATCGTGTTATATTAAGTGTAGTTATAGTACAACAAGCAGAAAATAGTTTCCATAACACATGCTTACTCTATGTCTGACAACAAACAACTCAAGCACCGTTACAGTATTTACAGCCCACAATGAAATGCAATTCTTAAGGGAAATTAAATTACGTCTCATTATTTTATTACTTAACAGAATAACTTCAGAAACGAACTTGATCTTACACATTACGCCTACAATCTACTGTGAAAGTTTGAAGAAGATCTGAGGATTCTTGGAAACGTAGTCGTTGGTCAATAAAAATCGGCATTTGTCACTACACTGAGTGACCAATAGTTATGTATAAGGATATCACTCCTCTTCGATCCATTCATCCAATAATTATAAAATAAAAACTATATTGATCGTTTTCACATCGCACTTTCGTTGTAGTACGTTTCATATTTATGTTAGTCAATGTGTTTCTTAAAATTCAATTACGAACCTGATTGTCTCGCCGAGACCTTTAGTGCACACCTAATCAATAATCAACCATTAACCGCTACAACTTTCCGATGACACTTTACCGATGACAACTTTATGGATTTAACTTAATATGGATTGATTGATTATTTCTTAATTAGTTTATTAACTCTCCAAATAAAAAAGGTTAGTGGCATAGGGGGGATGAATAATAATTATTTAACCTTAATCAATATACAGTGTGTTAACAAACAACCCGTCAAATTGTGTGTATTTGTTCCTTAGGTCGAGACAGTAACAAATTAATGGGGCTAAAATTTCAAATACTGTGTTTTTAATAAATAATAAATCAGAACCCGAAACCCCGAAAACTAAAGTCAAATTCCAAAACCCTCTAAAATCAAAATTAGTTTTGGGTATTTTTATTATGAAATTAAAACAATAATGTATGGACTATTTAATTGTAGTACTCCTCCTTCAACTTACAATAGGACTTGTAAAAATTTTGTAGTTACAGATACTATCGTATTTGAAATTATTTTCTAACCCAGTTTAATTCAGAACTACTAATATATTTTTGCGGTAAAGAATAAGAAGTAGCTATTATTTTTAGTAGATCACACAAATAACATTCGTCAACACGACGGCGGCCGGAGCCCAATGCATATGTCACCAGGGTTGACGTCGTGAGCCAGACATATGTTACTGACCCAGGATTACATGGTGAACCTGTGACATATCTATGGCCGCTGTGCTGAACCAGTAAGTGCTCTGTAACATTGTATGTAATCGTTTCCCACCCAACCGTTCATACGAATAATGTTTTTATTTCATACAAATATTCATGACTCTATGGCAACAAAATGATAATAACTTTTGGGACAATATTATAAAATGTAGTTTGGTAATTAACAAAATTAACAAATATCTATACTTTTTATTGTTGAAAATTTAAACTTTACGAATAATTAGAAATTTAATAAACTGATTTACAAACGCTTCTTGTTATATAAAATAAAAAATTTTCTTTCGAGGTATATAATAAAATCCCACAAAAGTGGAAACTGGTCGTGAAATATTAAAGATCATCATTCAAGTTAATATAATGGTTGGAATTAAATCTTTTCGAATATTAAATCAATAATTCTTATGTGTATTCAGCGTAGAGTCGTCACAACACTCAATAAGAAGCTTCTCAAACATGATTTACAATGTTAAATTAAATAGAAATATCAATTAAATTAGGTCATTTATTTACACCCGTAACTACACAGTAACGTTATAAAATCAAATACTAAAATAATCAAAAGGCCCCTTTGATTCTTTTTGCAAACACTTTTCCTCACATAAATTCATTTGTTTACATCTTAAATCGTAAATCATAACAATACCATTAGAGCTCTAATTTTAGAAATCTCTCTTTATTGAGGCGTTTCCTTTTTCTAAAGTCGATTTAACATTGTGCTTACTAAGTAGGTGAAGTAGGTGACAAGACTTAAATCTACCCTGGGACTTCCATACCGGATGTCTCATTTACCAATAAAGAGGTGAACACCGGGGGGAAATCAGTACAGTTGAAAGAACTGGTCCCGAGAGAAGAGAACTTTTTACCTGGCTAAAAAGAAAAGATGCTCCTTACTGACTGAGCTTTGTAACAACTTATGTTGATTTTCCGATTCAACACACATAACCTACTTTCATTTGAAGACAACCGTCACGATTTTTTTTAAAGAACAATTAATTGATTTAAAATAAAAAAATCTGATTGCGATAGCTATTAAGCGTAAAATTAAGTTCAAAATCATGTGTCACATCATTTCATTTAACCTACACCAAGCATCATAATCAAAGGTGGCGTACCCAAGAAGGCAGTTAAAATTTATACTTTAGTTAGTCCAGGGTCTAAACAGGTTGAGCATGCACTGAAAGTCTAACGAATTGTGACTTTTGATTACTGTTGGGGACAATTAGTAGTTGTAAAAAAAACTATGATGCCACATTTCTAGCGTTGGCACAACATGAGGAACGAGCCCAAAGGTAAGTCGTAGAGGGAACTGTATTGGCCTATGCCAAGGTTTATTTCATTTTACAGGTCTTTGAATGTAGAGCAAACCCGATCTCAAAGGGTCGAATACAACGCGAGATATTACATTTGTAATTTCGGTAATATGTTTTTTTGCAAAGTTTGACTGCCTGCCATTTATGTCTCGAACATTTATTTGAGGTCGGCTTTTCGGCATTGTTTTCAACTTTATTCCTTTTAAATTTATTTATTGTTTTTAAAGTTAAACAAGACCCTGAAAATTAAGTTAAAGTTTTCCTTGTAAATCTTCCTTTGGCGTCCATGTTTGCTGTCCCAAACATTATGAATACATTTATGATTTTCATCCCAATCTGGGTCAGACTATGAAAATTTACAATAATATATTTAAATTCAGCTTAAGTGTTTTCTTTAACAGAAAAAATGCCGCAAAGCAGATCTTAAATGAACGTTCAAGCTAGAAATGACAGGCAGTCAAAAAAGCGTATAACCGAAATTTCAAAATGCAATAACTCGCGTTGTATTCGGCCTTTTGAGGTCGGGTTTGTAGGGTTTTGTTCTATATTCAAAGACCTTTAAAATGATGTACAACATGGCGTAGGCCAATACAGTTCCTCTATGACTTCCTCTAGGGTGCGTTCCCCATATTGTGCTCAATCTAGAAATGTGGCAAAAACGTTTTTTTTTCTTTTTTTTACATATACTAATGGCCCCCAATAGTAATCAAACGTCAAAATTCGTTGGACTTTCAGTGCTACTCAACCTGTTTAGAGCCTGGACTAAGTGAGGATGTATTATCAACTACCAAAATTTGATATCTGTCGATAAAAAGTCAATAAAAATAAATATAAAAGGATTTTTGAATTTATTTTATTTCCTTACAAATACAAGATGGTGGGTGAAATGTAAAATAAATCAATGAAAGTATAAAGTAATAATTTATGTTCGTTGGTGGTCGGGAGTCGATATCTTAGGAAATGATGAAAAATTAGGGGTAGGAGACATTCAAAACTCACCCTGAACTAACTAAAAAATAATGATAAAAATGTTCACTAAAATAAAAAGAACTCTGTAACATAATGTACTGAAAAAAGTTTTACATCATTGTTCTATTGATTTATGGTGGGTAGCAAATTTATGAACTTAAAAATGATGTAATTTATTTTAAGCTAAAATAGTGGCCAACAGCTAAAATTCATAATTTTCCCCAAAAACATAATGTCGGACGTAATAACTTATTCTAAGTCAAATTAAAAATAATATCAAATTGTTCAGCCTTTTCCGTATTTAAAACATTTTTTAACTAGTTTGACGATTTAAAATTATCGACATTGAACTTTTTTACTATTATTAATGGTTAGTTGTTATATGGAGAAACATATCACCACATAACATGTAAGCTATAATAGTTGTTGATATAGAATCTAAAGTCGATATCTTAAACACTTGTAAACTAATATTCCACATACCGTGCACACTATTGTTTCTAATATTTAGTGCATATTCTTAATTTTCACAAACTTTTAAATTTACGTTAAATAATAAAAAAGAAAAAAGAAAAAAAGAAAACCACAAGGACTCAATACCCTACGAATTGTAGGCTATGTCTGCATAAAACTAAAGTCAGTTTAATTTTACAATAAATTCATGGACACTATGGTGTTGGTATGAACGAAAATAAATTTAAACCTTAACATGGAGTTGGCAGCTGGTCCAGGTCAAGCCATTACTTTAAGTTGTGACCCTCTTTAGGTACGTGACTGTCGTTGAGAAAAATATTTTATAGATCGTAACTAAAACGGGATTTTATTATCTTAACACTCTTATACATGGTTGAGAAACAAACTTCATAGATAAATAAATACAGGGTGTCTATAAAAAACCTTTACAATAAAATTGTAAACATTGCGATTACCATCCTCGCATCCTCTTTCCATGTAACATACAAGTTTTCTAAAAATACCACATGAAAGAGTGGCTCAAAAAGTTTTAATCAGTAGCAGTTTTATCAGCTGATTGGTTTATATTGTTGCCTGGTAAACAATAAAAAATAATTTTTGAGTCCCATAAGAATCGCAATGGATGTTCGTATTAAAGCGCAGTATGCATGTGAAGTGTTTTATTGAAACCAAGCCCTAATTGTTGGTCTTGAAGGAGGATTCCTATTGTATCTTGTCCGAAATCTCCGTTAAACAACAACATAAGGCTTGGTTTCAATAAACCACTCCACACACTGCGCTTCAATACGAACATCCATTGCGATTCTTATGGGACTCAAAAATTATTTGTTTTTGTTTACCAGGCAACAATATAAACCAATAAGCTGATAAAAATGATACTGATTAAAACTTTTTGAGCCACTCTTTCGTGTGGTGTTTTTAGAAAACTTGTATGTTACATGGAAAGAGGATGCGAGGATGGGAGAGTGGTAGCTGATGATGAGGATGATTATAATGAACACATTGATGTAAATTACACTGACCGTTGATGTATAAATAAATAAATAAATTATTTATGAACTGGCATACAAACATGTCCTGACCGTGATAAAAAATTATCGTTGAGCTGTTTTGACGGTGGCTGTAAGTAATTTAGTCTTACGTTATTTCTCACAAATTAGGGGCTAAAACCATGAATAAATTTCTGAAAAATACTATCTCTTACGGAGAAGAATTTTAATTTCACATAAAGACTTAGGAATCAACAACTTAGTGTCCAACTGGCAACTTAAGGCAAGTGTGATAATTCAACTTTTGTTTTATTCTATATATATATCTCGAGAGACAAGCCAAGTCCTGCAAGTGGATCCTTAGGCATTACTGTGATTTGTGGCCAGTGCTGCACTCTAGCGGACGACATCGGCTCTTAATTGAAACTCGGGGCTCAGCTTAAATCCCTGAGTTACCTAGTAGAGGAGTGTGTTTAACAGAACAGTTTGGACAGCATAAAGCCACCTCAATAGTGTTTAATTCATTCCGGCTCTACCATTTTATATTTTCAACTGTGAATTGTACTAATTTTTATTTATTTACAAAACGGATTTATACAAACAGATTTTTAAAAGGGTGCCATGAAGGCCTACTATTGCAGAGCACATGTTTAAGTATTTAACTGTTGATATTTTCTGTTTTTTTTTTTTTTGTTTTTTTTTTAATTAGTCCAATTTTGATGTTACTTTTAAAATGTGAAAAAATCTTACAATCTACTTGATATTTTAACTGTATGAAAAAATTGCCGTTATTTTCTGTCAGTTTCATAGTTAAAATTATAAATAGCCTTAGTTTTATTAGTGTTTTATTACTTGGCCATTATTTTTGTCACAAGAATACATTTACTATTAAAATAGTAGTTCCCCAGATATATTATTGATAGATTTTTTGCCTTAAGAGAAAAAGAGTACTATCCAATTTATTTTTACAAATATATTAGAAAGCGCAATATTGGCTAATTAATTACGCTTTTCACCTCGCATAAATTCAAATTTTGCCTCAAGCCCAAAAATCAACTGAAAAAATAAGTCACTTTTATATATAATGCTAACCCGAACAATAAATATAGTATCTTACGATTATGTATTTTATGTGTTCAACAAAATTAATGAATACCATTTTTATAAGCCCACCCATTTCTTGTTCTATGAAAATATTTTACAAGAATTAGATTAAACCTAGGTCTAGAATAATCCTCTAACTTAAAGTTCAGTAAACATTTTTGCAGCTAGTATATAAACAATACATCTTAATAAATTCCAGACAAGATTACTAGGACAAAAGGCTTAAGAGAGACAAATGACAGCTCTCAAATTCAATTATCCAAACAAAGAGGTTTAAGAGAAACCGACGACGATTTGATAGTAAATTGGAACTGGTCTCTCACAACCACGAGTGGCTATTGTGAATTAGAAATAATTCAATTGAATCATTTATAGTAAAGCTTATACAAATTAAATTATTCTTTTTATTGATGTTACAATTTATAGTACACTTAAGATACAGTAAGAATAGAATTATAATAATTTTTATAATATTCGCATAATTAGGTGCAATAATATCATCATAAGTTAAGTAATATCTTAAAAATACACCTTAAAAAGGTAACAATTAAGGAAAAATTAAGCAAATTTGAGTAGATATACAAAATGTGAAAACTACAATCCATAGTTAAGTTATGATATTAAAATAAACTCTTTAAATTTTTTCATGCCACTTTATTTCTGATCACAATCGTCTTTTATATAGGAAATAGGAAGTCGGCTTAGAGCTCTAATTTTGTTTTCTAAGGAATGCTTGCAAAGGTACAAAAGAGTTCCACACAACTCTAGCGCACATTACTTTGGGGGAAGTTTTAGGACTACCCATTTGATAATTGCAATCTTTGAGGAATATTGAGAGATAATGAAATAATTCTTTACGGTAGGCCTATGATCTTTTATTCGTGATGGTATTAATCATATCAATTTGTTTATATTGGCTACACATCACTAGAATAATATTTAACTAAAATTGTTTTATTATTCTAGTGATGTGTAGCCAATATAAACAAATTGATATAATGAAATAAAATTAGAGTGACAAAATTTGCTCCAGAAAATAATTTCGAATGAACGGCAAATCTTTATTAGGCAAAAGCATTTTTGCTCTAAGTTCATCTGAATCATAAGCTTGCCGCTTCCAGGATTTGAGAGGTAAATGGAGGTCAAGCTGGAGGTTTTTACTTTTCGTTTTCATTAGACAACTGATTAAATAATTAGATGAAGTAATGTTGCTACTCGATGGTAAGGTTACCATATAAACATGTTTTCCAAATATTTATATTTCTGTAGAAAGCTGGATAACTATCATTTCCTTGTGTATCATTTACTTTTATCTTCAAGAGTATATTTACATCACACGTAATTTGAAATCAAATTAATTGTAAATTTTAATCACAAAATGGTTAAGTTATATATTTAACACAAATTGAAAATTGTATAGTTTTCTGTTATTTTTTACACATAGACTAAACCTTCAAGATAACTAAAAATGTCTATCTATTCTTGAAGTACCTTTTTCCAAAAAGCCAACCATATTTTTTAATCCCAAATGTTAAACACATACTCAACGGATAAAACACCTCAAGGTTTTAACGATTAGGCCAAACCAGGGCCAAGTACCGTGTTTGCAGGTTCGTTAAATAATTAAGTCGAAAGTTGGATCCCTCCTACTTATCCTACCAAAGTTTCAAGGTGGTTGGAACAAGGTAAACTTTTAATCTTAAAAATTAAAAGGAAACTAAAGATTAAAGATTAAAGGAAACTATTTTGTAGTTGAATATTTGTATATGTCTAGTAGTCTGTGATACAATAATCCAATATACTTAGCTAGTGAATTTCAGGTGGACTTTTTTCATGAATCAATTCACTCGTAAGTAACATGGGACTAAATATGTAGGTTTGCTGGCATGGGGGGTGCTATACGTAAACATTACACTAACCCAACTAGTGCGAGGGTACAAACCAAAATTGATAAAGTTATATTAATAAATAGGTGAATTTTTAAGATCTTTACCATAGCAAAATTTCCGCAAAGGAAGAGGATAATTTATTGTCACAAAGGTATTAATGTCAAAGATCGCTCTTTGACTATGGTGGGGGATTAGTTTATTGTGAATCCATACGAAAATTTTATGAATTTTCAAAAATACGTAAGTACTCAGAGTTTATTAAAGAACAATTTTAATTATTGAATTTACATCTTAGTATGTAAAAAGTAAGATTTTTTAAAGAAACTTTGAAAAGCATTAAATTTATTCTCTAAGTATGATTCAAAATTATGGTTTGAAATTGTAGGTTTAGTAAATTGCGTATACCATTTTTGTTACGGTATAGTGTAGCATTACTTATATAACTAAGTGATTACCCGTTCTTCGTAGGGGTGTTTGTTATTTGTTTATTTACTGAAAATTCATCCACGAAAGGAATAACATAGCTTCAATGGTTTTTATATTGTATCTATATTTTATATTGTGGTAGTTTTATTCTCAACTAGTGGTTGTATTCATAAAGTAATCAAATAAAAAACTAAAAAAACAGGACATTGGTACCTTTCTGGTGGTTTTAGAGCTTAGCCCTCAGGGCTATAAAAACTACTGATTAAAAACCTATCCTGTGAAATATACCATGTATATATTTAGTTCCAAAGCAAATTTTTTAATGGTTTTTCATTGACCCCGAATATACCAGCACCCTTATATATATATATATATATATATATATATATATATATATATATATATATATATAATATATATATATATATATATATAAAGACTATTGGTTTATATACAAGACATTTCGTTGATGTCGTTTAGTAAATTGTTACGGACATTTTCCCTCACTGATTAGTACATTAAAAATTCACAACGTTTCGGGACCTGGAACCTGAATATTTAAGTATTTCTAAGTATTTCTTCAGTTGGAAGAAATACTTAGAACACAACAAAGTTAGTAAAAACACACCAGGCGAAACTGGAGAAGTCTATAGCTAAACCTGAAGTCAGAAAAGGCAGTCACATAAATTAAATTAAATACTAATAAATGCACAAAGCTTAAACAGAAAACTGTGAAAGCAGTCAAACAAAGAACAATTAGGCATTTTTAAAGATTGATACAGTGCATAAATAGTTTTCACATTTAACAAAAGTTTTATTAAATTTTACGTTTTAATTACGTAGAAATTAACTACAGAAATTCGTGTACAACTTGATACTTTTATATTGGTGCTATTTATACTTATTTGGCTTATAGTTAATTAAATTTAAAATTAATAGTATAAAAATTATCTGTCTTTGGTAGGGTAATGATATGCATCGTCTTTCGTTTTAAAGTGACCTTCATTCAATCTTTTCATAATTCTTTTAATATAGTTTATATACTTTTTACAAGTTATAACTAGTATTATCAATCAAGTATGAATTTTGGGTTTTCATAGTTTCCTATAGGAATACAATTTGAAAATGTTTCATTATACATATATACATATCGTATATAACATGTTAATACATATATGAATGTTATTACATCTGAAGCAAATATTTACGATCTGATAGGAATTCTTTGTTTATTAACTAACGGATTTCTTCATTTTAATTACAAGTTCCATTAAAATTTATAGTGGGCATGTGTTATAATAAGATGTTTTCATAAACAAACTATAAAATATACGGATAAAAGCGTAGCTTTGAAAATGTTACAGTAGTGTCACGGTTCACGTGGTCAATAAAAAGAGTAATAAAACAAGCGGTGAAATGCTTTTAGGCAAGCTTTCAACCACGTTATAAAGTGGATTTGTTGATTCAAATATCCTTTGACCCATGTGGTTAAAAGTTCCTGAGGACAAATAGTTTCATTTAACACGGACAATCGAGTAGAATGCTTTAACAGTCAATGAAGTAAAATCTTCAAAAATATTTATAATCTTAAACACACCATTTATTGTGATATTAATTATTAAATACTTCGAATATAAATACTTGAGATAACTTTATTTTTGTTTCTCTAGCTTCTAACGTTACTTTTTTTTACGTTTATCAAATAAAATTTTAATTTAAAATTTTTAAGTAACAAAAAATGTTCCCACTTGTTTTTGTTAGTGATACATCCCATTCGTTTTATACTTTAGAAATGTAACAAGTGAATTATATAAAGAGTAAAAAATACGTATGCTATAGCAAAGCCTGTTGTGAAATAGTACGGATTTTTATAATTATTTATGATTGAAATAATAATATTAGCAAGTTAAAATAATATTAACTTCTTAAAGTTAGAATCAAACAATTTATGAACAAATTTTAAAGTTGTCCCTAATTGACAAATTAAAATATTACATTTGGTTTGTTTTCTTTTAAAAATAAAATAAACTTACAATAAACAGATAACACGAATACAGTACAATGAAAAGCACAATAAAATTGTAAACAAATTGTGTTGTCTACATTGCTAAAACATACTATGCTTTCTTTACTTGAGGATTTAAAGTTAAGCAGCTTTACGTAGGTTTAACCATCTTGAAACTTTGGCTAGGTAATTAATTACGAGGTATCCAACTTTTCTCTTGATTATTTAATGAACCAACAAACACGTTGCTTGATACTACTTAAGGTTTATGCCTAAAATTTTGAAACTATTACTAAAACATACATACCAAAAGAACACAAAACAGTTTTATCAATTAAGTTAGCAGGCTGTTAATAAATCTATGCACAAATTCACACCGTATATAAATGTGTCACTTTGATCTATACTATTTATAATAGAACTTATATGATGTTTTATTAATGCTATCAGGTATTAAATATGGTTTCAGCTATTAAAATGAAAATATTTTAAGTATTTTATGTGCCTGAGCATATTGTGAAAGTTTTTTTTTTTTTTAATTGTGAATATCATGAAATGTACAACAGAAATCCAAAATTACGTTCGGTTTTATTCAACTGACAATAAAAATCTCATGTGGACGTTTACTAGAAGAGGAAGTCCAAAACAATCTTGTTATAGCTTTTAATAAAATAACTTTCTTGATGGCTTCTGATAAGCTTAATGGTAATTATCTATGACTTCAGCGCATTCTTGGATCGAAAGCAAAAATTTTGGTGCCGACCACTTTTCAAAAATGAGTTAGTGTTCATATTACAAAGCCCCTAAGTAAAACACTCCTCTGTTTTAGATATGAGCAAAAAATGTAAATAAATAAATAAAACCTATGAAGTAACCAACATTTTATATAACGCAGTCGTCGGAGCGTCATATGGAACGAAATGTATATTTGTTATTGAATTATATTTCACTTGCTATATTTTTAGCCCAAAAACAATAGCTAGTTATGTATTTTATTATACTCATTAACGATAGCTTTGACCACTGCAAATTGGGTGGATAAATTTGTACATTTTAACAAACAATGTATAACTTTTGTTAAAATTACCTTGAAGTTATCCTTAAGTTAACAATTTTACATTGAGACCGGCAAAGATGTTAATATTTTTAATCATATGGATCATGATATGTTATTAATATCCAAAGTTTTCATATTCCCATCTTAACAATATTAAATTTTTATCAATATATTATTAAAATTTTAAATAAACAATTTTGTAGCTTTGATTTTACACAAGTTTGACGATATGGAAAATTTGAGCGAATTTCTTATAGGGTGGAAGCTATTACCGTTGGTCTCATAGCAAGAACTAAGCCCAGGATCATGTTAATTTTTTGTTTTGAGGTACCCAGAGACAAAAAATAATAGTTATTAAAATTTATATCTTTATGTATACATGTATGTATGTATATGTACATAGACTCGATAACACTCCTAAAAACGGTCCGATCGACACCAAATTAGGTAAAGATGTGTAATCCTACCTTTATTTGGATGTGCTCGTAAACCAGATACGTCGCCGATATATTGGAAGGGGTAGTTTTGTTGGGTTTTGTACTCCAAAAATGGGGTTTTAAGTTTTTTATACGTAGTTCTAAAAAGTTTTAATTTTATTTTTTAACACTTAAGTAAGATCACAAAAACGCACAATTTGATACATTTAAGCTTTTCCTATCTCCATTGGTTACCGAGATATTAAAAAGTCTAAGGACAGTACATTGTAACTTGGGGCTCCAATTTCAGTCATATGGATGGCAAGAATGAAAGGAATATTTCACTTATTAACCAATGTTTTTGGGTGAAACTCGATATTTAGCTTCGTTTGGTTGAGATTCTTTGTTACTAATGCGAGAGAACCTCATTGAAATGTACCACTCAACTAAAGATCTTAATGCTTCCAAACCTCTTTGAATGTCTTATCTCCAGCTTAAAAAAGAGTTCAGAGCTGCTGTCAGAAAAACTAAGGCAGCGAACGTCCTTTCTCACCTGAATGAGTCAAATAATAGATCAAAGGCTGTTTGGGAAATTGTCAATGAAACCATTCCAAATAAAAATTCCAGCTATTTTAGACAGTTTAAGTTGGCTTCGGATAATGGCGAGGTGTTATCAGACTTAGAGGAAATTTCAAACACCTTCAATTCGTTTTTCTCTAATATTTCCGGAACACTACATGAAGATTCCCTGGTGCTGAGGAACACTTTGAACGTACCTTAAACTGATTATCTATTATTCTCTACTAGACTGATGAAAACGAAGTTTTGGAAGTCATAAGGTCACAGAAGTCAGGTGGTTCCGCTGGTTCTGACGGTATATCTTCTAGTTTTATAGACTACTCAAGGAAGTTGGATTTTACTTAGCAGGGCCCTTGTCTAATCTAATTAATGTTTCCTTTGTCGAGGGTAAATTTCCTGAAGCCCTAAAATCTGCAATTATTACCGTACACCCAGTCACACAAAAATCAGCCCTACAGATAAAACAAATATCGGCCGATTTCAATCACGTTAACCTTTTCCAAGGTTTTTGAAAAGATCTCCCTCAATCGCCTTAACCTTTCTTGTTCAACCACAATATACTTTTTGAAATGCAGTTTAGTTTCAAAAAAGCTATATCCACTGTTGCTTCAGCTTCTAAACGAACATGATGACCGTGAGCACACTTTTGGGATCTTCCTTGACCTAAGTAAAGGAAGATGGTTCCTGTGAACATGGTTCATCATAAGACTGTTGAAGAAACTAGATCACTTTGGTATCAGAGGTAACGCATTAAGCTGGATCTCTGATTTTTTTGCACAAAAGAACTCAGTCTGTTAAAATTCAACATTTGGACGAAAGGAATTGCCTCTCTTTCAAGCCGTCTCGTGAGGTTAATGTATCGTATCATGTCCCTCAAGGATCGGTCCTGGGACCGCTCTTGTTCCTGTTGTATGTCAATGACGTTCGCTCTAGCGTTACCCAAACTGATTTGTGTATGTTTGTATTTAGTCTCAGTGACATTTCCCGAGAAAATCTCGAAATACAGAGTAGTCTCAAAAGAGTCTTCTTTTGCAGTGGTTGACAACAATCTTCGCATAAATATTGGACAAGGGAAGCCTGATTGATTTTAACCTGAGGAAATCAGAAGGTTCAATTAGTGTGTTCCTGGGTGAAACTGTGGTTGATTCATGTCATCAAACCAGTTTTCAAAGCTTGATTATAGACTCCAGAGTTAATTTTTCTGAAAATGTAGCTTAAGTCAGACACAAGCTCAACAGTAGTATCTTCATTCTTCGTAGACTATCTAATTTCGGAAATACAGATGTACTTCTAACTGCTCACTATGGGTGTTTTTATTCTCATATATGCTATGGAATAGCAATATGGGGTTCTGAGTAATCTAAACAAAATCACTCTTCCGTCTAAAAAAAGCAATTTGTTTGGTTTTTGGTCTGAAGAAATCTAAATCTTGTCGGGGTATATTTTTCAAATTTAATCTTCTCACCTTCTCTAGTTTATACATCTACGAATGCCTCTCCTTTTTCATTAGAAATAAATGCACGTTTAACTCCCGGAACACTAATTTTCCATTTCATAAATACTTGTACATTTGCTATCGCCAAATATAAAACAAATTAAAAAACACTTTATAACATAATTCAGTTATACAATGCACTTCCTTCGGAAATAAGAAAAGAAGGAGACCTAAAACGGTTCAAGAGTCGTCTGCGAGCGCTCGTTCTCAGCAAAGAATATTGGACTTTACAGTTTACAGGACTTTTAAAACGATAAGAATAATTTTTGATAGGAAATTGATTTGTGTTTTCATTCTATAATGTATAATGACAATTGTCAATTATGTATGAAGATATAGTAAATGCTCTTGATTATTGACATGGTAAAAATCGTGGTTTTTGTAATTATCATGGCAGCAAAAATGCATACTCACCCCCATGGTTTTATGGGGAAAATAAAAACAATACCAGAACGTGATAAAATATGGTGTGTACATTGACTAAATAGGGTTTCACTTATATTTGCTTTCTAAACCCATATGGCTGCAATCCTACATACTCAACTAAGTGGTTTTTATGGAGAAATAATAAAATACCAAAATTCCACTGAAAAATGGAAATTTTCTGATACGCAGGTTAGCTACGACAGGGGTGTTCTGTATTTTAAGCAAAAGAACAACCTACTGGACGTTTAATTTTCCTTTACTAATTCGCAATACGTGGGTAAAGTCACATATATGTTTTTAAAAGTTTCTACGAATCAATTATATTTTAACTGTCTTGTTCTAGTGCTTTATTTGTATTAAAGCCTGGCCGTTAGAAATTATTTCTGTCTTATAGCAATCAAAACAACCGTAACTTCCACAATTAATTGGGCCAAGTTTGTTCTCCGGAGCCATTCTGGGCTTTGTAAGAGACCAGTTCTAATTTATCGTCGAATCGTCGTCTCTCTTAAGCCTCTTTGTTTGGATAATTGAATTTGAGACCTGTCATTTGTCACTCTAAAGCCCTTGTCCTAGTGATCCAGCTTGGAATTTATTAATTGCCATTGTTTAATTACTAGGTTAAGAATTTTATTTTATTTTATATTTATAATTTCTTACAAGCAGTCATTTTTATATCATAATTTATTTCATGTATATGAATTGTACTGTAGTAGTTATTATAGTTAATATTTAACTAAAACCTTAAAATTAGAAAATTTCATTAATAAGTAAAAGTGGAGACGAGTAAATTGTGTAACAATTCACATTTCATTTGCAGCAAGTTCACTTCATCTTCTTAATTAGTTATTTATAATTCCTGACTTGTTTTTTTTTTTTTATTGATTGCTTACAAGTTTTCCCATTATTGTACCCTGTTCAAAATTAATGTACAGTGAAAGACAGAACTTTTTTGCCACAGGTGAAAACCCCACCCGATCATTCTGAATTTTTTTCATATTCAGAGGTTATTATAATTTCGCTGATGGATTTTACGGTAAATAATAGCACTGATGAATTATTGCAAGCGTTACAAGAAATTCAGGTAATAATAAAAAATCAATAAAATGACGCGGGGCAATGAATAGCTGTTAAGGGGTTCATTTACAGTGATTGGTCGGATTTTTGGAAGCGGGAGGAAAGGAAAAATAGGGGAATGGAAATCCAGACAGATTATTTATCAATTTATAACTAATAAGAATTTAGTAGTTTTTTTTTTCAAACTGTACAAAAATAAACTTGATTTTGTTTAGAAAAATTTTGTTGTTGTTTTTTTTTTTTTTTTACTTTGTTCGATTTAAGAGTATTAAAATATTAACTCAATATTAAAAGGATAATAACAAATAACGTAAGACTAATTTATTTTATAATTTCAAAAACACTTCTCTTTATTTTTTAAATTTAATAAGATAAATTACAAGTATATGATTTATTCCATTTTAGCTGGATTGTAACAGTGTTTTTAAGCTATTGTGGTAGTGAAGCTACTCGGTGTCCTAACGGTGTCCCATTTCATCCATGTCTGCACTAAGTAACTCAGGGATTTAAGCTGAGCCCCGGGTTTCAATTAAGAGCCGATGTCGTCCGCTAGAGTGCAGCACCGGCCCCAAATCACAGTCATGCTGTGGATCCACTGGAGGATTTGTCTTTCAAGAGAGTTACAAGAGAGTTAATGTGAATACAAAAGAAAAGGTAGAACTAAGAGAACCAAACTCAAGCAAATAATTTTATAGTAATAATTTGGATATTATAAAATGTGTAGTATAAACAATACAGAGTTTTCCTAAATGAAAAGTGCAGTTTTAAAAGCTTATAAAAACGTACTACAAAAGGTGGAAAAATGGTTGACATATGTCAATTAGTTTTATTACTCTGTCCTAGAAAACAGGTGTGTTTGTCATTCTGCACAAAATCAGTCTGTTTTTTTCTCTCTCAATAGTACCAAAACCGATTATTTTTAGTCTTAGGACTGAAAAATCTGCTGGAGAATTATTTAGGTCCTAGTACTGAAAATTAAAATGTTTGAAAAGTATATTATTATTGAGTTATTAATGTTGAGGGCAGAATTTTATAATTCAAACGTTGTAAAGAGCATTGTTTGTAAATACTGCATATTACTTACTTTGTAAATATAAACTCGAAAATACAACTTTATAGTTAATATTTTTAAAGATTAAAAGTCTAATTTTGCATTATGCTAAAAAAAAGTCGTTCATCACTCGGAGCAAAAGTGCCTTTTTGATGCTTAATCGTTTTTAAAACTCGGCTGCGCCTCGTTTTTAAAACATGGTTGCTCACCAAAAATACTCACTTTTGCCCTTAGTGATGAAAACTACTATTTATTGTTGTGGTTAATGTGTGCAATAATTTAAAATTTTCTATTCTGATCTAAAAAAGATCAAACAAATATTGGTTGGTCAAGGTGATCCAATAGAATGAATCGTGATGAATGTCACAGTCTTTACACCAGAACAGTTTTAATTGATATTAAATTAAAATTGTTTCGATAAAAATACTGTTTTCATGTGTTATACAGTATGTGTTGAAAAACAAGTAACTGCTAGAATAGTTTGCAAGACGTCACAATTAAAAACTCTGTCATTAGGAAAAGATGAACACGAATTTTCGAATAAGTTATTGCAACATCTTCATATTAGAGGTTAGATCGTATTTTATAATATAATAATTAAAAATATCAAGCATTAGAAATGTATCGTTACATTAAGTAATTACTAGGCTACATTATGCAATTTTAACAATTATTAAATAGGTATTGGACGGCTATAGTAAAGAAAAATCTCACTTATTCGAAGTTTGGGGCAGTCAAGTAATTTATAAAAGTGGTCCAAAACTATTTAACAAGCTATAAAATTACATCAAAATTCATGACGGTCCAAAAAAATTCATATTTCTATTGAGTTTTTTTTAGAAAAGGCTTACTACTCGGTTGGTGGATACCTGGAATATCAGAGATCTTTTGGGTTAATTTTATTTTTCATAGTTAATTTTGTATGAAATGTGCAGTGAACCTTTAAATATGTAACTTATACAAGCATGACATTTGTAATACAAGTTTTTAATTGTTTTCTAAAAATAAAAATTTTAATTTGAATGTTTCAACAGGCTTGTTTATTGCTCTCAATTCCAATCTCAGAGACATACGGGGATTGCAGTTCGAACAGTTGAGGGCGCTTCAAATTTTGTAGGTAACGATTTGAATTACAGCAACAAAGTTTGTATTTTAGAAGTATACTTGGCATAAGAAACGTTTCGAATCATTGGTATATTATTTTCTGAATATTAGAGGTTTTCTAAATGGGAACAGAGAAAAATTTAATGAACTTCGATAATTCGGAAACCGAATTATCGAAGTTCATCATAGTGCTACTTCTGTATTGTAGGCCTACTTATAAAAAACTGAACATGATAAATAATTCAATTTTCAGTATTTTATGATCAGTAACTTAATGATATTATTAGTTAACAAAAGGGAATTTCAATATACTTTTTAAGAGTAATCGACGTGCAAATTAAAAATCTCATTGCTGCTTGTCCGACTATCGTCTAATAAAGTGTGAGCAAGTGAGAGAATATTAAATTCTTGAGTCTAACTTTAATATTGAGGGAGCTATTTAATTTGAAGAGTTATTAAAGTGGATGCTAGGATAACTTGGAGTAAGTTCTACGTAAGTTTCATACTGTTTTGACTTATGAAGTAGAAACACATTTCACCTTATTATGCTTCAATACTCACATAAATACGAAAGCCTCAAATTCAAAACTCTTTACACTTTTTAAATTCCATTTTGTTATGTTTACAAGCCATCTTTATAATTTATTTATTTATTTACAAACGGCTTACGCCAATTTATAATAATGAATAGTACCGGGGAGCCGAGCTTCGCTCTATAATTATGTTGTAAAATGTTACGAAATGTTTAAAGTTACATGTAAGTTTATTAAGTGAGGGTGAGATGTCAGAGCACGCCTTCAGTCTTTCCTTTTCTATAGGTCTTTTTTACTTCCTCCTCGAGAATATTGGGGTGGGAGAAAAGTTTTTAAAATGTAAACAAAGAACTTAAACTTACGATAGAGGTTTTTTAGTAGCATTTTCCTAAAATAACATTTTCAGTCTATTTATAAGTATGTATCTTTAAAAACGAAAGCTTTGTGTGTCTTGAATAGGCGCAAAGACTACTGGACCGATTGACCTGAGGTTTAGACATAAAATAAGGGCGCTTTACACAAATTAAATTTGAGATTTTCCCATTAGAATAACATTGGGTTTGGGTTGAACATTTTAAACATCTGTTAATGTATAGCTGTAAACACGTGTAGTTTTTTGTGATTACTGATATTCACAATATTGGATTGTTCGGTTGTCGTTAATTTAGAACTAAATGTTACTTTTATTGTATCAAAATAAATTGCTTGATTCCGAGCAACAAGTAGACTAGTAATTCGTAAATAAAATTACATGTGGCGTTCTTACACCATTTACCATTTTTACCATTTACCATCGAAGTCATCTCTGCAGTCCTTGAAGAGAGGGAGAGTCGTCAATTCTTGCATAAATGTGTTTGTGTGTGTGTGTCATGTGTGGAGCATTTTATTTTTTATGGGAGTGTTCTTCTATGAACTCACTTAGTTTGTAGTAAGGTCTTTCCAATAGATATTTTTAGTTGCTTTTTAAACATGGAGGCCTTATTAATTTATTTGAGACTATTTGGCAACAAATTAAACATTTTACCCCCATGTTATTAGGTGTTTTGCTGGTTTTGGTTAACTTATGGTGGTTTAAGTTAAGATTAGTTTGATTTCTCAAACTAAGACTGTGACAATTTATTCTTAGTTGAGGGGGATTGTATTTAATGTAAACTATTATTTCAAAGAGGGAATAAGGAAATGATGCTTAGGATGCGGTTGAGAATGAAGGAAGGTTTGCAATGTTCATTAGGTCCAACTTGTTCCACGATTCTGATTGCTTTCTTTTGTTGAATGAGGATTTTTTGAACATCTGTTTCATTTTCTGACCCCCAAATAATAATTCCATTCCAGACGTAAGAAGAAAAAAGTGCATGATACGCAGTTTTAGTTATGTCCTTGTTTGTTAATGTTCTGATTCGTTTGAGAGCGTAAAGCACTTGAGATAATTTCTTTTGTAGTTTGTCAATGTGAGGCTCCCAGGTTAAATTATTGTCAACTATTAATCCTATAAATTTTGTGGTGGATTGATCTGGAGCATTATTGGTTTGACGGCAATTTTTAACAGGTAAGAAGTCCGATGTTACAGTTTTTCTCGGTTTATTTTCAGTCTCAGGTAGTTGCAGGCAGTTTCGGATGATTGTAGGAGAAGGTCTACTGCTTGTTCATGGGAGTTAGGATTGGCTTTATCATTGGGAGATATAACTGTCTTGTCATCAGCGAACATAATACATTTTGACTGGTCTGTGAGGTGGTTGGGAAAGGAATTTATGTGTATGAGAAAAAGCAATGGACCGAGGATGGATCCTTGGGTAATTCCTTGAGTAGTGTTCTGGAGTGGCGATCTTACTTTTACTTCATAGTTGTTGTTGAGGTGTTCTATTTCCACTATTTGCTTCCGGTTTGTGAGATAGTTTTTCAGCCAAAGTAGTGCATTGCCTGAGATATTAAGTTGAAGGAGTTTGCTAATAAGGGTTGGATCGGTCCAGGCTATCAAAGGCTTTTTGTGTCGATAAAGATTCCGATAGCTTGCTTCCTTTCCTCCCAAACTCCCGAGATGTCTTGACATAGTTGGGCCAGGGCTGTTGATGTTGATTTTACTTTTCGGAACCCATGTTGCAAACCTGATATTAGACAGTTCTCTTCTATATATTTGATTAATTGGTTGTGGATTGCTTTTCAGTGTATTTGGATAAAGTGGGCAGCAATGATACGGGTCGGTAATTTGATGCTTTGGATCTTTTTTGCATTTAGGGTAAACTAATTCTATTTTGGCTGCTTCAGGAATTTCATTTTGTTCTATGGAGGAGTTAATAATGTTTAATATGGGCAAAATTATTACTGTTTGACGATAACTGATTATTTTGTTGGATATTTGGTCAATTCCTGCAGAGTTTTTGTGTTTGGAGCTCTTAAACATATCTTGAAGATCTTTAATGCTGACTATGTTAAACTGGGTCAGGCCTTAGAGTTTAATCCTTACTTTCCCATAAGATGTCTCTGCTTATTCGGTTGTGTATAGGCCTACAAGGACGCTACTTACATTTTTAACATTTTTTAATGCTCAGTATGTCAATTTTTTGCAGACGATTTTGTCCTAAGTCCAAAATTTAGCTCGCTAAATGATGTCAATGATGTTGTTATTTCTAAGTCAAACCTCATTAGTGGGTGGTGCAGTACAAAGAAGCCCTGCATGAATGCTGAGAATGTTCAGGATGTAACACTGTGTCTGTGCAGTAGATCCAGCAATGTCAAATCACTTAAGTTCTTGGGGTTTCGTTTGCAGTCCAATATTAAGTGGCAAACACACATTGATTATTTTGCTTCAAAAATTGCGACGGATATTCATGATAAGATCACTAAGTGCTAGTGTTTCTTCTGATGTCTTTCTCTACATTATTCCGCATACATCCATAGTTTTATGTCATATGGAACCTCAGTGTGGGCTAACTGTTATTATGTCATTGACATTGACAGAATTTTTATGTTGCAGAAAAAGGCCGTAAGATTAATGTCTGGCGTTCATAACCAAACACATTGCAAACTACTCTTGATTGCTCTTAAAATACTTACCATCATTGTTTGTCATGTCATGCTTTTTGTCAAGGACAATCTGCCAAATTTAACCAAAATATCAAATGTTCACAGCTACACTCCACAAGGTTTAGAGGTAATATTTTCACATCAAGGTGCATGTTTTCAGCCACTGAAAATAGCCTTTGCTATCAAGGCATTAAAAATATAATGCTTTGCCTGTTAACATAAGACATTTATCTAGAGCTAATTTTAAGAATGTTATAAAAACTGGTTTAACAAAAATCTCATTGTATAAACCTGAAGAGATTTTTGAGGTTAAGTTTTTATCTAATAAACTAACCTTAGTTTGATTTTTTTACGATTGTCATAAACATTGTTATTGTTTGAATTGACTTTAAAGGATTTCATTTTATTATAATTATATGATTTGCACCTATACTTTTGTTAAGGGCAAAAATTTGATTCATTATCTTACTATTTAATCCAAGATTTTTCGTGTTTTGATGAATTAAACGACCTGTTATTTTATACCCTAGAATTTATCGCTCAAAACTGGGTTTCCACTCGTGCTTTTTAAAATTATGCCCAACCCCCAACACAACAAAGAAATTTCCTCGTTTTTAATACACAAACTGGCTACATGGTTAAAACATGGGACTTACGTTTAGGAAAAAATGTTATAATCAGGTGATCGCTCCAATGCTTTTCTTATGGAGAAAATGATTTTTATTAACGATTTTACTAAATATTTCGAGCGTTTTGAGCGTTTTGATGAATTAAACTACCATTATTTTGTACCCAAGAATAGTTATTTTTCATCCGGAACGGTCTCCGGCTTGTACTTCGCGAAATAATTTCGAACCACAAACCCCACTACAAAACTTTCTCGTTTAATATAATAGGATAGGTATAATACTACAATAACTTTTAAGATCAAAATACAATAAGGTGGGTTGGCAGCAACTACCCTAAGTACAACATGCAGAAAATTTCTGTGAATACAACATGATTACTTTTTAAAGACTCGAAAATGTAAAGAAACAATATAAATACAATAGCGAGTGATTTCGAACGAAAATAATTGAATTAAGGTAATATTATAGTGGCAAAGAGTTAGAAATACTTGGCAACAAAATACAATTACAAGAACAGACATGACAACATTTCAAATGCAACAAAACTGTGAGACTGATTTACTATATGGTTACTATATGATTTAAATATGGTAAGTGAACAACAAATATGAAGAAATGCAGCAAAATTACTTTACAAAAAATTTAATGTATTTCTCAGGCTGTTGATTGAATCAATGAATAAATCGAAGATTAGATTGCCGAGCCGATGGAGCCATGGGATCGTAATATGCAATTCATAGCTTGTTGAACAGTGACGGCGGTTAAATAGGTCAATAGGTGTGTCGAGCGTGTCTGGCCAGGAACGCAAATGTCAATGAGGCTAAGAAGGGCAGGGCACTCCACCTCACCAACAAGCAATCTTCGAAGATCATGCAACTGGCGTCTGGTAGCTGGTAATTTAGACCAAGCATCTCCTATATCTGGGGCAGAGGCACTGACTGGTATTCAAAAGCCATGCGGACTCCAACAACACGCAGAAATTTGAATGTGTTGCAAGCTGTGAATGTGTCCAAGTTGATGCGGGGACCATATAATGCATCCAAATTCTAGAATGGTTTAAATTAAATTTGGTTTAACTTCTATCTTTATTATGTTAACGTACAATAATTATATTAAATTCTTTAGTATTTCAGGAGTTATGAATACACTATAGCTACATACAAATAATTAACATTTCCATTGCTATTCACTCTTTAAAACATCCTGTAAAACTTTCTTTATAATAATTTACGCAATGTTGGTATTAGAAGGTCTATAACCACAAATATCTCACAAGTTGTGTATAAAGGCTAGATTCAATCGTTACATACACTTCTATATCTACAACAATCTTAAATTTGGTGAATTACTGTAAAATAAAGTAATTGATATAATGAAAATTTATGGTTTATGGGCTTGCACCTTTGCACCCATCCAAAACATAGCCTTCACCCGATGTTGCTTAACATGATCGTCGTTATCACCCACATAAAATCATATTATTTTTAGGTTCGTGTAATGCTGAGCTCACGTTCGTTTAGAACCAGTATTTCAAAGTGAAAACTATTACTTTTTATACCTCATTATGCAACGAGATTGGATTTGCTTTAATAATGTATCTCTTTATAATGTTACTTGTATATTATTATTGGTGCCAATTGCAATTGTTGTAGAAAATAAATTTAATGTTTCAAAAAATAATTCGATTAATACTATTTGTAACTTTAATGTATACTTTGAATGCAATAATCCCTCACCTGCCTTTTTGTCTTTTAATTAATAATATATTAATTTTTAATTTTTTTAAATATCTAACCAAACTAAAAATTAATCACTATAAAATATATATGTTCATGGAAAAAGTTTTACATTTTCTTAACTGTGTGTATAAGGCCTTAAAAACTTAAAATTTTATGATTATTTGACTTTTAAGTAATTGGAACTGTCTGTTATACATTTTGACTCGAATATTTTTTACATAATTCACTGGTCCAGCACAGCGGCCATAGATATGTCACAGGTTCACCATGTTAATCCTGGGTCAGTAACATATGTCCGGCTCACGACGTCAACCCTGGTGACATATGTATTGGGCTCCGGCCGCCGTCGTGTTGACGAATGTTATTTGTCTCTAAAGCTAACAGGACTTCAATTACAAATAAACAGCTTTCATTCTATATTTATTGATATTAAATTTATTGAAAATGTAATTAGTTTTATTGTTGCGAAACTAAATATAGCACAGATTTTTTACTAAAGCATGAACTATATCTATATCTAATTTTTTTCCGTTACAACTATGACCATAGTCATTTGTTATATAACACTTGTTAGTATATTTTAATACTCATGTTGTAATTTTTGTATGTCATATATTATAAGTAAATAGACTACAGTCACGGTAATGTAACCCCGCACGTCTTCTTAGGGAATTAAATAAAAAGAATCATTTAACACACTAACACAATTTATTTGTCAGGTTGGCCTAAAATGTAATATTACAAAACTTTACGATTATCAACTGATTAAATACAAATTAAACAACACCGCTCACTAGCAAATTATCGACACATAAGGGACAGAGGACAAACACCCGATAAACCGAAACTCGGGCCACCGCCATTAACGCGGTGGCGCCGCGGCGGCGCAACGCCAGACGCAGGCGCTTAACTCAACGACTCGGAACCGACTGGGGCGAGGTGACGATCGTTCGTCAGCACGCTGAAGCAGTGTCAACCAATCAGAGCACTGCTGCTTCACGCTGGTGCCTTGATTAGTGGAGCGCTCTTTGGATCACAACGGACATTAATAAAACTAAAACTGGACATTGTCGACAACTCAACGCACCGCTTGGTGATGACAGACACCACGTCAGCACATTCCATAACCCGTACGCCACCTGAGCCGGGGTCGGTGGTATTATCCAAGAGGATATTTTCTTGTTGCCTTACCGTCTTGCCAAGATAGGCTAGACTACAAATAAAGCACCATGCCCTAAAATATGATATTTAGTGACGGTAAAATTGTTATGATTAGGGTGGTGCAAACTGAGAATATTATTTATTGGTCTAGGGATTTTTGGGCCGTCACACTCCCCTCACCCTTAGACCTTGCTGTCCCCAGCAAGAGATCACAGCAAATAAACTGGAACAGACAGTCTGTTGACCAGAGATCTTCAGCCTCAGAAAACTTTTGCTTGAACCCACCGAACCTCAACTCATGACAGCCTCAGGTCTCTAAATGGTCCAAAAAAAAGAATGAATGTTCGCTCATTACTGATTTACTACAAAAGATCAAATTGACAATGAATTCTAATTTGGAAGATACGGCAGCGAATGTCCTCTGTCTCGTTACAAATCCCCTCCTAACTTTTTTTTTTTGTTAAACAAAAGAGCAAAATAACACGCTAAATGAGTTAATCAACCCCAACTTATCACGTAACACACGATCTACAATATCACCCTCATGTACAAAAATTCAATAATTACAACAAAATCGAACAATACAATTATTACATAAATCTAAACGTTTATACAACCAAATCAATGCAAAAGCTAAACTTCATAAACAATTCAAGATTTGTACAAAATCAGTTGAAAATCTCATCAACAACATATGCTCCACGGGGAGGCTCTCTAGCAACTGGCTTTAACAAGCGCTTCTTACTGTTTATAAAATAAATGACACACATGCCGGTGAAGCCTAAGTCAAGCTTACATAGTACACAATCTACAATATTTGATCTACAATAAGTTTGACAACAAAAACAAAATTGAACAATGAATCAACGGCATAATCGATAACTTCCGCAAGACAAAATCCAACGTCATAAACAACTAATTATGACAACTCACGAAGAGTACCTCAGCCTTTGCACAATCGAATCAAAAACCTCATCAACAACGTATGCTCCACTGGGGAGGCTCTCTTGCAACAGGCTTCAAACAAACTTAATAAACTAAAACTTTCAAGCACTTAGGCTACTCAGCTTTGTGTGTGTTTTTAGCTGGAAAACACGCACAAGCTATCAATTTACAAAATACACTCGAGTAAGCAAACAGTCAGTCAATCAGTAGGCACTAACAAAATGCTTCTTACCATTACCCGACGGAACTCTGTTAAAATTGTTCAACAAAGACTCTTGAAGCAATCCATGCCTGACCTGTAGAGGTTCTGCGCAGAGTCCCCCTGACTCATCCCGTATATATCTTACTGTGAGACCTGCTCACACTTCTAGGAAGGGCCGGAACACATACCGGGCACCGTTCCAAAAACATCGTTGTCACTATTGGAGACTCTGTTCGCAACCCATTCTACAGGTGGCCGACCAGGCTGTGGTAGCTTCAGTTGCCTCGTCCTGTAACGGTATACTATATACTTAAGTAACAAACAAAAATAATTAAATTATTTCAAAGTAGTCAATGTCAAACTCAACTAAGCTAGTGTGCTGATTGAATGACTGCGCGTTCTGACCCACAACACATAACATATACAACCAACAAAAAATCACAACTCATGAAAATACTTATTTTACACCAAATCAAAATTTACAACAACTAATTAACATCATAACACGTTTTGAAGGCCTGGTAATGTGCTAACGCCTTGTCTTGCTAGAAGGGTCCGGAACACCCTCCAGCAAGGCATGTTCCATCGCGGTATCATGGTTATGTCACTCAAATGAAATGATAAAAAAAAATTTACTTTGGGTAGAGCCTAAGTGTACACAGTCCAGCTTAAGAAGAAGGGGAGGGATAAATGTTTTAGGAGAAAAGGATTGCGCGCATACCTTCCTGTGGACACAAGACTCGTCCCTATACTTGTCTTCAATAAAACCAATTCATACTGTCAAAGCAATAAGCAGAAAATAAAGCAAATTGTTGTATTACCAGCCTTCAATCATACTCAAATGGAATAGATTCCACTAAACAACAACGACAAAAACATTAAACAATTTACGGAAACAATTTACAAATTAGTTACCCTTAACCTCAATCCTTGCCACTTTCAGTTCAGTTAACAAAATTCCCAACACAGTCCATCAAGGTCGGAGATTTGACTAAAACATCACTGGTTTCCGTTGTCTAGACTCGTTCTACCAAATCATGATTAACGCACTACTAGTTCATCCACACCGAATTCCCTCTTTCGCAGTTCAGGTTAGTATGTCCATACAGCGCAACGCGGCTGCTGCATACGCGGGAGCTCGGTATTGCTCCTTCAATACATCTCTTCTTCACTTAACCTCAAGGAAGATTAGTACTAATAATCTGATAATATCAGAAGTCCGAAAATCATTACTGTACAAGTTGGCCAACTATCGAAGCATGCACATAAAGCAACGTCCAGATCCGGATTATTCCACACTTCCGGTATACCGCACGGCCGGGGATCCCCTATAACTCTCGATATATCGAACACGCGACGACTCCTCAGGGTCAACAGCAGCTTCTGGAGAAGGCTACTGGAGACAATCTCGTCCTGGACGTCCAAACATCTCCAACGGCTCGTCACTCTCCACAGGCTCGTCACTCTCCACGCAGATCTGCTCATCATGCATGTCCGGGCAGCACCTCTGCATTGTCTGCGACCCAGGCACTGGCACGGAGCAGCACGGCATCCCCTCCTCAGGTGCACCTGGACAGAAAAACCACACACAGAAAACATTCTCCACCAGGAACAACAATCACGAACAACACACTCACCATCTTGTTGTTCCACGAGCAATGTCTGGGGCTTAGAGAAGCTAAGCGCGCAGAGCAGCTCAAAGCAGGGGCTCTAGTCATCACATCCGCCCCAACAACCACCATGCCGCTCATGCGGGCAGGGGTACTCAACACCGAGGGACTCCAAAACTCAACCCAATCGCCAGGGGAGACCAAGACTCAAGTCTTAACACCAGGAACAACGAACACTAACAACACTCACCATCTCGTTGTTCCACGAGCAATGTCTGGGGCTTAGAGAAGCTAAGCACGCAGAGCAGCTCAAACCAGGGGCTCTACTCTAACCATCACATCCGCCCCGACCACCACCATGCCGCTCTTGTGGGCAAGGGTGAATAACACCAGGGGACACAGAAACTCAACCCTATCGCAGGGGAGACCAAAACTCAACCACAACTTGACCGTGTCCCCAACAACTCAACTGGAGCTGCCGACAAGTCGGGCAGGCATCCTGAATTCAGTTAAACATCCAGACAATTGCCTCTATCTCACTTTCTGGCAATGTCAATTCACACCCATCTCAGCTGCTGCCAACAATTTATTTCTCATTATTTATTTTTGGCAGGCAGGAGGCTCCAATGAAAAAAATACTCTCCTCTCCTCATCCTGCACACACAAACCCAAAAAAACAAGTGGTCGAAGTTGGCAATCTCAAAGCCATTCGAGCCAGCTAGTTTTATACCCATAAAATAAACAACAAAACTTAACACTAAACACAAAATCTCAAAATTTCCATTCAAACTCCCTCCAAATAGTACTTTCTAACTAGGTATTTCATTCAGTACAATATTGACTTCATTCAGGGGTGGCAACTCAACTGGTTAGCTTACTGTAAAAGATGTTTATGTAAGAAATAAAAAATTATGGAAACCGAAACAACCAACTTCCCATATACCAATCCTATCCCAACTTAAAACATCCTACCACTTGCTGCTAGGCAGAGGGCCTGATCATTGCAGGGCGCGCTCTCCTACTATGAGCACTAGCTTCACGTTTGTCAGGTCCCCAAGACCACCTGACATATAACCTACCAGAAACACTCTTACCCTCTCGACTCTAGTTCACCGTGCTGTCAGCTGCACAAAGCAGGCACGACACTCGGAATTTTTTTCAACTATAAATACAAAGTAATTCTCCACTTTTGGTTTCCAGCTCAACGAAATAAGAAGTTATTGAAAAATAATAATGATAGTTGTTTGTAGCAAAAATTCAAAAATTGTCTGCTATACTTGTTTTTATTTATTTTTATTAACTGTATAAAATAAACAAAGTTCTCCTAACAACGCATAACCAGTCAAGCCACCCTCCCCTTCCTTTTTCAGAATCGTTTGCGGACTACTATTAACTTCAATGAAATAAAAATAAAAATGAACACATGATTGATACTTGAATTTATACTTAGGCCTCATTCTTGAGCATCCCAATGACGTCCATCGTGGATTCCCATCGGCATTCGATCAGCGTGGGCAATCCTCAGGAACTTCTGTCCGAGGGAGACTACATGTGCAACCTAATTCTATCCTATTACTGTCAAACAGAAAAAGAATGTTATTGACTGTCCAGTACAATTTGGTCTACCTCCTAGGCTATCACCGTAACCCAAAAAAAGGAACCAAACTAAAAAAAATTTCATAACTTTAAAATCAAACTTCTGACCCAGAAATAACTCATTAACGTCCATTAATAAAAGTAACCTAGTTAGATCGTAAATAAGAAAGTCCATACTATTTTCAATTTAAATTTCCTCAATTTAACACCATTTTTGTGTACAAAAACTCAACTCCTCCACGATTTCCAAAAACAACAACAAGCCTACGCGGTTGGTCGCCTTTGGGAGGTTCACCTCTCGAACGCTGTACCGTCGGTGAGGGCAACGCGTATATCAGTTTCTCCAACTCATCCTGAGTTCCACGGGAGATCCAATAACAAAATTACAATGATATGCCCTCAAAAATACACGGTCAACGAGCTATTAAATTCTATTCCCGTCCTCTGCTCCCCCCCCCAAAAAAAGAAAATAAAATAAATTTTATCCGTTTCGATATTACACCAGTCGGTCACCGCTCAAAAATTAAATCTCAATTTCATTATAAAATACTAAGCAGTTCTAATTTCATATCAACTCAGAGGGGTCGGCTATGTTCACAAGTCCCGAGCACCTCCTAGTATGTAATAATAAATCTTCCCAATGGTAATTTAAGTCAACAATGCTCCAACATCAATAATTAATTGAATAACCCTCTTTACGAAAAAGATGTGCTATGTTTCCCATATAGCCACTACTATTTTTCCTGAATAAAATTTCAAACACCTGCCGTCCATATGAAAATCATTCTCAATTATTCACCTGTTAGTAATGAAGTAAAAATATTCGATTCTTAAAAATTTTGCAAGTCAACTCATGAACTTCAGAAATTCGGCTAAGTCCTGAGCTGAAAATCCGCAATAAATTTTTAAATCAATAACACATCAGCATTCCCTTGCAAGTAAGTCAGCCCGCGAGACTTTGTCCCAAGTCCGGATCGATATTATTCCGATGGCCCAAGACCCCCCTTTCTCCACTTACTGTTCTCTTCAGAATATAAATATAAAAAAAAAAAATAATAAAATTCATATCTTAATTTCTAGTGTGAACCAAGTGTGTTGGTGTCCTTTGACCTGACAAAGAAAATTGGCCGGAAGCTTTTCTCACAAAATAAATCACTTTAACTAAAAAGAAAATTCAAAGAAAATTTGAAAAACAAAATTTTTCAGTCAGTTATCTATTTATTTACCGTTTAAAAATAACTTTTTAAATGTATTGGCCTATTTCCAATGACGCCCAGACATCTTCCAACACACCCATTGATTCACAATAATCTAGGGTTAGCCCAATGTTAATACAACATGCAAGTAAATTTAGGTTAGTGTAGTTAGGCCCAATAATAATAATTATAATTATTAAATAAAATCCTTAATTTTCTTATAATATTTATTAAAATGTAATTTAAATAAAATAATTAATAAAGACACTCCTTATTAGTGATAAATTAAATACCGAACGAGGTCAATCACCTCCGCTAATCAATTCGCAAGTCCGACTACCAATTCCGTCTGCCCAAGAACAATTCTCTTCAATGAGTTAGTTCCAAGTCGATCAAGGATTCGAATCAAAGGACTGAATCCCCCGACAAGCACCGCGAATTACCCTGCTCAGGGAATTTCTCCCCGCGATTTCCCCGCCTCCACTTCGAATTTTCACAACAAGTTTCTAAGTTTCACGAACAGCAATAAATTTTCAAACTAGCATCAATCTAATTTACAATGATGTGCGAGTCGAAATACTACTTCAACAATCGGTGATAATCCCCAAAATTTATTATTTCTACCCGTCTGGCCCGTCCCTCTTTCTTCTCACTCACCGGGCGTCAGTCCGCCATCTTGTCTGTCAATGTGACCTACAATTAATCACAAGCGAGCAAGAAGCGATGGCGAACTGCCGATGGTGGGGGAACCGACGCTCAACCTCGTGGCGTCCAAAATGGCGAACAGCTTATGCTCTAATTATTTTAATTACTTCAAAATTCTGTAGAAAATCGAAAATTAATTATTTTTTGATGGGAGTTTCACCAAAATGCGTTAATCAAAATTCCCTAGCCGTTTAGCGGTGAACCCCTTGCAAATCCCTAAAATTTTGAACATTGACCTAATTGACACAAAGTGCAACTACTGTAGTCCACTTACCAAAATTCATCTTTCGTCGTCTTGGTGGGTCCGCGTTTTCAATCTTCGGGGTGGTTATTGCGCACTCCACCCCACACCCGCGACACCACTTGTAACCCCGCACGTCTTCTTAGGGAATTAGGGGGCCTAAATAAAAAGAATCATTTAACACACTAACACAATTTATTTGTCAGGTTGGCCTAAAATGTAATATTACAAAACTTTACGATTATCAACTGATTAAATACAAATTAAACAACACCGCTCATTAGCAAATTATCGACACATAAGGGACAGAGGACAAACACCCGATAAACCGAAACTCGGGCCACCACCATTAACGCGGTGGCGCCGCGGCGGCGCAACGCCAGACGCAGGCGCTTAACTCAACGACTCGGAACCGACTGGGGCGAGGTGACGATCGTTCGTCAGCACGCTGAAGCAGTGTCAACCAATCAGAGCACTGCTGCTTCACGCTGGTGCCTTGATTAGTGGAGCGCTCTTTGGATCACAACGGACATTAATAAAACTAAAACTGGACATTGTCGACAACTCAACGCACCGCTTGGTGATGACAGACACCACGTCAGCACATTCCATAACCCGTACGCCACCTGAGCCGGGGTCGGTGGTATTATCCAAGAGGATATTTTCTTGTTGCCTTACCGTCTTGCCAAGATAGGCTAGACTACAAATAAAGCACCATGCCCTAAAATATGATATTTAGTGACGGTAAAATTGTTATGATTAGGGTGGTGCAAACTGAGAATATTATTTATTGGTCTAGGGATTTTTGGGCCGTCACAGTAATGGCATCAGGCGGGTAAATGATTTTGCAACGCTTCTAAATGGCTGTGGTTAATTTTAAGATATTTTTTAACCAGATGTTTTATACCGGATGTCCCAAACAACCCGTACCCTCATTTTGAAATTTACAAAATAAATTCTTCCAAAAAAGTACCATTATAGATAAACTAGTATGCTTTATCGATTTACACTAATTTTAATGCACAGGGTGCACCAGAAGATACCTATTCAGAGCGGGAAATCGTTAATTTTTAAAACAAACCAACTTTAACGTACATTTATAGATTCCAAGCGTAATTTTAAGACAATTTTGCAATTCAATTTGTACCCCAAATTCTGTCGGGTTGGGAGACAATTTCGGAGGAAGTTTATTTTAAACACCCGGTATTTTTTTTTTTTTTTTTTTTTTTTTTTTATTAGCATGATACGTGTTGTTTGTAATCAGAAATGAAAAACAAACGTCTACAACACTCAAAATTTTGAGTGTTGAGGACGTTTGTTTTTCATTTCTGACCCGGTATTTGTGTATTTTTTTGTTCTTTTTTATCACTTGATAAAAGGTTTTTTGTAGTTTTTATGGAAGGCTGGACACTGGACGCTCAGTGTTGCCAGTTTGTGTTCAAAAGTATGCAATTCTTTACAATATCTTACATCTGTTGCCCCCACTTGTGGAAAAATCGCATTTTCTTTCACCTTATTTCGTAGCCGCTACTTTTAATTAATCGTATTTCATATATATAATTTTTGTATCTGTCAATGAGATTATTAACAGTAAGTTTTATTATATCTTAACGGTTTTCAGTCGCATTTATATCCAAACATCGACGTAATCAGTAATCACAGCCGTAAGAACTAAAGGCGAGACGCTCAGTGCTGCGCCCTAGCGACGACATCACGACATGCGCTCTTAATTGAATCCTGGCAATCAGGTTTAATCCCTTGGAGACTCAGTGAGGAGATAAATTTAATGGCATCAAGAGATCAGCGTGGTGTTAGAACAACCGACACGATTTAGGGCACTACTTCACGTACTTGAGCTGTAGCGTGTTAATAAAATTTTTGAAGCGTTTCCGTGTTATTCCTTTTTTGTAAATCATCTTTCTGTAAAACAATTTTTAGCGTGTTTTAATCCTTAAAAATAAAGGTATATAGTGAAAATTGGATAAGTGAATATACCTATGTTAAAATGGAATTGTTATTACAAAAAGATACTTTTAAAATCAAATATCTGGTGTTTTAATATAGTACTGTACTAGAGATCGCCCACTGTTCGAAATTCTACCAAAAACTCAATTCGTCTTGAGACAATAAGATTTAAAAAGTTTTATAATAACATGAACACAAGCAATACGATAAAATATGATCAAGTTGAAGTTACGATGGAAAAAGAATAAACCAAGGTCATATCGAAGCTGTAAGTATCACAATGATATCATAATTTTAAAAAATTAAAACTAAATATAAGATGATAGGCCTACTAACTCATTTAAAGCTTTTTAAGATTTAAAAAGTTTTATAATAACATGAACATAAGCAATACAATAAAATATTATCAAGTTGAAGTTACGATGGAAAAAGAATAAACCAAGGTCTTGTCGAAGCTGTAAGTATCATAATGATATCATAATTTTAAAATATTAAAACTAAATATAAGATGATATGCCTACTAACTCATTTTTATACAATAATATAACTTTATTAAATTTATAGGATAATCATCAGGGAAGTTTTCATCGTCTCACATTATCCCACGAAAGCTTCAAGAAAAGTTCTTATCTGCAGAAAGTTAACGCGCCTTTCATCTCTAGTTACGTGAAAACTTGCTGTTACTTTCCTGCTAGCATCGGTTGGAAAGTCTACAAAAAGCTAACTCTTTCTTTATAATTTCCACCGCTATTACAAAAGAATCAACTCAATACATATTATTAGCTACAGTTAATTATAAACTCTTAATTATATATCAGGCACATCTGTTGACCAAACTAAAACTATATAAAACAAATTTTGCTTTGGGTAACAACTCTTAGAACAGGCATCATTCAAGACAGGCATGGTATCTGCTGTAATGTTTTCTCGTTTTACTATTTAATAAATTATTAACTTTCAATTTATGTGTCTCTGATAAATAACATAAGTTTGTGTTCTTTAAAAAACATTCTTTCAAAACCAAAATCGCTCTTTAAGGTCAATATTTTATATATCATCATGAAATTCCCTTAAGAATTTCAAAGCCATTGTAAGTTGGACGTTTACAAATAGCGATAGGTAACGCTAGGTTAATATTTATCACAATTGATCCCGTAAACTAAAAGACCATGGTTTGCAATTTTTCTTGATCTAAAGTTTACTTTTTGGAATTTTAAATGTCTATTTTAAATATGATTATTTAAGAGATCAACGATCTAAATGATTTATCACTAAAAGTATTTGAGAATTATGAAATGTTATTGTGAGTGTTAGATTTTATCAATACAGTATTATAGTTACTATTACAAAGAATTGTTTTTTTATATATTTTTTAACTTCTCAAAAAATCATTGAATTACTCATCATATACTTTGAGGTTGCCCTTTTAATTAAGGTTTTCTTATAAATAGTGACTAGTGTGTAAAAAGTATAGTCCTATCTTTCGGATACGATTGATTTTTACTAGAACCAAAAAAGAGATATTTTAAATACACAGTTCTGTACATTATTAAGTAAAATTTGAAAAAAACAACAGCACCACACAAGACTAATTAATTGCCATTTAAGGACTGTTACGTTGTTTTAACAATGATAACCCTTTTATTTACATAATGCGCAGTGATTCTTCTTCCCGAAGGAGTTTCAAAGTTGTCTACGAGTTAGGGCGTAGGCCAAATGATAAAATCGCTTCCAGGTCCAAACTTACTTTTGTATAGGTTTTAAATACTATCAGTTCAATTAAGTTTTCATTGCCAGTAATAGAGTTGCAAGCTTTAAAAGTTATGATTTTCAAAATAGGTAACCCTATTGAATAGGTTGTTGTTATTGACTTATTTTTGTATTATGTGTATTTATTAACTTCAGTTAGACCTAAATGTACAGCTAGATGTAACATATTTCACAATTATAAATATTCTATCAGGTGAAAGTTAATGTCGCAATATGACACTTTTTTGTAAACTTATTGATATATTTCTTGTCTGGTATTACAAAAGCATAAATCTTTAATCTATTTAAAATATGAACACTTATTTTCTGGTTTCTATAATGGTGTTTAATATTCTAATATTCATTTAAGAACTCTAATTCTGTCAATACTACGATATTAAACATCAAAATTAATCCAAACAACTTTCAACCAAAAATAAAACATCTCATTAACATCAGCGCATATAATGTTCACTGTAAATGGTGGTAAATGAATTAGAGAGGTGAAGTTATGTTACACTATATTATTCAAGAAACAGAAACACAATGCTTTAGCACTATGGAGGCTACAATTTTAATACAACTTTTTAAATAACTTTAGGGTAACAATCTGTCAGATTTACGAATAATTTGGAAAATTACAATAACTAAACTATAAATTTTTTATTTTTAATTGCTCCCTACCCACTTTTTTATACACTATACTTATACATACCGAAATTATACTATCTTCTGCATTTAAGTTAGTTTTAAATGTTTGTGTTGGATTGAGAAAGTGGCAATTGTACTATATTGAGAATTCGCGATGATTTGGTGTTATTCACACTGAATATTTATGGTTACGGACACCCAAACTATACAATGTTTACTAACGTTAGATGTTTTTTCTTGGAGTAACGTTAAATTATAATATAAAATTAAAATCCCTGCGGATTAAAGACCGAACTACAGATTTTGAATCGATTTAGTTTTAAATTTAGTTTGAATCTATAGCACTGTTCACATCCACAGAGAAAACGAAAAAACAAACATCTATACAAACAGCAAAAAATATATTTTTACTGAACAGATCAGTTTTTTTTCTGATAACGTAAAACCTGCAGCCTACGACATTAATAAAATGGATGATTAAATTGCCAAATTCTCAAATTCATTTGGTTTACTGGCAAATGAATTAACCACGGTAAGTTTAGTTTTTTTAATGTATTAGCTTAGTACTTAAAAATTTTAAAAAGTTTCTCTTAATTTTTGTTTATTTACTTTAAAACATGCATTTAACATGTAGAAATATCATGAAATGACAAAGAAACACGAAAACGCTTTTAGTGAAGCTTTCAACATCTATGAAAAGTAAATAAATTCGTTTAAAAAGCCCTTTAGTACTACTATTGAGTCAAAAGGTCTAGAGGTAAAGAGTTTTCTTCTAAATCCATTATGCAGTGCTCTAAAATATGTATAGGGCGTTAGGTAATTTTATTACACTATTTATATTGAAACAAGTTCTACATAAGATTCTAAACTATTAATGTGCTTGAAAGGCAACTGAAACCTAAGAATACGTCAATATACAAATAAAAATTGTTTACTGGTGGCTCAAACAAACACAATGAATTAAATAAGTACATCCAAAATGTTAATGCAGCCACTATATAGTTTTAAAAAGGGTCAAAGTATTTTGTGAAAAATTGTTTCCCTTTTCCACTTTTATGTTATCCATCACAAAAGCCGTGAAGAAAAACCTTAATCTTAGAGTGACGGCTAATAATCTCACTTTTTAAATTAATAAAACACTTAAGTCAATTTATTCAAAAATTTAAATAATTAATTATTAGCCGCAAAGCCTGGAAAACTTTGCGTGGCTTTCTAAGTATAGGTACCAATCAATCCTGCTACATTTTCGCGGAAATAATAATAGGTAACAGGGAGCAGAATATTTAAACATTCACGAAATGGCAATTATACAATTACATTTTCCCTATGAAACTTTCTTTAGTTAACCTAGGCTGATTATTCACCATTATTCCATTAAAAGCATTTTAAATTAAATAGAAAAAAAATTAATGCAGAATTACCGATTTCACAAGTTGTATAGTCTCCCACTCATCGTTATGGTTTGTGTGATTGTTTAATACTTGCAAAGAAAAGGCTAACTATTCAAATTCCCTAGGAGCGATATTTGTTCCCATTGTTTCCAACGCATCCTATATGCCTTTTACCAATATACAAATATTACTTCAAGCGGTTTGTAATTAAGTTTGTACATTTTTTGCTTACAAGTTGTGAACGACAAAAGTTTCTGGTGTTTTGAATCATAGTGAAACTCTAGTGAAAAAGGAAAAAGTCTGCGTTTGTTCAGTCATACTCTGCGATTTCATTCGGAACACGCCCAATGTAAATTATTACACCCTATAGGAAGTATTCACTGAAAATGGTAGTAGAAGACTTAACTTTTTACCTTTTATTTTAATAGGCAAATAGGGCCACAGTGTCGTTAGTTAATTCCTACAGTAACTTTTTCAGTACCTTTTTATAATAGAATAGGGGATTTATCTATCATGGTATCATGGTATATTGTCATTTTTGTATACAATATAGCAACATTTTTTATTCGAGTTTCGTTTGCTACCAACTAAGTTTTCTGCTCCAGGAGGAGCCCAGTTTTAAACAGCAACATTATTATTCCGCTCACTTGCCCCAATCTTGCCTTCATTAGGCTGCTGACAAACAAATTCCGTCTGTAATTTGATACGCTCTAAGAATAATAACGTTATTAAAGTTAAATCCAAGCCTTAACTTAAGACGTTATCACCTCCGTATTTACCAACATAGTAAAAAGCCTTACACATCAATGCGTTAATGGGTATACGTTACATATGAGTGACTACGATGTATGCTACACTAGTTTGGCCCACAATTCATTTAATGATTATGTTTTGTAGCTTCAAACTAATTATTCTTTTCATAGTTTTAGAAAAATAAATTGTATTAAATTTTATTAAAATTTACTTTACCCAAATACAGAATAAACAAACATAACGATTTCTTTTCTTTTATTACTCCTTGAATCACTTTTAATTCGTTAAGCGAAGTTTATCATACTTTAATAGAATAGTGTAACAATTCTTACCAAAAGACAAATATGAAGTATTTTTCCTCACTACGAATTTGAGATAATTCAAACGAGGCAAAATTGAACAACTACATATTTTGCCTTGTTTGGAAGTTACTTAATAATACTTTTATTTTTAGTGCAGTTTTTATTTATAAATGATTAACTGTAGTTAAAACCAATCGAAGAAAAAACATTAATTTTTTTATTTAATTCGGCCTAGCCTACTTCATAATTTTAAGTTTGTTGATGTACTCAACTTAACATAGTTCCATCTAATGACTATGTTTCGTTATATGAAAAAATATTCGTTCTTTGTTAATTTAACTCACATTGACCAAAGGACTTAATAAATTAACAAAGTCACTTTATACTGCTGTTAAAAGCGCGCTTAAAAGCATGCCAAAGCTTGTCGTATCACTTTTAGTTATTGAACCAGTGCAATGTGACACTAATATAAAATTTTTATGTCGCCTATAGTATGATATCCTCGTAGTTTTAATAATAAAACATTTATATTGGTATACATGTTGATTTTAATGGGCATTAAAGTTATAAATATACAGGGTGTCCAGCTTCCACCTTTACAGACTTTTCAAGGTTATTGCCCACGTCAAAATAAGCAAAAAAGTTCCTGTAAACATATGTCCTAAAATGCTTCGTTAACCCGCTATCCGCCATTTTGTTTTTTACACTAAATAATTTTTATTTCCGTAACGGATCATTGTATTAAGTTAATATTTGGCATGAACCTTTACTATAACAATACCCATTTTCAGTAAAAAAATTATTTTTTTCCAATTTGTATTTTCAAAATGGCGGCCATTTAAATACTTTAAACTCAAATATCTCAAAAACGATAAATTTTATAAAAATGTTACAAGGGACAAAAAAGTTGACAAATTAAATTATCTAAACAGTGACACCAAGTTAGTAAGGATCAACAAAAAATAACTGAGTTATTGTGGTTTTCCTGCAGAAAAACACTGATTTTGCACTATGAATAATGCAAATTTAGGTTATTTTAAGAAAAAAATCTCAATAACTCTGTTATTTGTTGTCCGATTCTTACAAACTTGGTATCACTGTTTAGACAATTTAATTTGTCAACTTTTTTTGTCTTTTGTAACATTTTTGTAAAATTTACTGTTTTTAAGATATTTGAGTTTAAAATTTTAAAACGGCCGCCATTTTGAAAATACGCATTGGAAAAAAATAATTTTTTACTGAAAATAGGTATTGTTGTAGTGAAGGTTCATGCCAAATAATATCTTAATACAATGATCCGTTACGGAAATAAAAATTATTTATTGTAAAAAACAAAATGGCGGCTAGCAGGTTAACGAAGCATTTTAGGACATATGTTTACAGGAACTTTTTTGCTTATTTTGACATGGGCAATAACCTGGAAAAGTTTGTAAAGGTCGAAGCTGGACACCCTGTATATTAGTGAAATTTAAATGTTATTTTAAATTATAATTTTTAAGAAATACTGTCTTTGATGGTATCAAATTATTTCGCTATCAGTTTTTGTATTTTTACTATAATAATAATTAATAATTATCGTATGGCTTTTAGTGGAGGGAGATCAGGAATGAACTGATATTTCTCCTCGCCTGAAATGCCTGCAATTTTTTGCTTTCTATGCAGGTGGACCAACGGCTTGACGTGACTTCCGAGCCTAACGACCTTTTTTGTCCCCGAGCCGGGAATTGAAGTCGGGCCCTCTGGGTGATAACCCAGAGCTCTACCACTGAGCTACGGCCGCTGCCTATTTTTACTATTAAAAACAATTAGTGTCTAATAAATCTTTAACAGTTAGATAAAGATCGCCTACACTTGGATCTTTATATAATATTACGATTTTACAACACAAAACTGATTGCACTTTTGAGTAAATATAAACGTAATTTAGCCTATATTGTTCTCTACCACTAGAAAGGTTCCTGCAGGAGGGATTTATGTTTTTTTTTTCTGAAACTTTGGAAGTTACTTAATTAGTATAAGTACCAGGCAAACCGAGCCTTGCTCGTTGGATTTAATTTACTTTTGTTATAATGTCATGATAATAATTCAATAAAGCTATTAAATTTCTACCAACAACCAACTATACCTCTTCACAGTTAAAATCTGTTTCACAAAGACTGCTTGGCATTAATGTTCCTTTACTTTGTATACCTGTCGTTATTATTTCGTTACCATAATATGAACCCATAAGACCAATGTTAAAATTTACTATTTTTAAACTTAAATTTAGACAAAATTCGATTTTTCCTGGGATTGAGGCTGTTTCTTAACTTATTTTTGGGCCAAAACACTCTTAAATGCAAAGTTTAAGCAAGATCTACCCGCTAGATTTCGAGATCGTGGAACACATACCTTCAGACATTGCCCGTATTATCGTATAATAAAATATCCGTACATATACTATTTTATTCAAATAAAAATTTTAGCATTGGCAATTTTTATGGTTTACACCAAAATATTTTCCACATTTGTTTATAACGCTGGCATATTTATGGAGGTGCAATATTTCCGGTTGGGACGTCTTGATTTCCCGCCAATTTGGGCTGTGTTTTGTGGTGAAATAAAACCAACCTACTAGTCCAGTCATATTAGCGAAATTACCTAAAAAAACTCTTATAAGTGTGAAACTTGGTAAATATATTCATATTTACATCCGGAATAACATATCAAAAGTCCTCGAAAAATAAACTTGTGCTATGGCCGCCATCTTGGAAAATGGCGCCCGAAAACCAGTTTTTCTCCAATTACTCAAAAACTATTCATCCTATAAAAAAACCTTAAATGTGAAAAATGTTCGCCAAAAAAATAGCTACAACTTTAGACCTTAGGAATATTTCGATATAATTAACCGTTTAGCCATAAAATTCAATATTTAGAAAATTAATTTGAAAATTCGTTAAAAAACCTGATTTGCAATTTAAAATGTTTTAAATACATTATTTTAAAATTTATTTTACTATTGTAATTTAATATTTGGAATGTTCTGAACATTTTCATACCAGTAACATAACTTTTACCTTTCCATTTATATATTTTTGTGAATTTTTTTATTTTTCACTGCTGATGGTTTTGTTGATAAACTACCATAATATTCCCACACTGAGTTCATTATGGTACAAGGATGGGATTTGGTACCTATATGTATGTTTTATTTACTACAATAACATAACAAAACCCTCGCAAAAACATCTTAGTAGGCAGTTATCTTAGTAAATGGATATTGAATTTTACCTTAGGATTAAGACATTAAAAATTAATAAGTGGATAGATCTTAATATTGTATGTAGGAAAAAACAAAAGTTATAGCTCTTTTTTTTCCTAAGCAATAATTCGATATACTTAACAGTTTAGCCATAAAATGCAATATTTAGAAAATATATGTAAAAATCGTAAAAAAAAAACATTAATTGCCATTAAAAATAAAAAAATAAAATTATTTTACCATTTGTTTTATTATTTGCATTTTAAAAAATGGAATGTTTGAACAGTTTCATACCACTAACATAACTTTTATCTTTCTATTTATATTTTCCAATTTATTTATAAAATTTATTTTAATTCCAGTGATGTTTTTAAATGTCGTTGTTTGACTACCATAATAATCTCCTATTGTGTTTAGTATCCATGGTTGGTTTTATTGATTTTTTTGTTTTGATATTTATGTTGGTACCCAGAGTAGAACTTCAGTCTGATGAATGACGTTGGAGCAATTATGTAACAGTATACAATAATAATTATTTGAATAAAAAAATAATTAATTTTATTAAAGGGGTTTGTTTTTTCCTGCATACAATATTAAGCTATATCCACTTATTAATTTTTAATGTCTTAATCCTTAGGTAAAATTCAATATCCATTTACTAAGATAACTGCCTACTAAGATGTTTTTGCGATGGTTTTGTTATGTTATTCCAGTAAATAAAACATACATAGGTACAAAATCCCATCCTTGTACCATAATGAACTCAGTATGGGAATATTATGGTAGTTTATCAACTAAAGCATCAGCAGTGAAAAATAAAAAAATCACAAAAATATATAAATGGAAAGGTAAAAGTTATGTTAATGGTATGAAAATGTTCAGAACATTCCAATTATTAAATTACAATAGTAAAATAAATTTTAAAATAATGTATTTAAAACATTTTTAATTGCAAATCAGGTTTTTTAACGAATTTTCAAATTAATTTTCTAAATATTGAATTTTATGGCTAAACGGTTAATTATATCGAAATATTGCTAAGGACTAAAGTTGTAGCTCTTTTTTTGGCGAACATTTTTTACATTTAAGGTTTTTTTATAGGATGAATAGTTTTTGAGTAATTGGAGAAAAACTGGTTTTCGGGCGCCATTTTCCAAGATGGCGGCCATAGCACAAGTTTATTTTTCGAGGACTTTTGATATGTTATTCCGGATTTAAATATGAATATATTTACTAAGTTTCACACTTATAAGAGTTTTTTTAGGTAATGGAGAAATTTTGATTTAAAATGACTACACTATAAGTCACCGCCGTGGATCGGCGCCAATTCCGTTCATATTTATGTATTCAAATAATATATTTTGTCTGAAAGTGATATATAGATTTATAATAGAATTAAGGTGCTGCTATACATCAACGTCACGTCATGTCCCGTCCCGTCCACGTTCGGCTTGCTTTGCTCCCTGTGTATTCAAATGGAACCGGCTATACATCAACGTCACGTCACGTCACGTCCCGTCCACGTTCGGCTTGCTTTGCTCCCTGTGTATTCAAATGGAACCGGCTATACATCAACGTCACGTCACGTCACGTCCCGTCCATGTTCGGCTTGCTTTGCTCCCTGTGTATTCAAATGGAACCGGCTATACATCAACGTCACGTCACGTCACGTACCGTCCATGTTCGGCTTGCTTTGCTCCCTGTGTTTTCAAATGGAACCGGCTATACATCAACGTCACGTCACGTCCCGTCCACGTTCGGCTTGCTTTGCTCCCTGTGTATTCAAATGGAACCGGCTATACATCAACGTCACGTCACGTCCCGTCCACGTTCGGCTTGCTTTGCTCCCTGTGTATTCAAATGGAACCGGCTATACAGCAACGTCACATTACGTCCCGTCCCGTCCGCATTCGCACTCGAATGCTCCGAGGAGCATTCGGGTGCGAATCGGTGCGAATGAAGACGTGATGGGACGTTGTGTATAGCCGTTACCAACGTCCATTCGGCCGTTCGGCGTTCGCCTCAGGTATCTTCGTACGCAATCGGGAAACTTCAGAACCAATGAGATCAAAGGTGGATTTTGACCGAATGTTTGTTTTTTTTTACTTCCCTATAGTTCTTATCAGTTGATGAGAGTGAGTGGCCTGCGCAGAGTTGTTCGTATCTCTTTACTCATAATATTTGTATTTTATGATGTCGATTAAATGTTGTTAATAACATAAAATAGGTATATGAATTTAATGTGTAAAAATAGTGTGTGATATACGCATTTAGTCCACAAGTAGGGCTACTGTATGCTTTTACTCCATGCCTTTTGAACTTGATCGATTGTTCTTTTCAAATTAAAAAATATTACAGGGAGTAATAGTAGGTAGTTAGCACGCTATGTAAAAAAACCATTCTTCTGTAAGGTAATGTTACGATTAGGACCTATCATTTGCAATGGCCAAATGCATGCGCGATAATCTCTTTTCACATAGGTCGTAGTCCTAATAATGGCGTCGTCTACAACAAAAGAGTTGTGCATCTAATCTAATCAGTACGAAAGTTGACATGTTTTTTATTTTTCTTATTTAAATGACATGGCCTATTGTACTGTTTGTATCTAATGGCCAAATAAAGACTTATTGACTTATTGACCTCTCTTCGCTGGTTAATGGGATGTGTACCTATGCTTATTATTCTTCGGGATTCTTGAAGAACGGCCAAAAACTCCTCGTCAGTGTCGGAACCTCGTTGACGAACTCCTTAACACTCTTCCATGGTTGCAACACTGAGGCTGAGACATTGGCGGAATCCGCGGGTTTTTTTTTCAAATTGGACGTGACGTCCAGGGCGAATGCGAATGCTTGACGTTGATGTAAAGCACCCCCTCCGGAATCGCCGAGTGAAGACGGGACGGGACGGGACGGGACGGGACGTGACGTGACGTTGATGTATAGAAGCACCTTTAGAATAAAAATCTTTATATTTAAAACAGTAAGATAAAACACGCCTTTGGACAGTTCGTCTGAGATTTCTACTGGGACAATTAACAGGCAAGTTTAAAAAAACAAACGTTTTTATATTAGCATGTTTTATTCGTATAAAGAAAATATTTACGTTAAATTTATCAATAATTAAAAGTACATTTCTCTGTATTAGCAACTTTTATTTATATTAACGTCATCCCATTTTCTTGAATTAAAAATATTAATATTTTTAAAATTTTACAGTAAAATTATTTTCCAGACTTTCACTCAGCTGATTGTAAACACACAAGGTATTTTGTCTAAATACAGAGTAGAGGTACAAACAGTCAAGAAGGTTTTGGTTTACCATGGCCAGTACCTAAAACCTGTGCAATAATAGTGTATTATCCTTTTAAAGGAAAGAAAAAAAGACAGTGTTATACTATTTATACTACCCAATTTTACAATTAGTGGATAATAAAATAAATAACTTGATTGTTAAATTGTTTATAGTTTCTTAATTATGTAAAGCAGCTGATTAATTGGAATAAAATGGCATTTGTCAATACGTTTTTTACGTGTATTGCACCAGCAGAGCAGCGCACCACTCACCAGGACTGGAGCTGTATCCGTCGAGTATCGACGGGCAACGACTCGAATATTTTAATAAACTAGAAAAACTGCACACGAATTTACAGAAATAATTACAAAAATCAACGCTTAGAGATTAGAATATAGCAGTTTATAACAACGATTGTAAATGAATGTTCTTAAGCCTTAGGACTTACATATAGAGTAACTTGCTTCGCTCGTGTTATAAATATCCAAAGGTTTTTTAAGGGCTGAATACAATCGTTGCACACACACTACTTATCTACGACCAACTTAAATTTGGCAAATCACTGTAATTACTAAACATGGCGAAATTTATAGGTCACCCATCCAAAACGTAGTGCACACAATGTTGCTTGACCTAATTGTCATGAATGAGAAGTTTCATTACATCAAAAGAATTAAAAGTTATTTTAAATATTAATTCAACACTTTACTCAGATGTGCTGTCAAAAAAGGTTATAGGATAGTTTCTTACTAACCCTTTTATTAGACGAAATTGGTGCTAAATATGTTTAAATGGCAAATATATTTTCTTAACATTAAATGTAAAAAAAGGGTTAATAAGAAGTTATCTTATTTCTGGTTAAAGTCTTGAATTAAAATTAAAAGTAACTTTTATTTCATTTGATTGGAACTTCTCATTTAAAAAAAGTATAATAAAAGGGCCAATGTGCCAAGTATATGGGGGACCAAAGTCAACAGTGACGGAGGGAACCTTTGTGGACTCCCTTTATTGGAGTCGACACATCACAAAGTGGATATCCTGTATCAACTACAGTTCCTCACGGTCTGGATCATGTTGCCAAACTAATTGAAACTTTGTAACTACGGACAATTATATATATATATATATATATATATATATATATATATATATATATATAAAATTTCTTTAAATTTTTATACAAGTCTTGTTAATATAGTCAACACAGGTTCGTAAATTACTTATGAATACAATACGTATTAAAATATAAATTTAATTTGTGTTAAATTTTAAATAAAAAGATTTTATTTGGGTCATTTTTTATCTTACAAAAATAAAATATAAGTTAACATAAATCAAACATAGTTATTGCCTTTGCCTGTTTTTGATATAACACTTTAACAGTTAATATTAACTAAAAACCTGCGATATGTCAGGGACAGATATCTTTGACCATACGATGCCATTTAATTTAAACATAAAAAACAAAGAAATTTTGGGGAAGAGCAATATCAATAGTAAAATCATCAATAAACCAATTTTAAGGTTATCTTTGTAATTTTTTTTTTTTCAAAGTCTTAAGTTAAATACCATTTCACAGGTTTAAATACCACCATGTCTTTCTTTTCAAAAGTTGAATTGAGTTTTCTGTGAAAATTACGCTCTTAAATAAACTTAAATAGAGCTGGAAACGACACTTTTTCAAACAAATTAGTTTTCACGCTCTGCAGTCTTTATTTTACCTTCTTTTCTTCTGAAGCCGTTATGAGGATCACAAGACTGCAACTAAGCTGCTTTTGTGTCTTTGGATATTGTTTATGAAACTTTAACATCAATCAAATACAAATTTACAACTAAGCTAATAACATATGATGTTATATTTTTTATTTAGGTGGAGATTTTTCTTTACAATTAAGGAAAGATACATTTACAAACTAAGGTTCTGCGATCATAAGTAGATTAATGAAAAATTTTATAAATAAAAAATTATTAGCTTTATGTTTGACCTATTAGAACATATACAATAAATTAAGTAGTGAAATTTAAATTTTGTGTTGAATATAAAAAATAAAGCATATAAAAATAAATTAATAATCTAAATTAAAGAACAAATAATTAGGGAATGGTGTTGAGTTTGGATTTAAAATTTATATGGAAAGAAACTAACCCCAACTAGCCATGGATTTTATTTAAGGTTTTAAGAGTAACTTATAGGCTACAGTTTTATATAATATGGCTTTTACTTAAGAATTACTTTATCTCCTTATCCTTCTGATCAGTAGTAAGTTAGTGGAAAGTTTGTTCTTTCAAACTTATTTTTATATTTCTTCATCGTAGAAAAGACTATTTAAGATCTCAGTTTCTATACGTAATTTTAACAGGGTTATTAACGTCTGAAAAGTAGTAAAAACTTTTTGCAATGTATGGTCACTTTTTTATTAAACATAATACATGTTGTTTGTAACCAGAAATGAAAAACCAATGTCTACAACACTCAAAAATATATTTACACTTATACTGCAAAAACTGCAGAAGGTAAATATGTGGAAAGATGGATAGTGACAATCGATTTCAACCGGACTTACCGATCATCATCAGGCCCAAAGAGAGGATGACAGAATCCAACATGGCGGACAATAATACTTAACATGACTTTTTATTGTAAAGACATCAATATACTTACAATTATTATACTAATTGACAGTTTCCAATGGAAACTGCATTGGCCTACGTTTTATACATACTTATGTCAATATACTATACTACAATTATTATAGTTGACTATGACGCCATTAGTTATTCTTGTCCTCCATGTTGGATTCTGTCATTTTCTCTTTGGGCCTGATGATGATCGGTGTGTCCGGTCGAAATCGATTGTTTATTGTTTATTGTACACGGCATACGCCATTTTTACACAGTAATATGCAATTCAGATGGATAATGTGACATGCTTACAATATTACCTTATATGATAACAATACAAACATAATAACAAAAATATATAACAAGCAATAATATGATGACGACAACAACAATGATGTACCAACAACAATAATAATCAATTCACTATGTCACTTCAATTGTCACTATCAATTTTTTCATATATATATACCTTCCTTATTTTTTCAGTATAAGTGTGAATATATTTTTGAGTGTTGGGAACGTTTGTTTTTCATTTCAAATGTATGTCATTCAATTAAATATTTTGGAGACATTAACACGTTATTTAAAACAGATAACTTGAACATCTCAATAAAGAAGTTGTGACTGAAGTACAAATACAATTATTATAAAAAGTTTGAATTGAGTTTAAATAAAACTATATTTTTTTATAAAATAAATTTTATAAAGTATTTTTAGAATATTGAATTGTTTTTGTTTTATAGTAATTAGGCCTTCGTGTTTAATTGAAATTGTCATAACAGGCAGGAAGTATTTTATTAAAATTATCAGTAAGCAAGCTTTGGAAGAGGATTCGGTAAAGCTGGTTTCATTACACTATTGGATTATATGGGTGGTTTATATTCAATTGCATTTCCGTTGAAGAGATTTGAAACTAATATATAGGAATATTTTGTATGAGCCATATCCACATTTTGATCACACTCCTCTGAAGAGTTTCTGGTGAATAACCCACTGAACACCACCTCTTAAGCACCAACTTTTCATAGAACCCTTTATTTATTTATTTATTACATTCCAACGGCAAAAATACACCATTTCATATCACATGCATGCATAGATGGCTAAACTACAAGCTAACTACAAGCTAAACTACCAACATAATATACAAAACAAAATGCCAAGATTGAGAATGCGGAAAATATTTGAATACAATAAAAACTAAAACTCTACAATATACAAGTAATAAATTACATAGTGTGACAAATGCATAACAAATAAATAATAACAATACATAAAACATCTAAAAACGTAACAAGTGTGCAATAAATATACAATGCAAAACGCTTTGATAAGACCCGAAAGAGAACAACACAGCAATATATATTACCGATGGACTTAATTGTTAACAATGGAGGGAAAAGTTGACTTAACAATACAACGGTGATTCTGCTGGGCCACTGCTCTAATGAACGCTTTGTTGGGGAGAGGCAAGCACACATCTTTTAATGACTGCAGCACTGTCGTTGAAGATGTCGAATGTGTCACAGAAACTATTGCCGAGCCTCATTATCCTTGCGAGGGGTCCGTGGAAGTCATAGCTGCGTAGGTAATGGCGCCTGCTGAACAAGTCACGTGACCGAGTCCTTGTTGGAACACGAAAGTCCACCTGTGACAAAAGCATCGGACAATCCAGCTGACCATTCACGAGTTTTGCCAGGAACAGAATATCTGCGACGCAGCGTCTTACTTGAAGGTCAGGAAGGATAAACTCAGCCTGCAGTTCAGCAATAGGGACTTCCCTGTAGTGCAGTCCCTGTCGGACCCCCAATAGTCTTAAGAATTTCCTCTGCACAGCTTCTAGCTTATCAATAAGATCCAGTTGGTAGGGAGACCAGACAGGGCTAGCATACTCCAGTAGCTGACGGACAAATGAAGAGTAGACAGTCTTTAGCACCAGTGGACCTGTCATGCCACGAGTTGACCTAGTGATGAAGCCCAGCATCCTGTACGCTCTTCTGCATAGGTCATCCACATGCTCATTGAATGAGAAGTCAGATGAGAAAGTTACACCCAGATCCTTAATCGTGGATACTCTTCCTAGGGGTTGGTTGTCCAGTGTATAGGGGAAGTGATGTGGATTATGAAGACGACCATAGGTCATGACGGAGCACTTTGAAGAATTTAGCCTCATGTTATTTGTATTGCACCAGTTCAAAACATTGTTGAGGCTACTCTGCAATTGGGTAAAATCCTCATCACTGGAGATCACGGTGTAGATCTTCACATCATCTGCAAAGAGCAGAGCATCCACCAGAAGCACTGACGTTATATCAGCGATAAACATGATGAATAAGTGTGGGCCAAGCAGGGACCCTTGAGGTAGCCTACACCAGAAGTTCGTGGAAATTCCTGGGAAAATGCGTCAGGCAGTTCCCTCTTTAGTAAAAGAGGAAAGCTAGTTTTGAAACAAATTATAGATTGAATTTTATGTTTTTCACACATATACAGTGTACGATTATTGTTGACACTTATTCCGAATTTGTTAACTGACGCAACCCCTGATGTGATTTATTATACACGGGGAATTAATAACGCTATGGAAGTACATAATGTAATTGTACAATAGTAAGTACATAACTAGGGACAATGTTTTCTTCATTTGAATAACCATACATATTTTGAAAACACTATTAATATAATACAATTACCTGTTTTACTTTATACTTTTTCTATGCCATACAAATATCATGTTTTTTAATTAATAATAGTTATAGCTATTTTCCTTTGATAGTTTTAAATCAACTTAGAATGTAAGGATTAATATAATTTAAATATATAACAGGAAACCGCCATTAAGAGAGGAAATTTTTCTGTTAATTCACTACATAATTCGGTCTGGACAATTCATTATGCTCCGAAATAGTTTAAGATGTAAATGTAAAAGTACTTCCACTTAGTTCAGCTTTGTCATGTGTGAGTGCGATTTCATTTTATACAAAAAGTCATTAATTTTATGACTAATTCATCTAATAAAGTTGGTCTTAAAAAATGGTAAAGGGTAACGCTATATTGCAGTTAATGAAATACTAAGTTAATGAGAAAACCTAAAAATATTTCAAACAAATTCTGGGTTCTTCTATAAATAAAATTAACATACTCACTATTATGGAAAATCGCCAGTTCAAGAGCATTAGGGCATTATTTTGCAACTATATCAACGATTGCAAAAAAATAAAAATAAAATAGATTTTAAACATAAAATAAACTCTTTAATGACTAGTACATTTAACGTGATCTTCTTCTATTGTACCTCAGAGGAATTCTTTTCCATTGTGAGATCAAAGAAAACTGCCTCCTTGGAGACCGAATTTTCTAAGAGATCCTTAAGCTAATCAACCGGATGATCAGACTGGCTTTGTACCCAGGGCTGAATAGCAATGGCCCTGCGGTTCTGGGACTTTGATTCCTCTGCAAAGAGCGATGTTGTTATCTACTTTTAATGGCTTGGCATTATATGTATGTCTAATGGTCTCTACCTGATTTTTTTAAAATATAGATTTACAATCAACATTACAGTAAAATATAGTAATATCTGAATTAAAAGTGAACTAAATAATTAATAACCAAGTAAGATTCCATTTTTCCAGTGTTAAATGTTAGTTTTCTCTGCGTCGTGGTGGAGGGGATAGTTCTTAGCAGTTATGTCTAATTACAAATTTCAGTCATGATATTAAAAATTCCTCGAACCTGTCATATTAAAAGTTCCTCATACATGTTAAGTGGAATTTAGTTAACTAATTATGTCAGGATTCGTGGTCGTGTAGCATTGAATATAACAAACAATATAAACAGTACACTCCGTCGAAATTGCGTGATATCCCGGAAATTCTTAGGGGATAGGAGTAACTTTCCACTGATGGATTAAATTAAACAGATGAAGGCATATAATCTTTTCATCAAGGTGGATAACATTTTTATTGCTACGTACAAGCGCATAAAGCGAATGTACCCATTACACTAAAGTATTTTTGCCACCACGAAATCCGAAAACTGAAGACATAAAATTAATTATGGGTTATGTAAAAATATGATGAGTTTGAATTTTCAAACATTATGCAATTTTAGCAGATAGTTTAGTCTTTTGGTGTATATTACCAAAGACACTGTAGGATATTTCCTTAAAGCTAATCATGGAACCTATTTCAAAGTTTCATAAGAAGAGAGGTAATTGTTAAAATTTTTCCTTTTTTCATAAACATGAACACCCAATCACTGATAGTCTTATTCTAACAATTTACAATCTTAATGGAGAAATTTAAATTTTTAAATTGCTCCTTTACTTTGTGGACACCCGGTGGACAATCTGTTTACTAACCATTTGTTCGGTATACGACGGCGGCGATAGCTCAGTGGTAGGCTCTGGCCTCACAAACCAGCGGTCCCCATCTAGATCTCGGGTGACGTCATCTCATATACAAATATGAATGATGACGTCATTCCTCTGAGGCTAGCCTTCGTGACTGAACCTCAATGTCTTTATGTCACCGCACAGACTTGTTGGCACCGATATTGAACATTTGAGTCATGACTAAATTGTATCAATAAAATGTTTGTATACATCATCATTAACAGTTAGTTGTTATTAATTAGAAATTAAGTAATGAGTCTAATGAAATATTATTTATGTGGACTGATAGTGGTTTAAGGTAACAGTAATTTATTAACTAATACATAATCGATCCTTTTTAGTTAATATGCAGTGCATGTGTATTGTCATTTTGTTTTTATACGATATCAAACATATTTAATGAGGAATTTTTAATTAGAACTCCTCCTAAGATTTTCAAAAGAAATTCAAGTTTTTGGCGCCGTTCGATAGGATCGATATCTCTTGTTTCCGCCAAAAACTGAAGAAAATCGGAGTTAATAAAGGGGCAATTCATCATTGAAATGTTGAATGTTTCCATTAGGATAAATATGTAGGATGAAAGCTTGAGTGTAACTGATTAAGAACTAAACAGCATTTATATCCAATGCAATAACATATTTTATTCAATTATAATTGCTCGATATCTAGAAGAACACTAGTAATATTAAACAGCGGTCACATGATACGGTCATGAACCTCTCCCGCTCACTGCCATGTTGCTCTGCGTTGTCCAGGGACTGTTGATTTATGTGAACTCTGGCGGGGATTGTTGATTAAACTGTCTCTGTTGCTCAGTTTATCGCCCTTTATCACATTAATATTACATTGGTAGTGTCAGTCTAGTTGAGAAACATATTACAAAGGAATAGTCTCATATGTTACGGGTAAAACCTAGCTTGCAATAAGCAATTCTGGGCTATAAATAGTGTTATTATAGTTGTATTATTTGGTGGTTGTTTAAAATGTGTATCAGGGTAAAACAAGTGAGATCTATTTTGATCTGAAATTAACCCTTTAACTCTACACCGGGAAGTTTGAGAATTAGTGACGAGTATTTGACTCAGTCAGCGAGAGCTTGTCGTCTTGTCTAGCTTTATAAAAAGACCTTTGCACACGCAACTGTCAAGCTGATTAAGTATAATCTAGATTTAGTGTAAGTTTAAACTATAAATATTCAACTGACATTTAGGTTTAGCGTAAGTTTAAACTAAAATTTTGAGAACGGCCCTGACTGGATAACCATTGAAGGGAACCAATACATATGCATTAATTTTCTATTAATTTAAATTAAGTTTTGAAAAGATAAATAGCCACTCTTCATGTGTTGCTGGTGATTGTTTATAAAAAAACTTTAATAAGTTAGCCAATCAGTTACTTGTTCACGTAAAGAAGATATGCTCACAGAAACTTAATGAATTCACAAAATGTTTCGGATGTTAATGTTGTGACCAAGCATACATACTTTGAAATACATGTTTTACTACCACTCAATCAACACTCAAATTTGTATATAACAGAATCAGTAATATATTCATGTTTGCCCCCTGGATTGATGATGACAATGAATAATATAGGTTACAATACGTTTATTCCTTAATCATTTTTTTTTTCTTCATATGACTAGTTTCGGGACATAAGTCCCATTTTAAAATCTTGCGTCAAAAGTTAAAAACTGACAGTCTCTTTACCCAAGATTTGAAAATGGGACTTACGTCCCGTAGTCATCTAAAAACAAATATTTGGATTGAATAAATAAAGGTATTGTAAAAAATTATTATTATTTATTAGAATCAATAAGTGTGGAAGTTAATTTTATTTTTAGTTTATACAACACGAAAATAAAACTACAAATCATACATTATTCAAAAGAACATTATTCTCAAATGTAAAATAAATGTAAAGTTCTCAAAAACATTTTATGATAATAAATATTTGTGAAAAGTTTGAAGTTGTTTAGTGAAAATTTATTTTTTATGTAACGCGTTTACAACTAACAAACCGTCAACAATGCTTTGATAAAAAACACTGATGAAAATTTACTGGCTTTTTGCTGTTGATGCTCAAAGCTTTATTGATAGGCTTCTAGAGTTTAATCTTTATCCCACTTTAATTGATTCCAGCTGCAAAAGGCTTTAAATTAAAACTTATCGTAATATTTTTTAGAAAGCATTGATGAATGTATATTTTTTTATTAATGGATAGATAGTTTGCATTTCTTTATATTCAGTTGTTCGTCTTAAAATTATTCATAATTTCTCTTGTGGGTAAAGATTTTATCAAATTTAAAAGGTTTTGTTACAAATTTAATGTGTCTAGGGATTACAATAATAGTGTGAATGTATTTAAGATCCACTCAGTGCATCCATTAATGAGGCATTGATTTACTCGTTTTTACATTCATTTTTTCTAGGTGTTGGTATGTCTATCAAAAAAATTATATTTTATCGTCTTTACATTAAATATTTAAAAAAAAAACTCTTTTTTATAAAAACTATTCAATATTAAAAGTTTTGCTAAAAACTTCGGTTTTTAATACACAGCCGTAAGATGATAAGTTATTTATACGAATCTTAGTTTGATCAGATACTCAAGAAACAAATATATACAAAAGAGTTACGAAGTATTCTGGGAAAAGCCATAAAGGCAATTCCCATACAATAGCAATAAGGTTGAACTATCAATATTGATATTTTAACACAATTATTCTGGATTTGGAATTTGATGACTGATATTTACTTTGATTATCAAGGAACGTGAATTTTTGAACAAAATTCTAATACAGGATAACTAAAATTAATGTAATATTAAATAAGTACTCATGTGGATGTACAAAGCTCATTTAATGTCATAATCAACAATTTACCATTGATGAGCCCTCTAAATCTTTGGGATCTCTAGTAATTGCAAAGCCGGTACAATGTCGCTCTTTTCTGCAATATAAAAATTTGGTAAAAAAATTATGTCTCATTACAGATATTTATATTATTCAACTTATTGGGTCTAAGTTGAAAACAATCTAAGGCTGTTTGAAGGTTGTAATAAGTATACAATGGGTCTGAAACGTTGTCAGCTAATTTTTATTTATATGTATTGTATATTAAATTGTTTTATATTAATAATGGTTGATTTTTTATACATAATCTTCAATAAAGCATAGCCACTATAATAATGATAATAGCAGTTAAAAACACATAAGCCAAAAACAGATTTTTCTTAATATAACAGGGCAAATAATCCGATACAAAACAGAGTGATGGGCAATGAACATTTATATCCTGGAAGTTATTTGTTGCTATACATCAGCAAAACATTGCGCGCCAGTTTTATACAAATTTAGGATAACATATTCCAATCAAATCAACCTCCACCCACATGGGTTGCTGATTGCTTGTGGTAAAAACTGCTGACCTGGTTTACTGAGCCGTATGTTTTTGCGATTTGAAAAGTGACTTTCATTTAGTACATTTTACAATTCATCTGAGTTTTTAACACCGAGGCCTATATTATTTAATATCTCTGCCGCAGCAAACCTGCGTACTTGGCAAATTCTCAACAAAATTAGATGTATTAAATTTTTTTCCATTAACACCATAGTAATAATGAGTATGTAGGTATGCTCCAATTGGGTTTTGTTAAAAATGTTTAATAATCCATTTCTATTGCAAATTGTATCAAATTCTTGTATTTTATATTTACCACATAAACCTTATGAGGTGAGAATGGGGGTTTGCCACCGTAGGCGTTGTAAGCCAATATACGTTAAATCCTACCTTGAGTACAACCAAATTTTATAAAGTTAGGTCAATAAATAAGATAAATGGTTTTGTTGAAAGCCCATAAAAATGACATGGGAAACCTATTTTTGGATATTCTCCATATAAAATGAAGTTTTTATTTAATTTTTTTAGTTCCGTGATCTGATCTATATTTTTGGGGCAAATGATTGAGGAAGGCCCAAAATGACGACCGCAGTGCTACTAGTGGGAGATCTACGAGTATCAAGTATTATTTTTTTTATCTTTTCAGCAGCTTGAGGCCAATGCATCCTGGTTTATTTTCAAAATGTTTAAAATTTTGATAAGATAAATTGATGAAATTCGTTTGGTTTATGGTATTGCATGAACTATGATATGCCCTTTGCAAAATTCTGTTATATAACATAGACTAACAAATTCCTTAATTTAAACTGTTCCTAAATTACTTTTTTCCAATTATGTAAACTTAATCCAATCAATGTAACACGGATTTTTTGTATTGGTGCATGTAAATAAAGAAGTTAAAATAACAAAAAAAAAGTATAGCTATCAGTGAGATTTATATTTATTATTTATAAAATTAGTTAAAATGTTTTATCACTAGATATTAATGCATTGTAAATGTAAAAAATTCTTCTTCTAAATTTAAAAGACTTTTTGAATTTTTATTTGAATAAAAATTAAAAGACAATCAAATTTTAAGCTAGCTTTTATTTTGTATAAAACATTGATCCCGTAGATTCCACTGCCTGACAGAAAATCTATGCAAAAAGGAGATTCCGGACTGAGTTTACAAGGGATCCTGGTAACGGTCCAATAACGTTGCACCTCACTGGTTACAAAGACAGAATCCACGATGCTACCAAACAATTATTCCCTTATGAGTTACACATACTAGTGAGTAGGGAGTCACCTTTGATTCTTGTGATATCCCCAGACAACTGCCACCCCCACAATTACTTCAATAATGAACATCATTTGCATTAATATTTTTACTCTGGATAGGTTTTAAACCCTTTAATAAATTTTTAAGACAATCGTTGAGAAAAAAAATCAATACACAAAATAAATGGGACAAATCGGTTTTTGACAGTCGTTTCTGGTTTACAGATGATTACAGGTGATCTCTATGTGTTGTGGATGGGGTTTCACCATTAATCAGAAAAAAATGTTAATGGAGTTGAATATACACAAAAAATGGTTTTTCGTTGTAACGAGCATAAATAGACACATAAAATAACAGAAAAAAATACATGAACATCAAATAATTAGGAAGGACGCTGAGTGGAAGAAACGTTACCAAGAAATATGTTTTAAACAGTGCCAATAAATCACAAAAAAGTCTTTTAGAAAGTCGTAGTGATCATAATTGATTTTCATTAAACTTTTAAGGTTTTTATATACTTTATTTAATAAATACAAAAAAATCAATTACAAAGTTTGCCATTTCCTTCTTGAGTGTATTGGTTATTTTGTGCTACAGCAGGCTATTTGAAAATAAATTTCTCTGGGTAGGAAACTGGCCAAAGAGGTTTTCAATTGTTTTAACCCAAATTATATACAAGCTTACTACTCACCTAAAAGGATTTCAACGTTCATTGGATTTCATCAAAATACTGTTGGATTGCTTTTATCGTTTTTATTGGATAAATTGTCCTTCACTACTGAATATTTTAAATATTTTTTAAAACCTGTTTTGGAATTTAACTGAGCTATATATATATATTTTTTAACCCAGATCAAGTTATTCTTTTTTTTATATATAACTAGTATTATTTAGTTCAGTTCAATTTAATTACAACCAATACTAAAATCTTATTTTGAAATGTAAATTCAATGTAAATGTTCGGTCTATATTAACTATTTTTAACCACTTTAAAACATTGCACTTATCTCGTCTCCATAGACAAACATAAGCAAATTTTTGTGTTTTTGTATTAATGCAAAATTTAATATATAGTAAATACATGGTGTTTATAAAATAACTAAATGATTTAAAGTATTATTTAAACAGAATATATAATTATTACACACTTGAATAATTCTTGGGTGATTTTGAGAGGATGTTATTGACTTTTTGGACCTTTTCCACTATAACTAAGTCAATTTTTCCACTCGAAACAATTCTTATTTTATTAATTTTTATTTATTTATAAACACAAAGTAAAATGAAAATCACACTGGGGTCTCAGGCTATAAAGGTCGTGGTTCCTACGATAAACTAATAATAAAAACCACATAAGCACTTAAGTGGTATCCTTTCGAACCCCTTAATTTAAAAATACTTGATAGCTAGGCTTTAACTTCTTAGATGTTAACTATCACGCATTACCAACAATAAAAATAAAATACCCCCGATGCTGCAGACCTGCGTACTCAGCGAATTTTCAATGGATCTTGTATTTGTAAATGTACAAAGGACATTTGTATTTTATCATAAACATCTTAGGAATTAATATGTAGGTTTGCTGCCATGGGATGTTGTTATAAAATGTTAGTTTTGTTAGGAAAATTTAATAGTTAGGCAAGGTAAATATCAATAAATTGTATCAATATTCGGCAATTTTTAGTTTCCCCCTTAAACCCCATTGGAGTGAGTATGTAGTTTTGCCGCCATATGGGTGTTGAAAACAAATATTAGATAAACCCTACCTGGTGAGTGTACATACCAAATTTTATCACGTTATTCCAATTAATAGCGAGATACAGGGTTTTGTTGATTTCCCATAAGATTAACTTGGGAAACTTATTGTTGGCTTTTCTCCTGTTAAGTCAAATTAAAAATGCAAAATACTAAAATTGTTTGTTTTTAAGCTCTTTTAAAAGGGTTTAGTTAAAATTGTTGAATTTTGAAAATCTAGGTCTAAAAATGCCAAAAACTCATTTTTGATCCCTTTGAAACCTAATAAAACACCGTTCTTATAACCCGCTTGTAGTACTTGTACCCGATACTTGTAGTTGATACTTGATAAGTTGGAATACTTGTAGTACTTGAACCTAAACAATGTCCAGTCAAACACAATATAGAATTGACATCAGTTATAGCGTTGTAACCGTCCAATACGGGCTTATACGCTTATCATCCAGTCACAGCCCCCCTCGACGCCGGGTTATTCGCTAACTCTGTTAGTTATGTTACCCGGGGAGTAATCCGAAGGTACCGTGTATATTTGTGGAGTCCTATGATTTACTTCAAAAGCATAGTACACTTTGTAAATCAAATACGAACCAATATTAATGATTTTTAATTAAAAATTTACTCTTTCTATAATACCACCGAATATTTTTGTACTATATTTTAACAAAATAACATCGAAACTATTCAGAATAGATGTTAAACTTTTGCAAACAATAGATTAGTTCAACTTCTTAGTAATTTAATATATACATTTAAAATCACTTAAAATTGACTTTATAATCTATTGGTTAGAGCAATGTAAACTGTGACAGAATAGTCAAATTATCAGTATTTTTCTATGGATAATTTACTTTTTTCTTTAAAAAAAAGCACATTGAAAATATATACAAAATGACCTCTTTGACATATACAGTAATATACAATATGCTTTAAAGTTAAATATTTTGATAAGCCTAGGATCACTGGTTTAACTAATATATAATTCTTAAAACTCTTTCAAGGGAAAGTTTTGTATCGGGCCTCTGTTGTTTATCCAGTACTCAATGTCTGCGAAAACAGTTCTTAGCGGAAACGTCCAAAACATTGACCGTTCGCTTTCTCTCCTTTTTTTCATTTTTTATTAAAACAGCATAACATTATTTGGAATTGAATTGCCTAAACAGAGATAGTAAATTTTTATTAAAATCTATATTTAACAAGTTTTTATGTGATCTGAATTTGTATTTCACTGAAGAATTTCAACTCTAATGGAATATTTTGTTTTGAATTATAATCGCAAGATGCTTAGTACAGTTTTCTTTTATGAAATATTTAATATCTTTATCACTATACTAACTTAGATTAATTCGTAAAATATTACCGATTTTAAAATCAACCGGTAAAATTAGCTAAGGTAAATGCCAATCCATCTTTAGATTAAATCAGTTTTAACTAGTATATTTTGACCGGTTAAAATCTTTCCTTAAATGTTCCCCATGTAAAATCTCTATAAGAATAGTTTATTTTAATTATTTAAATTTTTTTAACGTAAATACTTTTTATTACAGTATTATTAAAAATACAAATGAAAGCCTTATCGGCCATGTGACGTCTCAAACAAACTGTGAAAGATTGGTTTTCTTTACTGTTTAAAAAAAATAGTGCTTATAGATTGTTTGTATGAATATAAATAAAAACCGTTTTGAGTAGTGTCAAATTGTTGGTGCTGGCCCAGTTCAAGGTCACCTGAGGGATGACGTCATCGAGGTCAATGACCTCACCGATGACGTCATCGATGACGTCATCGATTGCGTCATCGATGACGTCATCACTAATGACGTCATTTCTATGACGTCACACCCATGACGTCACAGAAATGACGTGCTGATGACGTCATCACCCCGTACGTCATCAAAATGACGTCACCGACGCCACTGAGGTCAAGGTCACGCCGAAACTTAAAATTTTTTGGCACTTTTGCCGTTTCTCGCACTACGCTCCGAGTTTCAGTCAGAGTCCCCGTGACCTTGACCACTTGGAGCGAATTTTCGACGAGAAACGGCAAAAGTGCCAAGTTAAACTCGAGTTTCTGACATGACCCTGCCTAAATGGGCAATCGGTTATCCCTCAGGTGACCTTGAACCAGAACAACACCAACAATTTGATATTACTGTGACCTTGAAAACCTAACAACGGAGCGCCGACACCGATGCGCACCCCACGACAGCCACCGAGTGACTGACTATCAGGCTCTGTGTACTCTAGGTATATGGGGAAGTGGAGGGGGAAATCTCAAGGTCATCCAAATGGAGTTTTAAAAAAGTTGAAGAGTAGAAAGACTACTCTTGTGCTTCCTGGGCGACCTCATCAACCTCTAATGGATCTGTAAACCAATCCGATCTGTAGCGGCAGGAGTCCAGAAAACAGGTGCACCACCCATCAGGTTGTCCGTAGCATTTCCGACAATTGGTAAGATTGGAGAAGTGAAATTTAATACACCGCTGCGGACAACAAGTGTAAAAGTAGTTGGATTTGTAGATTTTGAAAGTTTGTAGTACCGGTGGTGGCAGCTGTTGGTTCTTGCATCTACACCTGCAACATCCGAAGCATTCACATTGCCGGCAGGCCAGCCCGTCCACTTGCCATCTTGGTAGTAGGAAACACTTGCCCTCGCAGCAATAGGTTGTCCCTGTCTCTTCCTCCCAAAGCTTCTTTGCACAATGGATGACGCCTTGTATCTCTAAACACTTATGCTCGCAACATGAGACACGCTTAGTTTCCATACTTGATGTTGCTTCGGCGAGGGAGCAAGATGAAGTGATGCCGTGGTCAGCGGGAATGGAGCTTATATAAACTAAGGTGAGTGGAGGGGGAAAGGTCAAGGTCATCCAAATGGAGTTTTAAAAAAAGAAAAGAGTAGAAAGACTACTCTTGTGTATCTATAGCGATTTCATTGATAGTGAGTGCTTCTGTATGCCAAGTTGATCTGTACTGACAGGCTCCTAAATAATGTTTGCAAAAACCTGCAAAATGATTGTTGCACAATTTGCAGCCAGTTAGCTGTTTTAATGTGAATTCAATGCAACGTTCAGGGCAACAAGTGTACTTATGCCCTCTCATCTGGTACACATGGAATGTCTTCAACTCCGGTTTCGGCTTCTTCCAAGACTTGCACTTACACATGCATTGACCAAAAGCTTCACATTTTCTACACGCCAGGCCATCCGCAACATCAATGTCATTCGGCCATGAAAAACATTTCCGTTCGCAACAGTAGTTGAGTTGACTCTCCATGTTGCTGTGGTGAAGGTGCGCGATGAAATGATGCTGCAGTCATTGAGAGTGCACCTTAAATAAACTCGGTGGAGGGGGAAAGGTCAAGGCCATCCAAACGGAGTTTTAAAAAAGATAACTAGTCGTCCTCCTCCTCCTCCTCCTCATCCGTTGTACTTAGAGAGCTGTCAGACGAAGAGCCCCGTGCAGGTGCTCCCCAGATGAAAAACAAATCAATTTTAAAACGAAGACCAGGATCTTGCATCATCAATTCCTTTAATTTGTCACATACTAAGTCGACCTTGTGTAAGGTGTCAACAACAAGCTTCCAATTCGTTGGTTCAATATAACTTGTAGTAGAGTCTGCCTCGCTGATAACCACATCCTCCGGCCGTATTGGAGTGTAAAGATGTGTAAAGTTCTTCGGCTGTAGCTGAGGTTCAGGCTGGCTGGAAGTGGAAGGTTGAGTGTGGACCCCTGTCGCATCGAAATCCATAGTCATTCTACATTCAATGTTGGGGTTTTCGTTTAATACATACACCAATTTCTCATGCAACATATCCACTTCTGCCGAGTCTTGCAGATGAACATTCCAGGAAAATGGCCATTCTTCATCCGTAGTGGAGTCAACTCGAGAAAGAGTGCTGTCCGCCATGATAGCTAAGCAAGGAATGATGTGAGCTACAGACTGTGGTAACAGTATTGAAAAGTAGAGGGGGTAAACCAAAAGTACGTGGAGGGGTATTTTCAAGGTCATTTAATTTGGGTTTTAAAAAAGGAAATTCTGGAGGGGGAATTCTCAAGGTCATCCAATTTAGGTTTTAAAAAAAAGGAATGAAGCTTACTCCTCTTCAGCCTCGTTGTCCCCTGCATCTTCATCAGCCTCATCTTCATCGACGTCAGACTCGCCGTAAGGATAGATCGGGGACATGGGCGAATATTGTGGAGATTGTTGACCGTTGTTGTCGTCCCCTTGCATTCTAACTTGGGACCAATCATAATTTAAATTCATTTGTATTATGATCCCAGGGTTGTCCCGCAGTATTTCCTTCATACGTTCGCAAATTGACTCCAAATAGTGTACACTATCGATCGACAGTGTCCAACCCGTACTTGTACCGACATCAGTAGTGGAGTCAGCTTGGCTGATGGTGTTGTTGTCTGCCATGGTTGCTTGTCGGACAAGGAATGACGGTTGATGTGATGCTCATGCAGGAACATGGTGAAGTGGTGGGGGGTGTGGTGGAGTAGTGGGGGAATTTTCAAGGTCATCCAAACGGAGTTTTAAAAAAAAAAGGAAAACTTACAAAGTAACATTGAAACTTTCCAATTGATGGTGGCGAGCGTTTTCTTCTGCAACCTTGCCGACACATGTGACTATGCCGTACAGTATGAAAAGTACAACCATAATAAGGCCGAACAATAAAAGATAGCCGTTGACTATCATGATATTTTCTGAGTGGATCTGTTTTCTTCTTATCGCCCTCTCCTGCATCCTCTTCTCCAACTCGTGGACGAAGTCACAACATGCGTGAGGACATCTTTCATCTGTTGGTAGGTTTGCCATTGTTGATGTTGTCGGTGTGGCTGTTGAAGATGGAATGAGGTTTCCAATTGCGATGTGCCATGTACACCAATAGTCAAGTGGTGGGGGTAACAAAGCAGTGGAGGGGGAAGTTTCAAGGTCATCCAAATTGTGTTTTCAAAAAACCTATCTTGTTACTGAGCTTATATGTCAGTAACAAGATAGGTGTTTTTGCTCTTTTACTTCTTTAATATAATGAAAAAATATACATATTCTACAATGGTTAGGATAAGAAATACAACTGCTAGTCAGCTGAAGTAGTCCAAGTTGTCTGGCTCGGTCTTCATGGACGCTGGTGAGGAAGCCGTCGAGGAGTGTCCAGGCTCTTCCTTTGACTGCCGGGTGTTCCGTATATTGCAAGCGTAAACTTGCACATTTATACGGTAGCCTCGTGCCACCATCAGCTGCAACTCCTTGTATAAGTCGTTTAGCTCCTGCTGAGTCTTGATGCTCACCTCCTCGTAACTTGCGCAACTAACGTTGAGGGACATCCTGATGTTGCTAGGTTGGCTGCTGGAGTAGAAATGAAGCCGAGGCACAGCGTTTGGAGGTACATGGAAAAGTGGTGGGGGTGATGGTGGTGGGGGTATGGAAGATGCAATTAAACACTTCTAAACTTTTTCCATTGATACAAAGGGATGGAACAAATAGCACAGGTGTCCTTGTAGTTTTCAAATCTAAACATTGGTGCTAGAAATCCAAACTGTTTTCTACCACCTTCCTGTACGAACCGTCGAAGGTCTCTGACGGCAGCATTGCCACAAGGCCTACAAAACTTTTCCCCGTCTTGGAACCTATACCAGGAGTATCCCGAATACCCTCTATTATCTTTCTTGTACTCCTCGATATCCTGCTTTACTGTTATAGGGATATTATCTCGTAAAGCCGTCTGGAATAAAGATGCGTCAGTTATAACTCGTTGTAAGCAAAGCTCGTACAAGGTGCTCATCGTTTGCTAGTTGGCAACAGACTGACCGTTCTTTGCATCCAAGCAGGTTTGAATCCTAGTGCGGTAGTGGGGGTAATTACGGTAGTGGGGGTAGTTGTGAAATGCAAAGGTCAAAGGTCAAGGTCACCCGCGAAGTTTAAAAAAAAATGCAACATATCAATACGTGAAGTCTGTCACATATTGATATGTTGCATTTTTTGTTTTTTTTTTATTTTTTTGTCTTTTATGATTCGTTTATTTATAAAACATTACAACAACAACATATGTACAACATTAAAACTTAAATCTAACACTGCTGCTTGTCAGCGATGTGGATGGTCAACTCTGTAGAATTGCTACCCGTGCAGCCGTGGGACACCAGGTATAGACACCCGGGTTGAATAGAGCGAAGATCCTCGTTTTGTAGAAGATGGACGAATCTCTTGGGCAGGTACACCTGGAACTTTGGTTCATCCCCCGGAGTAAACGGTGCCTCGCTGAGACTGCAGCAGATGGCCTCCCCAACTGTAGTCTCCATCTTCTTCATAGCATGGATTATGTAGTGCTTCTCGTCTTTTAGTTCCGAGCACTTCTTTACAGGTAATATTGTTGACTTGGAGTGAGCATTGAACTGCTCGACCAAAGTCTGAAGGAACTGGTGAGATGCCATGGTCAGGTTACAGATCGTCTTCTTGCTCGGAGATGTTGTCGTCTCGGAATCTCGAGTAATACTCATGCCAGGTCCCTGTCTGCTCCCCACTTATATACTCTCCGTTACCCCCACCACTCCCCAATTCCCCACTTTGAAGGTAAGAGGCGAGTTTATAGGCATTTTTTAAAGCGCAATGTCTATCTTTATCATGTTCTGGGCTTTTTGTACAAATACATATGGTTTCCAGCATGTATTGATAATTCTTATCCAATTCCACATCATTAACCGGAACATGAGTAAATCCTTCGATCCATCTTTTCTTTTCCAGCCCCTTTGTGTAAATATTGGTAAACTTGTCTGAAAAGTGATGCATAATGTGATACAAGTCCGTGTAACTTGTAAAACCATCATACCAATCGATATGATGGAAGTGTTTTGAAATCCATCTGTTGGTAGTAGCGGCTTTACTAGTTAAAGACGAATAAGAACATGGTGGTTTAAATAAAAACGAATAAGGAACACTTGTATTCATGTCCAAAAACACAAGTTCTTTTATAATGAATCTATCATCATTACCACGAAACGCTTGAAACTCAATAATACCAGGCTTGGACTTTACTTGTTGTTCTTCTCCCTTGTCCATTTTGAAGGTCACACGTCTGCTCATTACGAAGTCAGGAGGTCAACTGATTTCCACACCACGGTAGGTACTACTTTTATACCAGGCCGTACAGTTGTTGGCGCGTTGGTGTATATTTAACGTGGGCACCGTCCCCAATAGGCCTAACCCCACAAAATGTTGGTTATTGTTTTAAAAACTAACCATTGTCATTTAAGTTTCCATCTTTATATTTTCCTTATTTTCATTTTCATCACTAACACTTGATTCTTCTCCTCCATCTTCCTCTTCTTCCTGTTTTACTGATTTCTTATGTAGTTGAGCGTACTTTTCCAATTGTCTCCACATTTGTACTTCATGAGGAACTCTATTAAATATAGAAGTATCCACAGGTCCGTATAATATAGGTGCGTCCGGTTGTTTGTCCAATGTGTCTTCCAGATAATCTTTAATAATCGAACTTGAAAACACCAGTTGTCTCAAGTATCTTGTTATAGGTTCAGTAGCACAAGTTAAAATGAAAAACTCCTCTCGATTAAGTTGAATTTTGTTATCATGTCTTGTTGTGTCTCTAAACCGTAGCTGATGATCACCACGTTGTTTAATGATATCAATTTCCACATTTGAATCCAAAAGTCCTACTCTTGTCTTTCTTCCAAACATGTTACTACTTAAATAGCATTCTAGTAGATGCAAATGTTTCATAAACGATTCCCAAGCACTGTCCGTAAACAAAATCATTTTGGGTCCATGAGTTAAAATTACAGTAGGGGAATAATCTGTAGATTTCATAACACCGATTAAAACACTTTTATCCAAACTGGAAGAGATTGGGTAAAATATTCGCAAAAATACCTCACTCAATATGTTTGGAGAAATATTATCTTCAATATCCCTTTTTCTCTTTTGTATAGTCTTTCTTCTTTTACCTTTTTCTTCAACATTATTACTGGCGTGAAGTTGTCCGCAAACGTTTTGTTCACCTCCTTCCTGGTGACCTTGAGGATCTAAAAACTCAGATATCTCCTTCTCAATATCTACCACATTTTCAGGTGTACCACTAGGAGAAGCCATATTGAATACGATGCTACCCATACAACAGTAGGCAACAAACTGATGAGGAGCGGTCTGTACGCTCTGCTTTTATACTCGCGGAATGAAACAAAACCGGTTCTTACAATACATTTTTAACAATTCCAGTTAAAGGTGTGTATGTTACGATTTTATCATGTAGAATTAAACAGTATGCAGTTGTATTAGCCGGTATAGCATCGTTGAATTCCATTTCTATTTTTATATCCACACTTGAAGACTTTACTGATTCATTTTGTTTAGAACAATCGATTACAACTATTGGGTAGGCATCGAAATATTTGTCAGGTGGTAATAAAGGTGTATTTGTTTTACCGTAATATGAACTTTGGAATCTCGCGTACATATCGTACAATATACTGTATTTCTTCTTAGTGAATGACACATTTAAATTGTCGTATGGAAAGAATTGTGAATTTAAATAAACTTTAATATTTTTCAAGTCACAATGATCAAATTGTCCTGCATGTTTAGTAATGTCGTCTCTTCTACCTGTTTGTAAACCAAATATAATATATCTGGCTCGTTCTACATAATTCGATGTTTTAACAGTCCAAGTGTGTCGATCCGTAGTAGGTAAACTGGGATGCTCATGAAATTCCCAACTTCTAAATGGAATAACAATATCACGATCGGCTTTTAATTTTCTTAAAAGTAGCATTCTATGCTCGTCAGCCAATTTAACATGTGGAACTCTCCATACAATTTTGTCTAATTTTAATTTCCATTCTAAAGTCGCATCTGTAGTAGCATCTGCAGCTTTAATAATGTCTTTATCGTTAGAAGATCTCAACAAAACTAATTCTTGTTTAACGTTTAATATTATTTTCCTATAATCTTCAGCAAAACCAAGCAGCAAACGTAATGGAATATGAAAATCAAAATATCCATTTGGATTTGGAGTGATCGTGTCAATTGTAGGTAATACCCATCCGGCAGGTTTAAGTAAATTGGTTTCATTGGGTGTTATAGATGTTAATCCTTTTAAAGTTGTCGTAATACCTACTTTTTTAGTGGAATCAACTGTTACACCTGATATTTCATATCTAATTTCATCAAATAGGAAAGCCATAGGATTATTTATAAATGGAACTGTTGTACCAACAGTAGTACCGTCCTTTTTAGTAACTTGTCCTTCAATATATAAGTAACTTTCACATGGTAGTGTGTAAATGTCTTGATTTTGTATGGGAATACGAATTTCATCGTTATTGTTTAATTTCGATGAAGTGTAAGGGTTGTGGGTGTGATATTCTTTTTCCCATAGGGTTTCGTCGAATGTTGGACCCTGCGCTATATCCAGTATATCCATACTCGGTTAATTTTAATCCAATTCTCTCTAAGAAACGAATGTTCTCGCGTGTTAACTCCTCCACAGCTGAAGAGCTACTAATGCGGTTTCCCGTAGGTTGTTCGCTTTTAAATGTTAAACCCATGGTTTTGTATTAAAGTGTCGATTTTAAATGTAATCTAATCGTAATAGGCTCTTCTCTGAAGTCTACCAAGTTACCGTCTTGATCCAATACGCTCAACACGATGTCTGAAATGAAAGTGGTGTTCAACGGTAGATATACCAGGTTTTGTGGCTTTTCAACAATTTTAAATCCAGGTGGTACACTTGGGTAAAAAGTATGTATGATGTGGGTGTTAGCCCCATCCCTGTAAGCACCTTGTATAATGTTACAAGTTATGTCTATACTATTGACTTTTAATATTGTTACTGTTTTCTTACCGGAATGTGTTACATCTGGTTCTAAAACAGGCTCATCGTTGGAAAATCCTAATAAATCACCAATTGAGTTTGGTTGAGTGAAATCTATATAATATTTGGAAGTAATTTCAGCTTTCATCGTATTATTATTACCTTTTAATGTTATATTGTCTTTTCCCATTTTAGTTTGCAAAAATTCATTTATATGATCAATTTCATAAGAACCTGTGGGTAACCTGCACTCTTGTAAGTCTGTAAATTTTCCACTGGCATCCTTTCCCTTATAATAATGCAATACGTTATTTTTACCTTCCGTAACATTGGGGATAGAGTTGTAAGTTGTAAAATCCAATAGTGCCGCCTCCCAAAACCTTCCTTTTTGCAAGCGTAACGCTGGAAAAAGGATACTTCGTAAAGTGGAAGATTTTCCTGTTAATGATACCGTATAGGAAGACATCTCAATAGTGACTGATACTTTTAGCTAGAAATTCCAAACATAAATGGCCGCATATTGAAGTATTATCAGGTTGTTCTCTTTTATAGTTATAATATATGTTTTTAGCAGATTTAAAGTAATTTTGAAGTTCTTTTGGTGGTGGCAAATTACCGAAACTATCAAAATAATATACATTGTTATTTAGTTTCTTATAACAAACCCAATGGGTGCCAGGCCCTTCAGTATTATCCAAATTTACAATTCCAGTCTCATTTTGCCACATTTTCTTTGGTAAACTGTCTTTCATAAACACACCGCGGAAAAATGGTATTTTTAAACAGGAAATATATTTAAATAATTCAATATTGGTTAATGCTTTATGTGGTATGACCAATTGATTTCTTTCATTTAATATGCACGATAAGGTCTTAGGTAAAGACCTGCCCCGTTTTTTACCATTGACCACACGGTGGGCTTCTTCCTGCCTTTTCTTGTAGATCGTCGTCTTCTTTTTATATTTCCTCCATGTTTTCTTGTGGTTGACCTCCTTTTTACTCTCCTTCTCCTCCTTCTTCCACCTCCTACTGCTGTTTTAGCCTTCATACCTGCTGTTACTGCTAAAGCTGCTGCTTTTTCTGCTATGCTAGCGTCACTTGATTTTACTCGTTGCCAAGCTATGTCCGCAAGCTTTTTGTCAGCTATTGATCTATTTTTTGAATCGGCAAACGTGGAATATGCGATATCGTGTTCTTTACAAGCCTGATCTAACTTATTTATGCCAGGATCGCCTCTTTCCAGTCGTTTTTTCAATTTAGTTCCTGGTCCGCAATACTGATAACCTCCCGGTATATGAAATTCGTATGGTAATGCGTCTATTGCTCTATTTACTATGGATCCTACTGGAATTCGTTTTAAAGCTTTACTTAACAGAGAAACCGCTGTGGACGTGATCCCACCTCCTCTCCTTACAGTGTCTCTATATGGACTGATGTACTGGAACGTCATTATTGTCCTTTTATAATCGCAATGTACAACTTATGTGTTACCTCTATGACAAGTTGGACATAAATGAAGTCGTTTATTGTGTTCTTTTATTAAATATCAAAATCACCCCAATCCGATGATCTAAACTTTTTTGTACGAGGGTTGATAAAATAGTTTTGAACAATTTCCCGTTTAATCCAAGTACCTCTCTCAGATTCCAACAAAGGAGTACGACCTGAACCAATACCAATATGATTGTATACATCAAATAATGCATTTCCTAAAACTTTTACAAGAAAATTAACAGTGACAGCATTATCCACATGTTCAGGGTCTTTAAGATCTGTTATACGTTTATTATTACAAGTATACACTTTGCTATCCATTTGTGATAATGTGATAGCCTGTCCTACAGTTGCAGCATCATTTGCTTCTCTTCCTTGCGCCATGTTTGTTAATTTTTTATTACTACATATAAAAAACGCATAGTAATTATTTGGATCTAGATGTACTGTTTGTCCTAAGGCAGCCGCGTCTCTATCTGCATGACCCCATGACACATTTGATAACCTTCCATGCCTGCAATCCCAATAAGCGTTTTTGTATGTCAATAAACGAAATTTTTCATTACCTTGAATAAAGTCATCCCCTTGCTTTGATAATACTTCATCTCGTTTTGCAAATCCAGTTGTTTCTTGTTTTAAAGTCTCTTTCATTTGACCCACTGTTGCACCATCAGATGGTGCTGAACCATCTTTTACATTCGCCAAACAATTGCCAAGACAATCGATAACTCCCACATCACGTATGACACAATGATCTTTTATATATTTGAGATTTACAGCATCATTTTCATTTTTTGGATAACCTATATCGTTAATAACAAATTTATAAAAAGAAAATCCATCTTTTGTCTTTTCAGGTATCAAAGAATGTAAATAGCGTCTATTTACGCTGTCTTTTGCATCTTTAGGGTCATCTACGTTGGATATACGTTTATTGTTGGCACTATACGTTTTCCCATTGAATTTTAACGTATTTTTTAATTCAGATGACAAATAACCTTTGTTTATCGCATCACCGTTTTGATTTGGTTTACCAACGTTGATAATTCTATGATCTTCTGCGTCATATGTGTTATTTTGTAGTTTTAATGTTGGCGATATCTTTTCCTTTAATATTTTTAGATTTATTGCATCGTTTTCATCCGTAGGATCTTTTATGTTTTTTAACCTTTTATTACTCATATCATAATCTCCATCAGGTGTTTGTGGTAAACCAGCACTTCTTTTTAAACTATTGGCATAATATAACCCATCCGAGGAGTAACGTCCGAACTTGTCGACACTCATGGTGCAACTGAATAGTATTCTAGGGAGTAACGCATTTTTATGAGATTACCCCACGGTTTCGGAGTTCATCCACTAAAGCCACCCATTCGTTTTCCAATCCAGTATGACCCGCTTCTTTAGCTTCATGTATTAGTTTCATTCTATCCACCAATTTATTGATATTATTGTAATAAATCACATTTGTGTTATATAGTTTCTTCATTAAACCTGTACCCGTAACGGACTTACTTCTTTTTCTTCGTTCCTGAGCACTTACATCCAAAGTGGATGCCATAAATCTTCGTTTTACAGGTTTTCTTTGTGTTAACGGCATTGTTTGTCTTCTAGTTGGTATTAACTTGGATACAAATTCTTTATATTTTAAAGACTTAGATCTAAAAGGAGGCTGGTCAGGTAAATACTTTCTCCTATATGCATTTGTCTGTTCCAAAATATTTTTATATGCTTCCATGTCTTTTTCTTTCACTACCGATACTGAAGGCTTATTTTCAAATAATAATTCAAATAATCCTTTTGTGCCCTTATACCTTTGATCACCAATGACAATATTATCATGTTCGTCAACGTTTAACGGGCTATTACCTATCATTAAACCGTCTTCTGTTAATCTCGCTCCATAACTATGGTAATTCTTATTAGGAATTGTTCCGAGTAACATTTTTACCATGTATTTCCTTCCTAAAGGTCCTTTGTTATGAATGTTTTCACCCAATAAGCTTATGTTTGACGGACCTTCCCTTGTCTCTTCTTCTTTTTCCTCTTCACTAGCAGTTGATACAACTTCATGTCCTCTTTTGGCTTTTACTTCATATAATTCTTTTATTCCACTATAGTCCGGTGATTCTAGCTCTCTTTCAGGTTCTCCACCGGTAAAACCACTATACGTAGAGGATTCCAGGTCTTCATCACTAAAATCTTCTGATTTTACATTTTCTCTTTCAAACTTCGTAATAGGTGCAATCGCATCTCCTTCCAATACAGGTTTAGCAAATTTTTTGTTTAATTGTTTCAAGGGTTCAGTAATAGGTTTAAAAGTAGATTCAAGGAATTTCTCCCTCTCGCTAATACCTAGTTTCAATGCTCTGTTTTTAGCCCGAATAGAATCACTAAGTGATTTTATTTCTTTTACTAATTTTTCTTGGTTAACCATGTTTGTAGCAAGACGTGTTGTACAACAATGAATGTGTTATACCACGTTTAATGTATTAATATAAATTTATCAAATCCTATCCTGTATCGACCATTGTTTAGCGGTTGTTCCTTCATAATTGTTAGGAACCCATACTTTTCAGCCCAAGCCTTTCCACACAACTCTTTAAATCGTTCAAATGTCATATCCGCATTTACATGATCAAAATATATATGTTTTAGGTTGGTTTCGTCCTGTTTAAATACAATTAACATGTTTGCATTGTCTCTAATGAGTTGTTTAGGTATTTTGCTGTAAGTTTGGCCAATATAAATGCTATCTATGTTGTTATGTCGACCCATAGCGAAGTAATTCCTTATTGTGTTTTGGTTTTCACAAGATACATCGTCGAATATAAACACGGAGAATGGTTTAGCTTCTTGTGGCTGCATGACACTCTCGCTTGCATTAAACTTTAAATATTTAACTTCAGGCACATTAGTCAGTATTTTTTCCAATAATTGATACTTTGGTTGTTGTAGTGATTTTGAAAATACATATAGATTGTTAAATCGTAATCCTTTAGGGTTTGTAATCAAATTGAATACTACATTAGTTTTTCCACAGTTGGAAGGTCCGGTAACCAGACAACGAACGGTGTTTGGTAACAAATTGCCATGCTTCCCACTATTGAATTCTGAATTATCCACTGTGAGTTCATCTATATTATTAATAGTAAAACTCTCTTTTTGTGGTACTATCTCCATCCTTTGTAATGGTTCAACCTAAAATGATTCTCTATCGTTATATCAAATCCTTTTTAGGTATCCAAGAATCTTCCGTCTTATTAAATCCTAACCATCGTACTTTGACCTTATCTTTTTTCCGTTGCAACACCTTTTCAACTAAATATACATCGCCTACTGTTGATTTTAACATTTCATGTCCATAAAACCCTCCTTCAAGCAACTGTCCTTTATTATCTTTTAAAATATATGTCTCAGGTACTGTAGGTTGTACTTTGAATACAGTAAAAACCTCATTGGTCCAATTTGGCAGGTATCTTTTACTGAATACACCTTTATATTTACTTATTCGCACTTTATCACCCACATTAAATTTTTTAGGCTTTAGTTTTTCAACTTTTGGTTTAGTATTCGTTTTTATACGTTTTAATACAAGGTTTTCATTTTTACTAGTTACTTGGTTTGGTTTCATCCCGATAGTCCTATGAAATTTGTTATTGTAATCGTTTATAAGTTTTGGTAACATATCAATCCATATGTGCGATCCTCTGTTGGAAAACATTTTATACATTGCACTTTTTAAAGTTCTGTTGAATCTTTCGATTATTGAAGCTTTTACCTCTGAATTGGTTGAGTAATGGTTTATATTGTGTTTTTTCATTAAATTTGCAAATTCCTTATTAAAATATTCTTTTCCATCATCTGTTTGTAAATGTTTAATAGTATGTTTGTCTCTTTGTATAGCTGTTTCCATTGCTTTTGTAACACTTTTGCCACTTTTATCTTTTAGTGGTAAAGCATCTGCCATTTTTGAAAAACAGTTAATAACAGTCAATATGTATTTATATCCTTTATTTTGTTTGCTATAAGGAATCATTTCGATTAAATCCGCTTGATATAAATCATTAATTCCTTTTATCACCGTATTTCTTCGTGGAAACTTTCTTCTTGCAGGTTTATGAAGTTCGTTGACAATTTGTTGCTTTAAGTCCTTCATATTGCAGGTTTCAATGTTTGTTGTATCACATGTATAATCACAATGAATGTTGTTTTAAATATTCACATCATTTATATGGGTCAAGGTCATCCAAACTTGTGTAAAAAAATGGGGAACACGGCGTTGGACTTGCCGTGTTCCCCATTTTTTTACGGAAGGAGAAAGGAATAAGGTCGTAGTTGTAGAAGGACGAAGAATAGGTTACAAGTTGATAGGGTTTAGAGAGTAGTGGCCAAAAGGAAGAGTGTGGATTTTGTCGGGCATAATGTATCTTTTATCATCCCGAGCTGACAACGCTTTTTTAATTTCGGTGACACTGTAGACTTGATGCTTGAAGCTTCGGATATTGTTGAATGTTGCTGATATCGTAGTATCTTCAAACAAACAAGTCTTGTAGTGGTCAAATGTTACGTGTTTTTTCAAATAAGATGTCTTCACTCCTTTTGCTTTCTTCACTGTCGGTGTGTTGTTCTCGTGGTACATCTTAAATGAATACAATTTCGCCATCAGCGCCACTATTTCTTCTAAAGGCATTCCATTTGCTTCATCTTTGAATTTTCCAATTACTTTTTTATATTTTTCATTAAAATTTGGATGGTTTTTCGGATAGTCAGAAAAATCGAAATCTTCTTTGTATGGAAAAGTCCTTAGGTCTTCATACATGTCCAACGTCTTTATCCAGTAGATAAACGCGTCCGTATCCATGTATGCGACTCCAATGTTTTCCCTTCCGTAATGTTTAACCATTTTGTTATAATGGAAATCATACATCAGGGTTTTACTTATATCCAAAATCGACATACCTATGTATAACGGACGGTCCATGACTATTGTTGTTTTCTTCATACTGACAGCGACTAGATTTTCGTTTATAATCATGGATGTTCCGAAATTTGGTTTTTGCACTAATTTTTCCAATTTCCTAGGATCACTCACTAATTTTACATTTTTGTGTTTTCTTTTGTTCTCCAAAGATGGCATTGTTCATTAATTTATAGAAGTCCTTTTCAAATGCTGTTGTCGCTGCAGCTCTTCTTGCAGTGTTGGAATCAATATATGGTTTCAACCAACAAGACTGGGTGAATTCAATTGCTCTATGAATTCTCACTATACGTAGACCCAATTCAAGAGCCTGTTGAACTACCCAGTAGTGAGCCACATAGCGATCCTTATTCTCCAAGGTCATCATCAATTTTGGCCATCTTCCTGTCGGTGAAACTTCAGTCTTGGCTAGGAGAGGCAAGTCGTAGTGATGGTCATGAAGGTGCTCCGGGTATTCAAAATCACAGTCCAAAATATAGCCTTTTGGACCATCCTTTGGAATCTGTGAGATGTCTCCGATGGTGGCCGGGTCGATCCACTTGAAGTCAGCGTAGGGAAGCGGATTTGACATTGCCCAACCATAAAGGTTGTTTGCATCAAAATATCCAAGGTAGACCGATGGTTGTTGCTCGTCGAAGCCGGGGATGTACTTGTTGTTGGCTTTGACATGACGTGTTACAGCTTGTGTCAAACCGCCCCGTACACCAGATTCCATCATGAGCACCATATCAATATCCGTTAGAAGTTCCAGTCGACAGTTGGTTGACTTTAGCATAGCTTGCCATGCTAATCCTGGAGATGTGTACGAGTGTAGAGGGTCCAGTCCATAGGCGGAGAAGCAGGTGTTTCTGAATTCTTCCATCACATCGCACAGCAGAGTTACGTCCAATTTTATATAAAAGTCAGAATATTCCCCTAAGGTTTGAATGTTTAGTTGGTTCCAAACATTACATGCATGATTGTAGTCTTCAACGGAGATTTCACTTTCGTTTAATTTGCTGTTGAAGGCTTCAATCGGCGGTAGACTGGTTTCTTCAAATTTTTCTGTAGAAGTTATGTAATCGTAGGGGAACACTCCTTTCCGTAATACTAGGTCTAATTTATCTTCAGGTACAATTTTTCTGGTTTCTTTTAGGTCTTCTCTTCTTAGGTTCTCTGACAATTTGGCTAAACTAGATGCCATAAATCTGTAAGAGTCTACGAAGCGAAGTTTAATTTTACCTACTGTTTTTGAAAAGCTGATGTACTTTTCCAATGTTGTAGCAAGAACATCAATTTTACCGTCATCTCTTCCTAACTCCGGGATAATAAAGTGGGAGTCGTAGCCGCTAAGATTGTGTAAAACGACAGGAATAAAGTTTGGCAGTTTGTAATTTATATTGCATGAATTACAAGCAGCTCCTCTGTATAACCCTGTCAGGTGATCGTGATCCCTTACTTTTGGGTTTTCTTCACTGAACATCTTCTTGCATAAATAGCATCTTGTCGCTAAGTTGTATTCTTCTTGTTGATTTTGGTTTAAAGGTTCCATAGGTACAATATTACCGAACAAGCGTTGAACCTTTCCAGCAATATCGTACAGTTGGTCTACAAAATACTTAGCGGCTTCTTCACCACGGTAGAGTATTGGAGTGGATGTTAAACCATAGTCTTGCAATTGGTTTTCAGACAAGGTTGATTTAACTAGTAAACAAAAACTGTTGGGCTGATGCAACTGATATTTTGTTCTTCTAGTCACTTCGCCGTCCGGCAGCTCCTGTGGTACTAACGTTGATTCAAAATCTGCATAGACCACTATTGGAATTCGGTATTGGTGAACTGTCTTGTTAAATTGTATTGAAGCTCGGGTAGGCAATGGAAGACTTATCTTTACTTCATAGTTCTCGTTGCAAAATCTTTTATGTTCCAATAACCAGTCCAATCCTCCACGTCTTGAATCTTTCCAAGAAAAGCAGAAACATCTCTTGCAAACTGTAATCCTATTTACTCTTTTGGTCAATTGTTTTACAACTAACGCTTCAAAGTCTTTTATCCATACATAATGGGAAATTTCACCCTTGGTTATCAATAGCAAATCCGTATGGTTTCTTTGCTCAACCTTTACTACCCGCAAAGGATAAACGTTGTTGGAATCATCCAGACCAAAAACATTGACTGAAACGCCAGGATTTTTCTTTTCAAATTTGTCAATATCTTTTAAAGTAACTGGGTAAGTAAGACCTTGAAAGTTGTAGCGGTGTTCATTTTCGTAATATTCTCTACCAACTCTTTCAGGATGATCTTTAACATACTTGGTTAACATTGCATACTTGAAACATTCATTACCCTCATTTTGAACATTTCTACACGAGTTAGTGTTTTGGATTTTCTTTGGTAGAGGGATAAAACTACTACCTCTTAAACCATATCCATGTTTATGAACCCTAACATCCATACCTTCGATTGATGACAAAGTCCATCCAGATCCTCTTCCTTCATGTTCTTGGAGTTTGGTTATAAGTTCCTCCAAGCATTCTTCAATAATATCATCAATGTCGGAGGTGAAGGTAAGGGTTCGGTTTTTGGTAATGAATGCTCTCAATGCTGTTTCACCATCAGTATTGTTAAACATAGCCTCTAACACCATTCCAAATTTAATAAAATTTAGCCTTTGTAATTCTTCCCTCAACGTTTGACCAACAAGTTCCTTAGCCTGGGTTATGAATGTTTCCAATTCCAATTGAACGTTATTAATTTTGAAATGTGTTACAACTCGTCCTGGCAAGGCTGTGGTGCGCAGTTGTCTTACATCTTCCAGTTCTTCTTCTTCCATATCCTCTTCTTCGGTGTCCTCTTCTTCGGTGTCCTCTTCTTCAATAGGTCTTGTAGCAGTAGATGGTCCAGCACCAGCAAATTGGATCACACTAGGTCTTCTTCTTTGCATTTGCTGTAGATAGCTGTCCCAGTAGTCCGTCTGCTTCTGGTGCTCTTCCAAAAACCGGTCAATTGAGTCTAAGTCTATTTCATCCATGGTAATATCTTCTTTTCTATCTTCGTCTTCATGTAATTCTCTGTGTATGATGAAAAGATCTTCGTCTTGAAAGATTTCCCCACAAATGTCGCAAAGAGCCATTTCAAACAGTTTGGCTTTGAATGCACACTCTGTGAATGTCCACGCAATAATGAGCAGCGCACTCCACCGGGACCCTTTATATCCGAGGCAGATAGGTGGGGAAAGTGACGTCATATGGAAACAGGTTATCACTCATGTGCTAAATTTAGCCTTTACACAACCGTTTGTAATACATTTATCAGTAGGCTTGATAAATTGATGATATTTGGTCTAGATTCAATAATTTGTACAAGTTTTTTCAAAGATGTCTGTTTGAGCAAGTTTATATAGGTCAAGGTCATTTGGAATTATTATTTTGAGCGGGGGATAGAGCACTAAGCAGCATCATTTACTACAAAGTGCTCTATCCCCCGCTCACATTCTTTTTTAACTTTTTGTTTAAACTTTTTACAAGGGTGAAACATCACCATCAGAGTCGGAATCATCCTCATCACGGAATAGGCAGCGATGACAATACATAATTCTTCCGGCAACTAACATCCTATCCATTGGACGATGGGGAGTGTCTTGTTCTTGTTCTTCTTCTTCGATTTCCAATTGGAATTCCATTTCCGACTCAGATGACGACTCTAATGTTTCGTAGGCGTGCAAGTCCACCTCATTGTCCGTTGAACCAGCTTCGTCAGAGTCCGTTTCAATATCCATTATCTCTTCCTCCTCCTCTTCTTGATCAACCGCAGGTAGTTGGTCCTCTACTTCTATAATTTCTAGAGGTATTACCTCCAGAATAGAGACAATCCTGTTGCGATGGAACACGGTGTTGTCAAGTGGAGCCATGGTATGGAAGTGTTGTATCCATCCAATTTGCTTACCCTTTTTATACCCCCACCAACTATACAATTTATGTGGGTCAAGGTCACGTAAAGATACCCTTTGAGCGGGGGATAGACCACTAAGCAGCATGCTAGTCCATTGCCGCAAAGTGATCTATCCCCCGCTCTATTCCGCAGACCACACTCAAGTCCAAGTCCACATCCAAGTCCACATCCATATGTTACACTTTATTATTACTGCCACCAAGTAATTGTCACTCGCACATTTACTTGGTTTTGATAAAGGTACTGCACAAACTCCATATTGGTTGTTTGTTCGTTATACAAATGCATCATGAAATATGCAATCTTATCGATTGCGGCATTGTCCAACGGTTCGCAATTCACAAGTTCCAATGTGCCCTGGCTGGTCTTATCCTCTATAAGTTCCACCACTTCGTTGATGTCTTCTTCCAAGAGGATGAACTCAACACTGAAGCTCTCCATTGTTGTTGTTGATAGTGTCTAGACAAATGCTTGACTAAATACTTTATTCATCAGTCCTACATATATACCAATTTCCCCCTCCTATTACCTATTCCCCCTCTACCTTTATATAGGTCAAGGCCATCCAATAATACCCTTTGAGCGGGGGATAGACCACTAAGCAGCATGCTAGTCCATTGCCGCAAAGTGATCTATCCCCCGCTCTGTATTCCACACAAGTCCTAGTCTTTACACACACATAAGCCCCCCAGTCTTTTACACTTACTCATATACTCTGTCCTCCCTGCCAATTAAGAGTTCCCCATGTTTGCCACTATTTTCAATTAACCTTTCCAAGTCCCAAAACACAATGTCCAAATTAACCAAGTTCGCTCGTCCAATTTGAAACACACTATTCCCCCCAAAGTCACTTGCTCTCACTTGTTGTCCTGTATACTGCTTCTTCTTCCACGCTACAATCACTACCCTACCTTCTTCAACAACCATTCTTTTAACATTATCATACACCTTCTTCAACATCCCTCTACAGTTTAAATAGTTTATGGTTACATACTCCCACTCCTTACCAATGATCAATGATCCACTCATTTTCTAGCGTTCCACTGGAAGGTTCAAAGCAGAATGAAGTCGGGATGTACAGACCCCCCTCTTTTATACCAGTTAACCGGTTGTCCTTGCTGTAAAGTGGGTCAAGGTCATCCAATGCTACCCTTTGAGCGGGGGATAGACCACTAAGCAGCATGCTAGTCCATTGCCGCAAAGTAGTCTATCCCCCGCTCTGTATTCTACACACACACACACACACACATGTCCCTGTCCAAGTCTTTCATTACATACCCAATATATATTCAGTTCCTTCATCATCACTATCACTCATCACTGCTTCCACAAACTCCACAGGATTAAAGTTAAATTGTTTCAATTGTTCTTTTAAGTTTTCAATTTGTTGGTCCTTTACTTCTAAAACACTGTGAAGGTGTGATATGTAGTCCGCTGCCTCGTTGATGCTTGCTACTCTCGGATCGCCTAACTTCAAGCTGGGAACTACACCCTGCAGCCTGTAGTACGCCATACGCCTTTCTTGCTCCTGCCGTTGACCAGGACTGAGCAAGCCTTGCCCGTCTTGGCTCACCTCCAGCAAGGTCCGTAGCATTGGAGCTTTGCAGGCGTTTGCCCGAGCAACAGTTATGCTGTGGAATGGTCGAGCAGGTCCACGAGTAGCAGGCAGGACGTTGGCAGCACGCCTTCTTGAAGAAGAAGAGGAAGCCTGAGAAGTTTTGCAGTTGGAAGCCATGTTGAAGTGAGGTATTCAGCTAAGCGATACAAAGCAGAATAACCAAACTGCACATCAATACCCGTATATATACACTTATCAGTGGTGGGGGTACTAGCTAGCCTTGGTAAAGTGGGTCAAGGCCATCCAAAAACATTACCAGAACGGGGGATAGATCACTAAGTGGCATGTTAGTCCATTGCCACAGAGTGATCTATCCCCCGCTCTGTATTTCACATTCACGCACACATTCATACATACACACAAGTCCCAGTCCAAGTCTTTACCCACACACCTATCCACTCTCATCCTCACTATCATCACTGTCCAACAGGCTTTCACACTTCTTAATCAGTTTTTCCCATTTACTCCTGACATAAAGTAGCTCCCTGCGAGTATTCTCTAGCATTCTGTCCCTTTGCTCTATCACTTCGTCGTACCACTCGATGATGTTTGGTGGAGTCTGAGTTGATGCATCCGTCGTGGTTGGTTGAGACGCTCCGCTGCTCCGCAACTCCTTCCTCACAGGACCAAAGCCGGAGAATCGGACACGACTTCTTGACGAAGGCGCCGATCGGATTGGTCCAATGCTCGGGCTGGAGTTGGAGGCGACCGGGCCAGAGGTAGAGGCTGGGACGTTCATAGCAGACATGGTGGTGTTCAGCTTAACGGTGTAAAGCAGAATGAGAGGACGGTTGATCACCACTCCTATATATACCCATTTTTAGTGGTGGGGATAACACTGGGGGGGGGGGGGGGGGGTTAAAAGAAATTTTGCTTAGTCTTCCCGGTCATCAGTTTTACATACCTTTAGCACACCCATTATTTTGGTTTCTTCAATAACTTTACACACCTCAAACACCCAAGCAAACAGCTCATCTATGTTGTTATAATTAATTTTTGTCCAGTGTTCATACTTATGAGTTTGGTTGTTTATAATACATAGATAAAATGTAGACCCGTCTTGTCTTATACAATACTCAACTTCCATTCTATGCTGGTTTAGTACTTCCCAAGCATTGTGTTGATCTATCAAGAAGTCACCACCTTTGTAATTGTACCGTGACATGTTTACACGGAGCACAGAAACTGACTGAAGCAAATGAACGGCTCATACAAGCTTAGTAAGAGCGTTAGAGTGGGGGTATCACGTGATACACAACATTAGTTGTAAGTAATTTATATGGGTCAAGGTCATTCAAACTTTGAAAAATTTTTACCTCCAAACACTTGTAGCAAGCTACAAGTGTTTGGAGGTAAGTTTTTATTTGTTAATGATTTATTTGTAACTTAGTCTTCACCCTCAAGGACACGGTTTGAGATTGTCCCAGTGACTTTACATCACCGCCAGGTTAAAGTATTATACAAGTCAAGTATTTTTTTTTTTTATTAGTTGACTTGTATAATACCCCTCTCCCTTACTTTAAGAGGGTTAAGACTAAATTTGGAAAAATAATTTGGAAAAAGACTTTTTAAATATTGTCCAACACAGCCTAACAATTTTGTTTTTTTTTTTTGGTGGGCCCATGTCCTAGTCCATTTCCCACACGGTTTCACATCCTTTCCTTCGTATTAGATAGGCTTTAGGTATGAAAAATTCTCTTTGTACCATACGAGGTGGTACTTGCATTGTACAAAGGCGGCCTTCACCTTTTACAACGATTTCTACTTTCTTATTACCTGCTCCATATGTCTGACCAATGAAATAGTATTTTTCATCAACCTTTAGCCTTCTAATATCCCGCGGTTGCGGACCGTGGGGATGTCTGAACTTGAACGTTTTAGGCTTAATGTACAGAGTATAGGGTTTGAATTGCCGAAATTTGACTGTACTTTTGAGGTGTCGTTGGCAGCGATCCCCTTCTGCACAAGCAAGTTTCTGGCAACACAAAACCCCAAACTTACTAGACATCCAAGCGTAATCGCATTTCTTACCCTTGCCAGCAGGGGCTTTAACGCGTTTACGTTTCTGTGTTGGACTCTTTAGCGGAGTGTCTTGGAGCTTCTCTGAATTAGGCTGGCTAGAAGGGATGGGGTTGGAAGGAGGTAGAAGGGGCAAAGATTGTTCAAGCGGGATGGAGCAAACAATTTTGGGCGGGGTAGGAGAGCGTGTTAGGTCTATGGTGGGAAGATCAGGGGAGAAGATGGATTTACGGGGTGGTTTGGTTGGTGTAGGTGGCATGGGGGATATAGGTGAAGGACATTGGGATGTAGTGTATGAGAGGATTTTCCGGGTTCTGCTGTATGGGGTGATCCTCGACCTAGACGTCTCTTCAAAAGCCGCAGACTCCGATCCTGAGTCCGATAGCAGCGAGAGTGCTGGAGAGGCTACCGGGACTCGGCCTGACGACTTGACGAGTTCTCCTGACGATGGCTGTGCACCAGCCTCTTCCACTGTCGCCGGCAATGGCGACAGGCTGGGCATTGAGGCGGGCTGTGGTGGCGGCGGCGGCGGTGGCGGCATCGTCAGGCAGCTCAGGATGTTCGCAGTCATCAGGTATTCCAGGATCGAAGTCGAGGATGATGAGGGTCGAGACGCGTCGGTCGAGGTTGAAGTTGATGGGTAGTTTTTTAGCTTCAGACCCATTTTACCCATTGTAATAAATGAAAAGAAGTGAACGTGTAAAACAAAAGTCTCAAGAGCGAGAGAGAGTACCTGTCCGTATGGGAGCTTGGACCGGAATGAGAAGTGCGTGCAGCCCGGCCGCCTTATATCCCCACCGGGGCTGCCACGCCCAGGATATTAGGGGTGGGGGTGGGGGTGGGGGTGGGGGGGGGGTTTCGCACTTTTTGCGGGGGGGGGGGGTTTCGCACTTTTTGCGGGGGGGGGGGGGGTTCGCACTTTTTGCGGGGGGGGGGGGTTCGCACTTTTTGCGGGGGGGGGGGGGGGTTCGCACTTTTTGCGGGGGGGGGGGGGGTTCGCACTTTTAAAAAAATAAGCCCCACTTGAGGCATTTATGTTACCATAGCTGAAGCCTCCCAAGGGACCCAACTATTAACAACTCCAAACTTGTGGGTTACAAATACCTAACTGTTATATTTTTTTTTTAACAGACATTAATGAATTAACTGTGTTAATAAGACCTGACTGTTAAACACTTTGAAAGATTTTACATATTTAGGTCAAGGTCACAAAAAAACTTTAAAAAAATTAAGCCCCACACCCCCCTTTGGGGGTGTGAGGCACTTGGGTTGTCATCGCTGTAGCCTCCGAAGAGACCCAACTATGACAACAAGGCAACATCCAATGTCGTGTACCCTTCGCCACGCAAGACTTGTAAACATTTACTGCATTGTCTTTTCAGTAGTTAACAAAGATTCATTTACATAATTTTGTGTTTCCAGAAGGAAACAAACTGAGGACACCCTAGTGGCTTACGTCCTCGTCCGAGTGCAGAGGCCGCCGCAACCTTTTGCATGCCAGCGTACAAACGGACATGCTCCCAAATGCCATCCGCAACCTTTTGCATGCCTGGCAGGAGCCTACCGATAATTAAAATAGGCTTTACACGGGGGCCTACTCCCGTAACCTATCTTTAATATTTTTCATTTAAAATGCATTGAATTTTTACAAGTCTTTGTAGGTCAAGGCCACACGGACATTAAAAAATTTCGGCCCCCGTACATCCATGGCGAACCACGAATGTTCGGGGGCCTTGGGGACTAAAAACACAAATAGCTAACAAAGATTCATTTACATAATTTTGAGTTTCCAGAAGGGAAACATACTGAGGACACCCTAATGGCTTACGTCCTCGGTCCGAGTGCAGAGGCCGCCACAACCTTTTGCTTGCCAGCTTACAAACGGACATGCTCCCCAAATGCCATCCGCAACCTTTTGCATGCCTGGCAAGGAGCCTACCAATTATTAAAAGTGGCTTTACACGGGGGCCTACTCCCGTTCCCTGACTTTACAATTTACTTTGAGCATTGAAAAAGCTCAAGGGGGGATTGCTAAAACAAGCGTATACACTTTAGAAACATGTAACACACTTACAACACACAATTGAGCTCAACGTAGTCAATGCTGGAACAAGCACATACACATTAAACACATATAACAAACAAGACACAAAGGATAAAAGACACAGGAGACATAGGGTACAAGTAAAACACTCTCATATAAAACAATTCGCAATACCCAAACGCAAGCGCAATATCTTACAACTAATACAAGTCTTAAAGTTAGAGTAGACTTCGCTAAACACTGAAGGCGCCATTCAATGTTTAGTGATGCCTATGGCGGTCCGTCCCGGTCGTTCACGTTCAACGCGCGGGAGCGGACTGCGAGCTGGCTCTGGCCGGACCCCCTTATATCCCCACCGGGGCTGCCACGCCCAGGATATCAGGGGTGGGGGAGGGGTGGGGGTGGGGGTGGGGGTGGGGGAGGGGGGTGGGGGGGGGGGGTTCGCACTTTTGTCGGGGGGGGGGGGGGGGGGTCAGGTAAGTTAAGTGGGTCAAGGTCACCCACAACACTTGTACTCTAAGTGTTGGCTATACCCCCACCACAACTGGGTCCCTAGGCTGCACAACACCGCTTCGCCAGTATGTCTCCGGCTTCCATGCGGTGCGTCTCGCTGTTCTCTAGCTCTCTATATGTAAGTAATTTTACAAGTTCTGAATGTAGGTCACTACACTTTAACTCTGGGACGATATCGACTTGTAGTATTTCAGTGTTTTGACTCAAGGTCATCACACTTTAACTCTAACACATCGGTTATCGTACCAGAGGTGCTCAATAACCTAACTTGTAATGTTTAGGGTGGCGTTTGCACGCCACGTGGTATCGCCATGAGTGTCCAGTCCAAGTTTTAAGTTAGATTAATTTTACTGTAATCTTTTCCATTTCCGCTTCGTTTTGCCAAAGTATAAGGTGTCGCTTAATAAAGTGGTATTTCTCTAAAGTTATAGGAGATTGCAGGGATACAATTAGTTTATTTAGGAGACTCTTCATCTTGGAGTTTAACACAATTTCCACTTTGACTTTGCTTCCTCGGCTCTCACAGCCTAAGCTGTACAGAAATGTTTCTTCTAGTGCCAACTCGGGCCAAGAGAACAGTGTGTTGACTGTAGGACAGCTCATGGTGAAGTGATGCGATACTCCAGCGTACCACCTCACCTTCCCCCACCACTGTGACCTTCCCCCACTCCTGCTGTTTCCCCCACCTCTTTTCCCTTGACTCATGCGCTACAAGCAGTCTCTCAGTATTGTGCGGACTTTTGTGAGGTGAAGCCATGTCGCAGGACACTTTAGGTAAGAAACTTAGCCGTGTTAAGACTTTATTAGTTGCTCACTGTCACCACTCAAAGTTAAGAGAGTTTCAACTTTAGCTAAGTGGCGCAAACTGTTGCGCGGACACCCTAAGTTTCATACCAAACAGACTAATGTCAGTTTTACTGATGAAGATTTGTTTAATATATTGGATGAAATGACTTTTCCTTGCAAAATCAGTTAGTTACTCCCATTCCTGACAGTTTAGAGTCTTAGTCTCTCAAGCCAATATACCTAGCGTACACAGAGCCTGACAGTCAGTCACTCGGTGGCTGTCGTGGGGTGCGCATCGGTGTCGGCGCTCCGTTGTTAGGTTTTCAAGGTCACAGTAATATCAAATTGTTGGTGTTGTTCTGGTTCAAGTCACCTGAGGGATAACCGATTGCCCATTTAGGCAGGGTCATGTCAGAAACTCGAGTTTAACTTGGCACTTTTGCCGTTTCTCGTCGAAAATTCGCTCCAAGTGGTCAAGGTCACGGGGACTCTGACTGAAACTCGGAGCGTAGTGCGAGAAACGGCAAAAGTGCCAAAAAATTTTAAGTTTCGGCGTGACCTTGACCTCAGTGGCGTCGGTGACGTCATTTTGATGACGTAAGGGGTGATGACGTCATCAGCACGTCATTTCTGTGACGTCATGGGTGTGACGTCATAGAAATGACGTCATTAGTGATGACGTCATCGATGACGCAATCGATGACGTCATCGATGACGTCATCGTGAGGTCATTGACCTCGATGACGTCATCCCTCAGGTGACCTTGAACTGGGCCAGCACCAACAATTTGACACTACTGTTTGATATAGAAAATATTACTTAGACCATGTATTAAAATATTGTTAATATAGAGGTTATTTTTTACCGGCAACATAGGTTCCCAAGATACCGGGTGCGGCAAAAGTCAGCGTGCCGCTGCAGGCCGGTTAGCTTCATTGTTTATCTCTCGCGCTATTATTATCTCTCAGTGTTACTACTCATCTAATTTTATTTTGGGTGTTTCTACGCCAGAGGCATTTTTTAACGTTTTGACGGGGAAAGGTCCAAACTCCAGTCTTGTTACTATCCTAACATCGACCAGTTGTTAGAAAGCATAATTAATTAATAGAAAGCATCATTAATTAATCATTAATTAATAAATCTAACGCTTAGGCATGGTTTATTTTGTCTTCTTTTTTCGATGAATGGATTGGAAGAAGAGGAACTATCGATTGACCTGCTAGGTCCCCAGACTTAACTACGTGCGATTTTAGTATGTGGGGTTTGTTAAAAGAGCACTTGTTTTCGGAGAAACCTTAAAGTTTAGAACATTTAAAATAATTAATAACAAAACATTTTGATGTTTTATTCACACCACAACTATGAAGCAAAATCTGTTAATCAGTGTTGAAAATTTAAAAGGTGCAACAAGTGTACTAATAATGATGGTGGTCACTTTGAGCAGCTTCTCTAACAGGTACATTAAAATAATACTGATATAGTTATGTTTAATACTATCTTCAGTTTAACTGCATTTTCGGTACGCTGACTTTTGCCGCACCCTAGATATACATTAAAAATTTAAACCTAAATATTTTCAACATTTGTTTATAACGCCTGGCATATTTACGGAGCCCAATATTTATGGTCGGGACGTCTTGATTTCCCGCCAATGTGGGCTGTGTTTTGTGGTGAAATAAAGCCAACTTACGTCACCGCTACGGACCGCGCCAACTTCCTGAAAGATTTATTTACTGTCTCAATATTTGTATTCTTGTTTGAATAATTATCACACAAAAACATCAATGTTTTTGAATATTTTTCATGCAAATTTCTGGAAACTATTCGTATCTGTAAATATACATCCCATTGACGTTGAGAAAAATATAGTATTCCTCTTTAATATTCAGTAACACAAGTTTTTACAACATAACTCATTTGCTAAAAAAAAATATACTGGATAAAATGTATTCTTTTCTCGATTTCTGATCGTGTCCTGATCTCAGATATTGTAATGTTACCTAAATAATTGAGGTCATCATCATTTAATTTTTTTATTCTCAAATTTAGTACGTCTGTGGTTGAGTAGGAGTTTACTAAAATAAACTATAAAATAACTAAAGTTCAAGTTATCTTTGACCTGGGCCTGCCTTGATTTATCTATAAGAATAGGTAATTCATAAAAGTCAGTACTAATATATTATTAGTATTTTTATTTCATAAAAATACTGATATTTTTTACGTATGTTTTAGGGTAAAAATTACTTATCTTAATTTAAAAATCTGTAATGAAGTACATAACGAAATGTGTATTATTTTTATCAAACAGAACATAATAGTTGGCATGATGACCAGAATCGTTCCAGAAAGATTAGTTCCTGTGAGAATCCCCCCACAGAAAACCGTTCCCGTGAGGCAGTTCTTTTTATTTGGTTTACATAGGGGATTCGTTAACTGACTCAGTATTGTTACAATATATGTTCTTCTTTTCAACGGATAACTAAGCTCCATTCAACATTGGAAACTGATATTCTCCTATTAATACATTTCTTTTTTAGAAAATTTAAATGCTTTTGATTATAAAACAAAAGAACAAATAAATACTACAGCTTGTACTTTATTTGAAATGTTAGAAATCAATTTTTTGTATAAATTCCTGAATTTTGGAATTAATTTATATAATATAGAGAAACTACTGAATATGTTTTCATTTTTTGTGAATATTGATTTCTATTGGCTTACAAGTTGAAAAACTAAATAATATACCAATCTTAAATTAGGAAAGTTAATTTAATAGAATCATATTTACATTTTCCTCAAACTCTTTTAGCGGTTGTAATGAATTTATAAAAAAATCAATCCGAATCATAATTAAATATTTTTTAAAATTATTTTAACTTATAACATAGATTGAGCAATTATTAATTTATGCTCATAAATACCAAAAACTGTTCTTTAAAACAACTTTTAAAAATTGTAAAATGTTCTTTTACTAAAAAAAAAATAGTTTATATGAACTGTGTTCACAACATTTACATTGTTTGTGAACTAGATAAATGTTAACCATAGAGGGCTATAGAGCTAACCATAAGTGGCTTTAGTTGAGTTACTGCAATAAAGAAGAGCCCTTGTCACTACACTGTGTTGGCTGGGGATCCTCGTGCAGCCATTACTGGGAGTTGTGACCCCTCTTTAGGAGCGTGACAGTCGTTGGGGTAACCCCGTAAATCGTGACTCGAATTTTTTTCATAAAAATCATTGTATAAGTTTTCTTACGTCTAACGTGTAACGGTTTTTTAAGTTTCCTTTCCGTCACAGACTAAATTTGGCTTTTCGAATAATTTATTTTTGTTAAAGTTTTATATTTGCATCTCCTTTAAGACTGCGCAAAAAAACTGTAAACTTAAAATTTAAGAAAGTTTACAAGAACAGACTTTTTTAAGTATTTTGGAGTCACAAGAACAAGTGAAAACATACAAGATGACGAAATTCAATGTAGACTGACAGCAGCCCAACGATGCTATTGGAGCCTGTCAAAACTTTTTGGAAGCAGACTACTAACTAGAAGAACAAAATTACAGATGTATAAAGTAATAATGCAACCAGTTATATTTTATGGGACAGAACTCTGGAACCTTATAAAACAAAACGAAAAAATAAACTGATAGTTTTTTTTTTAATAAAATTTTACGAAGGTTGTTTAGACCAATTAATGACAATGGGGAGTGGCGCATAAGGAAGAATGGAGAGCTTAGATAATTATACAAAGTACCAGACATTATGCAGAGAAGAGACGACGTAGACTAGATGATGAAACGAGTATGGACAGGGGAACCCAATGGACGACGACTCAGACCCATACTCAGATAGAATGACCAAGTGAACTAAGACCTCAGGAGGTTGGGGGCAAATCTGGAGATAGCAGAGAACAGAAAACAGTGGAGGCAAATAGTTGGCGAGGCCGAAAATCACTTGGGTTTTGCGTGGCCACAGGAGAAGGTAAGGGTAAGTAGGTATTAAAGTTTCAGTTATGATGGGTGATAATAACTCAGTTTGGTGGGTATTATAAAACACAAATGATATAAAGTTTCACTCCAAAAAAATTAAGGTAGACCATTTTTTGTACTTTCAGTGTAAGTTAAAAAAGGACCTAACTAATTTTCACCATTTCCTTTCCTTACTTTAGATTTCTGAAACTCTGTTACAAAATTGGGCAAGATCGTTGTCATACATTTCTGAAGGCAGTGTCTTACAATAATGTTATTTTATTCTAATAGCTTTTCTTTGTTGATTGTTTTATGTCGTTTTTGTTGTAAACTAAGACAAAACTTATAGAATTAAAGCTATCGACGTACTTATAATACATCGTTAAGATCCCAAACATATTTCATAGAAATACTGAAAAATAACAAAATTTATTTGGACATTGAAGGACAGTACAAGAGCTTGTAAAATATACTGACTTGATTCGGTGTTAAGACTGCCTTTCAGTTGCCATCGGGTTCAATTTGTCTTTAGTAACTTAACTAAAAGCGATAAAATTTTACTTCGATGGTAATCATATTCAATGTTAATTTTAAAATTAAGGGTATATTTATAAAGGTAATTGTAAAACTCCAATTATTTATTCAACAAACGTTAACGATAAAGTTGTTCCGTTTTGAAGAAATTTAAAGTAAAATTAAATGAACTATCTAAAGTAATATTCGAAACTCTCATTTGAACGACTGTACTTAAGATCAACATATAAACATAATATAAAACATATAACATATCTGATTAATTCATAACTACAAAAAAATTTATTATCTAACTAACATCAAACCTAAATCAAATAAAAAAGTTATTGGGGTTAGTGTTTTATAACTTAATTTTCTGGATATGTTACCCCCAAGGATCACTTGAAAGGCAAATCCTCCGGTGGATCCAAAGCATTATTGTGATTTGTGGCCGGTGCTGCACTCTAGCGGAAGACATAGGCTCTTAATTGAAACTCGGGGCTCAGCTTAAATCCCTGAGTTACTTAGTGCAGACATGGATGAAACGGGACACCGTTAGAATACCAAATAGCTTTCATTGCTCCACATCTTAGTACTAAAATTAATTATGACTTCATGACACAATATTGTACTAAAAATATTATGTTAAGCCATGGAGGATACAATGGTTAACGAACTGTATTAAAATAATATAAACAAAAAAATACACATGAAGTTTTATTTTTTTTCAATGTCTGAACGAAATTTATTTATTTCGATCAACGTGTGCACTACTGGAACAGTAATAAGTGGATAGTAACTCTAGAAATAAACTAATGTTTTACATTTTCAACAAATTCAATTCATATACAAAACGGAGAGAACAAACTTGTTAATCATTGTGTGATCGAGTGAGCGGAGCGAACGAGCTTGTCTTACAAGCTTTACAACTAGGCCAAGCAAACACTCAGTCCTCCTGGTACTAAAGGATAAATACATGAAACCCTAGGAAGAAAAAACATTTTAATGAAGATGTAAAAAACGTTAAAGACGTTAAAAATGTTAAAGATGTTAAAAACGTTATAGAAAAACTATAACGTTTTTCTTGGAGTACAATTTCATTTAAACCATAAAATCAGTATTAGGCTGGTGGAAACCTCAAGGGAGTCGTTAATAAAAATGGGGAAAGCAGTGATATGTGTGGGGAAATTTTATTAAGTTCTGTAAATAAATAAGTAAAATAAATAAATAGCTTTGTTGATTCCCCATGAGAACGTGGTAAGCATGTTTTGCTTTATTTTCTCGGTAACCTGTTGAGCTAAATTAAAAATTCAAACCAACAAATTGTTTGTCTTTTACCTATTTTAAACGGTTGTACTCACAAGTTAAATGGTTTTAACTGATGCCAAAAATCCATTTTTGCCAAAACCTTGATACTATATCAGTTATGAGCCAGACGCGGAAGAGAACGGACGCTCGCCGGCTATCTTATCAGTGCGTCTACTACATGTTCGTTTTCATGTCCTACTAGCTTTCTCTTCAATCTATAACGTGTTGTGACAAATGTTTTCCTAACTTTACTTTATGTGCAATCATCACATTACGTTAACGGTATTTGGCACATCATTGAAATTAGTATAAAACAGTACTGTGACTTTGATTTATAATCTGTATAATAAAACTGAACAAAATGTCCGACTGCGGGAAATGCCTCAAAAAGAGCAGCCTACAAAAAGTAAATCTGAAGTTGAGTGCAATGACTGTAATCACGTTTTTCATCAAAAGTGTGTGAATATGAATGCGGATGACGTCAAGACTTTATCTGAGCTCAATCAGGTGTGGCGATGTGATCCATGCGCGTCTACCCGTCGCAAGAGTTGATGCTCGAGTCATCTCCAACGGCCAGTTTTGACGATGTTTTGAAATTTTTTGAAGAGCTCAAAGGTGATTTTCGCAGAGTGGAAAATAGTTTGGGACAATCATTGACATCGTGTCATGATCAATTAGAACAACTAACAGAAAAATTGAATTTGCAAACCGAAGAAATATCGTCGTTGCGTACTCAGGTGCAGACAATGTCATCAGACAATAAAACACTGAGAGGTGTCGTCAACAAGCTTGAAGCTCGAGTTGAAGAGCTAGAGCAGTACACCCGCAAGAACTCAGTCGAGATCCACGGAATTCCAATAAACACTGGAGAGAATGTTATAAACATAGTTCAAAGCGTAGGCACAGCACTGGGTGTAACTATCGATGAAACAATGATTGACGTGTGCCACCGCTTGAGGGCAGTACCGGGATCGAACCGACCTCCGGGCATCATCGTCAAGATGGTTCGGCGCTTGGACGTGGAGAAGCTGTTGGTGAAAAGGCGTAAGAAGAAGGACCTGTCAACGCGGCACATCGGCATGGCGGTGGATCAGCCCGAGTAGTGTAAAAGTAAGGCTTTTAAAACAGTTCAAGGTCACCCGAGCGATGACGTCATCGATGACGTCATCGAGGTCAATGACCTCATCGATGACGTCATCGATTGCATCATCGATGACGTCATCACCAATGACGTCACTTCCTTAACGTCACACCCATAACGTTACAGAAATGACGTGCTGATGACGTCATCACCCCTTACGTCACCAAGATGACGTCACCGATGTCACAAAGGTCAAGGTCACGCTGAAACCTAAAATTTTTTGGCACTTTTGCTGTTTCTCGCACTACGCTCCGAGTTTCAATCACAGTTACCATGACCTTGACAACTTGGAGCGAATTTGCGATGAGAAACAGCAAAAGTGCTGAGGAAACTTGAAGTTTGCAACGTGACTCTGCCTAAACCGTCATGTGACACCGCTCGGGTGACCTTGAACTGTTCCAAAAGCCTTACTTTAACCATTACTGCAACCGCGATGTGCACCCTACGACAGACACCGAGCGACTGACTGTCCGGCCCCGCGCACTCTAGGTATATTGGCTTAAGAGACTAAGACTCTAAACTGTCAGGAATGGGAGTAACTAAATGAATTTTGCAAGGAAAAGTCATTTCATCCAATATTCTAAACAAATCTTCATCAGTAAAACTTACATTAGTCTGTTTGGTATAAAACTTAGGGTGTCCGCGCAACAGTTTGCGCCACTTAGCTAAAGTTGAAACCCTTTTGACTTTGAGTGGTGGACAGTGAGCAACTAATAAAGCCTTAACACGGCTAAGTTTCTTACCTAAAGCGTCCCGCGACATGGCTTCCCCTCACAAAAGTCCGCACAATACTGAGAGACTGCTTGTAGCGCATGAGTCAAGGGAAAAGAGGTGGGGGAAACAGCAGGAATGGGGGAAGGTCACAGTGGTGGGGGAAGGTGAGGTGGTACGCTGGAGTATCGCATTACTTTACCATGAGCTGTCCTACAGTAAACACACTGTTCTCTTGGCCCGAGTTGGCACTAGAAGAAACATTTCTGTACAGCTTAGGCTGTGAGAGCCGAGGAAGCAAAGTCAAAGTGGAAATTGTGTTAAACTCCAAGATGAAGAGTCTCCTAAATAAACTAATTGTATGCCTGCAATCTCCTATAACTTTAGAGAAATACCACTTTATTAAGCGACACCTTATACTTTGGCAAAACGAAGCGGAAATGGAAAAGATTACAGTAAAATTAATTTAACTTAAAACTTGGACTGGACACTTATGGCGATACCACGTGGCGTGCAAACGCCACCCTAAACATTACAAGTTAGGTTATTGAGCACCTCTGGTACGATAACCGATGTGCTAGAGTTAAAGTGTGATGACCTTGAGTCAAAACACTGAAATAGTACAAGTCGATATCGTCCCAGAGTTAAAGTGTAGTGACCTACATTCAGAACTTGTAAAATTACTTACATATAGAGAGCTAGAGAACAGCGAGACGCACCACATGGAAGCTGGAGACATACTGGCGAAGCGGTGTTGTGCAGTCTAGGGACCCAGTTGTGGTGGGGGGTATAGCCAACACTTAGAGTACAAGTGTTGTGGGTGACCTTGACCCACTTAACTTACGTGCCCCCCCCCCCCCCCCCCGACAAAAAGTGCGAGCCCCCCCCCCCCGACAAAAAGTGCGAGCCCCCCCCCCCCACCCCCTCCCCCACCCCTGATATCCTGGGCGTGGCAGGCCCCGTGGGGATATAAGGCGGCCCGGCCACAGCCGGCTCGCAGTCCGCTCCCGCGCGTTGAACGTGAACGATCGGGACGGACCGCCATAGGCCTCACTAAACATTGAATGGCGCCTTCAGTGTTTAGCGAAGTCTACTCTAACTTTAAGACTTGTATTAGTTGTAAGATATTGCGCTTGCGTTTGGGTATTGCGAATTGTTTTATATGAGAGTGTTTTACTTGTACCCTATGTCTCCTGTGTGTCTTTTATCCATTGTGTCTTGTTTGTCATATGTGTTTAATATGTATGTGCTTGTTCCAGCATTAACTACGTTGAGCTCAATTGTGTTTTGTAAGTGTGTTATATCTATCTAAAGTGTATACGCTTGTTTTAGCATTCCCCCTTGAGCTTTTTCAATGCTCAAAGTAAATTGTAAAGACAGGGAACGGGAGTAGGCCCCCGTGTAAAAGCATTTTATACCAACGTTAGCATGGGTCCTCTCAGGCATGCAATAATGCGGCTGGGATTGGGACTCGGTCCGTTTGTACGCTGACATGCAGACCACAGCTGTGGCCAATTTGCGGTGGCCTCTGCACTCGGACCGAGGGCGTAAGCCACTAGGGCTGTCCTCAACCTCTTGTTTCCCTTCTGGAAACCCAAAATTATGTAAATGAATCTTTGTTAGCTATTTGTGTTTTTTAGTCCCAAGGCCCCCGAACATTCGTGGTTCGCCATGGATGTACGGGGGCCGAAATTTTTTAATGTCCGTGTGGCCTTGACCCACAAAGATTTATAAAAATTTACTGCATTGCTAAAGTTAAATATTAAAGATAGGGTACGGGAGTAGACCCCCGTGTAAAGCTATTTTAAACCAATGTTAGCATGGGTCCTCTCAGGCATGCAATATTGCGGCTGGGTTTGGGACTTGGTCCGTTTGTACGCTGACATGCAGACCACAGCTGTGGCCAATTTGCGGTGGCCTCTGCACTCGGACCGAGGGCGTTAGCCACTAGGGCTGTCCTCAACCTCTCTCAAAATTAAGTAAATGTTTTGTTAGCTATTGAAAAGACAATGCAGTAAATGTTTACAAGTCTTGTGTGGCGAAGGGGACGCGACATTGGATGTTGCCTTGTTGTCATAGTTGGGTCTCTTTGGAGGCTACAGCGATGATAACCCAAGTGCCCCACACCCCCATGGGGGGTGTGGGGCTTAATTTTTTTAAAGTTTTTTCATGACCTTGACCCATATATAATAGTTTTCAAAATCTTTAACAGTGAGGTCTTATTAACACAGTAAATACAGTAAGGTCTTTGAAAATGTAACAGAAGTAACACACAAGTTATGAGTTGTCCATAGTTGGATGTTTTTGAAGGCTGTAGCGATGGTAACATAAATGCCTCAAGTGAGGCTTATTTTCTATTCCCTTAGAGTAGAAGTGTTGTGGGTGACCTTGACCAACTTAATGTACCTAACCCCCCCCCCCCCCGACAAAAAGTGCAGCCCCCCCCCCCGACAAAAAGTGCGAACCCCCCCCCTTGATACCCTAGGCGTGGCCGCCCCGGTGGGGATATAAGGCGGCCAGGTTGCACGCACTTCTCATTTACGCTCCAGCTTTCGTTGGAAGTGGCTGTCCAGGAGCTCATTCTTAAGAAGACCGGTGACCAAAAATGTCTCGTCGTATACCTTATAAACCTTCATACTATAATCTGATTGGTATTAATAATATTACAGACAATGAGAAGAAATTGTATAAAAAATTTTGTTGTTTACTTGACAGAACGCACAAACTACCGCCAAATACTTTCACCTACAAGCTACCCCTGATAGACAAGGATGATGTAAGCAAACTAACATCAATTCAACTGAAATTGGTGGAAGACAAAATTCTTGTTTGTGTGAGAGAAGTGTTTCATAATGAATATTCAAGAAGATTGGCTTTTGACTTTATTAAGGAACATGCAGGATGTGAAACAAAACAGTATCCAGGACTATATTATTTATATCTTTTTGAGAATGGAGCAAGTGTAACGGTAGAAATAAGTATTAAACTAATGTAAGTCTCCCAACCAAGTGTTAAACTAGGACCTGAACTTGGACTTGATTGAGGTTTTGTAGAACAGAGCGGGGGATAAATCACTTTGCGGCAATGGACTAGCATGCTGCTTAGTGGTTTATCCCCCGCTCAAAGGGTATTTTTACGCGACCTTGACCCACATAAATGCATAGTTTGTGGGGGGTATAAAAAAGGGGCAAACCAATTGGATGGATACACCACTTCTATACCATGGCTCTATTGCAGTGCTCTATCCCGCTAAAAAAATAATAATTTTAAGTGACCTTGTTCCACATAAACTTGCTCAAACAGACAACTTTCAAAAAATTTGTACAAAGTAGTGGATTTAGACCAAACATTATTGGTTTATCAAGCCTGTTGAAGAATATATTGAAAATGGGTGTTTAAAAGCCAAATTTATTAAATGAATGATAAACCGGATGTATATGACGCCACCTCCCCCCACCCTTCAACCTCGGGTATAAAGGGACCTGGTTGAGCGCGCTGCTCATTATTGCTTGGACATTCACCGAGTGCACACTCAAAGCCAAACTGTAAAGAAATGGCTCTTTGCGATATTTGTGGTGAGTTTTTCCAAGATGAAGATATCTTTGTTTTACACCGAGAATTGCATCATGAAGAGAACAGAAAAGAAGAGATTGTTGTAAGTGAAGAAGACTTGGATGCGTTAGATCGGTTATTGGAAAACTACCAGAAGCAGATGGACGACTGTGATAGCTATCTACAGTTACACCGAGAATTGCATCGTGAAGAGGACAGAAAAGAAGAGATTGTAGTAAGTGAAGAAGACTTGGATGCGATTGATCGGTTTTTGGAAAAACCCCATAAGCAGAAGGACTGGGCTAGCTATTTACAGTTAATGCAAAGAAAAAGACCAAGTGTTATTCAATTTGCCGGAGCTGGACCATCTACAGCTGGAGGATTTATTCAAGAAGAGAAAATGGAAGAAGAAGATACGGAAGAAGTGGAAGATGTAAGACAACTGCGTACCCAAGAAGAGGATATGGAAGATATAAGACAACTGCGCACTACAGCCTTGCCAGGACCAGTTGTAATTCATTTCAAAATTAATAACGTGCAATTAGAATTGGAAAATTTTCTAACTCAAGCTAAAAAACTAGTTGTAAAAACATTGACGGAAGAATTGGCAAGATTGAACTTTATTAAATTTGGATTGGTGTTGGAGGCTATGTTTACTAATACCGATGGTGAAAATTCACCGAGAGCATTCATTGCTAAAAACCGAACCCTTACAACCACATCTGATATCAACGAAATTTTAGAAGAATGTTTGGTTGAACTGCTAGTGAAACATCAAGAACATGAAGGAAGAGGATCCGGCTGGACGCTATCATCAATTGAAGGTATGGATGTGAGGGTTCACAAGCATGGATATGGTATGAGAGGAAGCAGCTTTATCCCTCTACCAAAGGTGATCCGAGATACAAGATCATGTATCAATGTGAAAAATGAGGATAATGAATGTTTCCGGTATGCAATGTTAGCAAAATATGTGGAACCTAATACCTGTAGACCTAGCATAGCATACGAAGCTGTTCAACACCGCTATAACTTCCAAGGTATGTCGTATCCTGTTAGTCTTAATGATGTTGCTAAATTTGAAAGAAAAACCCCAGGAGTTTCAGTTAATGTGTTTGGTTTAGACGAATCAAATAACGTATACCCGTTACGAGTTACAAAGACTGAACGTCAAAATCATACGGATTTACTGCTATTGACCAAAGGTGAAATATCACATTATGTTTACATCAAGAACTTTGAAACTTTGGTTGGACGACAAGTGACTAAAAATAAAATTAGAGTAACAGTGTGTAAGAGATGCTTTTGTTTCACAAATAAAGACTTGAGACGTGGAGGATCAGAGTGGTTGTCAGAACACCAACGTCTTTGTAATGACAACTATGAAGTGAAGATTAGTCTGCCACCACCATCTAGAGCATTTGTCCAGTTCAATAAAACAGTTCACCAATACCGGATTCCACTAGTTATCTACGCTGACTTTGAATCCACGTTAGTGCCACAGGAACTTCCGGATGGTGAAGTAACTAGAAGAACCAAATATCAATTGCATCAACCTAACAGTTTTTGCTTATTGGTGAAATCTACTTTACCTGAAGAACAATTGCAAGACTATGGCTTAACATCCACTCCAATACTCTACCGTGGTGAAGAAGCCGCTAAGTATTTTGTAGACCAGTTGTACGACATTGCTGAAAAGGCGCAACGCTTATACGGTAATGTTGTACCTATGGAACCTTTGAACCAAAATCAACAAGAAGAATGCAATTCGGCAACAAGATGTTATTTATGCAAGAAGAGCTTCAGTGAAGAAAATCAAAAAGTAAGAGATCACGATCACCTGACAGGGTTATACAGAGGAGCTGCTTGTAATTCATGCAATATAAATTACAAACTGCCAAACTTTATCCCTGTCGTGTTACACAATCTTAGCGGCTATGACTCTCACTTTATTATCCCAGAGTTAGGACGAGATGATGGAAAAATTGAAGTATTAGCTGAAACATTGGAGAAGTACATCAGTTTCTCAAAAACAGTAGGTAAAATTAAACTTCGCTTCGTAGACTCTTATAGATTTATGTCATCTAGTTTGAGTAAATTGTCTGAGAACCTAAGAAGAGAAGACCTAAAAGAAACCAGCAAAATTGTACCTGAAGATAAATTGGACTTAGTAATGCGTAAAGGAGTGTTCCCCTATGATTACATAACTTCTGTAGAAAAATTTGAAGAAACCAGTCTGCCACCGATTGAAGCCTTCAATAGCAAGTTAAATGAAAGTGCAATCACCGTTGAAGACTACAATCATGCTTGTAATGTTTGGAACCAACTAAACATTCAAACCTTAGGGGAATATTCTGACTTTTACATAAAATTGGATGTAACTCTGCTGTGCGATGTGATGGAAGAATTTCGAAACACCTGCTTCTCCGCCTATGGACTGGACCCTCTACACTCGTACACATCTCCAGGATTAGCATGGCAAGCTATGCTAAAGTCAACCAACTGTCGATTGGAACTTCTAACAGATATTGATATGGTGCTCATGATAGAATCTGGTGTACGAGGCGGTTTGACACAAGCTGTAACACGTCATGTGAAAGCTAACAACAAGTACATCCCAGGCTTCGACGAGAGACAACCATCGGTCTACCTTGGCTACTTTGACGCAAACAACCTTTATGGTTGGGCAATGTCAAATCCGCTTCCCTACGCTGACTTCAAATGGATCGACCCAGCCACCATCGGTGACATCTCACAGATTCCAAAGAATGGTTCAAAAGGCTATATTTTGGACTGTGATTTTGAATATCCAGAGCACCTTCATGATCATCACTACGACTTGCCTCTCTTAGCCAAGACTGAAGTTTCACCAACAGGAAGATGGCCAAAATTGATGATGACCTTGGAGAATAAAGATCGGTATGTGGCTCACTACTGGGTAGTTCAATAAGCTCTTGAATTGGGTCTACGTTTAGTAAGAATTCATAGAGCAATTGAATTCACCCAGTCTTGTTGGTTGAAACCATATATTGATTCCAACACTACAAGAAGAGCAGCAGCAACATCAGCATTTGAAAAGGACTTTTATAAATTGATGAACAACGCCATCTTTGGGAAGACCTTAGAAAACAAAAGAAAACACAAGATTGTAAAATTAGTAAGTGATCCTAGGAAATTGGAAAAATTAGTGCAAAAACCAAATTTTGGAACATCCATGATTATAAACGAAGATCTAGTCGCCGTTAGTATGAAGAAAACAACAATAGTGATGGATCGTCCGTTATACATTGGAATGTCGATTTTGGATATAAGTAAAACTCTGATGTATGATTTCCATTACAACAAAATGGTTAAACACTACGGAAGAGACAACATTGGAGTTGCATACATGGATACCGACGCGTTCATCTACTGGTTAAAGACTTTGGACATGTATGAAGATCTAAGGAGTTTCCCATACAAAGACGACTTTGACTTCTCTGACTATCCAAAGAACCATCCAAATTATAATGAAAAGAATAAAAAAGTAATTGGAAAATTTAAAGATGAAGCAAATGGAATGCCTTTGGAGGAAATAGTTGCGTTGATGTCCAAATTATATTCCTTCAAGATGTATATGGAAAATGACATACCGACAGTGAAGAAAGCTAAAGGAGTCAAAACATCATACTTAAAGAAACATGTGACATTTGACCATTACAAGACCTGCTTGTTTGAAGATTCTACAATGTCTGCAACGTTCAACACTATCAGAAGCTTTAAACATGAGGTCTACAGTGTCACTGAAGTTAAAAGAGCACTATCAGCTCAAGATGATAAAAGGCATATTATGCCGGATAAAATCCATACTCTTCCTTTCGGCCACTACTCTCTAAACCCTATCAACTAGTAACCTATTCTTCGTCCTTCTACAACTTCGACCTTATTCCTTTCTCCTTCCGTAAAAAATGGGGAACACGGCAAGTCAAACGCCGTGTTCCCCATTTTTTACACAAGTTTGGATGACCTTGACCTATATAAATGATGTGAATATTCAAGACAACATTCATTGTGATTATACATATGATACATGAAACATTCAAACCTGCAATATGAAGAACTTGAAGCAAGAAATTGTCAACGAACTTCATAAACCTGCAAGAAGAAAGTTTCCACGAAGAAATACAGTGATAAAAGGAATAAATGATTTATATCAAGCGGATTTAATCGAAATGATTCCTTATAGTAAGCAAAATAGAGGATTTAAATACATATTGACTATTATTAATTGTTTTTCAAAAATGGCAGATGCTTTACCACTAAAAGATAAAAGCGGCAAAAGTGTTACAAAAGCAATGGAAACAGCTATACAAAGAGACAAACATACTATAAAACATTTACAAACTGATGATGGAAAAGAATATTTTAATAAGGAATTTGCAAATTTAATGAAAAAACACAACATTAACCATTACTCAACCAATTCAGAGGTAAAAGCATCAATAATTGAAAGATTTAACAGAACTTTAAAAGGTGCGATGTATAAGATGTTTTCCAACAGAGGATCACACGTATGGATTGATGTGTTACCAAAACTTATAAGCGATTACAATAACAAGTTTCATAGAACTATCGGTATGAAACCAAGCCAGGTGACTAATAAAAATGAAAAACTTGTATTAAAACGTATAAAAATGAATACTAAACCAAAAGTTGAAAAACTAAAGCCTAAAAGGTTTAATGTTGGCGATAAAGTGCGAATAAGCAAATACAAAGGTGTATTCAGTAAAAGATATCTTCCGAACTGGACAAATGAGGTATTTACCGTATTTAAGGTGCAACCTACAGTACCAGAAACTTACATTTTAAAAGATAATAAAGGACAATTGCTTGAAGGAGGGTTTTATGGACATGAAATGTTAAAATCAACAGTAGGTGATGTATATTTAGTTGAAAAGGTGTTGCAACGAAAAAAGGATAAGGTTAAAGTACGATGGTTAGGATTTAATAAAACGGAAGATTCTTGGATACCTAAAAAGGATCTAATATAATGATAGAGCATCATTTTGGGTTGAACCATTACAAAGGATGGAGATAATACCGCAAAAAGACAATTTTACTATTAATAATATAGATGAACTCACAGTGGATGGTTCTCAATTCAATACTGGGAAACACGGTGTTTTGTTACCAAACACGGTGCGTTGTCTGGTTACCGGTCCTTCCAATTGTGGAAAAACAAATGTAGTATTCAATTTGATTACAAACCCTAAAGGATTACGTTTTAATAATTTATATGTATTTTCAAAGTCACTACAACAACCAAAATATCAGTTATTGGAACAAATACTCAATAATGTGCCTGAAGTTAAATATTTTAAATTCAACGCGAGCGAGAGTGTCATGCAACCGCAAGAGGCTAAACCATTCTCAGTATTCATATTTGACGACGTATCTTGTGAAAATCAAAATACAATAAGAAATTGCTTCGCCATGGGTCGACATAACAACATAGATAGCATTTATATTGGTCAAACTTACAGCAAAATACCGAAACAGCTCATTAGAGACAATGCAAACATGTTAATTGTATTTAAACAGGATGAAACCAACCTAAAACACATATATTATGACCATGTAAGTGCGGATATGCCATTTGAACGATTTAAAGAGTTGTGTGGAAAGGCTTGGGCTGAAAAATATGGGTTTTTAACAATTATGAAGGAACAACCGCTAAACAATGGTCGATACAGGATAGGATTTGATAAACTTATACTAATACACTGATCATGATGTAAAACATTCATTGTTGTACAACACGTCTTGCTACAAACATGGTTAACCAAGAAAAGTTAATAAAGGAAATAAAATCACTTAGTGATTCTATTCGAGATAAAAACAGAGCATTAAAATTAGGTATTAGCGAAAGGGAGAAATTTCTTGAATCTACTTTTAAACCTATTACTGAACCCTTGAAACAATTAAACAAAAAATTTGCTAAACCCGTTTTGGAAGGAGATGCAATTGCACCTATTACAAAGTTTGAAAGAGAAAATGTAAAATCAGAAGATTTTAGTGATGAAGACCTGGAATCCTCTACATATAGTGGTTTTACCGGCGGAGAACCTGAAAGAGAGCTAGAATCACCAGACTATAGTGGTATAAGAGAATTATATGAAGTAAAAGCTAAAAGAGGACATGAAGATGTATCAACTGCTAGTGAAGAGGAAAAAGAAGAAGAAGCAAGGGAAGGTCCGTCAAACATAAGCTTGTTGGGTGAAAACATTCATAACAAAGGACCTTTAGGAAGGAAATACATGATAAAAATGTTAGCTGGAATAAATCCTAATAAAAACTACCATAGTTATGGAGTAAGATTAACAGAAGAAGGTTTAATGGTTGGTAATAGCCCGGTAAACATTGATGAAGATGATAATATTATTGTTGGTAATCAAAGATATAAGGGCACAAGAGGATTATTTGAATTATTATTTGAAAAAAAGCCTTTAGAATTGTTAGTTAAAGAAGAAGACATGGAAGCATATAAACAGATTTTGGAACACACCAATGCATACAGGAGAAAATATTTAGCTGACCAACCAGTTTTTAGATCTAGGTCTTTAAAATATAGAGTATTTGTATCCAAGTTAATACCAACAACGAGAAGACAACCAATGCCGATAATGCCAAGAAAACCTGTAAAACGAAGGTTTCTGTTATCCACTTTGGATATAAGTGCTCCAGAACCAAGAAAAAGAAACAAATCTGTTACAGGTACAGGTTTAATGAAGAAACTATATAACACAAATGTGATTTATTACAATAATATCAATAAATTGGTGGATAGAATGAAACTAATACATGAAGCTAAAGAAGCGGGTCATACTGGATTGGAAAACGAATGGGTGGCTTTAGTGGATGAACTCCGAAACCGTGGGGTAATCTCATAAAAAATGCGTTACTCCCTAGATTACTATTCAGTTGCACCATGAGTGTCGACAAGTTCGGACGTTACTCCTCGGATGGGTTATATTACGCAAATAATTTAAAAAGAGGAGCTGGTTTACCACAAACACCTGATGGGGATTATGATATAACTAATAAAAGGTTAAAAAACATAAAAGATCCCACAGATGAAAACGATGCAATAAATTTAAAAGTATTAAAAGAAAAGATATCACCAACATTAAGACTACAGAAAAACACATATGACGCAGGTAATCATAGAATTGTCAATGTTGGTAAGCCAAATCAAAACGCTGATGCAATAAACAAAGGTTATTTATCATCAGAATTAAAAAATACGTTAAAATTCAATGGAAAAACGTATACTGCTGAAAATAAACGTATATCCAACGTAGATGACCCTAAAGATGCAAAAGACAGCGTAAATAGACGCTATTTACATTCATTAATACCTGAAAAGACAAAAGATGGTTTTTCTTTTTATAAATTTGTTATTAACGATATAGGTTATCCGAAAAATGAAAATGATGCTGTAAATTTAAAATATATAAAAGATCATTGTATTACACGTGATGTAGGAGTTATTGATTGTCTAGGTAATTGTTTAGCGAATGTTAAAGATGGTTCGGCACCATCAGATGGTGCAACAGTGGGTCAAATGAAGGAAACTTTAAAGCAAGAAACATCTGGATTTGTAAAACAGGATCAAGTAGTATCACGGTCGGGTGATGTGTTTGTACAAGGAAATGAAAAGTTTATTTTACTTGAACAAAAAAATAATGTTTGGGATTGCAAAGACATGAAATTATCAAATGCGCAATTAGCTACAGATGCTCATGATGTTCCGATTTTATCACAAGTTTTACATACTAATCCAAACAATTATCATAGAAGTTGGTTGGGTACAAATAGAAGGATAATTAACATATTTCCAGGTATCGATGATTACGATTGTGTTGTAGTAAAACAATCTTTAATATTAGACAAACCAGGAGGTAGTACTTTCAATGCGAAAAATAAGCAAATAGGTAATTTGGCACAAGGAACAGATCCAAAGGATGCTGCAACTGTAGGACAAACATTACAATATGATAGTGCAAATCAAGAGTTTATTTATAATACCAAAAGATTTAAATTAATGGATGTAAATGATTATCAAAATATATTAATTGCAGATCCAAATTCATTTAGCGGATTTAGAAAATTGTCTGGTGAGGAATTTATTCATAAAAATCATGTATTTAGAAATGAAGCAGACAGATCATTAATTAGTGCAGATTTAAAATATTTTAAATGTCCCGGGAATGATGCAAATGTAACTGATGAAGACTAAGAATTTGTATAAAAACTGATATGGGTTAGAAATCGGGACTAATATTATAAAAATGGGTTACACTCTAGAATGTTATTCAGTTGCACCATGAGTGTTGACAAGTTCGGACGGTATTCATCAGATGGATTATATTACTTTAATACTTTAAAAAGAGGTGTTGGATTACCACAAACACCTGATGGAGATTATGATATTAGTAATAAACGGTTAAAAAACATTAATGATCCCACAGATGAAAATGATGCAATAAATTTAAAAGTATTAAAAAAAGAGATAGTACCAACACTGAAATTAGATAAAAACACATATAACGCGGGTAATCATAGAATTTCCAACGTTGGTAAGCCAAATCAAAACGCTGATGCAATAAACAGAGGTTATTTATCATCGGAATTAAAGAATACGTTAAAATTTAATGGAAAAACGTATAATGCTGAAAATCGGCGTATATCCAACGTAGCAGACCCTGTAGATGAAAAAGACAGCATAAATAGACGCTATTTACATTCTATAATACCTGAAAAGACAAAAGATGGGTTTTCTTTTTATAAATTTGTTATTAACGATATAGGTTATCCAAAAAATGAAAATGATGCTGTAAATTTAAAATACATCAAAGATCATTGTATTACACGTGATGTAGGAGTTATTGACTGTCTTGGTAATTGTTTAGCGAATGTAAAAGATGGTTTTGCACCATCAGATGGTGCAACGGTGGGTCAAATGAAGGAAACTTTAAAACAAGAAACCTCCGGTTTTGTGAAACAAAACCAAGTAGTAACACGTCAAGGAGATGTATTTGTACAAGGAAATAAAAAGTTTACTTTACTTGAAGAAAACAATTATGTTTGGGATGGTAAAGGAAAGTTATTGACAAATTTAGGTATTGGTGAAAAGCCTGGTGATGCTGTTACTTATGAACAGATAATACAATTAGAGCCAACTGGAAAAAAATGGTGGAATTGTGATAACAAACGATTAACAAATGTTGCAGACCCTGATTATGCCAATAACGCTGTAACTGTTAATTTTCTTGTTAAAGTAATAGGTAATTTATTATTTGATATGCATAATTATATTGTAGCAGGACAACATAAACCTATTGACGAAAAAATGAGAAATACATGGATTAAACAAGAAATTCTTTATAAATATTTTTTTAATCATAACACACAAAAGTTTAGATCATCAGATTGGGGTACTTTTGATATTTAATTAAATAACACCATATATTACATCATTTATGTGCAACCTGTCATAGAGGTAACACATGGGTTACGCTTTTCGAATATAAAAGACAATCATGGCGTTTCATTACACCAGTCCATATCGAGACACTATACGGAAAGGAGACGGTATCACGTCCACAGCGGTTTCTCTGTTAAGTAAAGCTTTAAATCGTATTCCAGTAGGATCTATCGTAAACAGAGCAATAGACACTTTACCATACGAATTTCACATACCGGGAGGTTATCAGTATTGCGGACCAGGAACTAAATTGAAAAAACGACTGGAAAGAGGTGATCCAGGCATAAATAAGTTAGATCAGGCTTGTAAAGAACACGATATCGCATATTCCACGTTTACCGATTCAAAAAATAGGTCAATCGCTGATAAAAAGCTAGCGAATATAGCTTGGCAACGAGTAAAGTCTAGTGACGCTAGTATTGCGGAAAAAGCAGCAGCTTTAGCGGTAACAGCAGGTATGAAGGCTAAAACAGCGGTAGGAGGTGGAAAAAGGAGGGGTAAGAATAAAAAAGGATCAACCAAGAGAAAACATGGTGGTAATATTAGACTAAAAAGACGTTCTCCGAGGAAAAATAATAAAAAACCGACAATATGGTCAATGGTAAAAAACGGGGCTGGTCTATACCTAAGACCGTATCGTGCATATTAAATAAAAGAAATCAATTGGTTATACCACATAAAGCGTTGACTAATGTTGAATTATTTAAATATATTTCCTGTTTAAAAATACCATTTTTCCGCGGAGTATTTATGAAAGACAGTTTACCAAAGAAAATATGGAAAAATGAGACTGGAATCGTAAATTTGGATAATACTGAAGGGTCCGGCACCCATTGGGTGTGTTATAAGAAACTAAATAGTAATGTATATTATTTTGATAGTTTTGGAAATTTGCCACCACCTAAAGAACTTGAACATTACTTTAAATCTGCTAAAAACATATATTACAACTATAAAAGAGAACAACCTGATAATACTTCAATATGCGGCCATTTATGTTTGGAATTCCTAGCTAAAAGTATCAGTCACTATTGAGATGTCTTCCTATACGGTATCATTAACAGGAAAATCGTCCACTTTACGAAGTATCCTTTTTCCAGCGTTACGCTTGCAAAAAGGAAGATTTTGGGAGGCAGCACTGTTGGATTTTACAACTTACAACTCTATTCCCAATGTTACGGAAGGTAAAAATAACTTATTGCATTATTATAAAGGAAAAGATGCCAGTGGGAAGTTTACAGACTTGGAAGTTTGCACTCTACCCACAGGTTCTTATGAAATTGATCATATTAATGAATTTTTGCAAAATATAATGGGAAAAGACAATATAACGCTAAAAGGTAATAACAATACAATGAAAGCTGAGCTTACTTCAAAATATTATATAGATTTCAGTAAGTCAGACTCAATTGGTGATTTATTAGGATTTCCCAAAGATGGAGCGATTTTAGAACCAAATAAAACACATTCCGGTAAACAAACTGTAACAATATTAAAAGTCAATAGTATAGACATAACTTGTAATATTATACAAGGAGCTTACAGAGATGGAGCAAATACTCATATAATACATACTTTTTACCCCAGTGTACCACCTGGATTTAAAATTGTTGAAAAGCCGCAAAACCTGGTATATCTACCTTTGAACACCACTTTCATTTCAGACATCGTGTTGAACGTATTGGATGAAGACGGTAACTTGATAGATTTCCGAGAAGAGCCTATTACGGTTAGATTACATTTAAAATCAACACTTTAATACAAAATCATGGGTTTAACATTTAAAAGCGAACAACCTACAGGAATCCGCATTAGTAGCTCTTCAGCTGTGGAGGAGTTAACACGCGAGAACATTCGTTTCTTAGAGAGAATTGGATTAAAAGTAACCGATAATGGATATACTGGATATAGCTCAGGGTCCAACATTCGACGAAACCCTATGGGAAAAAGAATATCACACCCACAACCCTTACACTTCATCAAAATTAAACAATAACGATGAAATTCGTATTCCCATACAAAATCAAGACATTTACACACTACCATGTGAAAGTTACTTGTATATTGAAGGAAAAGTTACTAAAAAGGACGGTACTACTACTGGTACAACAGTTCCATTTATAAATAATCCCATGGCTTTCCTGTTTGATGAAATTAGATATGAAATATCAGGTGTAACAGTTGATTCTACTAAAAAAGTAGGTATTGCAACAACTTTAAAGGGATTAACATCTATATCACCTAATGAAACCAATTTAATACAACCTGCTGGATGGGTTTTACCTGCAAAAGACACAATCACTCCAGATACAAATGGAAATTTTGATTTTCATATTCCGTTACGTTTGTTGCTTGGTTTTGCTGAAGATTATAGGAAAATAATATTAAACGTTAAACAAGAATTAGTTTTGTTGAGATCTTCAAACGATAAAGATATTATTAAAGCTCCAGACGGTACAACAGATGTAACTTTAGAATGGAAATTAACATTAGACAAAATTGTATGGAGAGTTCCACATGTAAAATTAGCTGACGAGCATAGAATGCTACTATTAAGAAAGTTAAAGGCTGATCGTGATATTGTAATTCCTTTTAGAAGTTGGGAATTTCATGAACATCCCAGCTTGCCAACTACGGATCGACACACTTGGACAGTTAAAACATCTAATTATGTGGAACGAGCCAGGTATATTATATTTGGTTTACAAACAGGCAGAAGAGACACCATCACCAAACATGCAGGCCAATTTGATCATTGCAACTTGAAAAATATTAAAGTTTATTTAAATTCACAATTTTTTCCATACGATAATTTAAATGTGTCATTCGCTAATAAAAAGTACAGCATATTGTACGATATGTATGCAAGATTCCAAAGTTCATATTATGGTAAAACGAATGCACCTTTACTATCACCAGAAAAATACTTAGATGGTTACCCTATAGTTGTAATCGATTGTTCTAAACAAAATGAATCGGTAAAATCATCAAGTGTAGATATAAAAATAGAAATGGAATTCAACGCGCCTATATCGGCTAATACAACTGCATACTGTTTAATTCTACATGATAAAATCGTAACATACACACCTTTAACTGGAATTGTTAAAAATGTATTGTAAAAGACCGGTTTTCCTACATTCCAATGCATTCCGCGAGTATAAAAGCAGAGCGTTCAGCTCGCTCCTTATCAGTTTGTTGCCTGTTGTTGTATGGGTAGCATCTTATTCAATATGGCTTCTCCTAGTGGTACACAAGAAAATGTAGTAGATATTGAGAAGGAGATATCCGACTTTTTAGATCTTCAAGGTCAACCGGAGGGAGATGAACACAACGCTTGCGGACAACTCCACGCCAGTAATAATGTTGAGGAAAAAGGTAAAAGAAGAAAGAATGCACACAAGAGGAAAAGGGATATTGAAGATAATATTTCTCCTAACATATTAAGTGAGGTATTCTTGCGAATATTTTACCCAATCTCTTCCAGTTTGGACAAAAGTGTTTTAATCGGTGTTATGAAATCTACAGATTATTCCCCTACTGTAATTTTAACTCATGGACCCAAAATGATTTTGTTTACGGACACTGCTTGGGAATCGTTTATGAAACACTTGCATCTGCTAGAATGCTATTTAAGTAGTAACATGTTTGGAAGAAAGACAAGAGTAGGCCTTTTGGATTCAAATGTGGAAATCGATATTGTTAAACATCGTGGTGATCATCAGTTGCGGTTTAGAGACACAACAAGACATGATAACAAGATTCAACTTAATCGAGAAGAGTTTTTTATTCTAACTTGTGCAACTGAACCAATAACGAGATACTTGAGACAACTGGTGTTTTCAAGTTCAATTATTAAAGATTATCTGGAAGACACTTTGGACAAACAACCGGACGCACCTATATTGTACGGACCTGTAGATACTTCTATATTCAATAGGGTTCCTCATGAAGTACAAATGTGGAGACAATTGGAAAAGTACGCTCAACTACATAAGAAATCAGTAAAACATGAAAAAGAGGAAGAAGAAGGAGGAGAAGAATCAAGTGTTAGTGATGAAAATGAAAACAAGGAAAATGTAAAGATGGAAACCTAAATGACAATTAACTACACAGCAATGGTTAATTTTTAAAACAATATCAAACACTTTGTGGGGTTAGGCCTACCGGGGACGGTGCCCACGTTAAATATACACCAACGCGCCAACAACTGTACGGCCGGGTATAAAAGTCGTACCTACCGTGGTGTGGAAATCAGTTGACCTTTGGACTTCGTCATGAGCAGACGAGTGATCTTCGCAATGGACAAGGAAGAAGAACAAGTAAAGTCCAAACCTGGTATAATTGAGTTCCAAGCGTTTCGGGGTAATGATGATAGATTTATCATAATAGAACTTGTGTTTTTCGACATCAATACAAGTGTTCCTTATTCGTTTTTATTTAAACCACCATGTTCTTATTCATCTTTAACCAGTAAAGCCGCTACTACCAACAGATGGATTTCAAAACACTTCCATCATATCGATTGGTATGATGGTTTTACAAGTTACACGGACTTGTATCACATTATGCATCACTTTTCAGACAAGTTTACCAATATTTACACAAAGGGGCTGGAAAAGAAAAGATGGATCGAAGGATTTACTCATGTTCCGGTTAATGATGTGGAATTGGATAAAAATTACAAGTATACGATGGAAAATGTTTGTATTTGTACTAAAAGTCTAGAACATGAAAAAGATATACATTGCGCTTTAAAAAACGCCTATAAACTCGCATCTTACCTTCAAAGTGGGGAAATGGGGAGTGGTGGGGGTAACGGGGGTTATATAAGTGAGGAGCAGACCGGGACCTGGCATGAGTATTACTCGAGATTCCGAGACGACAACATCTCCCAGCAAGAAGACGAAGAAGACGATCTATATCTCGACCATGGCATCTCACCAGTTCCTGCAAACTTTGGTTGAGCAGTTCAATGCTCACTCCAAATCTACCATACTACCCGTCAAGAAGTGTTCCGAACTTAAAGACGAGAAGCACTACATTATCCACGCCATGAAGAAGATGGAGACTACAGTTGGAGAGGCCATCTGCTGCAGTCTTAGCGAGGCACCGTTCACTCCGGGGGATGAGCCCAAGTTCCAAGTCTACCTGCCGAAACGGTTCGTCCATCTCCTCCAGAACGAGGATCTGCGCTCCATCCAACCCGGCTGTCTCTACCTGGTTTCCCACGGTTGCACGGGTAGCAATTCCACCGAGTTGACCATCCACATCGCCGACAAGCAGCAGTGTTAGATTTAAGTTTTACTGTTGTAAATATGTTATTGTAACGTTTTATAAATAAATAAACCATAAAAAAAACAAAAAAAATACAAAAGACAAAAAATGCAACATATCAATATGTGAAGTTTGTCACATATTGATATGTTGCATTTTTTTTAAACTTCGCGGGTGACCTTGACCTTTGACCTTTGCATTTCACAGTTACCCCCACCCCCACGCTACAAGTCAAACCTGTTTGAATGCAAACACCCCCACCACTTTTTCATATACCTCCAAGCGCTGTGCCTTGGCTTCATTTCTACTCCAGCAGCCAACCTAGCAACATCAGGATGTCTCTCAACGTAAGCTGTGCCAGCTATGAGGAGGTGACTATCAAGACGCAACAGGAGCTGAACGATTTGTACAAGGAGTTGCAGCTAATGGTGGCAAGAGGCTACCGTATAAAGGTGCAAGTCTACGCTTGCAATATACGGAACACCCGGCAGCCAAAGGAAGAGCCTGGACACTCATCGACAGCTTCCTCACCGACGTCCATGAAGACCGAGCCGGACAACTTGGATTACTTCAGCTGACTAGCAGTTGTATTTCTTGTTCTAACCATTGTAGAATATGTTTATTTTTTCATTATATTAAAGAAGTAAAAGAGCAAAAACACCTATCTTGTTACTGACATATTAGCTCAGTAACAAGATAGGTTTTTTTAAAACACAATTTGAATGACCTTGAAACTTCCCCCTCCACTGCTTTGCTACCCCCACCACTTCACTATTGGTGTACATGGCACATCACGATTGGAAACCTCATTCCATCTTCAACAGCCAAACCGACAACATCAACAATGGCAAACCTACCAACAGATGAAAGATGTCCTCACGCATGCTGCGACTTCATCCACGAGTTAGAGAAGAGGATGCAAGAGAGGGAGATAAGAAGAAAGCAGATCCACTCAGAAAATATCATGATAGTCAACGGCTATCTTTTATTGTTCGGCCTTATTATGGTTGTACTTTTCATACTATATGGTATAGTCACATGTGTCGGCAAGGTTGCAGAAGAAAAAAACGCCCGCCACCATCAGTTGGAAAGTTTCAATGTTACTTTGTAGGTTTTCCTTTTTTTTTAAACTCCGTTTGGATGACCTTGAAACTTCCCCCACCACTTCACCATGTTCCTGCATGAGTATCACATCACCCGTCATTCCTTGTTCGACAAGCAACCATGGCGGACAACACCATCAGCCAAGCTGACTCCACTACTGATGTTGGAACGAGTACAGGTTGGACACTATCCATCGACAGTGTTCACTATTTGGAAACAATTTGTGAACGGATGAAAGAAATACTGCGGGACAACCCTGGGATCATAATACAAATGAATTTCAACTATGATTGGTCGCAAGTTACATTGCGGTAGGAGGACAACAACGGTCAACACTCACCGCAATACTCACCAATGTCACCGATTTACCTATACAGTGAATCTAATGCGGATGAAGATGTAGGAGACAACGACAAGGCTGATGGGGAGTGACCTTCTTTCCTTTTTTTAAAACTCAATTTGGGTGACCTTGAACTTTCCCCTCCACTCCTTCCTTTTTTTAAAACCCAATTTTAAATGACCTTGAAATTTCCCCCTCTACTTTTCGATAATGTTACAACTGACTGCAGCTCACCTCATTCCTTGCTTAGCTGCCATGGCGGAAGGAACTCTTTCTCAAGTTGACTCCACTACGGACGAAGCATTTCCCTTGCAGTGGACTGTTCATTTACAGGATGCGACAGAAGTGGAAGTCTTGTATCAAAAATTACTCAATGTATTCAACGGGAACCCTGGACCTCTTGAATGTAGAATGGATTTGAATTTTGATGCAACCAGGGTCGGCACAGAACCTTCAACTTCAAGCCAGCCTCAGCAACGAGATTTTACACATTTATACACTCCAATATCACCGGAAGATGTAACTGTCTGCGAGGCTGACTCAACTACACGTTATGTTCAGCCAAGGCCTTGGGTGTTGATTATTAACAATGTGTACAAAGTGGAATTGGTATGTAATAGATTAAAGGAGTTGATGGTACAAGATCCCGGCCTGCGCTTTCAAATAGATATATATTTCATCTGGAGAGCACCTGCGCGGGGCTCTTCGTCTGACAGCTCTCCAAGTACGACGGACGAGGAGGACGACTAGTCATCTTTTTTAAAACTCTGTTTGAATGGCCTTGACCTTTCCCCCCTCCACTGAGTTTATTTAAGGTGCACTCTCACTGACTACAGCATCATTTCATTGCGCACCTTCACCGCAGCAACATGGAAAGTCAACTCAACTACTGTTGCGAACAGAAATGTTTTTCATGGCCGAATGACATTGATGTGGTGGATGGCCTGGCTTGTAGAACATGTGAAGCTTTTGGTCAGTGCATGTGTAAGTGCAAGTCTTGGAAGAAGCCGAAACCGAAGTTAAAGACATTCCATGTGTACCAAATGAGAGGGCATAAGTACACTTGTTGCCCTGAACGTTGCATTGAATTTAAACTAAAACAGCTAACTGGCTGCAAATTGTGCAACAATCATTTTGCAGGTTTTTGCAAACATTATTTAGGAGCGTGTCAATACAGATCAACTTGGCATACCGAAGCACTCACTATCAATGAAATCGCTATAGACTCACAAGAGTAGTCTTTCTACTCTTTGACTTTTTTAAAACTCCGTTTGAATGACCTTGAAATTTCCCCCACCACTTCCCCATATATCTAGAGTACGTAGGGCCTGGAGGTCAGTCGCTCGGCAGCTGTCGTAGGGTGCACATCCGTGTTGTGCAGTCTGCTGTGCAGTTTTAATTTTAACCAGTTCAAGGTCACCACACTTGAACTCTGGCGAAAACGTCAAGCTGTTAAACACAATCCTAAGCCCCAGGTTCACAGTCAACCTCAAGGTCATCACACTTTAACATGTAAATTTAAGGTAGCACCGAAACGGTGCTACCTGGCTTGACATTTTCGAGTTTCCCGAGGTCTTCGCAGTTCCCCCCACCACTTCCCATATACCTAGAGTGCGCGGGGCCGGACAGTCAGTCGCTCGGTGTCTGTCGTAGGGTGCACATCGCGGTTGCAGTAATGGTTAAAGTAAGGCTTTTGGGCCAGTTCAAGGTCACCCGAGCGGTGTCACATGACGGATTAGGCAGAGTCACGTTGCAAACTTCAGGTTTCCTCAGCACTTTTGCTGTTTCTCATCTAATTTCGCTCCAAGTCGTCAAGGTCACGGTAACCTGACTGAAACTCGGAGCGTAGTGTGAGAAACAGCAAAGGTGCCAAAAAATTTTTAGGTTTCAGCGTGACCTTGACCTTTGTGACATCGGTGACGTCATCTTGGTGACGTAAGGGGTGATGACGTCATTAGCACGTCATTTCTGTGACGTCATGGGTGTGACGTTAAGGAAGTGACGTCATTGGTGATGACGTCATCGATGATGCAATCGATGACGTCATCGATGAGGTCATTGACCTCGATGACGTCATCGATGACGTCATCGCTCGGGTGACCTTGAACTGTTTTAAAAGCCTTACTTTTACACTACTAGCCCGTCTACGTGAATGAGAGCCTCAGCCCGACCAAACGTCGTCTCTTAGCAGCAGCACGACAGACGAAAAAAGACAATAAATTGAAATACGTATGGGTACGTGGCGGTCGCATCTTTGTACGTAAAGACGATGGACAGGACTACGTGATTGTAAACTCAATCTACGACTTGAACTTGTGAGTACCATATCCACTGCAAACCTAAGTTCTTTGTGTAGAATAACATTTTGGGAATTTATCAATTTTATTTTAGATGTAATTCAAAAATTATTGCTATTCCGTAGTTATTGCAACAAATCCAACGAATTTCAATGTTTTTAATGTTTTTCCAATGTTTATTTCAACATTTCAATGTTTTTAATGTAAATCTTTTTCAATGTTTTTTTTACGTTAAAGTTCATTGGTGTTATAAGTTTTAAAATATTGCTATTGTACACAGCCTCTGACGCATATCATAGAGTAAGACATAATATGGAAACAACACATTTTAAAATGAGTTTTTGTTTAACCTGTTCATGGTAATGTATTATTATTCAGTATTTTTATTACTTTGAGTTATGAATAGTTTTACTATTATGAACCAAAATATTAGAAGCGTGAGAAGTAATTTTAATTTGATTTTGGGTGAACTACAGACTATGGTCGATACACCTGACCTATTAGTACTAACAGAAATTAGGGCTAATTCAAATGAGGTGGGACATTATAGTTATAAAATTAATGGGTACAGTCAGTTTAGCCAGTGCAATGACCGGTACAGGGCTGGTGGAGTAGCCGTGTACGCGTACGTTCGGGAATGTTATCAATGTTCCGTCGTCCCGGATTTTCCTGTTATCTTATCTGCTGATTGTCTGCTGATTGACATACAATTGACAAAATCTGTTACGTTATCTATATATTAACCCTTAAGTGCGCGCGCGGGGGCCTAAACAACCCCACGCGAATTTAAATGCCTGTAAATTTTTTTCCAGGTTGACAACACCGCAGAGCGCCTAGGTACCTTCCGGCATGTCTATGATTTATCGATCGCAACGATCAGTTCGGCACTGACCTTCGACAATGTAGTGTACAGTCCGTTCAAATAAAACTCGTCACTCCCGGGTCTTTCTTACCCCCGCGCGCGCACTCCCGCTACCTACTGACTTTGCATGGTCGGGTCATCTATACCCCCACGCGCGCACTCCCGCTACCTACCGACTTTGCATGGTCGGGTCATCTATACCCCCACGCGCCCACTTCGGTTTTATGTGTGCTTTATTGAGCTTTATTTTATTTTGAGTTTATTACAAAATTAAAGTAGACAAGTAAAATCATACTGAAATACGGCAGTTCAAGTATAGTGCGTGATGAGTTCAGAAGACCCACAAACTGCTCGAATTAGACGGTTTTTACTTGAAGCCGAAGAAGACGATGATATATTTGACAATTAAAACTGTCTTTACATTGTTTACTTAAATTTTTTAGCAATACATTACCAATACATTGGGTTACTGTGTGAATAAAAAGAATACCTTTTATTTTGTGAGTGTTGTTTGAATTTATCAATCAAGGATGTAGGTAAGATTTAGTTTACGACTACGTAGAGTGGCTTATATAAATTACTTCAGTATATAAATGAGATATATATATATATATATATATATATATATATATATATATATATATATATATATATATATATATATACATATATTATATATGTATAGTGACAAATTTTGACACGATTGCATTTTAGAACTTAAAATAAAGTTTTTGTTTCAATAAGATTTTATAAAACAAAAATTATTTAAATATTATTATAAAATATGAATAATGATGAAAATGGCAGATTGTTGTTTTTAAACATCTACTTAACAATAACAATACGATCCATAGACATTTTCAAAGTAATAGTGTTCTATTTACAATGTTTTTTATGTTGGGGGCCTAGATGACCCCGCGCGCCCACTTACGTTACAATTAAGGGCGCGCCTACTTAAGGGTTAATACGCAAGCATGTTTCATTTCCTCCTTTTTTCTCAGCTCGTGTGCATCGTAGGATAAATCCAAGCATACCGTTAGAAAGGTATAGTCATGTAGATGAGCAGAATCCCATTCTAATTCACATCGGACTCCAGGGCTACGCCCCACAGGCTTTCAAAGTTCCAATGTTAATCTTATGGAGAAAGAAGTGAATGAACCATTGGACAGCTGTTGTAAAGCAACTGCTAGAAAATTGGAAAGAACAGATGTTTTAGTTGTAAAATGTTTTTAAGCTTCTTGGGGCCAGATTAAATCAAATTTTGATCGAATTTCGATCAGGAGGCGATCTCTAGTCTGTATTAACTGTTTACCGACTGCACGAAGTTACTTTGCATAATTTCTTTCATGATTTACACAATATCCTATACTATAATACGAGGAATATCTGAAGGGATATGTGTTCCACGATCTCGAAATCTAGCTGTTAGATTTTGCTTAAAGTTTGCATTAAAGAGTGTTTTGGCCCAAAAACAAGTTTAGAAACAGCCTCAACCCCAGGAAAAATCAAATTTGGTCTAAAATTAAGTTTTAAAATTGTAATTTTTAACATTAGTCTTATGGGTTGCTATTTTGGTAACGAAATAACAATGAAATGTAAACAAAATGAAAGAAACATTAATGTTAAGCAGACTTTTTGAAACAGCTGTTAACTGTGAAGAGGTATAGTTGGTTGTTGGTGGAAATTTAATTGCTTTTTTACCTTGACACTATATAACAAAAGCGAATAAAAACCAACGAGCAAGGCTCGGTTAACCTGGTACTCTTAACCTTTACGCAGCGACTCAATTTAATAGTGGTAGGTGATCTCAACTGTGACATTTTACTATTTTACTTGATAAACCCGAGACTGTTGAATATTTATCGATCATGGCTAGTTATGGACTACAATCGATCGTAAATGAACCAACCAGAATTTTTAACGATAGTGCCACATGGCATGTTTTGATCATTGTTTTATTCGCCTAAATAAAGTTAGTAGAATTATAACTAACTATTGTGTAAATGTGTTACACAAGGGCATTACAGACCACTCTCTCGTAAAATGCTGCTTAAATTTAAGTGAACACCCTGAAAATGTTGACAATGAAAATAATATGTTTAAAATTGATTTTAATAAACTTATTTGTACTCTTCAAAATACGGATTTTTCTTTTATTTATGATCAGGGCTGCCGAGAGGGGGGGGGGCAGGGAGGGCAGTTTGCCCCGGGCCTCAAGAGGCAGGGGGCCTCATCTTCAGGTGGTTTTCTCTCTCTCTCTCTCTCTCTCTCTCTCTCTCTCTCTCTCTCTCTCTCTCTCTCTCTCTCTCTCTTTCTATATATGGTAGCAAAATTTAATTTCTGCATAGTCTATGTAGTAACACCTTGTATTTTTGATGACATATAAAAATCTTCAAACCATAACAAAGTAAACCAGGACCTATGACCTTATATACAGGCCTATCAGCCTGTATTATGAGTCTCCGTGGTTTTAAGCTCTGTGTCCGTGAACAGACCGAGGCGCCGCGCTCGCCGCCTCGTGTGGTGCTGTGCCGGTACAGTATTTGACAACTATACCATTGCAAAAATATTATATTTTGCAACAGATCCTTCACGGCTTCGACTAATATTGTCATGTCTGCGTTTGTTGGTCCAAGTATATAAGACAAAAGTCTCTTTTAATAATGTCATAAATGAATTTGCCATATTGAATTCAAGAAAGAAACGTTTGCGAGGTGGTTAGTTTTTGTGAACGGTACTCAGTTTTGCTTAGGGACCAACATTGAATTATCTAATGGCTTGTAAGTTAAGTTGAGGGTTATTCTCGTGTAAATAGAACCTTGCGTTATTCTTTCAACTTTATAAATTATTATAAAGCAAAATCAACTAATGATACGTTCAAAAAGCGTTTAGTAAACAAAAAATTTAATTAATTAACAATTTTAAAATAAAATGCATTTTTATAAATTTTTCTGTAAGCCTAGCCACATCAAAATACGTAAGTTAGGCTTAAAACCACATGGTAGCTCTCCAATAAGCACTCTCAAACCTAGCCAAAGTGCAAGTTTGATCAAATTATATCATGTAGGCCTACTGTAAACCTAAGTACATCTATCCTATGTATATCTTAAAATAATACAAATAAAATATTTATGGAAAGAAAGCAAATTGTGTGCATAGATACAAAATAAATATCCAAAGAAATAAAAAAAAAATGTGTAGCCTATATTATTGCATCTGGTTCGAACACAGATGGCGACACGGGAAGGGATGCACTGAGCGGGGGGGGGGGGGCCTCGCACCGGAACTCTGCCCCGGGCCACAAAAATTCTCTCGGCGGCCCTGTTTATGATATATACATTCTGTTTCCGATGCTTTTGAAAAAATTATTCAAATAATCCCTTCTGCTGTTGAAAATAGTAAAGTAGCTGTTAGTGTCAAAAAACAAAACAAAAAACTTTCTCCTTGGTTGAATGATTATCTTTTATCTAAAATTGACACTAGAAAGCGTCTTTACAGTTGTATGAAAGCACAACCAACAAATAATAGACTTAAAGTGTATTATTCTAGATATAGGAACTATTTAAAGAGAGAATTACGGAATTGTAAAGAAAATTATTTTAATTCAAAATTTACTTCCCTCTCAGGCAACTTGAGGGGTCAATGGAATTTGGTAAATAGTTTAATTAGTGAGACTGCCAAGAAAATTGATATTACACACATTAATAATAATGGAGAAATTATAAAAATGATAAATATGAAATTAGTAGAAGTCCCGCCGCTATAGCCCACCAATCAGAACGCAGCATTTCATCCCCACCCCTCCCCCTAGGCCCCGCCCACCGACCAATCAGAGAGCAGCATTTCATCCCCACCCCTCCCCCTAGGCCCCGCCCACCGACCAATCAGAGAGCAGCATTTCATTCTACCCCCTCCCAGGCCCCGCCCACCGACCAATCAGAGAACAGCGATGGCGGCTAGGCCCCGCCCCTTGACCAATCAGAGAGCAGTGATGTCACCCTTCCTGACATTTGTTCTTGCTTGATGAGGTTGACCCTTTGGAAGCCATTATCTAGCTCTAAGATAAAGAGTTTCCTGGAAATTTACATCACATCCGTTTGGTGGCATGACCACCGCCGGAAGTCGTTAACCAAGTTAATTGGTATGACACTGACTTCCCGGAAATTTATATTAGATAAATATGGGGTCGTAAATTTACAAGTGTACATCTGCACTGAACACCTGCACGTTGACTCACCGACAAGTCTGTACTTGTTTATTGGGTTTTCCGGCTCAGCTATTATTATATAAGGTACAAACCTAAATAACTAGTTAGTTGAGTTCTAGCTGCGGCAGAGGTAAGTGAAACAGCTTCGTATCTTAAAAAGTGTGTTTATTAGTAAAATAAGGCTATTCTAAAATCTTCCATGCTTCTTCATTAATATTTCTATTTACATTTCTTTTTCTTCGAGATTTCCAGTATAGTCTGAAACAGAAAACAGTTTTATTTTAGATATATTTGGTATAGCAGTACTTGTGGATTGCTTAACGAATGAGGTAATATGGAAAATATTGTGAACAATAGTTTGAGTGAGCAGAACGTAGTAGGTAATGAACAGGCTGCTGTAAATAGTGCCCCTGAGCCGGTCAGTGTAATCAGTACCGATCAAACATATGTAAAGAAATTTAGATTGTATGGAAGTAAAACAGTTTTCAAATTCTCAAACCCTCCACCCGAAATTAATGAGATAGATTGGTTGCGTCAGGGGTTTGCGAAAGTAGTAAATGACATGAAAGGACAGGCATTTGAGAATGACCAGCTAGGATTTACGTTGCAGAGTTTAAACCTAAAAAGTAAAGAGCCTGGGTATGTTGCCTTCCGGCCTGTGGGGGAGATTGATGAAAATATTTTGTGGACGATTTTTGGAGGGATTGTGCAAAGTAATAGCGAATCTATCAAGTCGACAGATACGTTTCAAGTTGAGTGTACGCGGATCAACCTTCCTGTAGGCAGTGGTAGGAGACGACCGGGGTTGTTTAACAGCTTTGAGGAGGAGTGTAAGGGAAGACATGGAATTGTGGTAATTAAAAATGAGGATAATTTGTGTCTACCTAGAGCATTGGTAGTAGCTATGGCGTTTGTAACCAACGATTCGGAATACAAGGCTATTCGACAAGACAGAAAAAGGAGGCAGACAGTAAGGGCCCAAGAGCTTATTAGAAGGGCGAGAGTTGAAATACCTGAGGCCGGATTTGGTATCATACAACTTGAAAAATTTCAGGACCTGTTAACAGATTTTAAAATTACTGTGTACAATTATGATCGTAAAGGTAGGGATGTTTACTTTGAGGGACGTGTTGAAAATGCAAAGTTTAAAATTAACTTGCTATTTCATGATGGCCACTACAATGTAATCACTAGTCTTACAGCTGCCTTTGTTTGTCATTACTTTTGTGAAGAATGCCATGTTCCCTATGAACATAAGAGGGAACATAGATGTGCTAACATTTGTCCAACATGCCAGACCATTTCACCTCCCTGTAAGGAGGTGCATGGGGGAATACTTTGTCCGGAATGTAATTTGAATTATAAAAACCAGGCTTGTTTTATCGCTCATAAAGTTGATAAATGTAAGATAGTAAAAAAATGTCTCGATTGTGGTAAATTAGTGATGATCAAGGAAAGATGTAAGCCCCATCAGTGTGGAGAGGTATATTGTAAAATATGCGAGGAGTTTATGGATCCCAATCATAAATGTTACATGAAACCAAATGAAAGCCAACCAAAGGGGAAAAACTACTTATTTATATTTTTTGACTTTGAAACTCGACAAGACGAAAACCTTTCGTCAGATCCAGAGAAAAAATTGCATAAAGTTAATTTATGTGTATCGCAACAGTTCTGCGGACAGTGTCTTGGCTCGGGCTTTTGTATAGCGTGTAAAAACCGTACAAGGATTTTTAAAGATGACCCGGTAAAACATTTTATGGAGTATGTAATGCAAGTTAGGAAAAAGTTTAAAGATGTTTGTGTGATTGCCCACAATGGACAGGGTTTTGATTTTCAGTTTATTTTAAAGTACACATTGGAAGAGACTAAATTTACGCCTGAACTTATAATGAGAGGATCTAAAATTATTTTGATGGAAATGGATAATGTTAGGTTTATAGATTCGCTTAGCTATTTTCCAATGGCCCTTGCTGCACTCCCTAAAGCGTTTGACCTACCGCCAGAGAGGAAAAAAGGGTATTTCCCCCATCTCTTTAACACGGTTGCGAATCAAAACTACGTAGGCCCTATGCCCGCGAAGGAGTTTTACTGTCCGGAGGCAATGTTTGAGAAAAGCTACAAGGATTTTGAGAAATGGTATGAAGAAAGAGTTGCCGAAAATTATGTATTTGATTTCCAAAAAGAGATTCTAGAGTATTGTTTATCTGATGTTGAAATTTTAGCGCAAGCCTGTCTTAAATTTAGACCAATATTCCTCCAAGAATGCAATGTCGATCCGTTTCTTGAAGCCGTAACCATTGCTAGTGCTTGCAATCTAGCTTTTCGTCGAAACTTTCTTAAACCTAAGACGATTGGTCTTATCCCCAAAAATGGTTACCGTTTTACAGACAATCAGTCTGCTATTGCTTTAAAATGGCTGTCTTGGGAGGAAGAAAAACGTGGGGTTAGAATAGCACATGCCGGTCGTGGCCAAGAAGTAAAAGTTAAAGGCATGAAAGTGGATGGATTTGATGGTAAAACTGTGTATGAGTTCCATGGATGTTATTGGCATGGGTGCCCTAAATGTTTTCCTTATAGCCGAGAGGCTCCTTTGAAAGAGGACCCATCTGATAGCCTTCACCTAAGGTATGAAAGAACGAAATCTAGGATAGCAAAGTTACATGGATATGAGGTTGTAGAAATGTGGGAATGTGAATTTAGGAAAATCAAAAAAGACCAAAAGCTTAAACATTTGGATAATTTACCAATTTTAAATAGTCTGCCACTTGACCCAAGGCAAGCTTTCTTTGGAGGTAGGACAGGCAATGCTAAAACCTATTATAAATGCGAGGAGGATGAAACAATTCAGTATGTGGATGTGTGTTCACTCTATCCTTATGTGTGTAAGTATGGAAAATATCCCGTGGGCCATCCAACAATTCACGTAGGCGACAGGGAGTGCAGAGCACGTGGCCTTGGTGTTGAGGGTCTGCTAAAATGTAAAATTTTGCCACCTAGGGACCTTTATCACCCTGTACTCCCGGCTAAAATGAATGACAAGCTTATGTTTGTCTTATGCAGAACATGTGGAGAAACCTTAAACCAGGAGGAGTGTGATCATGAATGTGAACAGAGAGCTCTTGTGGGAACGTGGACGATGGACGAGATCCGTAAAGCTGTACAAGTAGACTATATCATATTAGATATGTATGAAATGTGGGAGTATGAGGTAGCCACCTATGAAAAAGGAGGATTGTTCACAGATTTTATTAATAAATTTCTTAAAATGAAACAAGAGGCGTCAGGGTATCCTAGCTGGTGTGTGACTGAGGAAGACAAAGACAAGTATATAGCGGATTATTTTGAACACGAGGGGGTTAGATTGGAGAAGGACAAGATTGTGAAAAATGGAGGACTTAGATCACTGGCAAAATTGATGCTAAACTCTTTTTGGGGTAAGTTTGGTCAAAGGGAGAATCAGACTAAAGCTTCGATAGTGAGAGAATCAAAAGAGCTATTTAGAATGCTAACCAGTCCAGACATTCAGGTTAACAGAATTCAAATAATAAATGAAGAGGTGATTGTTGTTAGCTGGGAGTATATTGAAGAGGTGGGTGATCCTCTGAGAAATGTCAACGTCGTAATTGCAGCTTATACCACAGCCCAGGCTCGGCTTAAGTTGTATGAACATTTGGAAGCCCTAGGAGGCCAGGTATTGTATTATGACACGGACTCGGTAATTTATTATTTAAGGGGCGGATTGTACAGAGTTCCGACAGGGGATTACCTTGGACAGATGACTGATGAGTTAACCGAGTATGGACCTGGCTCATTTATCGTTGAATTTGTGTCTGGAGGGCCGAAGACCTATGCATACCTTGTTTGGTCGACTAATAAACAAGCCCTGCTTACTGTATGTAAAGTAAAGGGTCTCACCTTAAACATGAAAACTTCTTCTATTGTTAATTTTCAAAAATTGAAAGAAATGATCCTCTCCACCGAAACAAAAGCATTGGAAATAAATGAATCCCGAATTAGAAGGACAAAAGACAAAGACATCGTGACAGTGAATGAAACAAAAGTCTTTAAAATCACAGGACCTAAACGCAAACATCATAGTGACTATGACACACTACCTTATGGCTACAAACTACAAAAACTTACCTAATCCCACCAGTCAATCCTCTCCTCCAGCTCGTCCAGTCTCTTCCTCATCCTTTCTATTGCGCGTTCCAGCTCTCTGTACTCGAACAAATCGTAGTTGCACTCTGTATATGGCCCGTATAACCACTGACAAAATGCGAACCAGGTGAGAAACATCCTGCTGTTAACCGTAGCTGGAGCAAGACTGGAGGAGCGTGGCAGGAGACATCTTGGCGGGGAGGGTGTTGGTGGGGAGGCGTATATCGCTGCCTCCCACCTCCCGGCCTCAAATGTGTTATCCCACTTTTAAAACAACCTACGTTGTGTTAATCTCGTAGTTTTGGTTTAAGTTATAAACTATTTTATGCAATATTTATAGATTTATTGTATTATTATACGTACTTGATTCTGGTAAAAAAGTTGAACTTCTGCATAATCCGTGTTCCGTGGTGGTAGTGGTGGAGGTTCTAAGGGTCGCGGGGAAAGCTTTTCATAGATATTGGGTGTGGGAGTATATAAAATAACCTCTCCGCGACGTGGCTGTTTCCTTTCTAATCTAAACACCCAACCAAAACAAGATACCACGCACATTGCTCAAGTGTTTGAAGCAAACTGGTACGCCTGTCGGAAAAGTACTTCCCCCTCTACACCTCTGTTTAGCCACAAACGAGTTCTTCACATTTGCAGGCACAACGATGGCGTTGATACCGCTGCCGGTGTTGCCTTTGTACAATTATGCTGCCTTTGTCATTGTAGATTCTGTAAAAACTGTTGAGGATTTAAAATCGTTAAACCTTCCTGATAGCATAATAAATGATTTGATTTGTAGATTTTTTAAAAGAAAAGAACTTAGACAGTGGTATTTACTGATGCGTACTATCATTGGACCACGGCAATCAAGACCTGTCGTGTACCTTGATAGTGATGACAGTGATTAACTAAAAGCTTAGTAAATTGAGGCGCTCCGACCCAATGAGGGTTCGAGCTACTCTTTCGAACAGCTTGGTTTGAATGTAGGACCTAGTAGACTGAGGAGTTGGGAACTGAGGAAGTCCCTAGCTACTCCTTCGAACGGTCCTTGATGTGGCCACCCAACTTTTTAAGTTAATGTAAACATTTAAAACATTAAATTTTTTGTTCATCTCATTTTGGCCAATTGAACGGCTTCACCAAGTAAATGGCTTGTATATGATGGACAGAAAAATTAATATATAAAAATAAAGATGGAGGGCGTGATTATTATGCTTATCTGGAGGGTTTTCATTTATAAAATGTAAATATTAAAATTCCCTATCCATCACTTTACAACCAATTGAACGGCTTCACCTAGTAAATGGCTTGTATAATGGATAGAGACAAAAATTAATATATGAAAAATTAAAACGGAGGAGGCGACTAGCATAATTTTCTGGAAGACCTTCACGGGCCGCGGCGGTGGAGGGGCCGCGGTCTTTTATTTTTCTGAGCGGAGGGGGAAACATCAACTCCATGCGCTCACCATTCCCATATTTGGCTTTGCACAATGAGCACCTTGTTTGAACTCTGTCTCAGAACTATAATAGAGGATGATTTTCTTTATGAGAATATACATGAATTTGAGCTTCCTAAAACTATTGTAAAGTATGTTAAAGACTACTATTGTGAAAATTGGGGGATTTTAAAATTTCATATTTACCGTTTTGGCAATGGACTTAAATTTTGCAAGGATTGTGGAAACGCCGCGGTTTCTGATAACCTATTTGAATTTGTAGTCATAAATGGTGGGGTCCGTACGTACGGTTCCATTGGATGGTGGCCAATGTACAAACCTCTTGAAGACAGGTGCTCAATTTGTGCAGTTCGCCTTTATCAATAAACTTTATATCAGTTATTGTTGAAGTTTTCAATGTAAGGGTAATCCTGACTTTAGGCAATAAAAGAAAAAACGGTCGTTGGCCACGATGGTTGCTGGCGGCCCCTAAAGTCAGAAGGGAGGTAAGGTATCGCTTACCACGGCATGCAGCGAGGTTGGGGCTGTATGGGTAATCATTTGAAGGGTGTTGGTATTTAAAACATACTGACAGCCTCTGTGATTGCCAGGGGGTGCGGAGGCGGTAACTAGTTTGTTTTTGGAGGCCGCCACGCTATCCGCTGCGGTGGTGGGGCAGTGGATTCTGGGGGTTTAAAAATAAACAGACTGATTGAAAAATAACAGTGTCAACATGGATGTTAGGAGTGCAATAGCTGGTGAACTGCACAAACCTGCCCGTAAAAAATATCCTAGGCGTAGGGTTACACTTAAGGGGATAAATGATTTGTACCAGGCGGATCTTGTGGAGATGCAACCCTATTCAAAAATAAACAAAGGTTACAAGTATATACTTACTATGATAAACTGTTTTACAAAATTTGCTTTTGCAATACCCATTAAAAACAAGTCGGGTCCTGAAGTTGCAAAGGCGTTGGAACCTATTTTAGAAAAATGTAAGATGAAAAACTTTCATACTGATCAAGGAACTGAATGGTTTAATAAACACGTAAGCACCCTAATGAAGAAATATAATATTAATCACTATCATACGTATTCAGACCTTAAAGCCAGCATTGTGGAAAGATTTAACAGAACGTTAAAGACAAAAATGTATAAATTATTTACAATCAAAGGTAAATATGAGTGGGTTAGTCTCTTACCTGATATTATCAAATCTTACAACAACACAAAACACAGAACGATAGGTATGAAACCAAAAGACGTGAGACAGAAGCATGTCAGAGAAATTTTTAAACGTATAAATAAGGTTGTTAAGATCCCTAAAAACAAATATAAGGCAAAAAGTCATCCAAAATTTAACCTGGGTGATAGTGTGAGGATTAGTAAATATAAAAAGGTTTTTGCAAAAGGCTATTTACCAAATTGGACCAACGAAGTGTTTAAAATTGACGCGATTAAACCTACAAAACCAGTTACATATATTTTAAAAGACCATAACGGCGAAATACTTAAAGGCGGATTTTACGAAGAGGAGCTGAGTAAATCAAAAACTGGAGATGTATATCTAGTAGAAAAAATACTTCAAAAGAGAGGAGATAGAGTTAAGGTCAGATGGCTTGGGTTCGACAGGAAACATGACTCATGGCTTGACAAGGCCGACATTGTTATCTGAGTGTGGCGAGGCGTGGAGCGGATGTTCCCCACGGAGTTGGCGCACATGTGGGCAGTATATTAGCATACACATGGGCGGCATAAAACATTCGACGCGCAACGATGCACGTGACAGCACAGAGCCCCCCGCTGACTATAAAAAACTTTGATGAATATATGGGTTCCGGTATGAGTGTGCTTCCCACCAAGCATGGTTCCCTCCTACCAGACACCATCCGGTGTGTCATATCCGGTCCCAGCAACTCGGGGAAAACCAATGTTTTATTTAATCTTTTATATGATCCAAATGGTCTGAGATTTGAAAACATCTATGTATTTTCAAAATCGTTATACCAACCAAAATATAAATTTTTACAAAAAGCTCTGCCCAAAGAAATTGGTTACTTTGCGTTTGATGATAATAGTCAAGTAGTACACCCTAATAATGCTAAAACAAATTCAATTATGATTTTTGATGATATATCTTGTGAGAAGCACAATAATATTCGTAATTATTTTACAATGGGGAGACATAAGAATATTGATACATTTTATTTGGGACAAACATATAGTGCTATCCCCAAACAACTCATCAGGGACAATTGTAACTTTATTATTTTGTTCAAACAAGATGATATGAACCTCAAACATATATATAATGATCATGTAACAACCGACATGTCTTTTGAAAAGTTTAAAGAGTTATGTGCTCAAGCTTGGAAGGATACACACGGGTTTTTGGTGATTGATAAAACACGTGACCTTAATAAGGGAAGGTATAGGGTAAAATTTGACAGTTTCATTACAGAGCTGTAATGGTACGCATCTACTCGTACAACGATCTTCGAGGTTTCGACAAAAGGCTACATAATGTCAAGTCGAATCTCTGTACATATTATTTTAGGGACAAAAAGAGGTTTTGTGGAAATTATTGTAGTCGTAAACCACCACATGGATATACGTTTAACAAACATTGCTGGAGGCACAAAACACCAAAACATTCAGCTATGCTGCCCCCAGTGGTTTTGTTGATAATTTCCGCTAGTGAGCGAACATACAATCGCGACACCTGGCTTAACTTTATATTCCACTGTGAAAAGAAAAACGTACCTCTGGAACTTGTAATTTACCACGAAGATATGAACAACTGCACCGTGAGGGATCCTCAAAATTTAATATCTAGGTTCAGACCATTTCCCGATATCTTTGGCCAACCCCTGCCGCTACGTAACCTCCACGGTAGTGTAAACTTTACACAAATATGCAATAGAATGTTAGAATACGGTTGTAAGATTCCTTATGCTAGTAGATGCATTTTACTTACAGAGAGAACCATTCCTATACGATCACCTTTAAAGATATACAATTCAGCACTTTCTCTAAAGTGTTATATTGATATTAGTTATAATACTGCATACGGTCCTTTACCTGATGGGGTTCCAAAGTGTTATAGAAATAAACCATATATCGGTGTTAACAATCTCTGTCAAGGGTTATATACAGTAGATTTTCTAAAAGAAGCATTGCCTACACTACCTATACACTGTGAAAAATTTGGAATATCCTTAACCAACGGAAAATACACAGTGACTAACCAAAAGTTATTTGACCAATGGCGAGCATTTACGGGTGCTAATCCCAGTGAGTTTTGGCTTTTGAATTCTTTCCTATTACAACATATCAAGGAACAACGGCCTTTGAACATATTGAAGAAATATATGGAAGATACTGTGGAAAATGATAAATACACTGTTGCCGAGATACCACAATGGAGAGGTGGATGGAAACGTACTTTTGTATTTAAGAGTTTCACTCTACCTTATGTAATACCACGATTTGATGCACGAGAACAAAGTTACTACAGAGGATTGGACTTTAGTGAGGGAGTTTCCCTTTTAGATGTTATCAGATACATACGAAAAAACAAGAAACGTGCAATGTTCTTCAGGCAGGTAGAGATGCCTTAAATATGGGAGTCTTGAAAGATTCCACTAGTATCAATCATGAAGCCGACTGATAAACAACTCAAGTTGCGTGTGGCTGCGCTTAAAGAAGCCATTCGACGTAAATACCGAATGTTTAAAGATGGTATAGTGGAAACGGAAAAAGTTCTGGAAAAACAATACAAACCCATCATTCGAGAGCTGCGTAAAACGGCTCAACCTTCTGTAAAATCTGAACCTGAATCTTTTAAACAAGAAGCGGAAGAGGAACCTACTGTAGAACAGATGGATTATGATACAACCGATGAAGATGAATCAACCGATGTGGATTTACCACGGCTATTTGATCCACCGAGTGTTTCTACCCCCAAGACCAGCTCTAGCCGGGTAAAGGAAGTAGTGTCAACTCCTTCAGGACTTGAAACAGCTTCCCGATATCTTGAACAACAGTTTAAAAATCCCTTGACCCTCAGGTATATGAAATTACTTATGGAGGATACTGGTGGTAAGACAAAATTAATTGATCACGATTTTGGACCGAGATACAACGAAGAGGGAAATAAATTGATGATTGGTGATAAGGATTTAGATTTTAATGCTGATGGAGCTATCCTTATAAATAATACAAGATACCAACCAACTGAAGGGCTTTACGAACTGATATTTAAAAGACTTCCCAGTGAAGAAAAATACTCGCAGAATGATTTAAAAGTGTACAAGGATATACTTGTTGATACTAATGCTCACAAGAAAGGCTACAGCTTTTACAACCAGATTAGAAGGGATAATAGTTTAAAATATAAACATGTTATCAAAGACTTGTTTCCACCAAGTAAATCAGGCAAGGGGCTCGTGTGGAAATCCAACAAGTCACGCGACATTATATATTGGGATAACCCAAATGAATTGGTAAGTAGACTCAAGCTTTTAGCAATGTCAACAGAGGCGGGTAACACTTCCCACAGTAACGAGATACTCAACATCATAGAGGAGCTGAGGGAAGCGGGGTTTATAAAAGGGGCAGGTAATAGTAGATTTAAATCACTTTTACGATGAGTGTAGACAAGTTCGGACGGTATTCGGATAAAAAGGATAAGGGGGATCAGAGGGGACCCAAGGGTGAGGGGTTCAACCTTACCCCCAAAGGAGATTATGATATACAAGAGAAACGTTTAGTAAATGTAGGAGATGCCGTAGAAAATCGAGATGCCGTCAACTATGAAACCCACTGTCAGGCGTTTCGTAACTGTATCAGTTTACAAAATAATGTGTTTGACGCACAAAGTACACGGATATGTAATATGGGGAGCCCTATTGAAAAGGACGATGCTGTGACAAAACAGTATATAGAAACACAAATTCCTATTAAACTAAAGGATTCATATTCATTTCATCAGTATCGTTTACAGGATATCGCATCACCAATTAATGACGGAGATGCTGTTAATAGATTGTATGTCCAAACAAATACAGTTAACAAAACTAGTGAGGGAGTTTATAATGCGAATAATTCTATAATAAAAAACGTCGCTACTCCTGTGGAAAATAATGATGCTGTAAATCTTTTTTATTTCAAAAATAATACTATTTTTAAAAATATAAACGGTGCTTACGATGTGCATAACACTGTAATACAAAATGTGGCTCCACCATCAAAGCCGGGCGATGCTGTAAACAAACACTATTTAGACCATCGTACTCCCATTCCGGGTACGCAAACTTGGAACTTTAAAAATAAAAAGATTTCTCAGGTTGCAGATCCAACACATATACATGATGCGGTGACATTAAAATACTTGCAAGAAAATACTATCATACTGGTTGATCCCGGCAAAAGTAAAGTGCCAAAAACAGAGGAACCTCATTGGAATGCTGGGAATAATCGGATTAGAAAGCTTAAAAAGCCTCAAGGACTGACTGACGCTGTAAATAAAGAATACCTAAAAGAAGCCCTTGCCGAATTGGCATACTCGATATACAAACATTTAAAATCAAAAGATGGAGCCAGGGCGGGTTTACACGATGAAAAAGACTGGAAAACTGAAGTTGTGCAAGAGTTGACCTCATGGGATGATTTGTTCAATGACGAGATGACTATTGATGCGTCAGAGCTAGTAAACCAACCAGGGATTCTCGAAACTGCGGAAGAGCGTGCACGGAGGCTAGGTGGTGGTGGCTCGTCATAAATAAAAGGACTGTAAACTGCTAACATCAGTTGTTATGTGAAGTCATATGGTGAACATTGAAGATGGGGCACTACTGTTGCGATAAAAAGTGTTTTATTGTTCCAGAAGACCAAGTCGACGGGTTGGCTTGTAGTAAATGTGAGAGCTTTAGCTATTGCCAATGTAAATGTAAATCATACAAGGTCTCAAAGAAAATAAAAAAAGTTAAAATTAAAATCTTTAAAACGGATCATTTTTTTACATGCTGCCCGGACAAATGTGTTAAATTGTCAGCTTTTGAATTTGCCAATCACTGTGCCAATTGCTATGTCGACAGATTTTGTACATGTCTGTTAAAAAAATATTGTAAAACTAGGAAAACTTGGAATTAAGTGCACTACGCTCTGCGACCTGCGCTCTGCGCTCTACGCTCTGCGCTCTGCGCTCTGCGCTCTGCGCTCTGCGCTCTACGCTCTGCGCTCTGCGCTCTGCGCTCTGCGCTCTGCGCTCTGCGCTCTACGCTCTGCGCTCTGCGCTCTGCACTCTGCGCTCTACGCTCTGCGCTCTGCACTCTGAGCAAAAGTTATTTAGCTAGATACGACATCGGTATGTCATCAGTAATAAAATGGCTGGACGCAAAGCAAGATCAGTCAGACGCGGTCAAGCTGTCGTGCAAGGTGGTGGTATCATCTCCTCCGTGGTGAACAAAGCTATTGATTTACTACCTTTTGAGGCACACCTTCCGGGGTATAATTACTGTGGTCCCGGAACCAGATTACAAAAGAGGCTAGCGCGAGGTGATAAGGGGATAAACGGTCTTGACGAGGCGTGCAAGATTCACGATATTGCCTATTCAAAGTATAGCGATAACGCTCATAGAAAACAGGCAGACAAAGAGTTGGCTGAACGCGCCTGGCGCAGATTTAAAGCATCTGACGCTTCCATTGGGGAAAAAGCAGCTGCCTGGGCAGTGACAACAGCCATGAAAGCTAAAACTAAGTTTGGCGGTGGTAAAAAGAAAAAACGTGCCACTAAGCGAAAATCGCCGCCCAAAGGTAAAGGGTTATACCTTAGACCGTATCCGAAACGAGGAAGCGGTAAGAAAAAGACAAGGGTGATTAAAAAAAAACGTCGATCCCGATAAAGCCTCTAACAAACTACGATTTACTTTATTACGCTAAAAAGTTAAGGGTGCCAAACTTTAGAGGCGTTTATGTGAGAGATACGTTACCTCGTGTACCGAAAAAATACGAATCGGCTATTGTAAATTTGGATTCACATACTGGTGAGGGTACTCACTGGGTATGCTACAAAAAACTTAATGATAAGGTATATTACTTTGATAGTTTTGGAAACCTCGCACCACCGTTAGAGCTATTACGGTATTTTGAACCCTGCAATATTTACTATAATTACCAAAGAAGACAGAATTTCAATTCAGTCGTGTGCGGACACTTGTGCTTAGAGTTTCTCTGCGGCAATGTTTTGCTTAAGCGGTAAAGGGTCGTTTATCACAAAAGACTACTTCCCACCTTTGGATGTTAGTAATGGTGAATGGGAGATTGGCCTGGTAGACTTGATGATTTATCATTCAATTCCAAATATCGAAAAAGGCATAAATGATAAATTTTACTATGGCGATAATAAATGTATTACTATAGAGGAAGGAGCATACGAAATTGAGGATATTGAAAAATATTTACAAACCAAAATGGGCGAGGGGTTGGGACTAAGCCTAAAAGCTAATAATAATACGTTGAAAGCTGAAATTGAGTGTAAAGAAAAAATTGACTTTGATAAGGAGGGTACGATAGCTTCGCTATTGGGCTTCGATAAGAAAGTCTTGAATCCGGCTACAAAGCATATTTCCGATAGACCGGTTAGTATTATGAAAGTTGATGTTATTCGTGTGGAGTGCAACATAGTTCGTGGGTCATACAATAATGGCGAGGAGGGCCACGTGATTCATGAGTTCTACCCGAACGTTGGGCCAGGGTATAAAATAGTTGAGGCTCCTAATACAATCATTTACTTGCCGGTGAACGTCAAGAGGATAAACAACGTTACTATTTGTCTCAAAGACCAAAACGGTGATAGAATAAATTTACGGAACGAGGCAGTCTCCATCAGACTTCATATAAGGGAGAGAAATGGGGCTTGTATTTAGGGAGCTTTCCAACACAAATAAAGTCAGTTTGGGTCAGGACACCATACGGTTAACATCAGCCAATATCAAATTTTTACGTTCTCTTGGATTTAAGGTACAAGATGTTGGATATAGAAGGCAGCGCAGAATACAGTGATGTAATCACTGGAATGGAATTCCATATCCATAAGCCTTACGCATCCTCTACATATAAAAACAATGATGAAATCCGTATACCCATCAGCCAGCAGGATATTATTACAGCACCATACGATAGTACTCTTTAAATTTCTGGTAAAGTAAGCGGGAAAAAAGCCGATAACACAGCTGCTACTGTAGAGCTTATCAATAACGCAATTGCTTTTCTCTTTGACGATATACGTTACGAAATTGGGGGTGTGGAAATCGATAGGACTAAAAATGTAGGTATTACTACAACTATTAAAGGTCTCATATCCATTCACCCAAACGAGTTACACAGTCTAAAAAATGCCTGCTGGTTGGGGCCGGGTGAAAAACTTCAGCCTGACGATGGGAATTTTTCATTCTCCATCCCTTTACGCTTACTACTCGGCTTTGCTGAGGATTATCGCCGTATTATCGTAAACACAAGACAAGAATTGATTCTACTTCGCTCCTCAACGGATAATAACGCCGTATTGAGTAATGATGCAACGGGGATCACTCTGGATATTACAAACATATACTGGAGGGTGCCGCATATCTCCGTGTCGGATGCTTATAAATTAAAGTTGTACAAGATGATTGAAAAAGATACAAAAATACATCTACCTTTCCGTTTATGGGAAATACACGAATATCCTACTTTACCTCAATCGAAAACGCATTCTTGGACAATCAAAACATCTTCTCAGCTCGAAAAGCCTCGTTACGTGATTTTGGCTTTCCAAACGGGAAGAAAAAATAATTTGAAGAAAGACATGGCACAATTTGATAGAAACAGTCTAAACAATGTCAAGTTGTATCTGAATTCACAATATTTCCCATACGATAACATTCACGGAGACATATCACTATTCTATGAAATGTTTTATCGTTTTCAAAATAGTTACTATAACAGACCCTCAACACCTACCGTTGAGCTGGATAAATTTAAAAATAAAACGCCTCTATACGTAATCGATTGTTCCAAACAAAATGACACGATCAAATCGGGGCCTGTAGACGTTAGAATAGATTTTGAAACTACAGAAAATGTGTCGGAAAATACTACTGCATACTGCCTTCTCTTACACGACAGTCACATGACGTACTCACTTCTCACAGGCACAGTAAATAAGGTGACGATATAGGTTAAGGGTTGTAGTGTGGGAATTTTTTTAATTTGGCCTACGAAAGGGTGGGGGAAAACTAAAAACTACGGTAATATTTTAAAAAATTGTCAGTTGCTGCTATGGAGCCGTCGCGAGAGGATCTTGTAAGTATGGACGTTCATATTATCCCCAAACCTAAAGAGCCTATTAATGCATTAACCGGGATATTTTTAAAAATGATTTACTACTTTGATTGCGAGTTATCTAAATGTATTATTACGGGTATATTTAAAAATAGAAATGACGAATTGGGAGTTTTGTTCAAAGGTAAACGAGGTTGGGTTTTCTGGCCATACAGTGTTTTTAACGAATTTGGAATATCTACTTTTAATGCAGTGACATGTGCGGTGGAAGAAAGAAAAAGCTTTAGCTGTATTTTAAAAACCGGTGAGAGTATCAAGGTAAATTCCGTATTTGGCAAACAGCACGTGTTCCTCCACGATGGAGAACATACTTTGGCGTTAAACAGTGCGGAGTGGGTTCAGTTTATAAATAGCCTCCCTCTGGTTCTCTACATTCGCTTGGGGGATCTACTGCCTCACGCTGAGGCAATAAAAAATTTCATTGCGGAGGTGTTGAATAGTAGTGAGGACAACGAGGCAATCGATTTTCTTAAATTGCCACCGCACATTTACAAATATCTTTACAATGAAATACTGTTGTACAAACGATGGCCTTTCACCCCAAACGGTTGCGGTTGTTGAATTTCAAGCTTTCAAAGATAACAAAAACCGATTTATTATTAAGGAATTCGCAATTTTTGGAAATTTTACAAGCAGCTATTTCGTGTTTAGCTCCCCATACAAAATTAAGAATTTAAACGAGAAAATGCGCCGCACAGCGCGATGGTTGACCCGTCATCATCACCGTATTCGATGGGAAGACGGTAAAATTCCGTATAATGAAAGGCTAATACGTGAATTGTGCAGACCTTTTGACATAATATACACTAAGGGCTTAGAAAAGGTAACGTTTTTAACTCGCTTTCATCCTAACGTTTTGGAATATCAAAATACCGCTCTTGTAAATATTGTAAATAATGTGAATTGCCCACTACCCCAGCACGCTGGGGGCTTTGATAGATGTGCACTGCATACTGCTTATAAAAGATATATAAGCTTGACTCAAGTTTAGTCTTTATTCAGCTGTCAAGATGGCAACAACAGTGTGGAACCTTCTCTCGACAGAGCCCAAAGAGCCCAAAGGGGTGTTGACTGACAACTTCATTATGAAGTTTGATCAGTACATGAACTGGGATCTTCTATCCTCTCATTATGATTTTTCAATTGATATGTTGCGAATCTACTCGCACAGAGTCAATTGGGCTAAGCTTTTAAGACGCACTAAATTTTCAGAAGAGTTCCTGAGGGAGATGGTTCCCAATTTTGAAGGTTGCTGGGATATTTTGTGTAAATATCAAACACTATCCGAGAGGTTCATTCGTGATTTTGCTGGTAAAGTTGATTGGGATTATGTAGCTTTATATCAGAACGTAACTAGTAGATTTCTAGATGAACATAAATAATATTTTGATTAAAAATCTTTCAAGTTTCGGTGAATGTCACCTACTCAAGGCTGGTAACTGGAGAACAAGCCACTCACTTAACAGGCTGGCGTAAAACCCATAAGTCCAGGAGTGAGAATGGTGGTTGGCCTAAAAACCGCAAAACATTGTGTTATCCACCGGCTTTTCTCCATGTGTGAATGTGAGGACCTAGTAGATTGAGGCGCCCCGATCCGAGGAGGGTTCGGGCTACTCCTTGGAACGGTCCTGAGGTCCCTGGCGTGGCTGAGGAAAAGGCCCGTAAACCTTGGAGTGTATTGGTACCACCTTGATGTAGATGAGAGGGTCGGGGGTAAAAACCCCGTAAAGCAGTGCGCTTCCTTCGACATCACCATAATTTGTAAAGAACAAAAAAATTTAAAAATATAAAATAAAAAAAATATTTGAAAGGGAGGTAGCATTTTTGTAATGGAGTGGCTACCACCGTAGGTTGCGATGGTTGGGGCAACCTACCCCAGAGGTTAGGCCTCCCGGGGATGCTCTGGGTAAACAAAAAGAACGCGCCGAGGCTCCTACCCCTTGGGTGGTGTGGAAACGTGAGCCATTAAAAATAAATACATACCTAAAATTCCAATCGCCATACAACTGGAAGGTAATCACCACACACGAAGCACTTGAAACTTTCAAAATTTAAATCATTAATTCTCATAATCATCCAACCGTATGTTTCTTCAACCCCGTTAATTAACAGACCATTACATTTTGCACAACAAATAAAATTTGTAAATATCGGAAAGTACCAGAATTTCACCAAACACATGCCCTGCTCCATCTTGAATGCGAGCGGAAGTGGCAGCCGCCGGCCAGATGTGAATCACCTTCCTGCAACGGCTGGTAGAGGGGACACTCCGGGCTATTTAAGCACGGTCAAACAAATAGTGTTAATAGTTTACCATGGCTTTTCTTAAGTTTGCTTTCATCATCGTGATAACGCTGTCAACTGCCACTTGCTCTCCACCAAAACGTCCAAGAGTAAGTAGTAATTCAAATTAGGCTCATACTAGCACCATAATTTTAATAACACTTTTTAACCCCAATAATATTTTATTTTAGACAACAGAAGAACAACGTGACAATCAAACACAATCTGACGGAGTAAATAACCCAGGGTCCTCATCATCATCATCACAATATTATTGGATACCATTACCTCAAAGAAGGAATGTAAGTATAACACGCAATAGCAATTAATATGTGTGTGTGTATAGCATATTTAAGTACATTGTTCTAATAATATTAATTGTGTTAGGATGACGATCAAGAAGCACTCTCCCCATCTATAATCAGTGGAGAAAACCAAGTCTACGCCACATTAAGACCTCTCAACGTAAGCACATCAAGCAGAAACCCACCTGAACCACCTCACGTGACAATCACGAGGATACTTTCAACACCACAATGTCAACAGACGCGAACATGTACTACCAGAATTGTAGATCAGCCATCAACATCCTCAGGGATAACCAGGGTAGGTACATAATATGTTGTTTACGGAATCAAGCCCGTTTTATTATTATACAGCTTAAAACATTAATAAAAACTCTGTATTGTTATAGACATCAACAGCTGCACGTTGCATCAGATGTCAAATTGAAGCCGATCGCCAACATATCCGGGAATACCGACTTCACAACTTTTTACAGGTACGGTATTATTCTTATTTATTAGCTTATATTGTACCTTGCTATGTTGACATTTCTTTAATACATTATTTTTGTCAAAACAGAGATTTACAAGCAATCGACAATATGAGCTCCCGGATCTACTTTTGGCCATTCAAATTGCAAGAGTAGAGCTGAGGGATGCCTTATGGCTGGCCAACCATTTCCTGGATGATACCACCGTCTCCGAAATGGTTCACATTGCCCCAGCCCTTTGGGAAGACCTCCGGGAATCCCTGGAGGCAATTCTTATCACCGCAGGAGAAAGGGTAAACAACGTTTTAGGTCATGATTCCGAAGACGATTCAGATGACGAAGAACCACCAAGAAATATAAACTGTCGAATATGCCTCGAATATTTACCAACAATTCTTTTACTTACTTGTGGTCACACCGTATGCGTAAATTGTTCTAAAAAACTTATAAGATGCCCTTTCTGTAGAAATATAATTTTAAAAAGAAAAAAGATATTTTTCTAAATATGTTCAGTTAATATATTTTAGTTAAACATACTGTGTAAATATGTACATAAAGGCGGTCGCGGTGATCCCACACGACGCTCCCACGTGACGCTTCCGGTGACCCCCACTCAAATCCCCCTCTCCTGCGGTGTATAAAACCAGCCTTCCCCATCCTAGCGCTACACTCAAGCTACAGCCAGCTTCCACTCCCGCTGCAACTACTGCTGCTGCTACTACTGTTCGCTGCTACTACTACTACATAAGGTAACCACTAACTCTTTTAATCGTGTTATCTCTCATCCAAATCATTGATATTTTATCCCTTGTATTATTTATTTATTTACGGCAACACACTATTTTACATCAAACATTTTCTTTATGGTTAACTATCTAACTAACTATATCAAGAAATACAAAAAACGCTAACACAATGATTACCATTATACTAACAATACATACAATATAATTTAACGACTACATAAATTGCTTAAGTATCATTAAGTTAAAATACAACTAACACTTAAGTAAATAACAATGACATAGTGGGGTAACACTTAAATAGATTAACAATAACAAGTGGGGTAACAATGACAATATACTAACAATAAATACGATAACAACCAATTACCTAAATAACATTAAAACAAACATGCTTTAAAGCAACATTACTAAATATAACAAGGGTCACACAAAGAAACTATAATTCAACGCAGTACTTGTTCCCAGTTCTCAGAAGGCATGGGATGGCTAAAACCTTTACACGCGTTATGTTTTTTACAGGTGGCATAATCTGCAAAACAATAACTCAACTAACATATGCATTAATCCTAATATATTAGACACTAAGACTTGTTTTAATTGATTTTCAGATGGATCTTAACTCCAAGCTTGCTGCTTGCGAAGAAGCAATTGTAGCTTCTGAAAAGATTTCCATCAAGGAAATCACCCAGCCGGCGAAGATCGTCGGTGCGAAGAGGGTGCCAACCAGATTCAACCATTCAGCGATATTACTAGAAATCATTCTAGTCAATGGAGACAAACGTGTGACCTTCCTACCAGCAAGGTTTGATCGTGTGTTGACTGAAGAAGATCTTGACTGTTTCACCACGACAAAACAATATAGTGTGGTCTGCACCAGCGCAGTTGAAAAGTCTCCGAACGTAAAAATTTTCAAACACTAAAGTTGTTTTTTATTTTAATTTTGTAGTAGTGGTAGCATTGTGGTAGTAGCGGTAGTTGTATTAAAGTAGTTTATAGTCTAATACTTGTGTGTGTTTATTTCAGCCCAATTACCAAGGTAAGAACTATTATTCACCCTCTGTAAAATAAGGGAGGGGGTATTATACGATTGAACGATATTTAATTAGATTTATCTAATTAAACGTCTGTCTTGTATAATACTTAACCTGGGGGTGGTAAAAAAAGAACCACTCGGGCATTCCCAAACCGTGTCCTGGAGGGTGCACAATAGTTGTATTATTAATAATAATACCGTCTTAAACTTATAGTTATGTTAATTTCCAAGGTATCAATATTAACACTTTGCTCCTTCATTTTTTGAATGCACCACGCATTACATCAATAGGCCAACATAACATATATACATATACCAAGTTTGAAGTTAATCGAGCCAGCCATTCCTAAGATATATAATTAAACTTTTTTACGCCTTCAATTTTTAGATACCTCCTTCCATGCATTTGTAGACAATAATTACTTGTGTGCATATACCAAGTATAAAGACAATCGGCCCAGCCGTTCCCAAGATATGGAATTTCAAAGTTTTACCCCTTCATTTTTCTGAATGCAACCCGCAACATTTTGGTTAATTTTTTAATTATAGGTACCTACCCCCTGGGGGCACCTACACTACGTAGTAGGTGGTTTTTTGAGGTCCTCAGACCCCTAGAACGCACCGTTTTCGAGATATTAGCGATTTTTTAGTCTTTTAGCCAAATCTTTAACATTTTTAGGTATTAAACACTTTATATAGTATAACACTTTATTGTATCTACTATATAACAATCCAGGTGTTCTCTTTTACAACATAACATAACATTGATTTTCACACGTGGCATATCGGTGCCAAAAGTAAGGTTATGTACACCATCTAAAGCACGTGGGTGATTACGTCATCCCACGTGGCGGTTTATTAAACACGTGGACCGTCACTGCTCTCTGATTGGTCAAGGGGCGGGGCCTAGCCGCCATCGCTGTTCTCTGATTGGTCGGTGGGCGGGGCCTGGGAGGGGGTAGAATGAAATGCTGCTCTCTGATTGGTCGGTGGGCGGGGCCTAGGGGGAGGGGTGGGGATGAAATCCTGCGTTCTGATTGGTGGGCTATAGCGGCGGGACTTCTACTGAAATTGCCTCCTGTTTTAATAATTTTTTTATAAATATTGCACAAAAATTAAGAGATGATGTGTGTTCTTTAAATCAACGAAATCACTGTCTTGAAACAAATATTCGACATAAATTCATAGGTAAATCTTTGTATTTATTCCCTGCTACAGAAGAAGAAGTTATGTGTATTATCAATGGTTTTAAAAATGGTAAAGCTCCTGGATATGATAATATCACTTCCTTGGTTCTAAAACCCCATCCCATAGTATAATAGTTGTTTTAACTTATTTAATTAATTTAAGTTTACAAATAGGTGTGTTCCCAGACTGTCTCAAGAAAGCTATTGTAATTCCATTGTATAAACGAGGATCTTTAGAAAATCTTTCAAATTTTAGACCAATTAGTTTGCTTTAAATATTCTCAAAACTCCTCGAAAAAATTGTTAAAAAACGTTTAGTTACCTATTTGATAAAAAATAACTATTTTTGTAAAAACCAATTTGGCTTTATGGAAAAGTTGTCAACTGAAGATGCTTTATTGCGATTTTTGGAACAAATATATGAGAGTTTAAATAATGGTGCGACTTCTGCGGCAATTTTCCTTGACATAACCAAAGCCTTTGATTCTGTAGATCATCGTGTATTGATGGAAAAAATGTGGATGGCTGGTATTAGGGGATTACCTTATTTATGGTTTTCAAGCTATTTGAAAGAAAGAAGCCAAAAGGCGAAAATCGGTAACTATGTCAGTGAAAGTGGATTAATAAGACATGGCGTACTCCAGGGATCTGTGCTAGGGCCCATACTTTTCTTGATCTATATCAATGACTTTTGTAGCGCCAAGTTTAATGGAGTCGTCACAGCCTTTGCTGATGACGCTGCATTGAGTTATTCTCATGTATCCAAGGATACTTTAAACATATATATGCAACAAGATTTAGAACTAATTGAATATTGGTTTAGTAAAAATTTTCTTACTTTAAGTGAAAAGACCAAATACATCATTTTTAATGCAAAAAATCATTTAAACTTTAATAATCAGCTTTGTTACCACAAACTATGTGTGAATCAAAATTGCAAAAACAAAATCTACATTGATCAAGTTGATGAAATTAAGTATTTAGGTTTGATTATTGACTCTAAGTTAACGTGGAAGACCCATATTCTAAAATTAAAAAAAGAACTCTATGTGTCAATTCGTAAGTTCTATTTGTTAAGAGATCTTTGTCCTAGGAAGATTTTAGTGAACTTGTACCATGCTTTGGTAGGGTCTAGGTTAACTTACGGGTTGTCTTGCTGGGGAGGGGCGTACATATCTACAATCAAGCCTCTAATAACATTGCAAAAATTTATTGTTAGAATAATTATGGAGGTTTCAGTTTTTGAACCCTCACGACCTTTGTTTTTTCAATTAAATATTTTACCCTTAAGAAACTTATACATTTTTAAAGTTTTAAAAATATTTTTTTCCAAAAGTACAGCAAACGGTACGACTACCAAGCTTTACCGCCTTCGAAATGACTTTGCCTTTCCTCTTCCAAGACCACACATGACTTTGTTTCAACAATCGTATTCTTATAATGGTCCTCGTCTTTACAACCTTGTGTTTGATAAGATTGTAAATATAAGAAACAAACCTCTTACAATAAAAAACATGAAAATCTGGCTTTTAAATGAAGAAAGTGTTGAACAATACTTGTAGATTTAGTACATTAAGTATTATTGTATGTTTGTTTTAGTTACTTTTCCAATGTTATATTTTAGTTTACTGTTTTTCATATGAGAAGCCTTTATTCTGTATTAGTTTATCTCTGTTTGCTTCTTTATACATACAAAATATATTTAAGATGTGCCCTCCTCGTCTAGTAGGTATATGATATTAAGGTTAGTTTTATTTTGAAATATAATTTTTATATAGTGTTAATGATAGTCCGGCTGGTTCTTTTCTTTCCTATATTTAAGTGTATATTGTAAAAAAGGTACCTCTAACGGGCTTTGCCTAGGGGAACCCAGTATTCATCAAAAGTTACCTGATTGTGTTTGTTTTTTTTCTATATACCATAATGATATTTCATGTAACAATATGTATTTGTCTTTGTATTCTTCTTTTGATGAATAAATCTTCATTTATTATTATTATTATTATTTATTATTATTTTGCTTCGTTTTATTTTCATTACAAGAAAGTCGTAATTTCAAAAAGAACTTGGAGTTTATAATTTTTGTATTTATATGAGAAAATATAATAAAGAAAAAAATTGTTTTTAAGAACATCGCTCTGGAGAAGCAACTATTTGTTTCTATAGATCATATTTGTTTCTATATGTTTCTATAGAGTAGAATGTATTTGATAATTATTTGATGGAAGCTACAATGAAATCATTGACAATATGGGGGAAAGCAATGGAAGTATCGGGGCGAAGAGGACACGGGGCTGTAAACCTCAAGGGCCCAGGGGAAATTACGGACGCATCATCCATTGCCTTGATGAGTTCTTATACTTACAGTACTTCTACCCACCACGATTGATTCGGGCCTGCCACAACCACTTCAAAATCTATCGTCTTACTTTTCCAACTAGAACAAACCACTTGAAAACTGTTGCGACAAAAATGGGTAACGTAAAATAAAACAAGCTTTATATTTTAAGTTTTATATAGAAAACGTGTTGATTATTTAGTAAGTTTTTTGTCGTTGTTATTTTAAGGTCATGATCATGTGAACCATCACCATAACGTGTGCTCGAAACATGCCAAAAATGAGAAAATATCCTGGAGCAATCCGATAAACTAGTGATCGCCCACTGGTCAAAATTCGACCAAAAACCCAGTTAATCTTGGAACAATTGGATTCAAAATTATTTATAACTGAAACATCTGTTCTTACTGACTTGCTAGCATTTGTTATTACACTAGCTGTCTAATGATTCAAACAATTATCCTTCTCCCATAAGATTAACATTGAAACTTTGAAAGCCTTTAGGGCGTAGTTCTGGGGGCCAATGTCAATTAAAATGTGATTCTGCTCATCCACAGGACGACACGTTTCTAACGGTATACGCGAATTTCTCCTACGATGCACACAAGCTGAGAAAAAAGAAGAAAAAAACAAGCTTGCCTATTAAAAATATAAATTTCTATTTAGACAATAGAGTGGATAAACTACTGCAACCTTTGGTAGCTTTCATGGTGGCGTTAATTTCATAATATTTATTTATCGAGTATTAAAGGCTGCCTACCTAGAGTGGTTGCTTTTTTTTAATCAATAGCTTCTAAAGTTAGGATTTATTGCTATGAAAGTCGCTTTCAGCAAGCTAACTTATAGCAAATCTAAAAATAAAACACATTTCCTTTAGATTTTTATTAGATTTATCATTAAAACTTAAGTGTGTTTGGGTTTTCTACTTTTTTTTTTGTATAAAACATAATACGATTATAGTATTAGCTTTAAATATTTATGTTTGTTAATTTATTGTTTCCAACATTATGGTATCGAAAAAGCTAGGATTGAAAAAAATCTAGTCCACATTCTATTATAATATGTATTAATTAAGTTTTTTTTCAATGAATAGTGGATGAATGAATAATATTTGTTAGTAGTTAGATTTGGTCACTTCTGGCACAGGTCAGCTGCCCCGGAAGCCACGTGCCGGGGCACATAGCTTCCGGTCGTATATTAAATGAGGGGTGAGGAGGTGGGGTGAGCGTTTGAAGTAGATTTGCGCATAAATTAAAAGTTAGTTCAAAACTGAAATTCAACAATTTGGGAGTGAACTAAATGTGCGCATAAATTAACCGGGTTCAACTAAAACTTCGCATAAATTAAAAGTTAGTTCAAAACTGAAATTCAACAGTTGAACAAAAGTAGAAGTTAGTTGAAAAGGGAGAGGGGATAATTGCTTCAAGGTCATCCGGAGGAAGTTTTAAAAAAAAACTGAACTTCTAAGAGTTCAGTTTAACATCGATCGTCGTACAGGTCAGTCGAAACCGACGAGCGACCGAAGAATAGCTTCAAGATCATTCTTCGCCGTCGAAGATACATCCGAAACTTGGACGGGGTTCTGTGGATTCGGTGAAGGCGAAGTTCTCGGAGGATTCTCTCTCGGGTGGGTAGTAGACTATATTTCGTGAACTTGTACTTGTTCTTGGTTTGTATCCATCTTCGTGTAGTGTGTAATTTAGAGCGGAGTAGTTGTCGGTCGAAGAGCGTATAGAAGAATGAAACAGGAATTGTCGTGAGCGCACTTATATAAAGAAGGGTGGGGGTAAAATATGAAAACCTGCTGAACACAGTCGATAGGTGTAACAAGTTCGAAGTTGTGGAAACGTAACATCGAACGCAAAATGTTGTGAATAACATTATCATCAACGTGAACCTGCGAAGTTCTAACAGAGTATAACGGGTTAAAACTTAATTTCTTCCTCACTTTTGTTAAATTTGTTTTAGTCTTTGAAACCGATGGTTTGGAATTATTTCGTAATATATGTTGTGTCCGCAAAAGTTTCAATTTCAAACATTGCGTATCCATCACAAGAAGTATGTCAGACGTGTAGAAGTGAGAACAAGACTGATGAATGAGATATAACGTCGAGCACGCGAAGGTGATTCAAACAGGACGACATGTGCTAATGTAAATGAAATTTCAGGTTAGTAGCAATTAGACTTGTATAATGAAGTTGGCGAAACGTATATATAATGAGTAGGAAGGATGCGAACACCACAAATGCGAGTTAATTAATGGTCACGGCGCGATGAACAATCTCCTTTTATAATGGCTATCGCGTGAGAAGATCAGTTCCGCATGAGCGCCCAAGTGGAACCTCCCGTGTTCACTCAAGCGGAACCCCCCCCCCCGTGACTAATGAAGCGGAACCCCCCCCCCCGTGACTAATGAAGCGGAATCCCCCCCCCGTGACTAATGAAGCGGAACCCCCCCCCCTCATAAAAAATGGAGATTAAACCCCCCCCCCCCCCCCGGTGGTCACTCAAGCGGAACCCCGCCGGGTCGATGACCGGTCAATGGCCGGTCACGACCGGTTGCTAACCCCATCTAATTACCACACTTCACATCCCATGCCAGCCATGAACTACTATTGTTTGAATGAAACAGAATTAAACATGGCAGCCACCATGGAAAATTCTAACCTCAAACCTTGGTTTTACGTCACTGCGCATGCGCCGCTCCCACTCCTTCGTTTCATTTTTATGCTGCTATAACTTGTACTGGAGTGAGCCAACTTCACGCTACGGCGCCTAGTCATGTATTACTCACTTTAGCGCTACTGCGAATGCGCCTAGTCTGTATTACTCACTTTAGCGCTGCTGCGAATGCAACGAGTTCTCCGGGTCGGAATCACTCCTCGCTATTGCGCATGCGCCGAGTCCTGTATTACTCAATTTAGCTCTACTGTGCACGGAAAGTTCTAACCTCAAACCTTGGATTTTACGTCGCTGCGCATGCGCCACCCCCACTCCTTCGTTTCATTTTTACACTGCTGCGAACTGGAGTGGATTGAAGACCGTACTGGAGTGAAACAATTTCCCCACCACTGCATTAATTACCCCACCACTCGAAAACCCGAGGAGCGATACGAGCCCGATTTTCGCGTCAGTCGTCAACGAGTTTTCATAGCGAAAAGTCGTTGGCGACTCGGTAAGAGGTTCAAATATATAGTAGGCCTATATATATTTGAACTTCTTATACTACGTTGCGTTCTTTAATGCAATGTGGTATGTGTGTGTGTGTGTAAATATTAGTTGTAAGTTGCACTTAATTTAAGAATTAATTTGCGCATTGCGATGTTAGTTATAAGTTGTGTTTAGCGTTAAGGTGTATTAATTTTAAGAATAATGATGGTATTTGGTTGTGTTGAATTATTTGATATTTAATAATGATGTGTTGTTAGTTTTAAGTGTTGGTATTAATAATTAATGTTGTTGTTTTGCCTTTCAGCTAGATGATAGGGGGTAGATTAAATGTAAATTCAGAAGTTCGGTTGAACTTCACTTAGAAGGGGTGGGACATCCGCAAATTGTAGGTAGCGGACTAGGTTTTTGCATTTTGTTTAGGAATATAATGGGTGGGATTAGTTGGGTGGGTGTTAGAGTTGCGTTTCTGCATTAGCTGTTCCAGTTTCCCTTCGAATTCACGGTTACGGATGGACCCGGACCGGCCCGTTACGGATGGACCCGGACGGGCCAAACAAAATTGCGTCGATGTCCCTCGCAGAACGTAACTAGTGGGTTGGGAGTGGGAACCGTTAGGCAAACAGGGTGGTGGGAACAGTTACTACTGTTCCCATCACCTTGGTTCTTTATAAGTCTTAAATGACCTTGACCCACTTTCGGAAGGGTCAATGACCCCCCCGTGTTCACTCAAGCGGAACCCCCCCCCCCCGTGTTCACTCAAGCGGAACCCCCCCCCCAGTGTTCACTCAAGCGGAACCCCCCCCCGGAAAATTAAAATGCCTATAACTCGATAATGGATTAACGGATTAGGACAAGCGATACATCATTGAAAAGGTCTATGTAAGACGAACATTTTAGTCAAAGAAGAATTTAGTTATCTTATTTTAGTAAAAAGTTATGCGAATTATTTGAAATAAATACCCCCTCTCTTTCCTTCCCTCCCACCTTCCCCCACTTAACGGCTGTTAACCCTTCTCATTAGCATACCGTTATAAAAGACGCATCGACCACGGCTAACATTTCATTCTGATTCCAGACGTTACGCTGCGAACTGCGAATAGAACTACCACGATGTCATCCCTGCCGACTACAACTTCCACTACAGCCTGCTCTTCTATTACAAGTTCAACTTCTACTTCTACTACGGCTTCAACTCCAGTCAAGAAAACTCTTCGCTTGAAAAATGCTCCCGACTGGTATAAGAAGCAACTAGACTCGAAACCTTCAACTTCTGGAGCTCCTCTTCCCCAGTCCAACAATACCATACGTCGCAGCATATTTTCACCGCCTTCGTCTTCAAATGACTCCACACCGCCTTCAACTAACATGCCGCCACCGCAGAAGCCAGCTCCCCGTCCTAATACCCCTTCATTTGAAACCTTGCTTCATCGTCTTAGTACACCTGTCATTCCACTGTCACCATTGCCTCCTACCCCACCACTTACTATTCCTAAAGATCACACCTATCCTAAAAATAAATTTCCTAAGTATGCTCCTTCAGAGCGTTTCCAATTATTAAAAGAAGAGCGTCGTAGGGCATTTAGCCGCCCCACTACTTGCCCTGAAGTGCTCGCTAGGGGAATTAAGAAAGGATCAGCTTGTGGTAGGAAATGTGTTAAGAACGAACGTTTCTGCCGTGTACATATCGTGAAACATCTTTCCGAACCACAACTGACAGAAATCCCCACTGTTGAAGACGATCCTGAAATGATATCCGTCAGAGGAGAGAGGCTTAAGAAAGGTTTGAGATATTTTTTTCTAAGTGTTGTTGACCACCAACACATATTGGCAAAATGTAACGGCAATAAATATAAAATTAAAGTTCCTGACAATTTGTGTAAAGAGAAGAGATTTAACAATTTAAGTTCTCAAGACTTTCTCCTCAGGGATAAAAAGGATCGTATTACAAGATGGGGACGTAAACAGTAAATTCACATAGTTTTTCCAAATTTTGCTAAAAAAATAATGGGGGAGAAACACAATGCGTTATAGCGTTGTGTTTCTCCCCCATTATTTTTTAATACTCTAAGTCTCGTGACCTACTTTTCTAAGGTCGTTGTACAGTTATATGACCTGTCTGACTTGCATTGTTTGCTGGTGTAGCTTCATATAGCGTGCAAAGAATGGTTCCTAATGAAATCTCATCAACATTCAAAGACAGAGACTGTTGTTTTGCAAGTTAATTAGTCTTGAAATAATGAAGTAGGAAACGTATATGTAATGAGTAGGAAAGATGTGAACACCGCAAATGCGAGTTAATTAGTGGTCGCGGCGTGATGAACATTTGTCTTCATTATCACACAACGACTATCTCGTGAGAATATCTGTTCCGCATGAGCACCCAAGTGGAACCCCCCCCCCCGTGTTCACTCAAGTGGAACCCCCCCCGTGTTCACTCAAGCGGAACCCCCCCCCCCCCCGTGTTCACTCAAGCGGAACCCCCCCCCTCCGAAAATTTAAATGCTTATAACTCGATAATGGATTGACGGATTAGGACAAGCGATACATCATTGAAAAGGTCTATGGAAGACGAACATTTTAGTAAAAGAAGAATTTAGCTATCTTATTTTAGTCAAAAGTTATGCGAATTATTTGAAATAAATACCCCCTCTCTTTCCTTCCCTCCCACCTTCCCCCACTTAACAGCTGTTAACCCCTCTCATTAGCATATCGTTATAAAAACAAAGCGAGCGTTGTTCACTCCTTCATTCTGCTTTCACGCGCCACACTTGTTGTTTCGTCTCTGCCGTTATTATTTGCTTTAAAATGCTTCCTCACCATAGTGAAAACTTCAATCCTTCCGAAATTGCTGATGTTTTCCAACAACCTGAAGAAGATGTGATAGATTATTATGATAGTAGCAGTGACAATGAAAATGATAGTAGCACTGACAGTGAAGATGACGGTGAAGATGTAATTAAATTTGATGAACAAATGAGACCAATCTACATCGATGAACAATTTCCTTTTGATACAATAGAAAGATTTATTACGGAAGCACACAAATGGCTAAATTTAGGATTCAATGTTATAATTGGTTCAGCTATTGTGTATAATGACAGTAGGTTCTTCTGTGTAACACCAAATACTAGAGAACGTATGTTAACTTGGCAGGATGATATTATGAAGTGTTATGAGCTCGAAGTTAGCATTGGTGGCTACTTTGTCGCACAAGTGGTCTAATAACCACATTACCCTTCCCTTACCCCCACCCTATCCCTTCCCAATCCTTTTTCCTTCCCCCTCCCCATTTTTTAAAACTTATAAAAGGCGGACTATGAACCTCCATGTTTTTAGTCTGTTTAAAAGAAATGGTGAACAAATATGCTGTCTAAAGATACTCCATTTGTTAATTATTTTGAAGTTAAAAATGTTTATATTAGTACAAATGAAATGGAAGAAGACAATATAGAGGAAAATTATAACGAAACTGATAATGATTCCACAATGGAAGAAGAAGAAATGGTACAGTTTGAACAAGAACTCTTTGAAGAACTGATAAACGATAGTGACGAAGACATAGTAAAGGAAGCTATTGATACATTTATATTAGATTCATCGTTGGATTCACCCATATCACCTTTATTGTCTTCTGAATCCGAATCCGAATTGGACTAAAGTAGTCCCCCCACTTTATTATTCAAGCAAGTCTTATAAATTGTGAGTTTTTGTCATTAGTAAGTCAGCATTTGTTGGAGCTACATGTATGGTTAAGAATGTCTCCTAGAGATACTTCTTTTATACAATTAATTGAAATTGTGAGACAACGAAATATTACATTAGTCCAAGAAGAAGATGAAGTCGAAACAATAGACATAATACAAAATCCTGTAGAAGAAGCGATGGAAGTAACAGAAATTGATCAAGAACCTTCAATGATGGAAGTGGTTGAAACACATAATGAATCTCAAGATGTAGAAGAGACTGTTTCATATTCTGTTTTTTGGGATTTTGCATCAAATATTTTTGTTGTAATTCAAATTGAAATTAATAATTCTGAAGAAGTGTTGGAGGAAAATTCTCCCCACCACTAGTTTAAAGTTGGTGGGGGAATGTTCATAAATGTGTTGGTTATTAGCGTAGAAGCTTATTTGTCAGGAAACTGTCGACTAAAAATGTTTAATCCTAATGAACCTTCTTCGAGTAACTATCAAATACAAAAGTTTCGAACATCGAAACGTTTTGCATCTTCGTACTATAAAATGTTAAATCTTCCTGTTATTACGAACAATAATCAGAAAATGTACAAATTCTTTTGTTCTCAACTAAATAAAACGTTAAGTCTACCACCAAATACGTTCACTTACAAGCTACCCTTGATAGACAAGGATGATGTAAGTAAAATACCATTAATTCAAGTGAAATTTCTGGAAGATGGAATCCTTTTTAATATAAGAGAAGTATATCATAACGAATATTCGAAAAGATTGGCTTTCAACTTTCTTAAGGAACATATAGGATGTGAAACAGAACAGTATCCAGGACCTTTTTACAAATATCTTTTTGATAATGGAGCAAGTGTAACGGTGGAAATAAGTATCAAATTAATGTAATTCTCCCCACCACTAGCCTAAAGTTGGAGGGGCAAGTGCATAAATGTGTTGGTTTTCTGCGTAGACGCTCATTCTTCGAGATATCGTTGACCAAAATGTTTCGTCATATTCCTTGTGATACGACCTCTTCGTTCAGGGAGAATCAAAGATTGAAAAGACTAGAAAAGAAAAAACAAGACCGACAAGATATGAACATGGAGTTCAATCGACTACAATTTCAAATACCTGGAATTGCAATGGGAACATCAAAATTGAAAACCCTACACTGGGCTGGAAGTTACATCAAGTATTTAAAACTACAAATCGAAGCAAGAGATTTAAAATTGAAGAAATTGGAAATGGAAAATCGAGAAATGAAGAAACTAATATCACATATGTCTGGTAATACTACAGTTCAAAAAGGTGAAGAAGAAGGAAAAGAAATATTAGGAATCTAAATTATCAACAATCTTCTTAGAGAATGGGGAATAGATCACTTTGTGGTAATGGAATAACATGCCACTTAGTGATCTATTCCCAGTTCTCGCTTGATATACAATGACCTTGACCTATATAAAAGTGGTGGGGGAAAATCATATAAGAAAAAGGTTTTAGATGTAACTATCAGTATAAGTCTAACACGATGGATAGGTTGTTGGTTCTGTGTTTACAAGAAATTATCAATAATGGGGTTCTTTACCATTACATCATGAGATCAAATGAGTGTGAAATACCTAAAGCAATTCGTGAAATGCTCATTGAATTTAAGAGAGACAATTATGGATTTGCTATCTATCTTGCTTATACTTTTAAAGATGGTACAAAAATGTGTCATGATTGTGGAAAAGCGTCTGTTTTAGATTTTGAACAATTCCAAGATGATGGAGGTAGGTTAGTTCATCTTGTAAAAGGTCAAATAATGAAATTCGAAACATGTAATAACACTTGCGACATTTGTGCACAGTGTTTGTTTGAATTTATTAAGTATCGTGCATTAAAACCGTAATACCCCTTCCATATATAAAGGAGAGGGGGAAAAGAGTGGGGGTTATAATTAGGTGGGGGAACGTGTATAAATGCAGGTTGTTTGAAGAAAGTTTTATTATTGTTGCGGCATTAGAATAAACATCATGGAATTCGAAGTGCGCCATTTCAAGATTAAATATGAAGAGTGGACCTCTGTTGCAAATTTCATATCATCGAAAGAGGAAGAAAACAAGTTGATGCAAGTGTATTGTTATATAGAAAATGAGGAAAGCCATCACAAAGTGATGAGCTATCTAAACAGACCGAATGTATCGTCGAGGAGTCCTGAATTTGTCAAATACTTAAAAGAGGAAGACGCGGATGTCATATTGGAAGTATGGTATAAAATTTGAAATGTGAAAAAACAAGTATAAATAACTATGGTGGGGGAAGAATATATAAGTCGGTGGTGGGGGGAAATGTGATAAAAGAAGTAAAACTTTAGAAAAGGGTTCACTCTGTACGACAACAGTGAAAGATGACTGATCCTTCTGCAACACCAGTATTTTCAACTACAGATTGCCACCAAAACTTAGAACCGAAGATGTATTGCAATACTCCAACAACAAATTATTATCAAGCTCAACGGCCGCAAGTATCTCATTGTACTTCAACATCAGTGTTGAAAATGTCAAAGCCATATCCAGATTGTATGTACGAGCCAATAACACCATCTTCGGCAAGACTAAGGAAAAACCTAAAAATGAGAGAAAGGTGCAAGAAAGAGAAGATAGAATTTGCAAAATTGCAACTAATAGTGCCTTCCATTCAAGTCGGATGTAGCAGACTGAAAACTTTAGAAAAAACCAACGCATATTTGTTACAATTGTTGGAAACTATTGAAGATTTGAAGAAGAAAAATGGACATTCTACCAAGTAATGTTCAAACACTCATTCCCCCCAGAAAAACCAAAAAAAAAAGATAAAAATAACAAAAACCCAAAAAAATTAGATGTAGAATAGAGAGCGAGGAATAGATCACTTTGTGGTAATGGACTAACATGCCACTTAGTGCTCTATTCCTCGTTCTCGCGTTAATACCGGATGACCTTGACCTATATTAGTAGGGTAGGGGAAATTGAAAGTGGTGGGGGAAAGTGTATAAAAGACGAGTGTACTATAGTCGAATTATTCTGAAAGCGAACTTGTCACGAGTAAGGACTTGAAGGAAAGTGTTATGGACTTGACTACAAATAAAGATAATAAAAAACTAAATATTCGGGAAATGGCTAAAGCAAGAGAGTCAAGAATAAAGTTAAAGTTTTACAGACTACAGAGATTGATTCCCGGGGTTAGGTTAGGAGAAATACGAACAAGAACAGTGGACATGGCAGCTGATTACATTAATCAGTTACTTACGGAATTAATGATAAAAGAAGCTAAAATAGAAGCGTTGGAACAAACGATAAAACGGCACTTTGAAAATTCGAATTGTCAACCTATAAACTACGTAATAAAAGAAGAAGTAAAAGATTGAAATTGAACAAAAATGAACTTGAACTTTGGTTATTGATTGGACACTTCTTAGAGAATAGGGAATAGATCACTTTGTAGTAATGAATTAACATGCTGCTTAGTGATCTATTCCCAGTTCTCGCTTAATCTAAAATGACCTTGACATACTTATCAAAATATCATATAAGCCGAATCACAAAGAGTTATTCCTCATTTACTTGAAATGGCTCCTGTGGACAACACCGATTATCCAAGGAAACCTCTTATTGAAATATTGTATAAAATTCAACTAGACGATTTTAATATGGAAGAAAATGATAATAACAGTGAAACATCAGAAGTAGAAAATGTAAATGATATGGATGTAGATCTAACAACATCAGAAGTAGGAAGTGTAAATGATGTGGAGAATGAAAATTTGGATATGGATGTAGTAATATCAGAATCTTCATCATCGTTTGAATATGAAGAAGTACATACTGAAACTCCAACTGGAATAGAGAACACAAATGAACAATCAGTTAGTAGAAGATTAATGTTTCGTCCAAGACGTTTGTTTTCCTCGGATAGTGAAGAAGAAGAAGAGGATGATGATGAAATAGTGGTGGGGGAACCGTTATAAAAGCAGGACCGTCAGAGCCCATTTCATTTCTCGGCGAAATTTCGAAGAGTAAACATCGTCAACATGTATTATTGCGATAAATGTTCGGAATCGTTTCACGATGAAATTCTACTAGATATACATAAAGAACTAATTCACAACAACACAGAAGAAGATCAAGAACAACAAGAAGAACAAGAAGAACAAGAAGAAATAACAGCAACATCTTCAACTACTTTACCGAATCTACAAGTATTTGCTTTACCCGGTAAGGTAGTAATGCATCATAAGATTCAAAATGAAAACTTGAACTTAAAAGAATTTATTAGAGAAGCAAAACCAATCGTAAGTAAAACCTTAAAAGAAGAATTGAAAAGATTGAACTTTCTTAAATTTGGTTTACTACTAGAAGCTATGTTTATAAATGCGCAAGAAGAATTATCACCAAGAGGATTCATAACAAAAAACCGAACCATCATTGAAAGTTCAAATATTGATTCAATAGTCGAGAATTGTATAGAAGAAATATTAACTAAACTTCAGGAACACGAAGGAAGAGGATCCGGATGGAGTCTTACAAGTATTGAAGTATTAGATATAAGAGTTCACAAACACGGATATGGACTAATGGGATCTAGTTACATTCCTTTGCCAAAAATAATTGAAAATACAAAATCTTGTATTAATGTTCAAAATGAAGATAATGAATGTTTTCGCTATGCTATGACGTCAAAGTTTGTATTAATAAATCCACAAAGACCCAACCAAGAATATGAAGATGCAAGACACAGGTACAATTTTCAAGGAATAACATATCCCGTTTCTACAAAAGATATATCAAAATTTGAAAAGAAAAATCCCGGCACGTCTATTAATGTTTTTGCTTTAGATAGTTCAAACAAAGTGTATCCCTTACGAATTGCAAAAGAAGAGCTACCAGATCATACGGATTTACTACTACTAACGCGAGGAGATGTGTCTCACTATGTGTACATAAAGCAATTCGATCGTCTTGTTAACAAGCAACTTTCTAAAGCTCGACACAGAAAGATAATTTGCAAGAGATGTTTTAATTTTCAACGAGAAGGAAGACAAGGAAGAGAATGGTTACAAGAGCACAAAAGATTATGTAACAATAATTATGAAGCAAAGATTAATTTACCTTCGGAAAACAGAGCATTCGTTACATTTGAAAAGGTTCATCATCAATACCGTATCCCTTTAGTTGTGTATGCGGATTTTGAATCAACACTTGTTCCAGTTGAAGATGAAAATTGTGAAGCAAGAAAAAGTGTAAAGTATCAAATGCACAAACCAAACAGTTTTTGTTTAATGGTCAAATCAAAATTATCAGAAGAACATTTAAACAGATATGGATTAACTTCAGAACCTCTAGTATATCGTGGTGAAAATGCGGAAAAAATATTTCTTGATCACCTATATTCAATAGCTGGAAATACACAAAGATTATATACAAATATTGTACCAATGAAACCGATGGACGAAGAAGAAGAAATTCAACATAAAAATGCGACTCACTGTTTCTTGTGCAAAAATGATTTTACTATTGAGAATTATAAAGTTAAAGATCACGACCACCTTACAGGTTATTACAGGGGTGCTGCTTGTAATAAATGCAATTTGAGCTATCGTTTACCACTATTTATCCCTGTGGTTCTGCATAATCTCAGTGGGTACGACGCTCATTTTATAATACCTGAATTAGGAAGAGACGACGGTAAAATCCATGTGTTAGCTGAAACTTCAGAGAAGTTTATAAGTTTTTCCAAAGAAGTTGGAAACGTCAAACTAAGATTCTTGGACTCCTACCGATTTTTGCCGTCGAGTTTGTCCAAACTTTCTGAAAATCTAAGGAAACAAGATTTAATCGAAACGAAGAAGATTGTAAACCTCGACAAACTGGATCTGGTACTTCGAAAAGGTGTTTTCCCATATGATTACATAGACAGTTTAGAAAGATTTAATGAAACATCACTACCTCCAAAAGAAGAATTTAAAAGTAAACTGTACGACATGGATATATCTCAAGATGATTATGATCATGCATGCAAAGTATGGAACGAATTAGGATTTAGAACATTGGGGGAATATTCAGATTTCTATGTCAAATTAGATGTGACTTTATTATGTGATGTGATGGAAGAATTTAGAAATACGTGTTTTGCGTCAAATGGATTAGACCCTCTTCATTCGTACACTTCGCCTGGACTAGCGTGGCAAGCCATGTTAAAAGAAACAAATTGTAAAATACAACTTCTTACAGATATAGATATGGTGTTGATGTTAGAATCAGGAGTTCGAGGAGGATTGACGCAAAGTGTAACACGTCATGTCAAGGCGAACAATAAATATTTGCCCGATTATGATGCATCAAAACCAACAACATTCCTGGGTTATTTTGATGCAAATAACTTGTACGGATGGGCAATGTCGAATCCCCTTCCATATGATAATTTCAAATGGATAGACCCAGAATCAATTGGAAACATAATGGATATACCGAAATATGGAGAAACTGGTTACATATTCGACGTCGATTTTGAATATCCCGAACATCTTCACGACGAACATTATGATTTACCACTTCTTCCGAAGACTGAAATTTCTCCAACTGGAAGATGGCCAAAATTATTGATGACTTTAACTAACAAGTCTCGGTATGTTGGACACTACTGGATGATACAACAGGCCTTAGACTTGGGATTGAGAATTACAAAAATTAATCGAGTACTACAATTCTCTCAATCTTGTTGGTTAAAACCGTACATTGACAACAACACAAGAAGAAGAGCCGCCGCTACATCAAGTTTTCAAAAAGATTTCTTCAAACTAATGAACAACGCAATATTTGGCAAGACTTTGGAAAACAAAAGGAAACATAAGGATATCAAATTGGTAACTGATCCAGTAAAATTACAGAAATTAGTGCAACAACCAAACTTTGGTTCATCTGTAATTATTAATGAAAATCTAGTTGTTATTTCCATGAACAAGAAGTCAGTTCTAATGGATCGTCCTTTGTATCTAGGAATGTCAATCTTGGATATTTCCAAAACACACATGTACGAGTTTCATTATAAGAAGATGGTTAACTATTATGGAAGAGAGAACATTGGTATTGCATATATGGATACGGATGCACTAATTTACTGGATTAAAACAAATGACATGTACGAAGATCTACGCACTTTTATGTATAAAGATGATTTCGACTTTTCCGATTATCCCAAGGACCATCCAAATTACGACTACGACAGAAACAAGAAAGTATTGGGAAAATTTAAAGATGAAACAAATGATGTGCCGATGATGGAAATTGTAGCATTAATGTCCAAACTATATTCATTTCAACTGTACATAAGCGAAAGGAATCAACATCAAGTCACGAAAAAGGCCAAAGGAATAAAAACCTCTTTCCTGAAGAAGAACGTACAGTTTGAACATTATAAAAGATGTTTGTTTGAAAATGTTGAAACAACTGCAACGTTCAACACTATTAGAAGTTATAATCATCAACTCTTTAGTGTCAAACAAACAAAGTGGGCATTATGCTACAAAGATGACAAGCGCTATATTTTAGAAGATAAAATTAATACTTTACCGTTCGGCCACTACTCCCTGAACCCTATCGACCAGTAAACCTATTCTTCGTCCTCTACCTTCTTCCTTTTTTTCCTTTCCGTAAAGAAGAGGGGACATGGCAAGCCCAATGCCATGTTCCCTCTTTTTTACACTAATATGAAATGGCCTTGACCTATATTCAATTATATAAAAGAGAATGAACTGTTGTATGGATCAGTATTTTTACAGGCGATGTGCAAGCAACACCTGAAGATGGAAAGTGTGAAGGACAAGATTGTAAATGAACACATAAACCAGCAAGAAGAAGATTTCCAAGAAGAAGTACAATCATTAAAGGAATGAATGATCTTTATCAAGCTGATCTCATTGAAATGATACCGCACAGTAAATTAAACAAAGGTTTCAAATATATTTTAACAATTATAGACTGTTTTACTAAAATAGCTGACGCTTTACCATTGAAGGATAAGACTGGTAAAAGTGTTACAAAAGCTATGGAAACAACGATACAAAGAAATAAATTCAAAATCAAACATCTACAGACCGATGATGGAAAAGAATATTTTAATAAAGACTTTGGAGCTTTAATGAAGAAATATCAAATAAATCATTATTCTACAAATTCTGAAGTTAAAGCTTCAATAATTGAAAGGTTCAATAGAACATTGAAAGGAGCGATGTACAAACAATTTTCAAAACGAGGATCATACGTGTGGTATGACATATTACCACAACTTATAAAAGAGTATAACAACAAATATCATCGTACCATCGGAATGAAACCTATCCAAGTAAACAGCGCTAATGCTAAGGTTGTATTACAACGCATCAGAAATAATACAACACCTAAATTGGAAAAGTTGCAACCAAAAAAGTTTAAAGTCAACGATAAAGTTCGTATAAGCAAATACAAAGGTGTATTTAGTAAAAGATATCTACCAAATTGGACTAATGAAGTATTTACAGTTTATAAAGTGCAACCAACTATACCTGAAACTTACTTATTAAAGGATAACAAGGGTGAATTACTTCAAGGTGGATTCTACGGACATGAATTGTTGAAATCAACAGTCGGTGATGTATTATTTGTGATGTATTATTATTATTATTATTATGAAAAGGTATTACAAAGGAAAAAGGATATGGTTAAAGTCCGGTGGTTAGGATTCGATAAAAGTGAAGACTCTTGGATTCCTTCAAAAGACTTGGTATAGTAATTTAATAGCTCATTGTGTGTTTAACCTTGACACAAGATGGAGATTGTACAACAAAAATATCGATTTAATATCAATAATATTGATGAATTGACGGTTGACAATGATAAGTTAAATCATGGTAAACATGGTGAACTACTACCAAATACGATAAGATGTTTAATAACTGGTCCTTCAAATTGTGGAAAAACAAATGTTGTTTTTAACCTTATAACTAATCCTAAAGGATTGCGCTTTAACAATATATACATTTTTTCAAAATCATTGCAACAACCAAAATATCAATTATTGGATAAAGTACTTGCAAGTGTACCTGAAGTGAATTTCTACAAGTTTAATGCCAGTGAAACAATTATGCAACCAAATGAAGCAAAACCATTTTCTATTTTTATTTTTGACGATGTGTCTTGTGAAAATCACGACACTATAAGGAATTACTTCGCTATGGGAAGACATCATAATATCGATAGCATTTATATTGGTCAAACATACAGTAAGATTCCAAAACAACTCATAAGAGACAATGCAAATATGTTGATCATCTTCAAGCAAGATGAAACAAATTTAAAACATATATATAATGATCATGTAAATGCGGATATGGCATTTGAGAAATTTAAAGAGATGTGTGGCAAAGCATGGAATTTTTTTTTTTTTTTTTTGAGGGAGAGGCAGGGAAAATGCATTACGCACACAGGTGGCCATTCTGTAGTGTGGGACTCCCCTAAAAAACGGGTTTACCCACTAAAAAACCTCCTCTACTCTTTAGGATTCTAACCTGGAATTGTTTATCACATTACGTCAGGCTAGGCCTAAATTTGGCTTACGCCCATGGGGCTCGCTCCTTATCCAGCTGTTCGGTCAAGGGATCTGGGCCACTTCGTGGTCCAAATCGGTTTTCTTTTCCAGGAGGATACCCCGGACGAACTGTGACAAACAATCCCAGTTGCCCTCATCCTCCATAATCTTTTGGCAGACCGTGTCCACCGAAAAACACCGAGTTTTCTTGTGGCCTCCAGGCGGGGCCTTTCCCAACGCGAACAGCGGAAGAAGGTGTGTTCCGCGTCATCGGGAACGCCCGGGCAGTAGATGCAATCCGGTGAACCGGTCTTGCCCATCCGGTTCAGGTACGACTTGAAGTAGCCGTGACCTGTCAGGAACTGCGTGAGGTAGTAGTCCACCTCGCCATGCCGCCTTTCCACCCATGGTTGGACCTGCTCGATGAGTCGCGCAGTCCATCGTCCTCGGGTGTCGTGCTCCCAGCTGTGTTGCCACTGCTGGAAGGTTCGGGAGCGCTCTTCGGTTCTTGCCGTGTCCTTGCCGATCTCGCCTTGTCTCTGGTAAATCGCTTTCCTCTCCCCTGCCAAGAGCTTGACCGGGATGACTCCGGCGACCGCCAGTACGGCAGGCTCGGACACTGTCCGGTAGGCGGAACACACCCGGAGCGCAGCTTGACGCTGAACCCGGGCGAGTCGCAACCTGTAGCACTCCTTATCTAGAGCGCCTGCCCACACCTCTGCCCCGTAAAGGAGCACGGACTGGACCGCGGACATCAACAGACGTCTTCTGCTGGATCGGGGACCCCCGACATTGGCCATCAGCCTACTAAGGTAAGTGACTACCTTAGCGGCCTTGTCCGCCGTACGAAAGATCTGATCCCTCCAGCTTAACTTGGTGTCCACCATAACCCCGAGGTATTTGGCGGCACGAGTTGATGTGACCACCTCCCTTCCCACTCGGAGTGGGACGACGGTGTCGATCCTCTTCTTCGTGAGGATCACAATCTCCGTCTTACTGAGAGCAAGCGAGAGACCGTGATCGGACATCCAGTTGTTGACCACCCGCATAACTCGGTTCAACTTCAGTTGGGCCAGCTCAACGTTGCGTGCAGCAATGAGAGCTGCAACGTCATCGGCGTACCCAACCAGAGTGGTTTCCTCAGGCATCTCGGACCTCAGGAGGCTGTCATAGGCAACGTTCCAGAGATCCGGGCCGAGTATTGAACCTTGTGCGGCACCAGAAGTGACTTCCATCGTCCGCGTTCCGTCCCTCGTGTCATAAATCAGGCTTCGAGAGCGTAGATAATCCTCGATGAGCCGCAACAGATATGCAGGAATACGAAAGGTGTTGCGAAGCGCATCCAACATATCGACCCACCTTGCCGAGTTGAAGGCATTCCTGACATCAAGCGTAACAAGAAGCACTACTCGGCGGGAGAAATGGTTGTGGCTCTCGGCTCTCTCCACAGCTCTCTGAACTTCGGTGACAGCGTCGATCGTTGACCGTCCCTTTCTGAAGCCGTACTGACGGGGGCATAAGTCCCCGGCAGCTTCCACGGCAGAAGTCAGGCGGGAACGGATCAGCTTCTCGAACAGCTTCCCAGCCGTGTCCAACATGCAGAGAGGCCTGTGGGACGACGGCAGCTCGGGATCACCTTTGCCCTTGCTGATCAGTACAAGCCTGGCTGTTTTCCAGGGAGCCGGAAACACCCCTTCTACCAAACAGGCATTGTACATTCTCAACAACAAGTCAGCGTTGATTGAAAATACTTTCTTTAAAGCCTCACTGGGAATCCCGTCCGGGCCAGGAGCCTTGTTGCTCTTCAGGGAGAGAACGGAGGTTTCCAGCTCCTCGAAAGTGAAGAGTGGAACGTCCTCTACCCGTCTGAAGTCAACCGGCGGTCGCTGAGGATGTTCAGGAAACAACGCAGCGACGATCCTCCCCATGGTGGCGCCCTCCATGATGGAAGGTGGAGAGCGGGCGCCGAGTTTCTGCGTTACAAGTTTGTAACCCAGGCCCCACGGGTCGGAGTCAACGTCGTCACGAAGTCTCCTCCAGCTATTCGCCTTGCTCCTGTTGATCGCCTGGCGGAGAGATTTTCTCGCAGCTTTATAGGCCTCCGACTTACGAACTCTGTCTGCGGGAATTCTCGCTCTAGTGGCGGCTCGTCTAGTTCTTAAACATGTTCTTCTGAGTTCCGCAATCTCTTCAGTCCACCAGTAAACGGGTTGTTTGTCGCGTCGGGGTTTCCTTCGCGGCATAGACTGGTCGCAGGTCGAGACGATCAGTTCCATCGTGGATGTTACTAGTGCCTCGGCCCCAGCCTCACCAGGATTCCCCTGCGCTCCCCGAGAGATGACTTCGGTGAACTTAACCACGTCCAGTTTGTTGGTGTTCCACCGGCGTGGCCCTTCCCGAGATGCGGAAACTCGACGATTTTCCTGATCATGCAGATCAAACACGATGTATTGGTGGTCGCTACCCGTGTAGTCCTCCACAACCCTCCAGCCAGAGATCCTCGGAAGGAGCGACTCAGACGCAAAGGTGACGTCAGGGATCGTGCCTCTCTGCCCGGGGCGCCGAAAAGTAGGTGTGTCGCCCTGGTTGAGGACGACAAGACCGGCCCTGGCGATGAAATCCAGGATGTATTTCCCCCGGGAGCTGGTAGAGGGCATTCCCCACTCAACGGCCCTGGCGTTGAAATCGCCACCAACGACGACATGCCCGGTGGTGCAAAGAACGCACTCCTCTAGGCTATCTATCTTGTCGCGGAAGTCCTGGACGGCCTCGTTGGGGGTGAGGTAGCAACTGAAGATTGTCACGTCCCTACACCTAACCCAGGCAAATCCTCGGCCGCGACCATGACTCCGCACCAAGACATCCCGCGTATTACGCGCCCAAAGTGCAGCAGTACCGAGGCTGTCGGAGATCCAAGTGTTTGGGTCTCTGTCCCGATACTGTTCGCTGATAAGGAGCGCGTCAGCACCAAGTTCTCGGGCGAGCTGATCTAGAAGGTTATCAGCTCCCCAGGATCTATGAAGATTGGCCTGGAGGATGCGAATTACCGGCCGCTGCCTTTTGCCTGTTCAAGTGCGGTTCTGAAGGCACCACACTGACCAGACCCGGGTAAGTGACCTAGGGCACTGGAGCCTGAATCCTTGCAGAGGAAGCAGGAGGGGCTCGAGGAACATTCCTTGCGTTTGTGGCCCTGGCTTCCACACTGGAAGCAGTTGGCACTCCTGTCGGGCCCTTTACAGTTTCGGGAGGAGTGGCCGAAACCGAGGCAACGAAAGCATCTCGAAACTACCACCCTCCGTTTGAGCCTGCAACTGACCCAACCGACTCTGAGGTGCTGAAGGCTAAGCAGCTTATTGGCGTGCTTTTCGCCCATCTCAGCAACAGCCATCCGGAGTTGACTTCGGTTAGGCTTTGTCAGCCATACCCTCACTCCATCAGCCGGTATCTCCGGGAGTGCCACATGGATCGCACGGGTCACCTCGTCTTCGGTGGAGAGGGCATCAAGGTCCCGAATCTCGACCGAACACTTCGGTTCTAGGGCCTTGATGGAGCCTTTGTCCCCAAGTGCAGTCTTGAGGGAAGCGGCAAAACCGATCTTGTCACTCGACTTCCCCAGTTCGAGGAGGACATCCCCGTTCTGGGTTCGCCGAATAGACTTGATAACGGTGTCGGTCTCTTCCGGTTTGGCCTGCGATCTAATCTGACCCAGAACATCGGCAAAAGATCGCCCCCCTAAGGGCTTAATCAAGATTGCCTCCTTCCTGGGCTTCTTAGGCCTGGGTTGTTTAGGCTTTCTGACAGACTTGCCAGAGGCCTCCCCAACCGGGTTTGAGACTTGCGTCCGCTCCACCCTCGACGCACTTTTCGAAGCTGCCTCCGCTTGCTTCTGCCTCCTCCTTTCTTTCTTAGACAGGCGCGTCTTCCAGCCCCCCAAAGGTGTCGAGGCAGAGTTTTCTGCCAAGGCAGGATTAGTCGCCGGAGCAGGAACCTCTGCAGGAGTAGCCGCTGGAACAACGACAGCGCCCGGGATGGAATGAGCAGCCGGGACAGGAGATGTCTGCGATGATGCAGTGACAAAAACCGGCCTCGGCGCCAAGTCCAACTCCCCGAGCTCAGGGCTTCCCGATGATGAACCGCTCTGCCTCTTCTTTCGCTTTCTGGCTTGAGTCTGGGACTCAGCCAGATGAGCTTGAGGCGAAGCAGAGATGACTCGGTTCGTGACATCGCGCTCCTGTTTCACTGCCTTTAGCCTGATTTTCCGGCATTCCTCGATTTCGTCTAGAGAATCTTCGAGTTTCGGAATCCCCTCTTTTATGGCCTTGTTTACGTTCTTTTGAATTAAGAGGGCCTTGGCCATCTCCTTCAAAAGAGCTTTCATCTTCTTCAGACATGAGTCTTCCTCCTCGTGGGCGTCGTCCTGCTGCTGCCGAAGCATTTGCAGCTCGAATGCCGCACGAAGAGGGCTCTTCCTGGGAGGTATTCCATCGAGCCTGGCTTTTGAGGTTTCTGCCTCGGTCACCTTCATCGCTAGATTGACATCCACTTTCTCCTTTTCAGGCTCGGACGACGATCCGGCGTCACTTACCGTCTTGAACGGTGCCGGTGGGGGGGAGGTTTTAATTCCCCCTGTCGGCGTCCCAGTCTTCGAGTTCGGAGACCTCTGCACAATAGAGCTTCGCCTAAAAGCGGCTTGCTCATTCTCCTTTACGTTCTTCGTGTTTCGGTTGATAAAATCCATGCTTTCATGTCACCAGCGCATCGTGCGGCAAGGGGCGGCCCTTCATCGGTCGAGAGCGGGTACACCCTCGGAGGTCTACCCCCCGTAGGACATAAGACACCCCTACCCCAGGACTCTGGGGCCCGAACCTCCGTTTGCCCAGCACCGATACACACAAGGTGCCGGACGTGCTGGGGGTCGCACCGTGGCAATGCAGAGTCCGATCCCTGCATCCATGCCGCACTCCCTGACTAAGGTCCGAAGCGGCTGGCTTCTGACGACACACTGGAGGAGACCATCGGCAGTGCGAGGCACACATCAGTCCCTGCAACACAACAGGGACACTCCCAGGACCCCCCAGCATGCGCCGGTCGAAAGAAGGTGGAAAGACACCCTTGATTCGGGGTCGAAAAAAAAGAAGGTGAGCAAGGTTAGCTCAGGAAAGAATAAAGACGGTGAGCTGAGACCTGAAAGATGAGAAGAATGGCCTTAGCTCGGGAAGAACTGTGAGGAGGGTCTCACAGCTTGGCTCAGGTACCCCGGGGTCGCCAAGAAACACCCGTACAGTGGAAAGCCCACTGCCCCTGAGGGAGCAAAGCATGGAATGAGAAATATGGCTTTCTCGTTATTATGAAGGAAGAAGATATTAAAAATGGTAGATATCGTATAGGGTTGGATAAATTTGTATTTATGCGTTGAACTACCGATGTTACATCTAGTTACACGTTGAACTTCACAGTGTAAACATGGTGAATCAAGAAAAACTATTGAAAGAAATAAAATCACTCAGTGATTCTATTAGGATGAAGAATCGTGCATTGAGGATGGGTTTAAGTGAAAGAGAAGAATTTCTAGAGACTACATTTAAACCTATTACGGAACCTTTAAAACAGATATCAGAAACTATTGGTAAACCTCGTTATGAAGGAGATGTTTTACTACCAGTTTCTAAACAAGAAGTACAAGCATTAAAAAAAGAAGAAGATGATGATTCATATACAAGTGCTAGTGAGCAAGAAGAAACAAAAGAAGAAGAAGAACCAATTGTTGAAAAGGAAGAAGAACAGCCAATACCTGAAGCTGAACAATCTATTCCAAATTTAACTCAATTGAGTAGCGATATATTACAACATGGACCTCTTGGAAGAAAATATATAATGAAAATGCTACATGACATGAAATCAAACCCGAATTTGAGTAGATCACACGTATACGGAGCAAGAATTGATGGGAATGAATTAAAGATCGGCGATTCAAAGCTTGAAATAACACAAGACGATTACATCATTATTAATGAGCATAAATATAAAGGAACAAAAGGACTTTATGAATTAATTTTTAAAAACATACCACTAAGATATTCATCCAAAGATTTAAGTGTTTTTAAGGAGATTCTACAAAATACTAACGCTCATAAAAGAAACTACTTAAAGGATGCAATGATTAATCGTTCACGTGCAACAAAATATAACATTGTTATAAAAAAGTTGTTTCCTCCACGAAAATTGCCAACATTACGTACTGCACCAGCGGTGAGACAACCACTGAAAAGAAAATCTTTATCACTTATGGATTTATCACTTCTTGAACAACATGGTAAAAAGAGTAAAGGAGATACTTCAACATCTGGCAAAGGATTGATGAAAAATCTATACAATACGAATGTGATTTACTACAACGACATCAATAAATTGGTTGATAGAATGAGACTATTGCATGAAGCCATGGAAGCCGGTCATACAGGTTTAAATAATGAATGGGTAGCTCTGATTGACGAACTCAGGAATCGCGGCATAATCGTATAATTGTCCGCGGATATATAAGAGTTGCAGGCGTATAATGTGTCAGTTCTAACATGAGCGTCGACAAGTTCGGACGATACTCCGCATTAGGAGTGCAAGTTGGAGAAAACAGAAAAAGAAGTGGATTACCGCAAACACCCGAAGGTGACTATAACATAAATAATAAACGTTTAAAGTTTGTTAAGGATCCAGAAGAAGATGGAGATGCAACAAATTTAAAAACAGTAAAGGAGGAAACATCTACAAGTTTAAAACTCGACAACAACCAACTGTATGATGCAAAATCTCACAGGGTTATTAATGTTGCAAAACCAGTCAACAATGGAGATGTTGTTAATAAAGGCTATTTTCTATCTGCGATGGAATACGCTTTACTGTTGGAAAAGACTAAAAGTGGAAAAAAGTACAATGCTTTAAATTATAAAATAACTAATGTAGCAGATCCAACCGAGGATACAGATACAATCAATAAGCGTTATTTGCATTCTGTAATACCAGAAAAGAAAAAAGATGGATTTTCCTTCTATAAATATACTATAAACGATATTGGATATCCTAAAGAAGAAAGTGATGGTGTTAATATTAAATACATTAAAGATAATTGTATTTTATATAATAGTGCTGTTATTGATTGTCATGGAAAAGTGTTGTCCAATCTGAAAGATGGTTCAACTCCATCGGATGCTGCTACTGTGAGACAAATGAATGAAAGCTTGAAGAAAGGAACATCCGCTTTTGTTAAACAAAATCAGGTGGTGTCAAAGAAAGGTGATGAGTTTGTGCAAGGAAGTGAAAAGTTTACCTTACTACAACTACAAAATAACAAGTGGGATGGAAAAAATAAAAGATTGTCAAATATAAGTTTAGGCACGGAAGAACATGATGCTGTTATTTTAACACAAGTGCCACAACTATCAGCTACTGGTGTTAACTTTATATGTGGAGGTAGACGATTAACCCATGTAAAATCTGGTAAAGATGATAATGATTGTGTTGTTGTGAAACAAACTATAGTTTTAGATAAAATAAATAACTTATATGATGGAAAAAATAGAATAATATCTAACATATCAGCAGGAATAGCTCCGAATGATGTTGCTACTATTAATCAAGTTATAGCAACCTCTAATAACGATCCATCTGTGTATACATGTAATGGTAAACGTATCACAAATCTTGATAATCCTACACGTAACAAAGATGCTACTAATGTAGAGTATGTAATGAATCTTGTAGGTAATGTAGTTATTGATATGCATAATCATTTGATTAATGCATCGATGAAACACAATAAAATCGAAGATTCTCAGAGAAACCAATGGATTAAAGATGAAATCATTGATAGATACTAGTAAAACTTATGAATATTTAAGTATGGAATACACAAAAAAAGGATTCATTATCATAAAGTATTTCATAGAGTGAAGACGTTGGTTACATAAAACAGCATAATGAAGACCGTATCGCTCAGTCGTCGTCAAGACAGCGGCAAGAGAGGACGTGGTTTAACATCAGCTGCATTATCCCTGCTCAGACGGATTCCAATTGGTGCTGTTGTGAATCGAGCGATAGACGCTTTACCATACGAATTACATCTGCCCGGAGGTTATCAATATTGTGGACCTGGAACTAAGTTGTCAAAACGTTTAGCAAGAGGAGATCCTGGAATTAATAAATTAGATCAAGCTTGCAAAGAACACGATATAGCATATTCAAAGTATAAAGATTCAACAGATAGATCAATAGCGGATAAAATTCTAGCGGAAAGAGCTTGGCAAAGAGTAAAATCAAGTGACGCAAGTATTGCAGAAAAAGCAGCGGCTTGGGCAGTAACTACAGCCATGAAGACGAAAGCTAAATTTGGTGCTGGAAGACGACGTCGCAGAGGAAGACCTGCAAAGAGAAGAGCTCCCAAAAGAGGTGGAAACATTAAGAAGAGACGTCGTAGAACTCGTAAAGCAACAGTAAAGAAAGCTTCTATTTGGTCAATGGTAAAAAACGGAGCAGGTTTATACCTAAGACCGTACCGTGTGTACTAAATAAGAAGAATCAATTGATAATTCCAAATAAAGCCTTAACAAATCATCAGTTAAATGATTATGTAAAATGTTTGAAAATACCATTTTTTCGAGGAGTTTTTATGAAAGATGCATTACCAACTAAAATATGGGAAAATGAAACTGGAATAGTAAATTTGGATTCCACCTATGGTCCAGGCACTCATTGGGTATGCTATAAAAAGCTCGGACAAACCGTTTACTACTTTGACAGTTTTGGCAATCTACCACCGCCGAAAGAACTGCAACATTATTTTCGAAACTCCAAAAACATTTTTTACAATTACAAAAGAGAACATCCTAACAATACTGAAATATGTGGGCATTTATGTTTGGAGTTTCTAGCGAAGAGTGTCAGTCAGCTTTAAGATGTCATCGTATACAGTGTCACTGAGTGGAAATTCGTCCACATTGAAAAGTACGCTGTTCCCAGCATTGCGTCTATCCAAGGAAAGATTATGGGAAGCCACATTACTTGATTTAACTACCTACAACTCAATTCCCAATGTTACGGAAGGAAAGAACAATTTAGTACATTATTATGAAACTAAGGATGCTTCAGGAAAATACTCAGAATTGAAAATAATTACATTTCCTACTGGAGCTTATGAAATCGATGATATAAACCAATTACTACAAAAACAACTCGGAGAAGAAAATATCACCGTTAAAGGAAACAATAATACTTTAAAAGCAGAAATAACTTCAAAATATTATATTGATGTCAGCTTGAAAAACTCCATTGGCAGTTTACTTGGATTTACAGATACAAAAAAGAATATATTAACTCCTGGAACTACTCATTCAGGTGATACAACTGTTACAATATTGAAAGTCAATAGTATCGATGTAACGTGTAATATTATACACGGATCGTATAGAGAAGGAGTGAATCAGCATATTTTACATACATTTTATCCAACAGTGGCTCCTGGTTTTAAAATTGTTGAGAAGCCACAAAACTTGATATGCCTACCGTTAAACACCAGTTTCATTTCAGACATCGTACTGAACATATTGGATCAAGACGGTGTTAGTGTTGACTTTAGAGGAGAAACGATAACTATACGGATACACATCAGAGCGGCAACATAAAGGTCAACATGGGATTATCATTTAAACCGCAACGGAAGAGTCGGGAGCTCAGTAGCTCCTCGACATTGGAAGAGTTAACATCGGACAACATTCGTTTTCTACAGAAGATTGGATTGAAACTTAACAACGATGGATATCCTGGATATATCTCAAGGACCGACATTCGACGAAACACTATGGGAGAAGGAATATCACACGCACAACCCTTACACTTCATCAAAATTAAACAATAACGATGAAATAAGGATTCCCATTCAACAACAAGATATTTACACATTACCGTGTGAAAGTTATTTGTACATTGAAGGACGGGTATTAAAATTGGATGGAAAAACTGCTTCAACAGTTCCTTTTATAAATAACCCGATGGCATATCTTTTTGATGAAATAAGATATGAGATATCAGGGGTGACAGTTGATTCGACAAAAAAGGTTGGTATAACAACGACATTGAAAGGATTAACATCATTAACACCGCATGAGAAGAATTCAATAGTCACCGCCGGATGGGTTGCCCCTGATAAAGACACTATAACACCGGATTCCAACGGTCACTTTGATTTTCATGTACCCTTACGATTGCTTTTGGGATTCGCTGAAGATTACAAACGAATAATAATAAATGTCAAACAAGAATTGGTATTACTCAGATCTTCAACTAACAAGGACTTGATACTTGCAGACCCTGCAACTACGGAAGATAAACTGGAATGGCAACTACAATTGGATAAAGTTGTTTGGAGAGTACCTCATGTAAGATTGGCCGATGAACATAGAATCGTATTATTGAGAAAGTTAAAGTCTGACCGTGATATTGTGATGCCATTCCGAAGTTGGGAATTCCATGAATATCCTACACTACCTCAGACAGAACGACAAACATGGACCGTCAAGACATCAACTTATTTGGAACGGGCAAGGTACATAACACTCGGTTTTCAAACTAAGCGAAAAGATGTTATCACTGCAAATGCCGGTCAATTTGATCACTGTAAAATAAAGAATTGTAAAGTTTTCTTAAACTCTCAATTCTTTCCGTATGACAATTTGAATGTCATGTTCAGCAAAAAACGTTTTTCCATTTTATACGATATGTATGCAAGATTTCAATCGTCATATTATGGAAAGACTAATACACCACTATTATCGCCTGACCAGTATTATTCCAAGGCTCCGATAATTGTAATCGATTGTTCAAAACAAAATGAATCGGTAAAATCATCAAGTGTGGATATAAAAATTGAAATGGAATTTGAACAACCAGTAGCGGATGGAACTTCAGCATACTGTCTAATTCTACATGATAAAATAGTTACTTACACACCGCTGACCGGAATTGTGAAGAATGTACTTTAAAAAGAATTAGTACAACGACTGCAGATTTTTGAGGTTAGAATTATCTGCTTCAATTTTTGAGGTTAGAATTTCGTTTGTGAAAAACAAGTTGAAAACAAACATTTATGTGATTGTATAAATTTCAAGGATTTCACGAAAAACATAAAAGAGAGAAAATCATGAGTGGAAAGTTCATTTTATATTCGACCGTCGTATGGGAAACATCGTTCGCAAGATGAGTTCTACTAACGGAGAAGAAAATACACCTCTAATGGATGAGAATAGTTCAGATATAGAAAAACAAGTTGAACGAGAAATGGACGAGTTCCTCAAGTTTAACAAACATAAGAAGAGAGAAGAAGAAAAAGAAGAAGGAGAAGCTGAAAAAGAAGTAAAAAGAAAAAAGGTTGAAGTTTACATTACAACTAATATTTTAACAGAAGTATTTCTTCGGATTTTCTACCCCATTTCATCATGCATGGCGAAAAGTATTTCAGTTGGAATTTTAAAATCATTGGATTATTCACCGATTGTTATTTTAAATCATGGAAATAAAATGGTTACATTCACTGAAACTTCTTGGGAATCATTTATGAAACATTTACATCTTTTGGAATGTTATTTGAGTAACAACACATTTGGAAGAAGAACAAGATTAAGTTTATTGGAATCAAATATTGAAGTTGATATAGTGAAACATCGTGGGGGACAAATGGTTCGCTTCAGAGATTTAACTAGACATGATGTAAAATTACATTTGACTAAAGAAGAATTTTACACTTTAAGTTGTACTACCGGTCCCGTCACCAGATATTTGAAACAACTAATATTTTCAAGTGCAATAATCAAAGACTATCTAATCGATACATTGGACAGACAACCTTCCGTTCCAATTTTATACGGTCCCGTGGATACTTCAATTTTTAATCGAATACCTCAAGAAGTGGATATGTGGAGACAATTGAACAACTATCACACCAACTTTAATATCGACGAAGAAGCGCAAGAAGTTAAAGAAGAACAATCGTGTTTGTAATACAAGTCAGTTGCTGACGAGACTTCATCATGAACAAACGGGTTTCGTTTTCTAATGCGCCACATATAATGGAAGTTAAAAAAGGTATAATTGAATTTCAAGCTTTTCGAGGAAATGATGGAAATTTTATTATAAAAGAATTAGTAATTTTGGATATGAACACATCTGTAGTTTATCATTACTTATTCAAACCTCCATTACCATTCAATAGACTAACAACTAAAGCGAAAGTTACAAACAAATGGTTGTACAAACATTTTCACAACTTAAGATGGGATGAAGGTTTTATTAATTATAACATTATGCCGCACATTATGAATCATTACTGCAAAGAGTTCAAAACTATCTACACAAGAGGATTGGAAAAAGCTAATTGAATACAATCATTTACAAGCAACGAAGTGATAAATGCAATAATAGATAGAGATTTCCAATGCTATTTCAATGAACTTTGTATTTCATCAAAGAGTTTTAAACATCGAAGGTCACAGTGCGCTTTGAAGAATGCCTACCGCTTGAATAATTTCCTTCAACAGAATGGTGGGGGTAATGTCGGTAATAAAAGTGAGAGCGCTACCATGACGCAGCATGAGTATTACTCGAACCTCCGAAGAGACAACATCTCCGACGGACATTATTATTAACAAGAAGATTAACAAGAAGATTAACAATAACATCAAGATGGCATCGCAGAACTTTCTTCAAAATTTGGTTGATCAATTCAACGCTCATTCAAAATCAACAATCTTACCGACGAAGAGATGTTCTGAACTAAAAGAAGAAAAACATTACATCATACATACAATCAAGAAGATGGACACTTCAGTTGGTGATGCTATTAATTGCACATTGAGCGAGGCGCCGTATACAGTTGGTGACGAACCGAAGTTTCAAATCTTCCTACCGAAACGGTTTGTACAACTTCTACAAAATGAAGATCTTCGAGTTATTCAACCTGGCGCACTCTATTTAGTTTCACACGGACCGAGTGGAAACAACTCAACTGAACTAACTATTCATGTAACACCTACTACTAACTAGTTTGTACATAACTTTGTAAATATATATGTTTGTAATGGTTTCTCAATAAAGATGATATAAAACAAAAAAAAAATAAAAGAAGCAACATATTGTTATGTCTTTGTACATAGCAATATGTTGCTTTTTTTAAAAATTCCACGGGATGACCTTGACCCAATTTTGTGTGATAATAAAAGTGAAAATCAACTTGTGAAATTCATCAGTCTACGACTACCTTTCGTACCGTACACATCTCGCTCTCTATAACTAAATACAAAACTTCAACATGTCCCTAAAGGTCAAGTGTGCATCTTACGATACCAACACCATTACGAGTTTTGAACAACTTGAAGATTTAACCAACGAAATGCCAGTTTTACTTACCGGTGGTTATCACTTAACTGTTGATGTTAGTGCTACTAATGTAAGGATGTTTACTAAAACAAAATACTGTGATGATGAAGTATTTCTTTCAACACAACCTACAACATCTTCATCACCGACTGGTCAACATAACATCAAGTTCCACAAGTATTACCAATGTTAAATAACTTTTAACAAATAAAACTAAGGAATCACGTGATCAATGTCAAGTTGATAAAAAGGGAATGATACTTGTATAACTAATCATTCGCTTCCCGACTCTCGCTGCGTCAACACCTAATTTTAAAGATGTTATACAGAATGATGATGGAACTTGATGGAAAAATCTATGGAAATGATTACAACACCGTTGAACAAATGACTGAAGATTTAAATATATTAACTAAAGAAGGATATCAAGCTAAATTAATTTTAAAATTTCCTGAAGTACATCCACTATCGACTGAAGAACTTATCGCTATGGCTAAAGCGGAGAGAGAGAAAAAGGCTGAAGAAAACAAACAGAAACAGACAAAGTCTGAAGAAGATAAACAGAAATAAACTTCTTAAGTATAAACATTCCTTACATTAGTAAGGTATAATTTTTTAAAACTTCGTTTGGATGACCTTGAAATTACCCCCACCACTTTTTGTAGTACATAAAACTGACTATTCAACACTATACACTCTTATTCTTTCACTGGACTCAGCAGCGTCAACATGGAAGAACAAAAGTACAAGTACGAACCTCGTAAATGTTGTGAACAACAGTGTACAGATTTAGGACCAATGATGGTGGACGGGTTAGCTTGCACTAAATGTGAATTTTTTGGATCTTGTTACTGCAAGTGCAAAACAAAACAACTACCGCCGCCGGAATTGCGAACTTTCAAATTTTACAAATCAAGATATTTTCATACATGCTGTCCTCAAAGATGTTTCAAATTTCATCCTCTCGATCTAGCTTATTGTCAACGCACCAAGTCTCATCAAGATGATTTTTGTACACATATGATAAAAAGATGTAAATACAGATCAGATTGGTATTCCGATCCTGTAGAACCATCGAATGTGTAATTTCAGTTTTACACTCTTTTTTAAAACTTCAATTGGATGACCTTGAGATTTCCCCCACTACCGGTTGTAATTTTTATATAATATTATATTAAACTTTAAATCATTTCACTTCCAACACTCTAACTAACAACATGGAAGCAAAATTTATCAAGTTTGAACATATAATAACTGAGAGCTAGGAGATGGAAGAATTGTTTCAAAATTTACTTTCTATCATGGACAAATATCCTATGAGATGGTTCAGAATTGTGGTTAAATATTTAAATCCTGGTGAGTTATTTTCTTCATCGTCATCATCACAGAGTGAGGAAGACGAAACAACTAATTCAGTTAGTATAATTGAATTAAAATACGAAGAAGAGGAACTTAGCTATTTACTTGGTCACAAGCTCATGCTCACCAACAAATAAGCCTCCTTCCTAAACGCTGATCTTCATTCAATCGCCGACTCTCGCACGATGAACAACTCTCCGTTGGCACGAATGAATTCTAGTTTCGAAGTAAATTCTAAAGAAGATTTGCAAGAAATATTTAATACTTTACACGAAATTGTTAGTAAATTCAACACTGTTAAAATGAATCTGGAAATAACTTACGCCTGTCCTATTTGTGATAAGGTTGAAAGTTCTGATGAAGATAGTTTGCTGAATCTTACTCCACTTACACCTCTACAATCAGACACGACAACAACAAGTACGGAAGCAAATGGTGAGCAACCTCCTTCCCCCACCACTTCTTTGTGATTCAACTTCCCCCACCACTTCTTTGTAATTCAACTTCCCCCCACCACTTCTTCGTTTAACTAACGTTCCTCGCTTTCACTTCTCATTCCGTCTCCAACATTTGAACTATCAACATCACTTGTTTCAAAATTTCAAACACCAAAAAACAACACTAATGATGGATATGATGGATGAAGTTTCCTTCGTCACAAGGATGGAAGAGGAAAAGATGAAAGAAGAAAAATTGAAATTGGAAATTAAACGTTTGCAATTGGAACGGGAAAACCAACTCGAGATATTACGTTTCTTCAAACTTGTCAAATACGTCATCTGGGGACTCTGCCTTTACCTTATCCTCGTCGTCGGCGTTTGCTTTTACAACTCCGTATTTCATCACAAAAATTCAACCTGTATTGCACATTGATTGTATTTGTTTTTACAAATAAAGTTCAAAACTTAAATCTACCTATCCCGCTATCACCGGATAGTTCAACTCTCAGAACTATTTCCTGTGCTAGCGGGATAGGCTTTTTTAAAACTTACTCGGGATGACCTTGACATACTTTCCGTAACCCAATTATCAAGTTGAATTTCAGTTTTGAACTAACTTTTAATTTATGCATACCTCCCCTCATTTAATATACGACCGGAAGCTATGTGCCCCGGCACGTGGCTTCCGGGGCAGCTGACCTGTGCCAGAAGTGACCAAATCTAACTACTTTTGTTTCATTTTAATAATTAAGTTCGATTTTATGACATCATTTACTGACACCTGTTCTGACATTTCATTAAGAAATTTTCAAACTGTTTGAAAATGTGGACCAGTTTTCGATGCATACTTAGCCTATATCGCAGTACTTAATATCCATTCCTTGTTTATAAAAAATAATCAGGGCCTATATTTATGGGGTAAAGTATATCAGTCAGACAGCCGGAGAACATACAAATGCTGTTCCTGAATTGTTCCACCCCTCTACTAACAAATTAGATTCCCCAGGTGTGGAGTTGCCAGATTTATTAAGTTGTCTTCACCGTGCAAGTTTCATTTGCACCAGAGCAATTGCATGGCATGAGAGATTAACTTGAAAGGCTCCTACAAATTTTACATAAATTTAAATCTGTTGGGGGGGACTTAACTTTCAGAACTAACTTATTCTCATATAAATAATTACGATGTAGGAAAGCAGGAAATGTTAGTTCTTTAACCCACTATAATATTTATTCTCTGTGATACCCGTTGTTCAGATAAGACATTCAATTCAATAAAACTGCGAAAAAGGAATCCTATGAAGAAAAGTAAATTTTGAATGAGGCGGTGATTGCAAAGACGAACCTGAATTTTATTTCCCAGAAGAGATCGAATTCGAAGAAGCGAAGAGGAGTTCCCATGTGCTCGATTTTACTAAATTGTACACATTGTCGGGTCATCTTACAGTGGTGATGAAAATGTTTCGGTTAGAAGTGAAAATATTGAATATTGAATTAATTTCAAAACTAATATTGAAACCCCCTTTAGACGTGACAAAATCTCTTACGTCTTCGCTAGCGAAGGTAATAAAATAGGCTACAGGGTGTCAATTAAGTCCTAGATCGGCTTATTAATTATCGTTACATACAAAGCAACAAATCTCAGTAGATCATCAGTAGGAACAGTAATGTATTTTATTACTTAAATTCAATGTTTTTACTCCTTTACGGGGTAGGCCCACGATTAGTTAAGCAAAATTCTTTAAAAGCAGCATAGGTCGAGTTTGGTATCAAATAAATGATCTCACTTCACTTAGCAGAGTACCAAATGAGACTTCAAATGGATGACCGAGACAGAAATGACAGGCAAAATAAGTTGCCATTGAAATCATGGGTAAAACTTAAAAATGAAATAACTTTCTTAACACTCAACTTTTTAACGTAGGGTTTGTGACTTATTTATAGAAATACAAGGACGTTTAAAATTATGTATGCTGGGACAGAGGCCAAAGAAGTTTCAATCTAAGAACCCTTTAGGGGACGTACCTCTTGGAAGTCTTACAGAACCAAAGTGGAAGTGTTACAGGCTTTGGCCTTCGTAAAATCATACATAATCTTTAACGTATTTCCATTTGGAGCAATAAGCCACAAACCCGACGTTAAAAGGTTAAGTATCAAGAAAGTTAGGCCTATTGCATTTTCAAGTTTTACTCATATGATTGTAATGGAAACTTTGTTTGTCCGCCGTTTTCGTCTCGGTCATCCATTTGAAGTCTAGTTTGTGGCCTTGTATTCAAGTGAGACCTTCAATTTGATAACAAGTCCTTTGCTGCTATTTAAGAATTTTGTCTGACTCCTCGTTCGTGGACCGACCCCGAAACATTGTATTTACGTCAAAAGGTAGATGACTTGTCATGCTGATGATTAACTGAGTTCTTTTTCTTTATCTGTAACGATAAAATAAATAATAAGCCGGACCGGGACTTAATTGACACCCTGATGTTTAGAATAGCGAACACGAGTGTGTGGTGAGTAGTGTGTTTTGGTTACTTCTGGCCCGGAAGTGACGTCACCGGAAGCCACGTGCCACGGCACGCAGCTTCCGGTGGGCCAGAAGTGGGGACAATAGATGTCGGGGTGGAGATGGTGAGAGCGTCGGCGGTCGGTTGAGCGAAGAGTGCGCATAAAATAGAAGTTAGTTCAAAATTGAAATTCGACGGTGTTAATAAAAACTCTAATAGTTGAACGAAACTAGAAGTTAGTGTAAAACTGAAATTCAACAATCGGGGTGTTGAACTAAATTTGCGCATAAATTAAAAGTTGGTTCAAAACTGAAATTCAACGATCGGGAGTTGAACTAAATTAGCGCATAAATTAACCGGGGTTGAAGTAAAACTTCGCATAAATTAAAAATTAGTTCAAAATTGTAATTCGACGGTGTTAATAAAAACTCTAACAGTTGAACGAAAATAAAAGTCAGTTCAAACATAGCGCAGTCATAACAAGAGAGAGAGAGAGAGAAGGTAAATAGAAGTGTTAAGTTCCGCGGATAGAACGAGAATGAAGAATGAAACATGACGCGTCGAAATATATGCGTGACTGTAGATGTCAGTTAATGGGGGGTCTAGAGCTTCCGGCCTGTCAGATGGTGAATTAATCAATGGGGGGAGTGGAGATGGCGCTCGGTTGAACTAAAATTGCGCATAAATTAAAAGTTGCTTCAAAACTGAAATTCAACAATTGGGAGTTGAACTAAATTTGCGCATAAATTACTAGTTAGTTCAAAACTGAAATTCAACAACAGGGGGTTGAACTAAATTTGCGCATAAATTAACCGGGGTTGAATTAAAACTGTGCATAAATTAAAAGTTAGTTCATGTTAGCTGAAGAGTGTACAAAACAATGAAACAGGAATTGTCGTGAGCGCGCTTATATAAGGAAGGGTGGGGGTAAAATATGAAAACCTGCTGAACACAGTCGATAGGTGTAACAAGTTCGAAGTTGTGGAAACGTAACATTGAACGCAAAATGTTGTGAATAACACTATCGTCAACGCTAACTTGCGAAGTTCTAGCAGAGTACAACGGGTTAAAACTTAATTTCTTCCTTACTTTTGTTAAATTAGTTTTAATCTTCGAAACAGAAGGTTTAAAGTACTTCGTAATATATGTTGTGTCCGCAAAAGTTTCAATTTTAAACATTGCGTATCCATCACAAGAAGTATATCAGACGTGTAGAAGTGAGAACAAGACAGATGAATGAGATATAACGTCGAGCACGCGAAGGTGATTCAAACGATTCAGGACGACATGTGCTAATGTAAATGAAACTCCAGGTTAGTAGCAATTAGACTTGTATAATGAAGTTGGCGAAACGTATATGTAATGAGTAGGAAGGATGCGAACAACACAAATGCGAGTTAATTAATGGTCGCGGCGCGATGAACAATCTTCTTTTATAACGGTTATCGCGTGAGAAGATCGGTTTCGCATGAGCGCCCAAGTGGAACCTCCCGTGTTCACACAAGCGGAACCCCCCCCCCCCCCCCCGGTGACTAATCAAGCGGAACCCCCCCCCTCATAAAAAATGGAGATTAAATCCCCCCCCGGTGACTAATCAAGCGGAACCCCCCCCCCGGTGACTAATCAAGCAGAACCCCCTCCCTCCCCCTCATAAAAAATGGAGATTAAAATCCCCCCCCCGGTGGTCACTCAAGCGGAACCCCGCCGGTCGATGACCGGTCAATGGCCGGTCACGACCGGTTGTTAACCCCATCTAATTACCACACTTCACATCCCATGCCAGCCATGAACTACTATTGTTTGAATGAAACAGAATTAAACATGGCAGCCACCATGGAAAATTCTAACCTCAAACCTTGGTTTTACATCACTGCGCATGCGCCGCTCCCACTCCTTCGTTTCATTTTTATGCTGCTATAACTTGTACTGGAGTGACCCAACTTCACGCTACGGCGCCTAGTCATGTATTACTCACTTTAGCGCTACTGCGAATGCGCCTAGTCTGTATTACTCACTTTAGCGCTGCTGCGAATGCAACGAGTTCTCCGGATCGGAATCACTCCTCGCTATTGCGCATGCGCCGAGTCCTGTATTACTCAATTTAGCTCTACTGTGCACGGAAAGTTCTAACCTCAAACCTTGGATTTTACGTCGCTGCGCATGCGCCACCCCCACTCCTTCGTTTCATTTTTACACTGCTGCGAACTGGAGTGGATTGAAGACCGTACTGGAGTGAAACAATTTCCCCACCACTGCATTAATTACCCCCACCACTCGAAAACCCGAGGAGCGATACGAGCCCGATTTTCGCGTCAGTCGTCAACGAGTTTTCATAGCGAAAAGTCGTTGGCGACTCGGTAAGAGGTTCAAATATATAGTAGGCCTATATATATTTGAACTTCTTATACTACGTTGCGTTCTTTAATGCAATGTGGTGTGTGTGTGTGTGTGTGTGTGTGTGTGTGTGTAAATATTAGTTGTAAGTTGCACTTAATTTAAGAATTAATTTGCGCATTGCGATGTTAGTTATAAGTTGTGTTTAGCGTTAAGGTGTATTAATTTGAAGAATAATGATGGTATTTGGTTGTGTTGAATTATTTGATATTTAATAATGATGTGTTGTTAGTTTTAAGTGTTGGTATTAATAATTAATGTTGTTGTTTTGCCTTTCAGCTAGATGATAGGGGGTAGATTAAATGTAAATTCAGAAGTTCGGTTGAACTTCACTTAGAAGGGGTGGGACATCCGCAAATTGTAGGTAGCGGACTAGGTTTTTTGCATTTTGTTTAGGAATATGATGGGTGGGATTAGCTTGGGTGGGTGTTAGAGTTGCGTTTCTGCATTAGCTGTTCCAGTTTCCCTTGTAATTAGTGGTTACGCTTGAATGCGGGCCGGGACGTTACGCTTGAATGCGGACGGACCAAACAAAATTGCGTCGATGTCCCTCGCAGAACGTAACTAGTGGGTTGGGAGTGGGAACCGTTAGGCAAACAGGGTGGTGGGAACAGTTACTACTGTTCCCATCACCTTGGTTCATTATAAGTCTTGAATGACCTTGACCCACTTTCGGAAGGGTCAATGACCCCCCCCCGTGACTAATCAAGCGGAACCCCCCCCCCCCGGTGACTAATCAAGCGGAACCCCCCCCCTCCCCCCCCCATAAAAAATGGTGATTAAATCCCCCCTCCCCCTCCCCCTCCCCCTCCCCCTCCCCCTCCCCCTCCCCCTCCCCCTCCCTCTCCCCCTCCCCCCCCCGAAAATTAAAATGCCTATAAATCGATAATGGATTAACGGATTTGGACAAGCGATACATCATTGAAAAGGTTTATGTAAGACGAACATTTTAGTTAAGGAAGAATTTAGTTATCTTATTTTAGTCGAAAGTTATGCGAATTATTTGAAATAAATACCCCCTCTCATTCCTTCCCTCCCACCTTCCCCCACTTAACGGCTGTTAACCCTTCTCATTAGCATATTGTTATAAAAGATGCATCGACCACGGCTAACGTTTCATTCTGTTTCCAGACGTTACGCTGCGAACTGCGAACAGAACTAACACGATGTCATCCCTGCCGACTACAACTTCCACTACAGCCTGCTCTTCTATTACAAGTTCAACTTCTACTACGGCTTCAACTCCAGTCAAGAAAACTCTTTGCTTGAAAAACGCTCCCGTCTGGTATAAGTGCAAGCTAGAGCGTTGTGTTTCTCCCCCATTATTTTTAACACTCTAAGTCTCGTGATCTACTTTTCTGAGGCCGTTGTACAGTTATATGACCTCTCCGACTTGCATTGTTTGCCGGTGTAGCTTCATATAGCGTGCAAAGAATGGTTCCTAATGAAATCTCATCAGCATTCAAAGACAGAGACTGTTGTTTTGCAAGTTAATTAGTCTTGAAATAATGAAGTAGGAAACGTATATGTAATGAGTAGGAAAGATATGAACACCGCGAATGCGAGTTAATTAGCGGTAGCGGCGCGATGAACATTTGCCTTCATTATCATATAACGACTATCTCGTGAGAAGATCGGTTCCGCATGAGCGCCCAAGTGGAACCCTCCGTGTTCACTCAAGCGGAACCCCCCCCCCCCGGTGACTAATCAAGCGGAACCCCCCCCCCGTGACTAATCAAGCGGAACCCCCCCCCCATGAAAAATGGAGATTAAACCCCCCCCCCGAAAATTAAAATGGCCATAACTCGATAATGGTTTGATCGATTACGACAAGCGATACATCATTGAAAACGTCTATGTAAGACGAACATTTTAGTCCCCCCCCCCGAAAATTAAAATGGCCATAACTCGATAATGGTTTGATCGATTACGACAAGCGATACATCATTGAAAACGTCTATGTAAAACGAACATTTTAGTCCCCCCCCCGAAAATTCAAATGGTCATAACTCGATAATGGTTTGATCGATTACGACAAGCGATACATCATTGAAAACGTCTATGTAAGACGAACATTTTAGTAAAAGAAGAATTTGGTTATCTTATTTGAGTTAAAAGTTATGCGAATTATTTAAAATAAATACCCCCTCTTCTTCCTTTCCCCCCACCTCCAGGATCAATAATTGGTCACGGCCAGCTGTTACCCCTCTCATTAGCATACCGTTATAAAAGTGGAGCAAGCGTTGTTCACTCCTCATTCCGCTTCTACACGCCACTCTTGTTGTTTCGTCTCTGCTCTTTACAATATTACTTGTTTTAAAAATGCCTCCTCGTCTTAGTGAAAATTTCAGTTCTTCCGAAATTTCTGATGTTTTTGAACAACCTGAAGACACTTTAAATAACGACAGTGACAGTGAAGATGATGATGAAGATGATTATTATAGCGTTAAAATTAGTGAAGAACTGAAAGTTATAGCAATTGATCCACAATTCCCATTCGATACAATAGAAAAATTCATGTCTGAAGCTCATAAATGGTTGGATTCAGGATCTTACGTACGAATCGGCTCTTTTATATTGTTTGATGATTGTAATTCTTTTCTTATAACACCAAATGATAGAGACCGCATGCGGCAGTGGGCTCAAAAAATGAAGGAGTGCTACGAACAAGGTGTGGATGTTGGCGGCTATTTTACAGCGCAAGTGGTTTAATAACCAAATTACCCTTCCCCCACCCACCCCTCATTTGCATACTGTTATAAAAGCGGAGCGAGCGTTGGTCACTCCTTCATTTTGCTTCTACATGCCGCTCTTGTTGTTTCGTCTCTGCTGTTTACAATTTTACCTGCTTCAAAATGCCTCCTCATGTAAATGACCATCTTAATTCTTCCGAAATTTCCGATGTTTTTCTACAACCTGAAGACATTTTAAATAATGATAGTGAGAGTGAAGATGATGATGTTGATGATGTTGATGATGTTGATGATGTTGATGATGTTGATGATGATCATGAATATCCCGTTAATCTTAATGAAGAATGTGAAGTTATAGAAATTAATCCAGATTATCCATTTCATACAATAAAAAAGTTTATGGTTGAAGCTCATAAATGGTTGAACAGAGGATGTTGTGTACAAATTTGCTCCTTTATATTGTATGATAATAGTGATACTTTCCTTGTGACACCAAATGATAGAGACCGCATGCAGCAGTGGGCGCAAACAATGAAGGAGTGCTACGAACAAGGTGTGGATGTTGGCGGCTATTTTGAAGCGCAAGTGGTTTAATAACCAAATTACCCTTCCCCCACCCTGCACCTTATCCCTTCCCAATCCTTATTCCTTCCCCCTCCCCATTTTTTAAAACTCATAAAAGGCGGGCTATGAACCTCCAGGTTTCTAGTCTGTACTTGCACCTTGTGCCGTCAAGATGCTTACCACTTTGTCTTTTAGTAGTATTACAGGCACTGAGCATAAATTCTATAGAAAATTTTGTTCCCTACTTGATAAACCGCAAAAACTACCTCCAAATACTTTCACCTACAAGCTACCTCTGATGGACAAGGATGATGTAAGCAAAATACCATTAGTTCAAGCGGAATTTCTGGAAGAAAAAAATCTTGTTTATGTAAGAGAAGTGTATCATAATGAATATTCAAAAAGATTGGCTTACGAATTCATTAAGGAACATGCAGGACGTGAAAAAGAACAGTATCCAGGACCATTTTATTTATATCTTTTTGAGAATGGAGCTAGTGTAACGGTAGAAATAAGTATCAAATTAATGTAATTCTCCCTACCAAATTTGTGGGGTGAGGGTTTGAAGTAGATTTGCGCATAAATTAAAAGTTAGTTCAAAACTGAAATTCAACAATTGTTGGTCGAACTAAATTTGCGCATAAATTAACCGGGGTTGAATTAAAAGTTCGCATATCTTCCTATCAAGTTTATGAAGTTAGAATTTTGTTTTGCTGTAAAGTTATTGAAATAGTATTTGTATAAGGAAAATTCATATTGAAATACATGTTGTAATTTAGTCGTAGAGATGTGTACTGTACGAAAGCTGGATTTATAGTGAGTCGGCGCGCCAAATGAACTTGTATTTATGCAGATTGTTAAAATGGAATAAAGAGATGATAGTAGCAAAACGCTCGAAGTAGAAAGTGTGAATAATGTTATATAAAGAAATAATAGTTAAACAAGGAAAATATTGAAAATTCAAACTAGTATTAAAAAAATATGAACGGACAATCAATTTTGTAGAAGGTTAATATTTTGTTGAAAACGTTTGATTTTCTTGGATAGTGAAGAAGAAGAAGATGAAATAGTGGTAGGGGGACCGTTATAAAAGGAGGAATGTGAGAGCCCATTTCATTTCTCTGCGAAACTTCGAAGAGTAAACATCTCAACATGTATCATTGCGATAAATGTTCGGAATCGTTTCACGATGAAATTCTATTAGACTGTCATAAAGAACTAATTCACAACAACGCAGAAGAAAAACAAGAAGAACAAGAAGAACAAGAAGAACAAGAAGAAATAACAGCAACATCTTCAACTACTTTACCGAATCTACAAGTATTTGCTTTACCCGGTAAGGTAGTAATGCATCATAAGATTCAAAATGAAAACTTGAACTTAGAAGAATTTATTAGAGAAGCAAAACCAATCGTAAGTAAAACTTTAAAAGAAGAATTGAAAAGATTGAACTTTCTTAAATTTAGTTTACTACTAGAAGCTATGTTTATAAATGTACAAGAAGAATTATCACCAAGAGGATTCATAACAAAAAACCGAACCATCATGGAAAGTTCAAACATTGATTCAATAGTAGAGAACTGTATAGAAGAAATATTAACCAAAATTCAGGAACATGAAGGAAGAGGATCCGGATGGAGTCTTTCAAGTATTGAAGGATTAGATATAAGAGTTCAAAAACACGGATATGGACTAAGGGGATCTAGTTACATTCCTTTGTCTAAAAGTATTGAAGATACAAAATCTTGTATTAATGTTAGAAATGCAGACAATGAATGTTTTCGTTATGCAATGACAGCTAAATTTGTACCAAATAATGCGTATAGACCTGACCGGGAATATGAAAATCAAAGGAATAAGTACAATTTTCAAGGAATTACTTATCCTGTATCACTAGAAGATATATCGAAATTTGAGAAGAAAAATCCCGGTACTTCTATCAATGTTTTTGCATTAGATAGTTCAAACAAAGTGTATCCTTTACGTATTGCAAAAGAAGAACTACCAGATCATACGGATTTACTACTATTAACACGAGGAGATGTGTCTCACTATGTGTACATAAAGCAATTCGATCGTCTTGTTAACAAGCAACTTTCAAAAAATAGAAACAAAAAGTTGATTTGCAAGAGATGTTTTAATTTTCAACGAGAAGGAAGACAAGGAAGAGAATGGTTACAAGAGCACAAAAGATTATGTAACAATAATTATGAAGCAAAGATTAATTTACCTGCAGAAAACAGAGCATTCGTTTCATTTGAAAAAGTTCATCATCAATACCGTATCCCTTTAGTTGTGTATGCGGATTTTGAATCAACACTTGTTCCAGTTGAAGAAGAAAATTGCGAAGCAAGAAAAAGTGTAAAGTATCAAATGCACAAACCAAACAGTTTTTGTTTAATGGTCAAATCAACATTATCAGAAGAACATTTAAACAGATATGGATTAACTTCAGAACCTCTAGTATATCGTGGTGAAAATGCGGAAAAAATATTTCTTGATCACCTATATTCAATAGCTGGAAATACACAAAGATTATATACAAATATTGTACCAATGAAACCGATGGACGAAGAAGAAGAAATTCAACATGAAAATGCAACTCGATGTTTTTTGTGCAAAAATGATTTTACTATTGAGAATTATAAAATTAAAGATCACGACCACCTCACAGGTTATTACAGGGGTGCTGCTTGTAATAAATGCAACTTGAGCTATCGTTTACCACTATTTATTCCTGTGGTTCTGCATAACCTCAGTGGGTACGACGCTCATTTTATAATACCTGAATTAGGAAGAGACGACGGTAAAATCGATGTGTTAGCTGAAACTTCAGAAAAGTTCATAAGTTTTTCCAAAGAAGTTGGAAACCTCAAATTAAGATTCTTGGACTCCTACCGATTTATGCCGTCAAGTTTGTCCAAACTTTCTGAAAACCTAAGGAAACAAGATTTAATCGAAACGAAGAAGATTGTAAACAACGACAAACTGGATCTGGTACTTCGAAAAGGTGTTTTTCCATATGATTACATAGACAGTTTAGAAAGATTTAATGAAACATCATTACCTCCAAAAGAAGAATTTAAAAGTAAACTTTTCGACATGGATATATCTCAAGATGATTATAATCACGCATGCAAAGTATGGAACGAATTAGGATTTAGAACATTGGGAGAATATTCAGATTTTTATGTTAAACTAGATGTGACTTTATTATGTGATGTGATGGAAGAATTTAGAAATACGTGTTTTGCAGCATATGGATTGGACCCTCTTCATTCGAACACTTCGCCTGGACTAGCGTGGCAAGCCATGTTGAAAGAGACAAATTGTAAAATACAACTTCTTACAGATATAGATATGGTTTTGATGTTAGAGTCAGGAGTTCGCGGAGGATTGACGCAAAGTGTAACACGACATGTCAGGGCAAACAACAAGTATTTGCCCGATTATGATGCATCAAAACCAACAACATTCCTGGGTTATTTCGATGCAAATAACTTATACGGATGGGCAATGTCGAATCCCCTTCCATATGATAATTTCAAATGGATAGATCCTGAATCAATAGGAAACATAATGGATATACCGAAGCATGGTGAAACAGGTTATATTTTTGACGTCGATTTTGAATATCCCGAACATCTTCACGATCAACATTATGATTTACCACTGCTTCCGAAGACCGAAATTTCTCCAACTGGAAGATGGCCGAAATTAATGATGACTTTAACCGACAAGTCTCGGTATGTTGGACACTACTGGATGATACAACAGGCCTTAGACTTGGGATTGAGAATTACAAAGATTAATCGAGTATTACAATTCTCTCAATCTTGTTGGTTAAAACCGTACATTGACAACAACACAAGAAGAAGAGCTGCTGCTACATCAAGTTTTCAAAAAGATTTTTTCAAACTAATGAACAACGCAATATTTGGCAAGACTTTGGAAAACAAAAGGAAACATAAGGATATAAAATTGGTAACTGATCCAGTAAAATTACAGAAATTAGTGCAACAACCAAACTTTGGTACATCTGTAATTATTAATGAAAATCTAGTTCTTATTTCCATGAACAAGAAGTCAGTTACAATGGATCGTCCTTTGTATCTTGGAATGTCAATCTTGGATATTTCTAAAACACACATGTACGAGTTTCATTATAAGAAGATGGTTAACTATTATGGAAGAGATAACATTGGTATTGCATATATGGATACAGATGCACTCATTTACTGGATTAAAACAAATGACATGTACGAAGATCTACGCACCTTTATATATAAAGATGATTTCGACTTTTCTGATTATCCTAAGGACCATCCAAATTACGACTACGACAGAAACAAGAAAGTATTGGGAAAATTTAAAGATGAAACAAATGGTGTGCCGATGATGGAAATCGTAGCATTGATGTCCAAACTGTATTCGTTTCAACTATACATAAACGAAAGGAACGAACATCAAGTCACAAAGAAAGCCAAAGGAATAAAAACCTCTTTCCTGAAGAAGAACGTACAGTTTGAACATTATAAAAGATGTTTGTTTGAAAATGTTGAAACAACTGCAACATTTAACACCATAAGAAGCTTCAACCATCGTCTTTTCAGTGTGAAGCAAACCAAATCGGCATTGAGCTATAAGGATGACAAGAGATACATCCTTGAAGACAACATAAGAACTCTGCCATTTGGACATTACTCTCTAAACCCTATCGACCAGTAAACCTATTCTTCGTCCTCTACCTTCTTCCTTTTTTCCCTTCCGTAAAGAAGAGGGGACATGGCAAGCCCAATGCCATGTTCCCTCTTTTTTACACTAATATGAAATGGCCTTGACCTATATTCAAACTATATAAAAGAGAATGAACTGTTGTACGGATCAGTATTTTTACAAGCGGTGTGCAAGCAACACCTGAAGATGGAAAGTGTGAAGGACAAGATTGTAAATGAACTACATAAACCAGCAAGAAGAAGATTTCCAAGAAGAAGTACAATTATTAAGGGAATGAATGATCTTTATCAAGCTGATCTCATTGAAATGATACCACACAGTAAATTAAACAAAGGTTTTAAATATATTTTAACAATTATAGACTGTTTTACTAAAATAGCTGACGCTTTACCATTAAAGGATAAGACTGGTAAAAGTGTTACAAAAGCTATGGAAACAACGATACAAAGAAATAAATTCAAAATCAAACATCTACAGACCGACGATGGAAAAGAATATTTTAATAAAGACTTTGGAGCTTTGATGAAAAAATATCAAATAAATCATTATTCTACAAATTCTGAAGTTAAAGCTTCAATAATTGAAAGATTCAATAGAACATTGAAAGGAGCGATGTACAAACAATTTTCAAAACGAGGATCATACGTGTGGTATGACATATTACCACAACTTATAAAAGAGTATAACAACAAATATCATCGTACCATTGGAATGAAACCTATCCAAGTAAACAGCACTAATGCTAAGGTTGTATTACAACGCATCAGAAATAATACAACACCTAAATTGGAAAAGTTGCAACCAAAAAAGTTTAAGGTCAACGATAAAGTTCGTATAAGCAAGTACAAAGGTGTATTTAGTAAAAGGTATCTACCAAATTGGACTAATGAAGTATTTACAGTTTATAAAGTGCAACCAACTATACCTGAAACTTACTTATTAAAGGATAACAAGGGTGAATTACTTCAAGGTGGATTCTACGGACATGAACTGTTGAAATCAAATGTCGGTGATGTATATCTTGTTGAGAAGGTTTTACAAAGGAAAAAAGATATGGTTAAAGTCCGGTGGTTAGGATTCGATAAAAGTGAAGACTCTTGGATTCCTTCAAAAGACTTGGTATAGTAATTTAATAGCTCATTGTGTGTTTAACCTTGATACAAGATGGAGATTGTACAACAAAAAGATCGATTTAATATCAATAATATTGATGAATTGACGGTTGACAATGATAGGTTAAATCATGGTAAACATGGTGAATTACTACCAAATACGATAAGATGTTTAATAACTGGTCCTTCAAATTGTGGAAAAACAAATGTTGTTTTTAACCTTATAACTAATCCTAAAGGATTGCGCTTTAACAATATATACATTTTTTCAAAATCATTGCAACAACCGAAATATCAATTATTGGATAAAGTACTTGCAAGTGTACCTGAAGTGAATTTCTACAAGTTTAATGCCAGTGAAACAATTATGCAACCAAATGAAGCAAAACCATTTTCTATTTTTATTTTTGACGATGTGTCTTGTGAAAATCACGACACTATAAGGAATTATTTCGCTATGGGAAGACATCATAATATCGATAGCATTTATATTGGTCAAACATACAGCAAAATTCCAAAACAACTTATAAGAGATAATGCAAATATGGTGATTATCTTTAAGCAAGATGAAACAAATTTAAAGCATATATACAATGATCATGTAAATGCGGATATGCCATTTGAGAAATTTAAAGAAATGTGTGGCAAAGCATGGAATGAAAAATATGGCTTTCTCGTTATTATGAAGGAAGAAGATATTAAAAATGGTAGATATCGTATAGGGTTGGATAAATTTGTATTTATGCGTTGAACTACCGATGCTACATCTAGTTACACGTTGAACTTCACAGTGTAAACATGGTAAATCAAGAAAAACTATTGAAAAAAATAAAATCACTCAGTGATTCTATTAGGATGAAGAATCGTACATTGAGGATGGGTTTAAGTGAAAGAGAAGAATTTCTAGAGACTACATTTAAACCTATTAAGGAACCTTTAAAACAGATATCAGAAACTATTGGTAAACCTCGTTATGAAGGAGATGTTTTACTACCAGTTTCTAAACAAGAAGTACAAGCATTAAAAAAAGAAGAAGATGATGATTCATATACAAGTGCTAGTGAGCAAGAAGAAACAAAAGAAGAAGAAGAACCAATTGTTGAAAAGGAAGAAGAACAACCAATACCTGAAGCTGAACAATCTATTCCAAATTTAACTCAATTGAGTAGCGATATATTACAACATGGACCTCTTGGAAGAAAATATATAATGAAAATGCTACATGACATGAAATCAAACCCGAATTTGAGTAGATCACACGTATACGGAGCAAGAATTGATGGGAATGAATTAAAGATCGGCGATTCAAAGCTTGAAATAACACAAGACGATTACATCATTATTGGTGAGCATAAATATAAAGGAACAAAAGGACTTTATGAATTAATTTTTAAAAACATGCCACTAAGATATTCATCCAAAGATTTAAGTGTTTTTAAGGAGATTCTACAAAATACTAACGCTCATAAAAGAAACTACTTAAAGGATGCAATGATTAATCGTTCACGTGCAACAAAATATAACATTGTTATAAAAAAGTTGTTTCCTCCACGAAAATTGCCAACATTACGTACTGCACCAGCGGTGAGACAACCACTGAAAAGAAAATCTTTATCACTTATGGATTTATCACTTCTTGAACAACATAGTAAAAAGAGTAAAGGAGATACTTCAACATCTGGCAAAGGATTGATGAAAAATCTATACAATACGAATGTGATTTACTACAACGACATCAATAAATTGGTTGATAGAATGAGACTATTGCATGAAGCCATGGAAGCCGGTCATACAGGTTTAAATAATGAATGGGTAGCTCTGATTGACGAACTCAGGAATCGCGGCATAATCGTATAATTGTCCGCGGATATATAAGAATTGCAGGCGTATAATGTGTCAGTTCTAACATGAGCGTCGACAAGTTCGGACGATACTCCGCGTTAGGAGTGCAAGTTGGAGAAAACAGAAAAAGAAGTGGATTACCGCAAACACCTGAAGGTGACTATAACATAAATAATAAACGTTTAAAGTTTGTTAGAGATCCAGAAGAAGATGGAGATGCAACAAATTTAAAAACAGTTAAGGAGGTAACATCTACAAGTTTAAAACTCGACGACAACCAACTGTATGATGCAAAATCTCACAGGGTTATTAACGTTGCGAAACCAGTCAATAATGGAGATGTTGTTAATAAAGGTTATTTTCTATCTGCGATGGAATACGCTTTACTGTTGGAAAAGACTAAAAGTGGAAAAAAGTACAATGCTTTAAATTATAAAATAACTAATGTGGCAGATCCAACCGAGGATACAGATACAATCAATAAGCGTTATTTGCACTCTGTAATACCAGAAAAGAAAAAAGATGGATTTTCCTTCTATAAATATACTATAAACGATATTGGATATCCTAAAGAAGAAAGTGATGGTGTTAATATTAAATACATGAAAGATAATTGTATTTTATATAATGGTGCTGTTATTGATTGTCATGGAAAAGTGTTGTCCAATCTGAAAGATGGTTCAACTCCATCGGATGCTGCTACCGTGAGACAAATGAATGAAAGCTTGAAGAAAGGAACATCCGCTTTTGTTAAACAAAATCAGGTGGTGTCAAAGAAAGGTGATGAGTTTGTGCAAGGAAGTGAAAAGTTTACCTTACTACAACTACAAAATAACAAGTGGGATGGAAAAAATAAAAGATTGTCAAATATAAGTTTAGGCACGGAAGAACATGATGCTGTTATTTTAACACAAGTGCCACAACTATCAGCTACTGGTGTTAACTTTATATGTGGAGGTAGACGATTAACCCATGTAAAATCTGGTAAAGATGATAATGATTGTGTTGTTGTGAAACAAACTATAGTTTTAGATAAAATAAATAACTTATATGATGGAAAAAATAGAAGAATATCTAACATATCAGCAGGAATAGCTCCGAATGATGTTGCTACTATTAATCAAGTTATAGCAACCTCTACAAACGATCCATCTGTGTATACATGTAATGGTAAACGTATCACAAATCTTGATAATCCTACACGTAACAAAGATGCTACTAATGTAGAGTATGTAATGAATCTTGTAGGTAATGTAGTTATTGATATGCATAATCATTTGATTAATGCATCGATGAAACACAATAAAATCGAAGATTCTCAGAGAAACCAATGGATTAAAGATGAAATCATTGATAGATACTAGTAAAACTTATGAATATTTAAGTATAGAATACACAAAAAAGGATTCATTATCATAAAGAGTTTCATAGAGTGAAGACGTTGGTTACATAAAACAGCATAATGAAGACCGTATCGCTCAGTCGTCGTCAAGACAGCGGCAAGAGAGGACGTGGTTTAACATCAGCTGCATTATCCCTGCTCAGACGGATTCCAATTGGTGCTGTTGTGAATCGAGCAATAGACGCTTTACCATACGAATTACATCTGCCCGGAGGTTATCAATATTGTGGACCTGGAACTAAGTTGTCAAAACGTTTAGCAAGAGGAGATCCTGGAATTAATAAATTAGATCAAGCTTGCAAAGAACACGATATAGCATATTCAAAGTATAAAGATTCAACAAATAGATCAATAGCGGATAAAATTCTAGCGGAAAAAGCTTGGCAAAGAGTAAAATCAAGTGACGCCAGTATTGCAGAAAAAGCAGCGGCTTGGGCAGTAACTACAGCCATGAAGACGAAAGCAAAGTTAGGTGCTGGAAGACGTCGCAGAGGAAGACCTGCAAAAAGAAGCGCTCCCAAAAGAGGTGGAAACATTAAAAAAGGACGTCGTAGAACTCGTAAGGCAAATGTAAAGAAGACTTCTGTTTGGCAAATGGTAAAAAACGGAGCAGGTTTATACCTAAGACCATACCGTGTGTACTAAATAAAAAGAATCAATTGATAATTCCAAATAAAGCCTTAACAAATCATCAGTTAAATGATTATGTAAAATGTTTGAAAATACCATTTTTTCGAAGAGTTTTTATGAAAGATGCATTACCAACTAAAATATGGGAAAATGAAACTGGAATAGTAAATTTGGATTCCACCTATGGTCCAGGCACTCATTGGGTATGCTATAAAAAGCTCGGACAAACCGTTTACTACTTTGACAGTTTTGGCAATCTACCACCGCCGAAAGAACTGCAACATTATTTTCGAAACTCCAAAAACATTTTTTACAATTACAAAAGAGAACAACCCAACAATACTGAAATATGTGGGCATTTATGTTTGGAGTTTCTAGCGAAGAGTGTCAGTCAGCTTTAAGATGTCATCGTATACAGTGTCACTGAGTGGAAATTCATCCACATTGAAAAGTACGCTGTTCCCAGCATTGCGTCTATCCAAGGAAAGATTATGGGAAGCGGCATTACTTGATTTGACTACCTACAACTCAATACCCAATGTTACGGAAGGAAAGAACAATTTACTACATTATTATGAAACTAAGGATGCTTCAGGAAAATACTCAGAATTGAAAATAATTACATTTCCTACTGGAGCTTATGAAATCGATGATATAAACCAATTATTACAGAAACAACTCGGAGAAGACAATATCACCGTTAAAGGAAACAATAATACTTTAAAAGCAGAAATAACTTCAAAATATTATATTGATGTCAGCTTGGAACAGTCGATTGGTAGTTTACTTGGATTTACAGATACAAAAAAGAAAATCTTAACTCCTGGAACTACTCATTCAGGTGATACAACTGTTACAATATTGAAAGTCAATAGTATCGATGTAACGTGTAATATTATACACGGATCGTATAGAGAAGGAGTGAATCAGCATATTTTACATACATTTTATCCAACAGTGGCTCCTGGTTTTAAAATTGTTGAGAAGCCACAAAACTTGATATACCTACCGTTAAACACCAGTTTCATTTCAGACATCGTACTGAACATATTGGATCAAGACGGTGTTAGTGTTGACTTTAGAGGAGAAACGATAACTATACGGATACACATCAGAGCGGCAACATAAAGGTCAACATGGGATTATCATTTAAACCGCAACGGAAGAGTCGGGAGCTCAGTAGCTCCTCGACATTGGAAGAGTTAACATCGGACAACATTCGTTTTCTACAGAAGATTGGATTGAAACTTAACAACGATGGATATCCTGGATATATCTCAAGGACCGACATTCGACGAAACACTATGGGAGAAGGAATATCACACGCACAACCCTTACACTTCATCAAAATTAAACAATAACGATGAAATAAGGATTCCCATTCAACAACAAGATATTTACACATTACCGTGTGAAAGTTATTTGTACATTGAAGGACGGGTATTAAAATTGGATGGAAAAACTGCTTCAACAGTTCCTTTTATAAATAACCCGATGGCATATCTTTTTGATGAAATAAGATATGAGATATCAGGGGTGACAGTTGATTCGACAAAAAAGGTTGGTATAACAACAACATTGAAAGGATTAACATCATTAACACCGCATGAAAAGAATTCAATAGTCACCGCCGGATGGGTTGCCCCTGATAAAGACACTATAACACCGGATTCCAACGGTCACTTTGATTTTCATGTACCTTTACGATTGCTTTTGGGATTCGCTGAAGATTACAAACGAGTAATAATAAATGTCAAACAAGAATTGGTATTACTCAGATCTTCAACTAACAAGGACTTGATACTTGCAGGCCCTGCAACTACTGAAGATAAACTGGAATGGCAACTACAATTAGATAAAGTTGTTTGGAGAGTACCTCATGTAAGATTGGCTGATGAACATAGAATCGTATTATTGAGAAAGTTAAAATCTGACCGTGATATTGTGATGCCATTCCGAAGTTGGGAATTCCATGAATATCCTACACTACCTCAGACCGAACGACAAACATGGACCGTCAAGACATCAACTTACTTGGAACGAGCAAGGTACATAATACTCGGTTTTCAAACTAAGCGAAAAGATGTTATCACTGCAAATGCCGGTCAATTTGATAACTGTAAAATAAAGAATTGTAAAGTTTTCCTAAACTCTCAATTCTTTCCGTATGACAATTTGAATGTCATGTTCAGCAAAAAACGTTTTTCCATTTTATACGATATGTATGCAAGATTTCAATCGTCATATTATGGAAAGACTAATACTCCACTATTATCACCTGACCAATATTATTCCAAGGCTCCGATAATTGTAATAGATTGTTCAAAACAAAATGAATCGGTAAAATCATCAAGTGTGGATATAAAAATTGAAATGGAATTTGAAGAACCAGTAGCGGATGGAACTTCAGCATACTGTCTTATTCTACATGATAAAATAGTTACTTACACACCGCTGACCGGAATCGTGAAGAATGTACTTTAAAAATAATTAGTACAACGACTGCAGATTTTTGAGGTTAGAATTATCTGTCTCAATTTTTGAGGTTAGAATTTCGTTTGTGAAAGACAAGTTAAAAACAAACATTTATGTGAGTGTATAAATTTCAAGGATTCGACGAAAAACATAAAAGCGAGAAAATCATGAGTGGAAAATTCATTATATCTTCGACCGTCGTATGGGAAACATCGTTCGCAAGATGAGTTCTACTAACGGAGAAGAAAATACACCTCTAATGGATGAGAATAGTTCAGATATAGAAAAACAAGTTGAACGAGAAATGGACGAGTTCCTCAAGTTTAACAAACATAAGAAGAGAGAAGAAGAAAAAGAAGAAGGAGAAGCTGAAAAAGAAGTAAAAAGAAAAAAGGTTGAAGTTAACATTACAACTAATATTTTAACAGAAGTATTTCTTCGGATTTTCTACCCCATTTCTTCATGCATGACGAAAAGTATTTCAGTTGGAATTTTAAAATCATTGGATTATTCACCGATTGTTATTTTAAATCATGGAAATAAAATGGTTACATTCACTGAAACTTCTTGGGAATCATTTATGAAACATTTACATCTTTTGGAATGCTATTTGAGTAACAACACATTTGGAAGAAGAACAAGATTAAGTTTATTGGAATCAAATATTGAAGTTGATATAGTGAAACATCGTGGAGGACAAATGGTTCGCTTCAGAGATTTAACTAGACATGATGTAAAATTACATTTGACTAAAGAAGAATTTTACACTTTAAGTTGTACTACCGGTCCCGTCACCAGATATTTAAAACAACTAATATTTTCAAGTGCAATAATCAAAGACTATCTAATCGATACATTGGACAGACAACCTTTCGTTCCAATTTTATACGGTCCCGTGGATACTTCAATTTTTAATCGAATACCTCAAGAAGTGGATATGTGGAGACAATTGAACAACTATCACACCAACTTTAATATTGACGAAGAAGCGCAAGAAGTTAAAGAAGAACAATCGTGTTTGTAATACAAGTCAGTTGCTGACGAGACTTCATCATGAACAAACGGGTTTCGTTTTCTAATGCGCCACATATAATGGAAGTTAAAAAAGGTATAATTGAATTTCAAGCTTTTCGAGGAAATGATGGAAATTTTATTATAAAAGAATTAGTAATTTTGGATATGAACACATCTGTAGTTTATCATTACTTATTCAAACCTCCATTACCATTCAATAGACTAACAACTAAAGCGAAAGTTACAAACGGTTGTACAAATATTTTCACAACTTAAGATGGGATGAAGGTTTTATTAATTATAACATGATGCCGCACATTATGAATCATTACTGCAAAGAGTTCAAAACTATCTACACAAGAGGATTGGAAAAAGCTAATTGGATACAATCATTTACAAGCAACGAAGTGATAAATGCAATAATAGATAGAGATTTCCAATGCTACTTCAATGAACTTTGTATTTCATCAAAGAGTTTTAAACATCGAAGGTCACAGTGCGCTTTGAAGAATGCCTACCGCTTAAATAATTTCCTTCAACAGAATGGTGGGGGTAATGTCGGTAATAAAAGTGAGAGCGCTACCATGACGCAGCATGAGTATTACTCGAACCTCCGAAGAGACAACATCTCCGACGGACATTATTATTAACAAGAAGATTAACAATAACATCAAGATGGCATCACAGAACTTTCTTCAAAATTTGGTTGATCAATTTAACGCTCATTCTAAATCAACAATCTTACCGACGAAGAAATGTTCTGAACTAAAAGAAGAAAAACATTACATCATACATACAATCAAGAAGATGGACACTTCAATTGGTGATGCTATTAATTGCACATTGAGCGAGGCGCCGTATACAGTTGGTGACGAACCGAAGTTTCAAATCTTCCTACCGAAACGGTTTGTACAACTTCTACAAAATGAAGATCTTCGAGTTATTCAACCTGGCGCACTCTATTTAGTTTCACACGGACCGAGTGGAAACAACTCAACTGAACTAACTATTTATGTAACACCTACTACTAACTAGTTTGTACATAACATTGTAAATATATGTGTTTGTAATGGTTTCTCAATAAAGGTGATATAAAACAAAAAAGAAAAATAAAAGAAGCAACATATTGTTATGTCTTTGTACATAGCAATATGTTGTTTTTTTTTAAAAATTCCACGGGATGACCTTGACCCAATTTTGTGTGATAATAAAAGTGAAAATCAACTTGTGAAATTCATCAGTCTACGACTACCTTTCGTACCGTACACATCTCGCTCTCTATAACTAAATACAAAACTTCAACATGTCCTTAAAGGTCAAGTGTGCATCTTACGATACCAACACCATTACGAGTTTTGAACAACTTGAAGATTTAACCAACGAAATGCGAGTTTTACTTACCGGTGGTTATCACTTAACTGTTGATGTTAGTGCTACTAATGTAAGGATGTTTACTAAAACAAAATACTGCGATGATGAAGTATTTCTTTCTACACAACCTACAACATCTTCATCGCCAACTGGTCAACATAACATCAAGTTCCACAAGTACTACCAATGTTAAATAGCTTTTATCAAATAAAACTAAGGAATCACGTGATCAATGTCAAGTTGATAAAAAGGGTGTGATACTTGGATAACTAATCATTCGCTTCCCAACTCTCGCTGCGTCCACACCTATTTTTAAAGATGTTATACAGAATGATGATTGAACTTGATGGAAAGATCTATGGAAAAGATTACAACACCGTTGAACAAATGACAGAAGATTTAGAAATATTAACCCGAGAAGGATATCAGGCTAAATTAATTTTAAAATTTCCTGAAGTACATCCACTATCGACTGAAGAACTTATCGCTATGGCTAAAGCGGAGAGAGAGAAAAAGTCTGAAGAAAACAAACAGGAGGGAGAGAAAAAGTCTGAAGAAAACAAACAGAAACAAACTTCTTAAGTATCAATTTTCCTTACATTAGTAAGGTATAATTTTTTAAAACTTGGTTTGGATGACCTTGAAATTATCCCCACCACTTTTTGTAGTGCATAAAACTGACTATTCAACACTATACACTCTTATTCTTTCACTGGACTCAGCAGCGTCAACATGGAAAAACAAAATTACAAGTACGAACCTCGTTACTGTTGTGAACAACAGTGTACAGATTTAGGACCAATGATGGTGGACGGGTTAGCTTGCACTAAGTGTGAATTTTTCGGATCTTGTTACTGCAAATGCAAAACAAAACAACTACCGCCGCCGGAATTGCGAACTTTCAAATTTTACAAATCAAGATATTTTCATACATGCTGTCCTCAAAGATGTTTCAAATTTCATCCTCTCGATCTAGCTTATTGTCAACGCACCAAGTCTCATCAAGATGATTTTTGTACACATATGATAAAAAGATGTAAATACAGGTCGGATTGGTATTCAGATCCTGTTGAACCATTGAATGTGTAATTTCAGTTTTACACTCTTTTTTTAAAACTTCAATTGGATGACTTTGAGATTTCCCCCCACCATTGGTTTTTTTTTTTTTTTAGATTTCCCCCACCATAAGTCTTTTAAATTTCCCCCACCATTAGTTTAAGTTTTGTATCTTATTGAATCCACCTTTGAATTATTTCACTTCCAACATTCTAACTAACAACATGGGAACACCTTTCGTCAGGTTTCATCATATAATAACTGAGAGGGAAGAAATGGAAGAATTGTTTCAAAACTTGCTTGCTATAATGGATAGATATTATATGAGATGGTTCAGAATTGATGTTCAATATTTACGTCCTGGTGAATTATCTTCATCATTACAGAGTGAGGAGGACGAGGCAAATACTCCAGCTAAGATATTTGAATTAAAAGACGAAGAAGAAGAACTTAGCTTTTTATTTAATCATAAGCTCGCCGTTAAATAAGCCCCCTCCCTTGGCGGTGTTCCTCATTTACTCGCCGACTCTTCAACGATGAACAACTCTCCATTGGCACGGATGAATTCTAGTTTTGAAATAAACTCTAAAGAAGAGTTACAAGCTATTTTTAATATTTTACAAGAACTTGTAGATAATTTTACAACTATCAAAATGAATTTGGAAATAACATACGATTGTCCTATTTGTGATAAGGTTGAAAGTTCGGACGAAGACAGTTTACTAAATCTAACTCCTGCACCATCTGACACTACTGACGGTAATAATGAAGAGCAAAATCTTTCCCCCACCACTTCTTTGTAATTCATCTTTCCCCCCACCACTTTTTTATTTGACTAACATTTCTCGCTTTCACTCCTCATTCCGTCTTCGACTTTTGTACTATCAACATAACTTCTTTTAAAATTTCAAACACTAACACAATCATGATGGATATGATGGATGAAGTTCCCTTTGTAACTAGAATGGAAGAGGATAAATTGAAATTGGAAATTAAACGATTGGAACGGGAAAACCAACTCGAGATATTACGTTTCTTCAAACTTGCCAAATACGTCATCTGGGGACTCTGCCTTTACCTTATCCTCGTCGTCGGCGTTTACTTTTACAACTCCGTATTTCATCACAAAAATTCAACCTGTATTGCACATTGATTGTATTTGTTTTTGCACATTGATTGTATTTGTTTTTACGAATAAAGTTCAAAAGAGTCTTCTACCTATCCCGCTATCACCGGGTAGTTCAACTCTCAGAACTATTTCCTGTGGTAGCGGGATAGGCTTTTTTAAAACTTACTCGGGATGACCTTGACATACTTTCCGTACCCCACATTATCAAGTTGAATTTCAGTTTTGAAGCAACTTTTAATTTATGCGCAATTTTAGTTCAACCGAGCGCCATCTCCACTCCCCCCATTGATTAATTCACCATCTGACAGACCGGAAGCTCTAGACCCCCCATTAACTGACATCTACAGTCACGCATATATTTCGACGCGTCATGTTTCATTCTTCATTCTCGTTCTATCCGCGGAACTTAACACTTCTATTTACCTTCTCTCTCTCTCTCTCTCTCTCTTGTTATGACTGCGCTATGTTTGAACTGACTTTTATTTTCGTTCAACTGTTAGAGTTTTTATTAACACCGTCGAATTACAATTTTGAACTAATTTTTAATTTATGCGAAGTTTTACTTCAACCCCGGTTAATTTATGCGCTAATTTAGTTCAACTCCCGATCGTTGAATTTCAGTTTTGAACCAACTTTTAATTTATGCGCAAATTTAGTTCAACACCCCGATTGTTGAATTTCAGTTTTACACTAACTTCTAGTTTCGTTCAACTATTAGAGTTTTTATTAACACCGTCGAATTTCAATTTTGAACTAACTTCTATTTTATGCGCACTCTTCGCTCAACCGACCGCCGACGCTCTCACCATCTCCACCCCGACATCTATTGTCCCCACTTCTGGCCCACCGGAAGCTGCGTGCCGTGGCACGTGGCTTCCGGTGACGTCACTTCCGGGCCAGAAGTAACCAAAACACACTACTGTGGTGTGTGTGTGTGTGTGTGTGTGGGGGGGGGGGGTATTCAATTTACTCATATGGTATTACCTTCGCTCATGAAGTAGTAAGAGGTTTTGTCGTGTCTTGACGTGTTGCTTCCTTTTTGGTGCGCAGCCCGCCTAAAGCTGATGTCCCTTAATTATAATTTAGGAACGAACTTACATGAATGAATGTATTTAGGTAAATTGTATGAAATACGAATAATAATTGTATAAACTATGTAATTTTACACGAAAAAGTAATAATCTCCTTTACCGTATTATAGTTAAATGATTTTTACTAAATCGAGTAGAAGTCTCAGTTTCTGTGCCACAGTTTGCTGTACCCTGCGCTTCATACTTTAAAGTTTCTTCTAAATGTTTCTCGTTAAATGCAACCTAATTTAAACACGGTAAAGGTTGTTTCATGGAGTTTACTCTCAACCATTGTAAATAAAATAAAAATATTTATAGTTTAATATTATTTCCTAATTTATATTTATAACAAGTATAGCTTTAGTGTCTGCTCAATTTTATTTAAAAGGGTTTTAATCTACTTTACGTTAACGGCTACGTTGTAGGATAGCTTGTTAGCAAAAATACTCAGGTGGTATGCGGTTATGACGGATTTTGCAGCATCTATACTTATTTAATACGCTAAGGGTGTTTTTTCCTGAGAACTCCTTCTACAATTTTCAACCGATTTTCAAGTTTTTTGTGTCGTTGGATAGGGCTTGGCCTGTAGTTGTTTCCGCCATAAACTGATAAGAATCGGACTGAAAATAAAGGCGCTATCCACAATTGAAATCTCAAAATTTCCCATTTAAATAACATTGGGATTAAATAAAGCATTTTAAACATCTGTTAATAATCAGCTGTAAATACGTGTAGTTTTGGTAATTAAAGAGATTCACAATATTGGATTGGTCGGATGTCCTTGATTTAGAGCTAAAAGTAACATTTGCATTGTATGAAAATAAATTGCTCGATTTCGAGCAACACGTATACTACTAGTTGTATTAAAGACCACAGTAATTTTTAATACTATATAAATCTAAAATGAAATTTAAGATATTTTAAGATGGAATTATTTTCGACAAATACCTATAATGCTTTTGAGATTGTTGAGTATGGAGTGTTAAATAAGTATGGTAATTTATTATTCAAAGGAACTAAATAAATATGAACGGGAATTGGCCCCGATCCACGGCGCGGCGGTGACGTAGGTTGGCTTTATTTCCCCACAAAACACATCCCAAATTGGCGGGAAATCAAGACGTCCCGACCATAAATATTGGGCCTCCATAAATATGCCAGCGTTATAAACATTGGTGAAATACGTATCGTTTATGTTATTTTCAAGTACCAGGGGGACCGAGCTTAAGCTCGGTAAAATTATTACTTTTGTTCTCACACAAAGCTCGTTCGCTACGCTCACTCACCCTCTTCCTCTTTAAGACGAGCTCGATCGCTTCGCTCACTCTCCAAGGTGCAGCACTTTGGTATAATTTTCTCAAACTACAGGTTAGAGATGTAACACATTGGTTTATATCTACAGTTATCAGCTGATTTTTGTTCAATTAATAAAATCTCCATAAGGATATCATGGAAACTTTGAAGGGCTCTAGCGCAAGGACCGGATTTTTCCCAGCTAATCCGACCAGCTCCAATCGATTTCTGGTGGCCAAAACCCCCATATTCAATCAAAAAATGAAAAATCCTTGGAGCGAAAAAAAAACCTTGCCCGTACAAACGGAGCTTGTACAGTATAAGATATCAGAGAGTATAAGATATGAAAAATTAAACTTTTCCTTTAATTCAATCGTGCAAAGTGTGATTTTAGTGTTCTTCAAGTCTAATAAAAATATCTAGCCTCACAAACAATATAAAGTTGTGTTCGGATTTTATTTCTTTAAAAAATGTAAATATTGATCAGTTTTAGAAAAGGAGTAATTTAGAATCAATAGTGTACTCTTTTTTTACAATGTATCCATGTCAAATGTTTACAATAATTTAATTAATTTAACGTACAACTAACAAATATTTAAGATGATTTTTAAGAAATTCCACTTAATTTCTACATACCAGACATAATTTTAGGTCTGGCAGGTAATATGCTATATGTGTAACAGTGGGTTTTATTTTGTAATATTGTTTAGCCTTAGAATTAGAAATCGGAAGAATATCTTGAATTTTAGGCTGAATATGTGTATGATGGATTAGATAAGGTGTAAATTTTAACTGACAAAGAGGGCTGATCCATTTGTTAGGATCAATAATTGATAGAACAATGAGGAAATTCCAAATGCAGCTGGGTCCAGTTTTGGACACCAAAAAGCTACTAACTTTTCTCAGGACTGAACTTACAACATTCAGATTGAGAACTTATCTTAATACAAGTTAAATTGTATTCATTTTTTTTAAATAAATTACCTTTATCAGCTAGGACGGTTTCTTTTAATGAGTTTAAAATAGTATTGAAGGATTGGCTGACAAATAATCCATTCTATGATATCAGGGAATTTTTAGAAACTGATGTCAGCATTACATTTCAGTGAATTATAGAAACTGATTTTTTTAAATATTATTTGTACATTTATCGTAAATATGTATTTAAGTCCGTAATTTAGGTTAAGCTTTTGACTATGTCTATTCCTTGTAAATGAGGTCAATGACAATAAAACTCTTGATTCTTGATTCTTGATTCTATCTCAGCTACCCAGTCAGTCTTCATTGCATACGCTGTGCATTCACTCTCATCAATAAGCTATAGTCTAAGATAATGGACAAAATGTCTAAACCATTAAACATAATCGCATTTGAGTTAAAAAGCTTTATCATCTTTCACCACCAATCCTATGTAAGTCCTTCCAAAATAAACTTTGTCTTAACTGTCTATATAAATAAAACATTTTATGGAGTAAAAAGTAAATGCATCATAGGCAAAGCGCATGGAAAAAAGTAAAAAAGAACTGTCACAAGAGTTTTAATTTCACCGGTTGAAATAAAACGAACGTTGAAATGCTTTTAGGCGAGCTATCAGACTCTGTATAAAGTGGATTAGTTCAGTTTGGAAAGCTCTTTGATCACTTGTTGAATCAAAGGAGTTCAGTTTTTTATAATACTGAAATAAATTTAACAAGAGTGCAATCTGTATTTTACCCCAAAAATTAACTAAAAACCGTACTTTAAGTACAGCAGGCCTAATATAGGTAAACATAAAGTAAATTAGTGAAGCCTTGTGCACTAACTTAGAAAGGTCATAACCATTACTTATATATTTATGTAAATGTTTGCATTATTTACATTAATATTTCAGGAAATCAGCAGAAATTAATTTCCAGACCAAGAAACATTCCTTGAGCATGACATTCTACGTGGTTATATAAAAAAATGTATGACATAAATATTCGATCATTTATAACAGCTACAATATAATACTTATTTTGGTATTACAAAGCGAAAACATGTGTTGCATAGTATAATGCTAAGCAACAAAAAAGGTATCTTATAAAATTGATTCGACATCAGACGTTTCAAAGGGGTCAAAATTGAGTCTTTGGCTTTTTTCTATATCAATTTTCAAAATTTTACAATTTTAACTAAAACCATTTGAAAGAGATTAAAAAACTCAGTATTTTGAATTTTTATCTTGGCTTAACACGTTACGAAGAAAATTCAAAAATAAGTTTCCCATGTTAACCTTATGGGAAGTCAACAAAACCCTGTGTCTCACTTATTTATTGACATAACTTGTTAAAATTGTATATTTATATTCACTAAGTAGTAGAGTTTAACTGACTTTTGCTTAAAACATCTATATGGCGGCAAACCAATATGTACTCACCCCCATGGGGTTCATGAGGAAATTAAAAAAGTGCCGAATATTGGGTCAACTTTATAACCTACATAACCTAACTTCGTAACAAATAACATTTTCTAACAACATCCTATGGCAGCACACCTACTTATTCATTCCCATAGTGTTTATGGTGAAAATAAAAAATCTCCAATTATTTTGGATATTCGCTGAGTACGCAAGACTGCTGTGACGGGGTTATTTATATATACGGAACTACCGAGTGGATTTTTATTAAACTTTGTACGCTGGCTCATATTACCTTTTATGTGCTCACTAGGAGACAGTTTAAAAATCTTTAGAGCTCTGCCCCACAGGACTTTTCCAAATTGCTCTAGGGCCTACAGGGTTGAAATTTGACATGGGCATTCCTGTTTGCTTATAGATGCTCACTGAGAAACGGCTTTGCGGATATAGTATTTGGAGTCCTTTAGGGCTCTTCCCCACAGTTAGGACTTCACTATGACAATAGGGCTTGGGAATATAGTTAAAATTTGACAAGGTCGTTTGCTCTTTGTTCTTAGGGTTCACTAAGAAAAGGTTTTGCGAAATTCCTTCATTGCTCCGGGCTCCACCTACTACTTTCTCAATGTTTCAATATGATTCTCAAGGAAGAGTATTTCGTTATTTTGTTGCTCTTAAAAATTTTATCATTCATCAAATAGATTCAGTCAAGGGCGAAGCCATGAAGGGCAACTACTAGTTAGTTAATATTTTAAAGTTTAGATTAGGTGTTTAACAAATATTTTTATGGTTTTTAATATATTTCTTTAATTTAAGTTTTCGTTCGTATACCAAATGAAATATTCATCCCTAAACGTCACATCCACTTCAGGAATGTAATATGTCGAATATTAAATTTGGAATTTCTCTTCATACTCTCAATGTAAGCTGAGTTTAATTTAGCTGAAATATTAAATTTCGATCCGCACATTCTTCAAATTGAGATTACACATCTCTACATTTTACTGTTTGTTAGAAGCATTTTAATTCTGATGAAATAATTATTTACTATTATTTAGTTTATTGAATAATTTTTACTACAGTTTTTTACATATATTACCTGTTTGTAATGGAGTTGTTGTTCTAAGTAAACAAAACGTTAAATGTATGATTTGAATGTACTAAAAGTATTGATAAAATAAATAAAGAATTCACAAATTATGCGTAGCTTATTGTGAATTGCTAAAGGTGTATTGAGGTCATCATGCTTAATTAATTTATTATTTTTAGTAGACATTAGTTAAATGATAATAATAATTTTTTTTACTAATATTTGTGAGACTACAGCATTATTATGTTGCTGTGAACAAATTGCTTTAAGGTCTGTAATCTTAATTGTACAGGCATTAAATACACGATTTCAAACGTATCAACAGTCGTCAAAGTCGTCATGTGAGCAAAATTTTGAAATTAATTTACGATATCATATTGTATAAATATTTATCACCAAACTATATAATTTTATGGTATTTTAAAAATTCTCTTAACATTGTAATTATATTTGGTAGGTTATACGCTTGAAAAAGTCACAATTGTTATATTGAACAGTCCTAAAAATACATTACCAGACACTGTTACCATTACATAGCACAGTTTTAGTACTGTTCAAACAATTAAATGCTCATTTTCATCAACATTCTCCTGTATCATCATGTTGCACAATAATCGTAAACTGAACGGTAGTCATATTACAAAATCGCAAAAACACATGTAGCAGTGAATTGGGTATACCGTTTTTGCCACAAGCAATCAGTGAACATTAAGTTATACCCAACTACATGATTTAATTCTAGGCGAGTATAAAATTGCTTTTACAGAAAACTTGCACAGTCAAAATGTGCAAAATGTGATCAGGTACAGATTTTTCACACAGTGAGCTTTGGTTGTCGTTTATTGCTCTATTTTGCATGGCATATATTTAAAATGGAAAGTCGCCGTTAATCATTACCCTGTAATAGAGAACGGTAAAAGCAGCTGTTCATTTGTGCGGTGCCCTAACTTAAAAATTGTGTTTATATGAAAAAAATCATACTCAATTTTAAAGCAAGGGAACGGTAAATAAAAAAGATCATTCAGGCAAATTTTCAAAGGCAATATTTTGACAACTATAATGAATTTATGTATCAGGTGTATCACAAAGTACAGAACGTAAACAGGTAATTAAATTTCAAAATTTTTAAAAATTATTGATTACTTTAAAATTACAAACTGTCCAGTAAAATTATAAACTTTGTACATCACCTTTTTTCTGTGTTTAATCGCCTAAAACGTTGGGGCAAAAGTAGCAAAAGTAGATTGAGCACAGAAAAAAAACTACTTTCGGTCCTTGTGATGTAAACTACTATCACTACAAACAACTATACTACTATCACTACTATCCTATACGAGTAAGGTATATAAATATATAAATGTACGGCTCTAAACTTTGCAAAAATGAATTAGCATTGGTCTTATGGTGTTAAAAATCAAAACAAAGAAATAATTATAACAGCTTACTAGCTGTCAAAGTACAAACCACATATTCCAGTATATAGTATAATAAATGACATCCAAACAACTTAATATTGTGGTGAATATCAGTAACCCCAAAAAATTACACATATTTACAGCTGTGCAAAATGTTCAACCCAATCCCAATGTTCTTCTAATGGGAAATTTGCAAATAATTTAATTTGTGTATAGTGCCCTTATCATTAGTCAGTTTATCATAAATTTTGGCGGAAACGGCAACAACTAAAAACCAAGCCCTGTCCAACGACACCCAAACTTGAAAAATTGGTTAAAAATTGTAGGAGCGCTAAGGCTCTTAAAAAAATAAGCCTTAGCGTATTAAATAAATATAAATTACTTTTGAAAAATATATTTGTTTTGTTTTTTATTATTATTCTGAAGAAAAAAAGACAATCTTAACATGTTTCAAATATTTGCCTATCATACAACCAACCTCTCATTTTATCATTACATGGGATATCCAGTTTATTGAAAGGTCATATACATTAATCTCAAATAACTCAGAATGTACTTTATATACACACTCAAAACTTTTATTTGATTTAACAATAAAGTTAAGCTTTAATCAAGTAAAAGCCTATTTCAGTTGGAATCAATCAAAGTTACATAAAAGATTTAACTCCGAAAGACTGACAAAAGCTTTGCGCATCAACAACAGAAATCCAATAAATTTTCATTGAAGCATTCGGTTGCATTTGTTGACTGCTGCTTGTTAATTGCAAATACGTTTTAAACCAAACTAGCATTGCATTGTTTGATGTATATTGAAATTGGATTTTTTGCTTATATTTTCAATGTTTTCATGAATATTATTGCCTTTGTTCTACTTAACTGTAGGAGAAGTGATCAAACATATTATTAATTACACTTCATAAATGGTCTTGAACAATCTCAACCTCATAGACTCTGGATAAAATTGTCAACGATTTCAACGGCATTCTGTTTATTCTAAAATATCGCTTAGTTCTGTCAGTTTTGATCAGTTTCGTCAATGATTTATTATTTTTGTAACAAGATCATCTTCATTAAAACAAACGAGCCTTCTCATTCTTTTACTTGTCTCACGACTAGAAAAAATTTCAAACGCCACCATTCTTATTCTATTTACGTTTTCCAATTTAAACTTAATTAGAGTCTAGAAAACTGTTTAACAACTGTGGAAATGGAAAACGTTCAGAATTTAATTACATTACATAAAAACCTGAACGAACAGTTTAATTCCAATTGTTTATTTCAGTCCTACCAACCTACAACCAGAAGTGGACATTTAGTACTTTTTTATTGAAAAATGTTTTTGATAATCTTTAAATAATAATTTTACCCCCCAAAACTAAAAATATTGTTTGATTGCTTTAAAAAAGCTACTATCAATATACTTTATAAAAGTTTTGTGGCCATAGTGTTTAATGTCAGGGAAGAAATGGTTCCGCTAATATTTACTTGCAAATAAGCCTATCATCCTCATCATGAAATAGCAGATTAGAAAAATACAATAGTCTTATCAGGGTATTAGGGCCAGAAAGTTTTCCCCCACGCCATTCATACAATTTTGGTTGCAAATAATCAAACATTGTCCTTGTGAGTGACAAGGTATCTAATTCATTATCTTTTAATAATATATCTAATTGTTTAGTTTTTATATTTATTGATTTGTTTATTTTACATGTTTTACAATTACTATATTGGTTTCTTTTTTCTTCTTTTTAGAATTGAACTACATAATATATTCAGAATAAATACTAATTTAGCCAATCAATTAATAATCATTAATTTCAAGGAATACCAAGACGTAAAATAATCCCTGTTAACAGAACCAGACCAAACAGTTGCTTGTTGAGATAGTTTCATCTCCTCCACAGGTTTTCATGCTCTAAACTTCAGCTTTTATTAAGTTTAATTGAGTTTTCCTCTTTACACTTCCACTGTGAGATAAACTTTTAATAGAACTGGAAACAGTTTTTCAGATAAATTAGTTTTCAAATCGACTTTTATTAGTAAAGTTGCAATTGCGTCAATGTTCAAGTATAGATGAAGTTTTATTTTACCAAAAGAAGAAATGAACTGTATATTAATTATATTGAACTCAACTAAAAATACAAGATCTCTATATTAAATTTAAGGCCTATCAAATATTTTTCATTCAACAGTGTTAGATAGTCTTTTTTACTTTGGATTGCTTGAGATTATAATTCACTGTAGAATGAAAAAGTACAACAAAATGATTAATTGACTATTATGTTTTTAATGCAAGGAGACTTCCATATATTTCTTGAACTTTATTAGTTTTAACTGGACGGAAAATGAGATTTAGTTTCAAAGAACTAAAAATTGTTTCTGAAAAACAAATATTTTAAGAATTATGTATTGTATTGTTTGGAATAAAATTTTGCATAATAATTGTATGGACAGTTATAGTTTTTCATCTGATACTTTTTTAACCCTAAATTATTTTTATTTTTATTTTATTAAATAAAAAACTTAATAAAATTTAAATAAGTATAGCTTAAATGCGTCAAAGTGAGGTTACATGTAAGACCGCTTAAGAGGCGGAGTTGAGCGGGTTATTCACCAGCAACTCTTAAGAGGATTGTTGTCATAAATGTGGATATGGCCCAATATAACTCTACACACAGAATATTCCCATGTATTAGTTTCAAATCTCTTTATCGAAGGTGCAATTGAATATAAACCGCTCGTATCATCCAATAGTGGTATAAACCAGCCTTACTTAATCCTCTTCCAAACATTTTATTTCCTGATCGGTTTTAAACCTGACATACAGAAAAAACTATTTTTTATCACAAAACGTTATTGCTCACTTAAAAAAATGCTATTTTCTTTTCTTTGGTTAAAAGTAGAAATTAATAAAACCATGGTATTTCATTTAAAGGTTGCAACTTCACAATATTTGTTGTTTTCTTTCTTTTTAAGTGTGTACATACGCCAGTGTAATTTTTTAACGTTTTGACGTCGAACAGTCCAAACCCCAGTCTTGTTGCTATTAACATCGACCAGTTTTTAGAAAGCATCATTAATTAATAGCCCAATATCAAATGGCAACTGGATCCGGAATCGAACCTTTGAAAAGCTACTAACTTTTCCCAGGATCGAACCGGAAACCTTTGGATTCAAAGGCGAGCACTATAACCACTCAGCTACCCAGACAGTATTTTGAACATTATTCATATTCCTAGTGCTGCTAATTTTTAAGGAGATCATTTGATTCATTTGCATTATCAGAGCTGTCTAAATATTCCACTAGCACCTATGATTGTTGGTACGCATGACCATTATGTTTGTTTAGGTACCTACGATCAAAGGTCATCAGCCTCATAAAAATATTGTGAATTTTATTTCAATTAAAAATTTAGTTTTTACTGACTGTAATTAAAACATCATCATTCAGCTGGAGAGAAATGTTGAAACCGGTGAATTTATTTTCTCTCATTGCTGGGTGCTATACCGGCGACTACTGTATGTTGCAACTGTTGCTAATGCTTTCACCATCCGACACCAGGGTCTAGGCCAAACCCTCATAAAACTTTAGTTCCTGCCATGGACAAGGTCACAGGTTCACCGGTAGGTTCAACGCTGTTCTACTAATCTTTCATCTTCAAAATAAATGTGCAGGAGTGCTGAAAAATCTGGAAACTGATAGATATTTTGATTAATGATTAAGCTACAACTTTGAAAATCTGAGAATTTAATTGAGCGCTAAAAAACTATTTTTTTATGTTATAACTGAGTGTTCTAGTCTGATAGGGGCTAGCCCATGAGGAGTCAGAAGAAAATCTTGAAGGTAAGCATGAGTCTATAGATACATTAAATTAAAGGTCTCCCTTACTAGAGTCCAATGCCGCAAACCCGACCTTAAATGTTAGTTAATCAAACATTTCATTGAAATCATATTGCTGAAACTTAAAAACTCAATAACTTCGGACAATTGACCTTTTTGAGGTCGGGTTGGTGGTATACTATTTAGATATTGCAGACCGGACAATGATGTACAACTATTGAATATCGTAAAAAATGTTATAATGTTGAATTTACCTTCAAGACTTTTTTCAGAGATAAATAAATAAATACAAATAAATAAATCATGTCTTTATTTCAAGCGATTTTCAGCATCATGCTGCTTTACAAAATAACTCAAGTCAAATTCATATGTCCCCTAGAGGGAGTCTTGACAAAATATATAAATGTTACTATGTTATAATATACATACATTAAAAGTTCTTTAGTTTCTGAATAATATGCCACAAACTCGACCTCAAAAGGCCAAATATGTCTGAAAATATTGAACTTTAAGGTTTCAGAGATCATATCTACATCTATAGGATGAGATGTTTGATTGCCTGCCATTTAAAACTCAATATTCTATTTGAGGTTAGGTTTGCGGCACTCAACTAAAGGAGACTCATTTAATTTGATGTAGATTTCATTAACCTATTTTTACATTAATATTTTCTTCTGACTCCTTTTGGGCAGATAACCATCACCCTTGGACACGCAATTATATAATTATAAAATAAAATTTTAGAATTCTTTGAGTCTTAAACTTTTATCTAAATTATTAAAAAATATAACTTCTCAAGCCATTCGCACACTTTTAGCTCAACTGCATAATATAGATGGTAAAAACACCTTAATTCAGCTATTTACCACAAAAAATTTTAACAATATTTTTTCCTTTCTAAGAGCCTATACTTCAGGGAAGAAGAATACTTATAGGCTAATCTAGATCGGTGTAGTTGCCACGTGCAAATTTTAAAAATTATTTCCTAATCCCTGACCTACAGGGCTAGTGGTGTTTTATAATACCAGTAAATTGTAATGGAGTGTAAAGGATTCAACTCTGAAGAACAAATGGTTAAATGAAAATAAATCAAATATCTATTCTCTATGTCATATTATCAACTCTTTTTTGTGAAGAAAAAAGACCATTACTAATAATTGAAAACTTGTTACAATTGGAAAACAAATTAAGTGCATATAACAGATTGAAATGGGTTGACATACAAAATAACAAAGGATGGCCAAGCACGCAAAAGTAGAATTATTTTTATTTTGCATATCTCATGAATTAAGAAAAAAAGAACTGTAACCATTTTCTCTGCAGTTTAAAAAGTAATTTGTTTGAAAAAGAGTCCTTTCCAGCTCTCTTACAACTTTATTTAAGAGCGTACATTTTCAGTAGAACTCAATTAAACTTTTCAAAAGAAAAGCCAGGGCACTGTATAAAGATGTGAAATGATATTTGACTGTTAACTTATCGTTACCATTGTGACTCCTTTTGTAAATATTTCTCCTTTTTTATTTATTGATGTTGCTATAGTAGATTTTTGCTCATTAATGTATAGCTAGGGTAGGCTTACTAGTTGCTCAAAATCGAGCAAATAAAAATACAAAAGTTACATGTAATATATCAGTAATCACCAAAAACTACACGTATTTTCAGCTGTACATTAACAGATATATAAAATGCTCAATCCCTTCCCAATTTTATTCTAAGGGGAAATTTTAAAATTAATTTGTGGATAGTGACCTTATTTTAAGTATGATCCTCATCAATTTTTCACAGAGACGACTACAGACTAAATTCTATCAAAAAAAAAACTTGTAAATCAGTTAAGAATTGTAGTAAAGAGTTGAAATAGCGTATTAAAAAATATAGATATAAATCCATTAAAAATAACTCAGTATTGCAAAAAATTAATTAATTATTACTCTTAAAAACAATGTTGGATAATGTTTTAAAACAGTAATTTCATTTGGATTCTGAGGAATCACTCCCATGCCCAAATAACATATTCCACTAATTGTCTCTTACATACTTAGAATAAAACTAGTGGAGTGTAGGGGCAAAGGCCCCTAAAAATCAAAGTGTTGATGTGTCCAAAAATAAGTTTCAATTTATCACCTCCTTGCAGTACCAGTTTTGAGCTTGTTAACAAACTGATACATTGATCAAGACATTACTTAAGTAATTTATGTACTAGCCCCCTTTTTGTGACACTACTACTCCATCGGACCCCGATGTATAAATATTTATATTTTTTAACCCTTTAGTGCCCAACTTTGACGATAGTTTATGGGCAAAATCTAGTGATTTCCTCCTCAAAACCCAGTATGGTTTCAAAACTATATAGTATTTCAAAAAAGGGCCACAGAGTACAGTACGGCAGCTTACAGTCACATGGATAATAATCCAGTTTCAAGGGAGAAATGTCAGTGTGCTGTTTGTAACTTATTGTAGAATGTATATTCTATAATATGTTTATGAGTTGCAGTAAATTTATCTTGTTTGAAATCTCTACAAAAGATATGTAAGCAAAAAGTTTTATTAAGAACAACAGTTCTTAACCATGGAGGAAATGTTTTAGGACAGTTTTGACTCTTGAAACTCCATAAAGTTATTGTTTCTGTGGCATAAATTAACAAGGAAAATTAAATGTTTGTGGTATGATTGTAAAGAGAATCGAATGGAATTGTCGGTGTTTAGATAAAATATTATTGATTAAAGTGATTTTCCCATTTATATCCCCAGAATTGGCAGCGCACATCGAACTGATATATATTGTTCCTAGGCACTTTTGGGATGAAACGCGAGGCACGATATATATATTTCATTAGCACTTTCCATAATAAAATATGGAACAATATATCATTCAGTAGCACCAAAAGGGTTGAAGAACGCTATGATTATATCATTATAAATTTGTATCATAAAACCTATTCAACTGTCAAGTCTACCTGCCAAAATATGTTTAGAGTAATAATCAAAGGTATTTGGATTTCTTTTTAAGTATTGCTATGTCCAACATAAATATGTTGTGTATAGTACAAGTAACATTCTCCACAAAATAATTAAAAAAAACAAAATAAGAACGACTAGCAATTACCAAGTTTGCTAGGGAAGTGGTTCTTGTGAAGATAGAATAGAAAAGCAGTTTCTAAGTTTGAGTGTACCAGTATATTTCACCACTTTAAAACAAACACATTTAATATCTTTGCCAGAAATTCAAGACTAACTCAACCTAATTTCAAGCTACAATATACTAAAGTGATTAAAAGGTAGGACTATCTTAAAAAAAAAAAAAAATAAATAAATAAATAAAGCTTATAGGAATAAATTAGAGTTATATTGAAACTGTAAACATTTATCAAACACTTTTGCATTTGCTTAAACTTTGAAGACTAAGCACTTAATGGTTTGGTGTTTGTTTGATATGTCTACACTAATGATAACATTTAGAACCGCAATCTATATTATTTTCATATTTTAGCTGGAGGAGAAGAATAAATAAATAATAAACAACAGAAATGTTATGCATAACTTGATATATTTATATATGTTCAGTGTTGGCACAAGAAGGCACAGAGTTTTTAAGTCGTATATACACTCAGTCTTAGGCTACAAACTTGGATGAGCTTCTATGAAGCTCGACAGGCGTTTTATTATTAGCTACCGTAGTTTAAATCTATACACAATGTACATCTATGATGGCTTCAACAGTTAATTAAGACCAGGACTACCATGCTAAATAGACAATTATGTTTGGAAATATTCAAGACAAAGAAGAACGTTATAAATAATATTAAACTGCATGAAAGTGGTAACAAAACATAATACGAAACGCAAAGTAGATAGCTATTACTTAAATCAATAAAATATTCTATTTGCACCAATTGTAAATATCATAAGAATAATGTTTTCAAACAAAACATAAATTTCAACAGATGTCAAATATTAGGCCTACTTTACGATAGGTTCAAGGAAATTTACTTCAAAGAATTTTTTAACATCCATTGAAAATTCAAGAATTGAAAATAAATTTAAAATTCTACACATCTTAAAGCATATTGCAAAAAAATAAGAAATGTTAATCTTTGAACTCCTAAAACTTTGAAGAAATTTTATTTCATATTTTACATCCAATCATATCAATTCTTGAAAATTATAGCTAAACAGTTACCAATATTATTTATAATAAAGCTTATTTACAGCAAACTCTATCTATTTTCATTTTCAGAAATACTATGTTAGTTTGCTACATAAAATGTATACATGTATATATATTTTATAGCATTATAAAAAAGATTACAAACCTAACTATCTTTGGGAATAGGTTTTGAAACTAACTAAGAATACTATGAACTAACTAGTTGAAGTTACCAAAACTAGTTAATGTTTCCATTTACAAAAGCCATTCTAACAAAAAATAGGTAGCACTTTCAGTAAAAAAAAACCATTTTCTGTATTTTTCTTTTAAATGAGCTAATTTTATCAGTACAATCTAGAAACTGTTTATGTAAATAAACAACAAATTTTAAATTATTTTGCCCTCAAACGTTTTACATTTGAAACATGACATAAAAAATACGTTGTATTAAAGTAACATTAGAATAAAACCAACAAACTTTGCAAAATGTATAAGAAATAATACCAAATAAATTGTTAACTTTAAAATAATAAAAAACAACTGTGACCAAAGTATAACGTGACGATTTATATTTTATCAGTAGACCATTTACTACCTGAAAAACATTAATGAAATGAAAAATCTCTTTTAAAGCTTGTTTTTTATCAAACAAAAACATTCGCTAAACCGGTTATAGTAGAAAAGATTAAACGTTCTTAGAAACGACATAATAAATAATTTACATTAATTTAAATGTTTAAGCTCAGCTGGAAAATGAACTCATAAAATAATTGTATGGGCAAAGTACTCAAATAAAATTTTAGCAATGAATTCTTGATAAAAAAAATTTCCTCAACTTCCTTTCAACTTAAATAATCACAAAACAATTATCTCAACTTAAATAATCACCGAGACAAGAAAAACTTGTGGTAAAGCTTGAACCATTACAAGTGATTCCGCAGCTTTGTTGGTGAACCCCAACCCTTCCATTGTGGAAGGACTCGCACAGAGGACAACGGTGTCGGCGGTCGGCCGCGGCTACGACCCGTGGGCGAACTCCTGGTATCCCTCAGCCCCGGTGAAGATGACGTCCACCCAGATCCGCATCGCCTCCGGGCTGGGGGCGACCAGGTGGTACGTGCGCTCGCTGCTCTTGATGACGAAAGTCACCGACGGGTTGGGCGACCTCACATTGTTGGAGTGATCAACATAGACCTCCTCAATAGCCTGCCGACAAAGGGGGAGATGAAAAGATTACCTAGTATTCCACCGTTTCATGGGGTTTCAAATAGAGTTTTCATATTTTTCACTATTAATCTTTAGTTCAATAATTTTGAGTAACAAATCTTGCAAGAGCTCAAAACAACATAAGTTTTGGTATTTTCAAACGTTGCATTATCTTAAGTGTTTGCAGAGAAAATTCAAAAAGGATATTATGATCGAATTCATTGATATTTGATGTAATGAGATATATACAGATTGATTTTCTATTCGATAGTATGGTAGGCTCTAAACGGATAGTACCGACAAATAAAAAGTCTATAGATATATCGCATCGGATGAAACATTGGTACTGTATATTGGATTAGATCAAATTTTCTTTTTGAATTTTCTCAACAATCACTCAATATAAATTATATGGTTGAAAATGTGGCAGTGTTTAGTCAAGATTTGTTACTTAAATTATGTAATTTCAAAATTGATTTGTAAAAACTTCCCGTTTCAAAACCCATAAAACCCCTAGATGAAAAATTTACAATGGCCTCCTATCTAAATTTACGCTTTTGTATACTTAGTATTTGAGTTCCAAATTTTAATTATTAGTTATCAAATTCACAATTTTTTAATTATGGTCAAAGCTCAGCTGAAAAAATGAACTCATAAAACAATTGTTTGTGAAAATTAATAAAATAAAATTTTAGTATTTAACTCTTGATAAGAAAAACATTTTCACATATCTGCCGGAATATTAAGTGAGGTTAGGTTGGATGATGGTTGAGAGTCTCAAGAGTGAGGTAGCACACCCAATACGAAGTGAACATGAAAAAAAAGGTTCATGTGAAAACACATAGCGCAAAAACCACTTGATTTTCACTCTATGTCAAAGGCAATGAAATAATCTACGGACCATTGGAATTACATTTTGTGAAATAGCTTATAGCATTTTAGCTATATCTTGTTGAAATAGAGCTATAAGTAAAATTTTAATTGTTTTAACCCTTTCCGCTCATATGTCGAGGCAGCCCCGCACGCGACATTTAGCTACAATGTCGCATGTCGGGCCTGACCCGCAAATCACATATTGGCATTTTAGAGGAAAAATATTATTTTCCATATTTCTAAGCCGTAGTGGCACACACACAGTAAATATGAGTAAAAAGTAGCAAAATCAGTGTTGACCAAAGTGCCAATTTTATGTGGCCTCTCCCACCAACGTTACCACAGATCGGCTAACCCTTTAAGAGTTGCACCACCAGGTCAGGTTTGTGCAGATTTAAGCCGACATAGGCCAAGGTGCCTATGCCTTAGCCATCTGAGCTAACACGACCGGCAATGAAAATTAGGTTTTTAAATGGTGCTTTCTCCTAGAGGGGATAGTTGTAAGCCATTAGTAAATGAGTTGGCTACGAGAGCATAGTACTTATACTGTGTCCACCTAGCCATGGCACCTGACGGATTATAGAACCCTTACTCACACACGCACACAAATGCAGCCGACCCGCCCGGCAGGTAGATTAGTCACACACTCGGGCGTCCAGATATGATAGTGTTATATTTGGAATCTTCATTTAATTTCAAAGAGAATGATACCAAACACGACGTAATTATGATAATATTTATATAAAAACGGCTTAACTTTGTTTTTTAGTCAAAACCGAATATCTCCGAAGCACTCAAACCGAAAGTGCTCAAAAGCATGTCAACATCCTGCAATGTTTCGAAACGAACTTTCATACGTATAAATGCTAAACTCAAATCATCGTTACCAACTCAAATAAAAAATTACCTTGAGCCCGAACAACAATGCTGAATGCCGCCTCACGGCCGTAGCTCTAGTTGAGTTTGATGGCTGTAGAGGTTTACGGGGATCGTGTTTTAAAACTAAGCACTTAAGATAGAGATTCACTGTTAACTTTTTATAAAAGTAGAAAAAAGGATCTAGTCTGCTATCTTTTTAGAATAAAAAGAAAAAAATTCTAATTCCAGCTATAACTGTGTAAAATCATCTATTTTTCTAAATTTTTAACTAAAGTTTTCCATTAGTTTTGATGAAACTACCAAAGTGAGATTATCAAAGTATAGCTAAGTATATTTAGCACCGTTATTCTTCTTTCATATGACACCTTAGTTATAGCTCTAGGCTGCATTTAGCAGAAGATAACAGGATTCTAAAATAACCCCTTACATTTGCATCAAGAAAAACAGATGATTTTAATCAGTTATAGCTAAAATTAGAAATTTTATTTAAAAATTCTAAAAAGATAGCCGACGAGATCATTTTTTCTAATTTTAGAAAAAGTTAAGAGCCAATCTCTATCTTAATTGGTCAGTTTTAAAACACGATCCCCGTAAACCTCTGCATCTATAAAACTTGCCACTAGAGAAAAACAGATGATTTTAGACAGTTATAACTGAATTTAGAAATTTTATTTAAAAATTCTAAAAACACAGAAGACAAGATCCGTCTTTGTACTTTTAAAAAAAATTAAGAGCCAATCTCTATCTTAAATAGTTATTTTTAAAACACGACTCCCCTAAACCTCTGCATCCATAAAACTTACCTAGCGCTACGGCCGCGGATGCGTGGCGGCATTCGGGCTCGGGTAGACCGGAGCCTTAAAACATATCCTTTTAGTTACAAAAAACAATGTAGTGTTTATACTCATTTTTCTCAGAATTTTCTGCTAAAGACCAAAATGAAAGTTTGATTGGAAGTCATTCATAAAAAAGTTAGCAGTTATGTATTGGCTGCAGTACTGCCATACCTGCGCGTGGGCATTGGGGTGTCGGGCCCGGGCGCTTGTGAGTGCGCGTTCGAGAGTCACCCTTCTTCTAATCTGTCAGGTGCCATGGCTAGGTGGACACAGTATAATTGCTGCTCTCTATTTATACTTATAGTAAATTATTTGTTCCTCACATAATTAAATGCAACTGGATAGGAAGAGGCTAGTCTAGAAAATGAGAGTGGAAAAGGTAAAAGAAATAAAACAAGTTTTTAAAAAGAAGATTGCAACAGTCAGTAGGTTTATCCATGTTACATAAATTTTAAATTTTCTATTAAAATTTTTTTTAAGTTTATTTTGTTTCCACATCAAGGTCTGCAAGCACTTTTATGGTGCATAAAATTGGTTTTTAAATTTTTATCATAGTTTGGAAAGAAGTCAGCTTATTTTAATCCAAATAAGCCAGTTAAGCCAGTTGAAGTCAGTTAATTGAATCCCGTTTAAATTATGGTATTGTTCTATGGGGCGCTGCTTCCCAATGTGCACTGTTACGTGTGTTTAGACTCCAAAAAAGAGCAATTAGAATGGCTGAAGTAAACCGAATTTTTTAAATCGCTACAAATACTAACTTTAGCATCTTTATTTATTTACGAAATTATCATTTTTTATAAATTTAAATATGGATTAATTCAAACTGGTGCTGATGTCCATTCGAATAACACCAGAGACCAGAACGAACATAGGCAAACAGATCATAGATTAGCAATTTCAGCTACACTTCCTCAAAATCTTGGTTCTAAATTATATAATGAGCTGCTAGTGACAATAAAAGAACATCAGACTGATAAATCATTTAAAAATAATCTTAAAATTATCTCCAGGAGAAAGCTGTTTACTCGGTTGAAGAGTTTTTAGAAATATAAAAAAAGGGTTTTGTTAAAATGCTTATTTATTTTATTTTATTATTTTAAGGTTTCTTTTTCTTTGAGGTATGTATAACAGGAAGTATTATTGTAAAAAAATGACATTTGTAATACAATATTCTATTGTCCACTACAAATAAAGAATTTTGAATTTTTTAATTTTGAAGTTTTTAAAAGTCTTATTACGTAGTGATTTTTTTGAAAAAAACAATTGGGTATGCGAAGGGAGTTTTGCGACAGCAACAGAATACCTAATTTCTTTGTTATAATATTTATTTTTTATTTTATTATTCTTTTACATAAAAGGGTTGCACTTTTATGACTTGAAAGTTGCTTTAAAAACTTGTTTGAGAGTCAATTAATGGTATCACTTCAAATCTAGTAGGTACACAACTAAAACATTGATATAGGTAATGAGTTCTCTTTTATCTGTTACCATTGAGATACATTCTATTGAAAATAAAAAACAATCAAACAAGAGTCGAGTAACATAAGACACATACGTTGTTTAGTGTTATTATTTATGTAAATTGTATTCAACATCTCAGGTCCCTTTTATACAGCACGTCTTTCAATGCATGTCAAACCTAACTACAAGTCAAGCGTAACCTAACTACATTGCACTAGATACTAGCTTTTATATTCCACACCCGTTGGTCACACGTCATCTAGGCCTAAGGTATCCTTTATACAGCAATTTTGGGTGAATAACGCATGTAGCTAGACGTGATGTATTTAAGGCGCCTTAACAAAGTTGATGAACTTTGACATACTTTGTAACTAGACACTTTATAAAATAACATTAATAAAACTACACACTTGAGGTTTTTTATCGGTACAAAAGAAGCTTGACTTTGTTGTTAATGGCTTTGCTCAACATTAACACTGTGGCAAAAGTGTCACAGTCGGCCAAAACAATCGGAGACCTTGTTAGCTAAGGTGCATAATGATGACAAATATTTACAAATTACATGCAGTAGTACACTCCTAAGACCCACATTAAAATAAAATATTCCCAAGATAGTCGAAAGCAGTGTACGATTAGTTGGCAAAGTTTTCTGGCAAGAGATGGTAGCTAATTGCATCGAAACAACAAGAAGCCCACAGTAACACATGAGTCTGGCGACTAATTTTATCTTGCAATTTATATTTTTTACTCGATCCACAAAGATTAAACCTGTTTTTCACCTGTCAAGATGGGCAGAAGGAGTGTTGTTGAACAGATGTTTTTTTCTTAATAGACCATAAATCATAAAATTATGACATTTTTACTTAAAGTTATTCACTTGAGTTGGAAGACGTTCTGCACAAGTGCTGTCACGAGGTTGAGTATTTAAAGATTAACAAAGTTTTGATGCCAGAAAACAGAATCATCTGTTCCATACGTAAATCTTAAGTAGGAAATTAATCATAAAAAACATGGTAATTTTCCAAGGCACGATGAATTGCCAAAGAGAGTTGTGTGAGGCTGGTGTGATGTAGCGCTGTTTACAAACAGCTAGAATACTAAACTGGACTGTAGATGTAGATAGATCATTTTGGTCACTCCAGATCATATTGAACAATTAATCTTGAAAGAGAGACGTAAAATATACTTAAACATTTTACAAAGATGGAATCTTTATTAACGTTGAATGATATACATAGATGCAAAAGCGAAGGAATATTTTGAAATGTTTGTTTTTCTTCACGTTCACTACTGGCATGAAAAATTTTTTTTATACAGAAAGAACTTGCATTTTTCTCAACACACCCATCAGGTTTCCTCAAAACACCCTGTGGGTCATAGCTGAGCCGCTGTTTTTATGAAACTAGGTAATGCATAGAGATATAGCAGTGTATATGAAGAATTGCCATTTTTTAGAGGTCTATAGGGAAATTTCCTAACTTGATGGTTTCATTAAGTTGTATTCTGCTTAGTCAAAGTCTGTCACAGTGATGGGAAGGGTTGCTCATATATGACAATATTACTATTCAGAGAACAGTTGAGTTATTCTAGGAAAAGATAATTTCAGGTAACCAATACTGTCATTACAACTACTACATACATCCACATTCGCAAATTACCAATCCTACTCTTTCTACAAAGATAATGAAGATGCTAAATTCTTTTCCTCCCGAAGTAAAAAAAAAACATTTGTAACTTACAACTCCTGCATATCAGAGTTAAACCATTATAACAAAGAGTTGGCTGTGAAACATTACTGACAACTGATAATTAGAATTGGAAAAAACACTACAGGTGTAGATCGAGTAGATCCTTCATCTTATTTACAAACTAGGGTCTACTCTTGATTAAAATTTCCAGGAATACACCAAGATTGTTATGAACAACTAATCAAACTTTGATGATTAAATAACTCCTAAAACTGAGGAACCTGGATATAGTAAAACTGAAGGGACCAGAGAAAACTTTTAGGTTAAAAATGAGATATTATTGGAGCTGTGAGAATAATTTAAATCAACGACACTTTTTAGTTTAGAATCATCCATACTTTAGTAAATTTTTGATAGCCCTGTCAAGCAGTCCTGAGGTACCCCGTGACCCACCTGGAAGTAGGCGCCGCCCCTCGGTTTGCGTTCGGTGCGGTCGGCGTAGTATGTGAGCGTGCGGCTGGACCGGTCGAACACGAACCACCGCTTGTTCCAGTTCCGGAACCGAGAGGTCATCTTGTGCAGGAACCCACGGCAGGAAGTCTTGTCAATCAGAACATGAGGACACAGGTCTACCTGGTGGCCGGCGCTCTCTATGTGCTGCCGCAGGTCGAGTGACTCCCCGCGGATAGGCAGGTACCTCGTCAGCGGCCTCTGGAATGGGGGGGGTGAGTTAATGGGTTAAAATTTCACAGTAACAATCATAAGGTTTAATGCTCTAATTGAATAGTTGTAATATTCGGTAACCAAACTTGAAAGTCAAAAGAATATAAAACGGTTTCAGCATCACCTCAAAAGTGATTTGATCAAACAGATGTTTGCCTTACTAACTGTGTAAATGTGAACTACATACACAGGGTGTCCCAGAACTCGCTGGAACCCTTTTGTATATTTGTTCCTTACATCTAGACAAGAAAAAACATCATACAAATAGAGGTCTAAAATCCATTATTAAGCCACTAGCCGCCATTTTGTTCTGCCACATTCACCAAATATAGTTCAGTGATTTCTTTCTTGTTGGAGTATGTAAAAGAAGTTTTCTACACTCTTTTACCATAAACCTGCTAGAAAATTCATAACAGATGCAGCGCAACCCGTAATACAGGATATGTGGCAATATTGGGCGCAGTATTGGAATATCTCCTGGATATTTTTGTGAAAAAAATACTGCACTTATATAGTATTTGTAGCAGTATTCGCTCTTTTTGCATTGTAAATTAGAACTCGTTAGTGCAACAAATATGTTTATTCGATTTCAATTTTATCACTTTTTGTCTACAAATGAATCAACTTTAGTTTTGCACAATTCTTTTTTAATAACCCTGTATATAGAATGAGTAACTAGACAGTCTCTTAGCTGGAGTATGGTACCTGCAGGTTGGGGTTGGACTTGTTCCTCATACGCACTGTCAGCTGGTCCTCGCTGTAGCTGGAGGCGTCGGACAGGGGACGACTCTCGGCCACTGGCTCGTCATGCCTCTCGTTCTCCTTGTGGTTCTGCGGCTGCAACAAACCGACCACTGCGTTCTAAAATGCATTCTAAATTGAGGAAAATTTCTTAACAAACAGGAGATTGTTAAAGCAACAGTGGGGGTTATTAGTAGGACATTCTAGAAATGCACGGGGCATTTTCTGATAAATGATCAATGTGGCATACAGGGGGCATTTAGGAACAGCCATCCATGGCAGGAAAGGAATGTGATAGCATTAACTGTATTGAAATGGTCACCATAAAAACATTCATTTGCTAAATGTCTTCTTGGACGACTCCTATCTTTTTTGTGTAGTCAAACGCACACACGACACCATTTACAAGTTTTCTCATGTAGGTCTATGGTGAGTGGTCACCATTTAATGGGGGATTCATAATTATAATCAAAATCAAAATATTTTATTCATATAAATGAAATTACAGAATTGGTGTCAAGAATAAAACGAAATGACAAAATTGTAGTTATGAGTAAACACAATTTTACTTTACAGGCAAGGTTTCTTCATTCATGGTTTGATTGAGAAGGTGGTTGTCCATGAGGTGGTGTGGCAGTCACTAAAACATGGGCGAAGATCTCAGTTCATGAATTCTTCAACTAAGTAGAATGTTCCCACTGCAAGCCAAGCTGATAAAGGCTGTCTTGTACTGCTTACGTTGCCTTTAATTGTGTCTGGTAGCAGGTTCAGAAACTTCACTTCCATCTAGGAAAACTTTTCTTCAAAGAGTGTTAAATGGTGTACTGGCGGAGAGAAAATCCATAGCCTGTCAAGCGTTGTGGTTGTGCCTATCTATGCCTCGTTGAAATTGTAGTGTGCACGCATATGTCGTTACAGCTACAACGTACATGCTAGCAACTGTTAGAACTTTCAGTTCATGGAATTTTGGTCTATAACTTCCCCTATCGTCAATATATGTTAGTATTCTGACTGTTTTTTTCTGGTGAATAAGGACACACTGAAGGTTGGTTGCTGATAAATTTCCCCATACTTCAAGGCTGTATCGTGGATTGGGGTAAAACATGCACAACATCCAGACTGGGAAATTTATTGTTTCTTTCCCAGTATTTTTGTAGGTAGACATCTCACCTAATTTGTTACATTTTCCTATCTCATTCATGTTATTATCCTTTACCAGCATGAGTATCAAAATCTACACACTCTCACTAAACTTGTTAAAGCGATAAAGTAGGAGCAAAGTGATAAAAGTGCTAAGTGGACGAGACCACACAGCGATAGCGAGGTGAAGTGCAAAGGCGGTCATGCCGGGTGAACAAGACTCATTGTTCCACAACATAGACGGTTGCACGGTGCCAGACTACAAATAGAACTTAGCACCTCCTCACACACACAACAATCGACAATTAACTCTGTTGCCACCACCGCCTCACTTCTTCTATTGGCCGGGCGCTAATTTGAATTGGATAGTTGATTTTATTGTTTCACACATTGTTACCTTGTCCATTTTCTTTATTGTCGTCTTAGCAAGTGTGTTATAGTTATGAAATTACTGTTTGGTTTGTATTTGTTTGAAAAATAAACTAGAGAACTATTAAGTGCTATGATTATTTTAAAGACATACACTTGTTTGCGCCTTGATACCATTTGATGAGAATCTTTTATATTGTACAGGTTCTTTTAGTAGACGTGTCTTAGGGATGATAAAAATTGAGCTTTATATTATTCGTAACAATGTAAAGGGTTTTTCTAACAATAAAAAACAACCCACTCCACAATGAGCAACAATTTTCTTTAATGTTCAGTTGTTCACAAATAATTGGTCACTAGATTTATATACATCAGAAGTAAAAACGGGCGGGCTACGCAGTTTTTAATAAATCGCTAAATTTTCAATAACACCCATAGGCGTCATTTGGGGGGGGGGGCAAGGGGGGGCAAGGGGGGGGCAGTTGCCCCCCCCCCCCTATAATTTCGGTGATTTTTTTTTAAATTGGAAATTAAAATGTTAGGTTATGTAATATGGTGCAATATTAGTATATAACAATTATAAACTTCTAAATCAGACTTTAACAAAATGTCTACTTTGTATTATTTACACAAAACTCTTAAATTGACTCATTTTGCAATCGTCATCTGTAGCAGGAAATCCCATCTCACGTCTGTTGAGTTGTTAAGGCTCCGGTCTACCTGCACGAACGACGTTACCGAATGCCGCCTCTCGGCCGTAGCGCTAGGCAAGTTCCGCGCGAGTTTGATGGCTGCAGAGGTTTACGGGAATCGTGTTTTAAAATTAACTAATTATGATAGAGATTGACTCCTAACTTTTTGTAAAAGTAGAAAGAAGGATCTCGTCTTCTCTGGTTTTAGAATTTTTTTTATAAAATTTATAATTTCAGTTATAACTGTCTAAAATCGTCAGTTTTTTCTAGGGGCAATTTTTATATATGCAGAGGTTTAAGGGGATCGTGTTTTAAAACTAACGAATTAAGATAGAGATTGGCTCTTAACTTTTTCTAAAAGTAAAAAAACGGATCTCGTCGGCTCTGTTTTTAGAATTTTTAAATACAATTTCTAATTCTAGCTATAACTGTCTAAAATCATCTGTTTTTCTCGATTTTTAACTTAAGTTTTCCATTTGATAACACTACCAAAGTGAGATTACCAAAGTGTAAGGAAGGAAATTTAGCACCGTTATTCTTCTACATTAGTTGTAGCTCTAGGCTGAATTTAGCAAAAGATAACAGGACTCTAAAAACCCTTTCATTTGCATCGATAAAAACAAATGATTTTAGACAGTTAAAGCTGAAATTAAAAATTTTATTTAAAAATTCTAAAAACAGCCGAAGAGACCCGTCTCTTTAATTTTAGAAAAGTTAAGATCCAATCTCCATCTTAGTTGGTTAGTTTTAAAACACGATCCCCGTAAACCTCTGCATCTATAAAACTTTTTGCCACTAAAAACAGATGATTTTAGACAGTTATAACTGAAACTAGAAATTGTATTTAAAAATTCTAAAACCAGAGAAGACGAGATCAGTCTCTCTACTTTTAGAAAAAGTTAAGAGTCAATCTCTATCTTAATTAGTTAACTTTAAAACACGATTCCCGTAAACCTCTGCACTGTCTGCAGCCATCAAACTCGCCTAGCGCTACGGCCGCGAGGCGGCATTTTGGTAACGTCGTTCGGGCTCAGGTAGACCGGAGCCTTGCCTTGGTTAAACATAACCTCTTTCGTGTGAAAAGGTAGATATAGTACTTTCGCTGATGTCCGATGTTTACACTTTACTGTTGTTTACTTGAAAATCAATCAATTTCCTTACTGATGTGTAATCAAATGGGAAAATTACAAACTTTAAGGACTCGTAGGTCCGCTCTTTTTAATGGACAATTTACCAATTCACTTTAGAAACAACTTCACGCCGAGCTCTATCAACACCCATTTCAGGTTCTTGATAGTGCAACAATGGTCATGCGAGAGGTGAACCTTTACATTTTGCATGTCGTGGAAGAAGAAACACAGCGAGTCGTTGTGATTATCAATGGTGTTGCATAAAACGCAAAACGTCGCGTTACACCGTTTGGGCGGAGAAGAGAGAGAGAAGACATATCAGCAGTAAACCCATGCTAATGAGGACGAGGAGATAAGATAGGGAGACATGCCAGGAAACTGTGGCAGGGGGAGACTTTCGTTTCGGGGTTGGGGGCGGGGTTGGGGGTTGACAGTAAAGTTGATAAAGCAGTCTTGTTTAAACAGGGGGAAATTTACACTGATGAGAATTACTTACTTAAACTTTTCCACATGGAAAACACCAATGATGCAATTCATTAATTTTCCTGTTAAATTATTTACTAATGTTCATTTTTTAGTTTTAAACATTGCAACTTTTACTGTAGTGAAATAACTTTTTCTTCAATAAGCACTCCAGACTCCACCATGTTCCTGACTGAAAAAACTTTTATTGCCAAAAAAACTTTTGTCTGCATAGTTGTACAGACAAAGTTTGACAAACTTTACACCAGTTTGTAAAGTTTATTCAAATCACACAAAGTAAAATTACCAACTAAACATCATACTATGATATTCAAATTTTCTAGTTATTTTCAATGTTTCCAAATCGTAATCACAAATCATTGTATTTAATACAAAATATTTATTATTAGTTGTTTTATAGATTTTTAGGTACCTATTACATTTTTAAAGGCATTCAATTACTCACACTTCCCTTCACTTTTCCTAAAAATGCCAACTGAAGAAAGGAAGTGATATCCATAATTACTATAATAGATGAAAAACAATTTAGGCATGAACATCATAGACTTAACATCCATCAAAATTTACCATTTCTTTCCAGTGCCACCATAAATGTTTTTAACTCTTACCAGAAAACATAACAAATAACCAAATTTACACCCTTTCAAGAATAAATTAAAATCTTTCGTAATTTCTTAATCACTTTACAGTGTCAATGAATTCAAGACCACCTTACCAATTAACTAGAGACTGCAATACAAAATTTGATACAATTAGACTAGGTTTAGCTTGTTTCCTTTTTATTGCATTGATATAGCATTATTATTATTTTATCATTTGTATTTTTTTTTTTTTAATCTATGTGTTTCAACATTGCTAAAACATATATTGTCAATAAATTAAATTGAATTAAATTGAATTAAATTAAATTAATCTTTGGAAGAATTTTATTTTTATAAAGGCGGAATTCATATTTCATATGTTATTACATTTGTAGTGAAAGTAGTTCAAACATAGGAGTTAAACTCATCGCTTTTTGGTGAGAAGTAAATATATTGACATTGAAATACTATACGGATAGTCTACTATTGTCACGGCTAACATGAACCACTAGGGGGCCCGTGCAGCGCAATGCGCTGCATTTATTAGAGTACCGGGTGATCAAACCTTGATAATACTTTGAAAAAATGTCGCTATAGTGAAAATCAGATCGATCTTCATTAGGCCTACCAATTCTCCCACTTCCCTATGTGATAGTGCTGAGATGTGGTGCTCGTTCTTTTAGGTCTAAATTAGCTGAGATTACGTAGTTGTTCTTTTGCCGATATGTCTTAGGGCCTTTGTCTAAACCCTCCTATAAAATTTTAAATAAATTCACAGATGTTGGATCCACATAGTTCATAAAAAATAAAACGTAAATGACAAATGAATAAAAATCAACATTTAATTACTCCCCGGTCCTGTATGAGTTATGCAGCACTCACTGCGGCTGTTTTTGTAGTACTACTGTATGAGGTAGTCAATGACATAGTGTAAGAGTCCACATTACTATTTATGCCTATATCCTCTTTAACTTAACTTTCCATGACATTACAAAATTTAAATAAAGAAATCAAATAAATTAAGAGAATCTACATCTTTGTTGGTGTGGTCCATTTTGTTTTTAGTGGCATTTTTATTTTGGTTAACATTTTTCTTTATAAAAACCATTTTTGTAATTAGCTTGTTTTCTATACTGGAGGTAAAAAACTTTTAGTCTTTTACACAGGTTTTTTAAATATGTGTAGCATTGTGCATAAAACATGTTTATACTATAATAGTAAATAAAAAGGTTATCACACTTACAACCAACTATCCCTTTTCCTTATAGTTTACAGCAGTCTGAAAACCCATGCACACAATTTTAGTGTTCTATTTCAGTATTTGTTACCTTTCATTATTGTTTCAATACCAGTCGGACAACCAATAAGACCCATGTCAAAAATTTCAATTTCCAAAATTTGTTTCGGAAAAAATGAATTTTTCCAGGTTTAAGTTACAAAAATTATTTTTGTGAACCAAATACGCGTGAATAAAATTTTCAAGCAAAATATACCTGCTACATTTTGAGAAAAGGTTAAATCCCCAGATTAGACACTCCTCGTATTAAAGTATGAAATTGTGTTGATATTTCAGTACCAGTTCAATTTGCTTCTATTCAAGAAATCTAAAATAAATAAAGAGATTATTTGTCTTCATTTGTTTTAGATTCCTTGCTTCTATTCAGCTTTCAACATATGTGTTTGTTTGTTCAACTAACAGCTGTTTTATTTAGCAATTCAAAATAAATTGTCCCCAATGTTAATCTTATGGGCAAAAAATTAACTTTGAGAGCTTCCAGTGAGCTTCAGAATTAAAATATCAAAAATCTAAAACCTTATTGCAAAACTACGAACTGAGACCATTCTTTTGACACCTCAAACTTTAAAATTGGTCCAGAAATAAGGGAGGAGAAGCGTTAACAAAAAAGGGGCATCACGTATTATATATATAGAATAGATGTAAGTGGAAGTACCGGAAAAGGGTACCTAATTAAAACATGATAATGTACACAAGCAACCCACTCACAACAACTTCATTACAGTTCCAAACTTGTGTACCCGTTACAAATGTCATTTCCAAAAATCCCTCCCCCAAAAAACTTCTCCACCAGACCAAATTAGTTAACACCCGAGCGACTGCACATGTCATGTCACTGGCTCGGGGATGTCGCCAAATTAGCCTCGCTTATTTTTACTCTCACTCACGCGAATGGTGATGTACTACCGGAAACGTCGCGTCACTCGCGGCGGGCGCGGCTGGGAGGAAAGTGTTTCACCCTAACAGAAATAAAAATCCCTAGCTGAAATCACCGAAGCTGAAAAATCCCGTTTTATCCTATTTATCGTATATTTAATATCCCTTTTTATCCCTCTTCCCCTACAAAATTTGCTGGTTTTAACTTTGAAATTCAACTCTAGAATTTCACAGACTTAAAAAACATCATTTTTAGAATAATTTGTTTAGTTTAAATGATCATGATAGCCTTGAAAACTTTAACGTACCAAAATAAATTCATTACAAATCAATCATAATCTAAAAATTAACAATAAAGGGTTGCATGGTTTACAAGTAAATTTCCCTATCTATTATTACAACAGTCCGTATTGGACAGGGTTCAATAGGGCAATGCCGAATGTATTTTAGACATAATTTACTATAGCAAGGTTTACGATAATAGTCTGATGAGAGTTGATGTATTGATATTGCACATGATAAACATAAGCCCAAGGGACAACATTGCAGGGCTAGAAAAGATGAGGGGGGACACAGCTGTAAATTAATTTTCGTGAACCTTGCTATTATAAAATTATCTTTAAAAGTGTATAATATTATTAATTTAATGCATTTAAAGAAGTGAATGAAATTAAATGTTTGAAATTTAGAAATTTCTACGACAAACAGAAAGTATTGTAATTTTCCAATCCCTAGAGAAAAAATCAGAAAATTTTCAAGAACCTAAAAAGAAAGTAAAAAATCTATATTTTTATATTATTCCCAAAAATCTCGCGAATAGAAACACACTGGTCACAAAGCGACGCCGTTTGTGACGTTGTTATGAGATGGGTGCTGTGTGTGTGTGTGTGTGTGTGTGTGTGTGTGTGTGTGTGTGTGTGCGTGTGCGTGTGCGTGTGCGTGTGCGTGTGCGTGTGCGTGTGCGTGTGCGTGTGCGTGTGCGTGTGCGTGTGCGTGTGCGTGTGCGTGTGCGTGTGCGTGTGCGTGTGCGTGTGCGTGTGCGTGTGCGTGTGCGTGTGCGTGTGCGTGTGCGTGTGCGTGTGCGTGTGCGTGTGCGTGTGCGTGTGCGTGTGCGTGTGCGTGTGCGTGTGCGTGTGCGTGTGCGTGTGCGTGTGCGTGTGCGTGTGCGTGTGCGTGCGCGTGCGTGTGTGTGTGTGTGTGTGTGTGTGTGTGTGTGTGTGTGTGTGTGTGTGTGTGTGTTTGTGTGTGTGTGTGTGTGTGTGTGTGCTAGCCTAGCAATATTTGTGGCAGCATTTGGAAATGAGAATCCCAGACTGTGGCGTCGGTTCGAACTGTGGCAGCATACACACGGTCGCCACAATTTTTTTTGCGTATTTCGACTACTGAACTGCCAAGGAGTAAGTACAAAAAATTTGGCGGAAGTCGCCATAATTATCTGATTATGATTTTCTTTCACCGTGTGTATTTCCCGAAATCTCGGGATATTATTGTGGCAGCGCTACGGCAGAGCGCTCTACGGAGGGAAACGAGAACTAAAATGTCGGAGGACAGTGTTGCCACTTCTCTCGTTGCCATAATTATTTACTCATGATTGTGGGTATGCTGCTGTGTGTATGATGCCACAATGGAACGAGTTTAAAACTCGAAACAAAGATGGAAGATGTCAGTGTTGTTGTTTTCAGTTAAGATCTGTCAACACCTGCTACAAACACAAAGTCAGTGCACTCTGACGTAAAATGCCGTATGACGATATATAAAAGGTAATGTCAAGAAAATTAATATCAAATATGTTTTATTTTTTCATAGATGTTTATTTTGTTCGTAATACTTTGTTAATTTAAAGTTTCACAAAGTATTTTCAGTAATTAGGTTTTATGAAGGTGTGTATACTAAACCTAATAAGTCCCGGACAGGCCATGGAACGATAAATAATTTTTTTTCCTTACAAAGCCCAAATGGCGGCAAACGTACGTACTCACTCCCATTGGGTTTATGAAAAAAATTAAAAGAATCTATACGTATTCAATACGCTAAGGGTTTTTTGTGTTGACAACACCTCCTACAATTTTTAACCGATTTTCAAGTTTTTGGTGTCGTTGGATTGGGCTTGGTCTGTAGTTGTTTCCGCTAAAAATTATTGAGAATCTGACTTAAAATAAGGGCGCTATCCGCAAATTAAATTTGAAATTTTCCCTTTAGAATAACATTGAGATTGATTTGAGCATTTTAAACATCTGTTAACCTGCAGCTGTAGTTTTTGGTGATTACTGATGGGATTGGTCGGATGTCATTGACTTAGAACTAAATGTAAATTTTATATTGTATCAAAATAAATTGCTCGAGGTCGAGCAACACGTGTAATAGTAATCATTATTCGTCAAAAGATCCAATTAACTCAAATTTAGAAATAATTTCTTATTGTACATTTTTACATTGGATTTGTTGTACTGTTTTTTATGTCTATTACGCTTTCTTGATTCTGTTGCCAAGCATAGCATGTAATAAGTCAATTGTATGTTAATTTACTGTAAAGATTCGCTAGTCTTGTAGTAAATTATACAGTATTTTTATGGTGTATGCCGTTGAGATGAATAAATAAATAAATACCATATAGCTGGGTTAAAACTGGTGTGTACATTTTACTACGTAGGGTAACTTATATGTAGGTTTTTGCAAGATTTTCAAATCCAGTCATTTGATGTAACATTTATATTTTAGGTTGAAAACTAGGCTAGCTGTTAACAGTTGTTAATGGCTTTGGCATTTATTCATGATTAAGTTTTTAAATGACCGGTTGTATGAGCCGTTTTAATGAAAAGCTTTGTTGCCTGTAACTATCATAGCATCACTTTTTATTCTGTACAAATTTATGATGAATACAAATTTCTGATACCTATTTACTATGTAACGCATTTGGTGGCAAAACTTCGATCTCAACCCCGAGGTTTTTATGGGAAGATAGAAAAATACCAAAAATCTGTTTTAATTTTACTAAGTACGCAGGTCTGCTGTGACGGGGGAGGTGTTTTTAGTTCTAGTTCTTTGTTTGGTTATTCTGTGGCACATGAACTTAGTGGCACATTTCATCGGCATAATGGCCGACCCATTTTTCCTCGTTTTATGCTCAGTTGGTACTGATTTGCGGCAGATTTGAGATTGACCCAGATTTATATTAGCCTACTTTCGAATGTAGACTATTCAAATTACAGATAACCAACTAGATACCGGTAAACTTCAACAATAATTAGAAAAATATTAACAGTGTACACTCTAACTAATCAAGTTTATTTTAATTTTGCAAAATATTACAATTGTTAAAATTGTTTAGTATTCATTTTTAAAACCACATTATTTTATCAACGTTGTTAAAAATTTCGTAAATCATTATAAAATGAAATTTAATAAATGATTTTGATACTAAGGTTTACTTTAACAAAAAATACATTATAAAATGAATGTATGTATGTAATTACTCTTGATATTGTATTGATTACAGTCAAATATGACACATTCATTCATTAATTAAATTATGCTATGTTAGATTCAGTGTATACGTTAGTACAACACAGTATGAATAATAGTTAGAGGTGTGTGAGTCACGGAGAGTTTAATCAAAATGCCATGAAATCGCTGCAAGGACGGCTTTTGCGCTCCATTTAAAAACCATGCCGCACCTTATAACGAAAGCGACTGCTATGACGATGCTCATATGGGATGTTCGGTACAGTGTATACATTAGCACGATGCCGTTGGAAATATAGTTAGAGGTGTCTGAGATACGGAGGGCTTAATCAAAATGCCATGAAATTGCAGCTAGGACGGCATTTTTAACACTTTGCAAGCCATGTCGTACCTTAACAAAAGCAACTGCTATGACGATGCTTATAGGAGATGTTGTATTTAGTGTATACGTTAGCACGATACCGTCCGAAATATGGTTAGAGGTGTCTGAGTCACGGAGTACTTAATCAAAATGCTATGAAATCGCTGCATGGACGGCTTTTGCCCCACATCTAAAGTCATGCCGCACCTTAACGAAAATAACTGCTGCTCCGATGCTTATATGGGATGTTGGGTACAGTGTATATGTTAGCACGATACCGTTCGAAATATGGTTAGAGGTGTCTGAGTCACGGAGAGCTTAATCAAAATGCTATGAAATCGCTGCAAGAACGGGCTTTCGCGCTACACGTAAAGTCATGCCGCACCTTAACGAAAGCAACTGCTATGACGATGCTAATATGGAATTATGAGTACAGATTATAGATTAGCACGATACCGTCCGAAATATGGTTAGAGGTGTCTGAGTCACGGAGGGCTTAATCAAAATGCTATGAAATCACTGCAAGGACGGCTTTTGCGTCACATTTAAATCCATGCCGTACCTTAACGAAAATAACTGCTGCTCCGATGCTTATATGGGATGTAGGGTACATCGTATACGTTAGCACGATACCGTCTGAAATATGGTTAGAGGTGTCTGAGTCACGGAGGGCTTAATCAAAATGCCATGAAATCGCTGCAAAGGATGGCTTTTGCTCCACATTTAAAGCCAACTACGAAAACTACGAATCCTAACGAAAGCAACTGCTAAGACGATCCTAATACACAATGTTGTATTAATTGTACACATTTATTAACTACTGCCCGAGAGAGATAGATGTGTATGTGTCAAGGAGGAATTAATCAAAATGCGGTAAAATCGTAGCAAGGACGGAATTTCGCTACATGACAATAATTAAATATGAATTAATTGATGCCCTACTGCACGAAAGCGACAGCTATGATGATAATTATACATTATGTTGTATTCATTTCATACATTAATAATTTGAATTTTGAATTGTTGTTAGAGATTTCTGAATGGAGTGGTCCTAAATGAAATGCGATGAAAATTGCGAAAAAAATTAGCTGTCTTTAACGGTTCAAAAGATGTTCAGCAAAATCCTATAAAACTATAGCCGCTATTTTGAAAAATTGGCCACAGCAGGCGAGCGCAGTGTCGAACAATTAATTGTAGAGAGTGGTAGACTTTTCACCATCGTTTCTCTGAGGTAATTTTACAGAAGAATCAATCAAAATATATTCGTTTGCAATTACTTCCGGGTTGAACCCTAATTTAACTAGATTAAATGGCAACATCCATTGTACTTTGTTTTATAAGTCTATTAAAATAAAAAAATATTATCATAATAAAGTTGTTTTTTCTTATTTGTTTCATTGAATGTCCCACATAATTTACAAATCAAGTTATTACAAGTTAGCCGTAAATATTGAGTTCAATCACCACTGTGAAATACTACGGCTAGTATTTTGTGTCTATCTACCATAGTGGCAATTTTTTACGTTTGACGGGGGCAATTGGGTCCGTTTAATAAGTGTAAAAAGTGTAGGCCTAATTGATTCAGTTGATTTATTGGTAATTTAATGGAATAATGGAAAAATACCCTATCGCAGGATATACTTGTAGACAGGCCTGGTTTTGCATATGTATCGGCTTAAAGGACTGCAGCCTAGCGTAAAAAATGTTGGAAGATGTTTTTTTTGAGGCAAATTTTTTAATAATGTGCAGAAAATTTTATCAGTGAAAAAATCAGCAGAAAGACAAAAAAAAACTATCCAAGCTATATTTTAGTTCAGAATTGTGTGTCATTCAAGATCTTTATTTATTCATTTATGGGGAAGGCACTTTATAATTTATTCCACTCTCTTAGCAAGGACATTCTACTGTCCCAAAGTTACATCGTAATGCTTCAAGGTCGGTGGAGGAAAAGCATAGAGGGAAAGACTACAATCTAATGTTTTACATAGCCAATACTTTACTTAGGTAATACTTTACTTTATTAAAATGACTCAAATAAATCGTAAAGAATGTAACCCATTAATTACATCTTTTAATTACCCTTGTTTATATATTTATTTTTTCAATGAGTTAAGTAGTACGATTAAAATTTGACAAAGTTGTAAGGTCGCATAATGATTTGAATATTGAATGAAACGAATAAGAAATATTAAGTATTAGTATAAGTATTAGTATTAGTATAGTAGGTTTAGGCCTATAAAGTGAAGTTTACACTTTATTTTTATTAGGAATAACTCTGACGGATAATTCATATGGGATCGGGGGTTTTTTACATTTTTATGGACTTATTTGGAGCAAGTGTATATTCCGTTTAAATTAACATGTAATATCTTTTCATATCAATTCAGTAAAAGTTCTAGTGGGATATATTTGAGTTTGAAGTTAAATAATAATAAAGTAATATTCAAATATTTTTCCTTAGTGACACTTTATAGCATTTCAAAATAGTTTATAAACCTATTGTAGCATGAAATGCTAAACGTGGATAATACGAAAGCGGATTCTTTGTAATCTATTATTTTGACAAATGCGTATGCTACATACATACATATTTCTACGTCTGAATTCCTTCCAAAATTAGCAGAATAATGGGATGCACAGATTCTTTTGTGGTATTATATCGAACTGCAGATAGTATCACTAAACGATTTTGTAAAAGTATATCTATAAAATATGAATTTTATACTACACTACTAACTACTCTATGAACTCTTCTTTTTAACATTCTTGATACTGATTTAGGTTAATAACTGTTTATTTATATTTATATTAGTGTCTATTAATTCATTTACTATTTTGCCTATTCATTAACTTCCGTTCCCTCTTAGTAAATATGTTGATATAAAACATGTATTTTGCTTTATATTTCTTTAAAAGTTGTCACTTAACCGAACACCGGAACTCAACCGAATGGTAGATTTAATTGGTAGAGATGATAATGACTCTTTAATAGATTGTAAGGTAGTTAAGGATTATCAAGATATTTTAAACTTTGGTAATGCGGGGAATAAGTTATGTTTTAATGTTGTGCACCAGAATATTCGTAGTTACTCAAAGAACATTGACCAAAGGTTTGTTGTCTTAAAAAATTTACCTATAAAAAATCATTGTATTGTTTTGATTGAAGCCTGGTTACACGGAAAACTACAAATAGAGTAATTTGATGGGTATAATTTATTTAAAACAGATAATCCAATTAATAAAAATTACGGCATTGTGGTCCATATTGAGAGTGCGGTTCCTGTAACCTGCCGACAGCTGCGACTGGGGGGCGTGGCCAGCTGCCTATCGCTCACCTTCCGGTGGGCCGGTGTGGCATGTCAACTATTATGTGTTATCGCAGCCCAAATTCAGACATCGATAATTTTATACAAGCCTTGTGGGACTAGGTCAATCATCAATAAAATCGAGGCTTAAGAATTTTAACGGGGGATTTAAATATCAACATATTATTACACGTTGCTCAAAATTCGATAAAGACAATTATTTAGACTTCCTTTATGATGCGAGGTTTATAATCTGCATTGATAAAGTGATAAAAGTGATACACGTATAAAAACTAATATAAAAATAACAGTATGTTTGTTTTAATCTTTTATTTATCAGATTCAAAAACTAAATGCTTGGATCATTTCCCACCTACACTGCCAAGCTCCTTTAAGATATTTTACAAATCTACGTCCTAAGATATTTTACAAATTCCTGACGTTTAAATATTAATTAAATTTGATTTCACTCAAAACGTTTTTTCCGAACCGAATTTTTCTAATTTGGTTAATATAGGACAAACTGCAACAAAATGAAAAACTGTCTCATGTTCCTGAAAATTACAAAAATAACAGTTGTAACCGTTCTAGTTTTGATTGCCCAAGATATAACATCCGATTCGTTTTGACAAAGGGAACTCTTATCTCCAAGTTCAAGGTCAAGCGACAATAGATGTTTGTGATAGACAGACGTACGCGCGCGGCCTCTACACTCCGTCTAATCACTTTCCACGTAACACTTCCACGGTTGCTTTTAAATATGTTCGCACATTTTCAGGCTCTACAAAGTTTACGGTTAAATTACATTCTTAACAGTTCCAATTTTTTGCACCAAAATATCCGTTTCGAGGAAAAAATAATACTTTTCTTACTAAAAATATGTTTGGCTAAATTTTTTTGTAATCCACTCGTAGGCATATTTAAAACAAGTAAATAACTTATGATTGTATTTAAAGTGTGAAAATATAATTTGTGAAAGGAAGTTTCGAAATATAATACATAATTTGGAGTACTGAACGGCGATTAAAATAATTTCTTAATAAAAGTCTCCGGACCGATTCAATTGTATCACTTTCAATAAAACACCAAACTTATTACTATTTTAATACCCAGTGGTACATTTTTGTTTTTTATTAAATTACTCCAAACTGAATCTATTGCGAATTTTTTCTAATTTGTTTTCTCCTTAAAGTGGATGTTCCATGAATTGAAACACGTGAAAGTAAATCCTAGATACTTATAGCTATTTACAACTTCAATATGTTCCACTTTACACTACCACTTGTCGCTTACCTTAAGCCTACCGCATTTTCTGAAGACAATCGAACTGAAAAGAGTAGGTGAGAGATAGCAACCCTACCTCAAGCCGGTGTTAGTCAGAAAACTACTTGTGACGCCATTTCTACACCACACGCTGGGGCTAGATTCACTGTCGCTAACTTTTCAAACTATTTATTAAGCGTGGCAAAATTCCAAGATTTTATAATTTGTAAATGAATGCCTTTCGATCAATCGCATCAAACGCTGAGCTGAAATCCACAAAAAAACAATATCATTTTTCTTTCTTTTGCGTCAGTCTAAGATTAACCATGCATGACAAATTAAAAATATATATTATCGACAGTTGAGTAACCCTTCCAGAAACCTGCTTGAAATTCCGATAAAATTTCGTTTTTAAAAACCCAATTTTGCAATCTATTATTAAAGAGACTAGTGAATATTTTACAAGTGCAATTTATAAAAGATGAGCCTCTTTTATATTTCAACTAAATTAACATTCCTTTTCTTTCGAGTGGAAAAGTGGTTGATTCTTTAAAGCTAGAAGGAACGGTTTTGCTCAAATAAATTTTATTATACACTAATAACAAGACATCCAAAAGGTTATCGGGGGCATTCTTAACAAATTCATACGGGATCCGATTCTGTTTAACTGATGATGTTTGAGTTCAAATTCAATTCAATATAACTTACAGTTTATATAGAGTGCCTTAATTTTTCAAAAACACAAATTTCCAGAAACATTATTTTTAAGCATTACTTTGACATACTATCTAAATAAAATCATTATATTTTCTGTTAAATATTCTTCTTGTTATTTTGGAAAATTGTTGAAACTTACTCGCTGAAACGAAGGCATAAATAAAACTTAAACATAAAAATAAAACAGGAAATAAGCGCAAAGTTTTCGTCATATCCATTTTACCACCTCATTGCATTTTACAAGCTGATGTCTCTTCCGATTCAGTACTTGTCTTTCTAACATGCATTTTCAATGTCAAGTGTAGGCCTAGTTGAAAAATATCTTTGTGGTTTTAGGTCTAAGTAATTGATTTATAAAGGCCATATGAAAAATTCTCATACTAAAATGCAATTTATTTACAAGAAACAATAATGCTTACTAAAAATTTACAATACCGATAAAAATTGAGTAAAGTTAGGGAAACGTATTGAAGAGAACGGTATAATCTATACTTATTTAATACGCTAAGGTTTTTTTTTGTCTTGAGAACTCCTCCTACAATTTTCAACCGATTTTCAAGTTTTTAGTGTCGTTGGATAGAGGTTGGTCTGTAGTTGTTTCCGCAAAAAATTGATGAGAATTGGACTGAAAATAAAGACGCTATACAATATTTAAATCTCAAAATTTCCCATTAAATAATATTGGGGACTAAATAAAGCATTTGAAACATCTGTTAATAATCATCTGTAAATACGTGTAGTTATTGGCGATTAAAAATATTCACATTATTGGATTGGTCGGATGTCATTAATTTAGAGCGAAAGTAACATTTGTACTGTACTTAAATAAACGGCTCGATTTCGAGCAACACGTATACTAGTTTAGATTAATTTTGTAAAATAAATAACAAATTAGAGAACTTTCTTTCAAAAGAACAAATGCACAAGAAATGTAGCTTGTAAATAAATGATTTTACTCATAAACAATTCATTTTGTTTAATCACTATTGAATGTGTATTCGCCAACTATCGTCTGGATGCTGGAACAGCATTGTAAATTGTAGCTATTGTACAATATACAACAACTACATTGTATTATTGAAATAAGTTATTTATGACTATAAATAATAGTGAATTAAACAATTTTAAACTGCTTGAGGCGATAACACTTTTAAAATTATTATAATCATCAGTAAAAATAAAAATTAATAATACAAAAAATCGTTTAAACACTATTTTCAATTCAAAAGGAATAACAATGCATTCATAGTACGATTAAAAACAAACGTTGGGCAGCCGATGCCACAATCATAGCCATGCGATGTGGCTTATGTCCCAAAACTCAGATCATGGAACCAGACAGACGCAAGAGCTCACCGAGCGGCGTGGTGGTTGCCGTGGAGGTGGGGCGGAGTAGAACTGGCAACGCTGCGTCATACACATAGCGTGCGCAGGCGATTGTGGCAACACGTACGTACCTATGATTGTGGCGCCTGTGTATAATTTTTATTTTCCGTGTGTAAACTATTTTAGCAACTATACTCTCAGGAAAAAAGTGTACAGCTGACATCTAGGTATGGAACCTCGTGTTATAACGTGAAAATCTCACTGGGTGCCATAATTTGGGATTCCCATGGCGTTGCCATAATTATAGCCAGGCTTGTGTGTGTGTGTGTGTGTGTGTGTGTGTGTGTGTGTGTGTGTGTGTGTGTGTGTGTGTGTGTGTGTGTGTGTGTGTGTGTGTGTGTGTGTGTGTGTGTGTGTGTGTGTGTGTGTGTGTGTGTGTGTGTGTGTGTGTGTGTGTGTGTGTGTGTGTGTGTGTGTGTGTGTGTGTGTGTGTGTGTGTGTGTGTGTGTGTGTGTGTGTGTGTGTGTGTGTGTGTGTGTGTGTGTGTGTGTGTGTGTGTGTGTGTGTGTGTGTGTGTGTGTGTGTGTGTGTGTGTGTGTGTGTGTGTGTGTGTGTGTGTGTGTGTGTGTTCAAATTCAAATTCAAATTCAAATTCAAAAATCCTTTATTTCCAAAAAACAAACATTACAATAATACAATACAACCAAGTGTACAAAACACGTGCGGTTGTCAATAACTTATATTTATGTTATAAAAGTCCATTACTAGAGTCTTGAGGTTTACATTTCAAGTTTACATACAAAATTTAAGAACAGTTACAAACAAACAAAAAGAAAAAACAAAGCAAAGCAATACTTATCATAATTTTAACATTAATTACCATTAGAATCAAACAATTGTGCAAGCGACAACAATACAACAAACAAGTTAATATTTCTTAAAGTAAAAATTATAAAAATCAATCTTCAGTTAATTATTTCGGAAAATATTAAATTTTTTAAATGTTTCTTAAAATCGACATAACTACAACTAACAATGTTTCTTAACTTAAGGAAATTTGAATTAAAAATTTGGACCACTCTACTATGGCACTGCATTCGGCTGGAGTCCTTCATGAACTTTGGTACAGAAAGCATACCTTGAAAAACATGTCTTGTATTTCTCCTAATATTTACAAGAGGAAATAAGCCATTAAATCTACGATGAAAAACAAGAATTGAGTAAATAAATAACTGCCTAACCCTCATAACATTCATTTGTTTAAATAGGGGAGCCGCAGACTCATACTTTTTCAGCCCAAAGATAGTGCGCAGTGCAAATTTTTGTATCGTTTCAATTGGTCGAAGTATGTATGGGAATGTCCCACCCCAGTGAATTATTCCGTATTTTAGAGTAGCTTCAAACCAAGCTAAATAAAGTGTCCGTAAGTCATTTGGTCTAATGAACTGTCTCAAGTGAAAGAAACTGTAGTTTATTTTTCTTAATTTCTTGTTTAAGTAGTCAATATGAGTGTGCCATCTTAAGTCCGAATCAATATGGAGTCCAAGATATTTAACACTATCAACAAAATTTATTTTACTACAACAGCAACTATAAGTACATTGATGCAAATGACAGAATAATTTAATTTCTTGTTTCACGTTTTCAACAGACTTTGGTTTGTAAGAAAATACTATGGCATTTGATTTCTTTGTGTTAACGATTAATCTATTATTTATAATCCAAGTTGAAATCAAAGAAAGGTCATGATTTAATTTTCTATCCAAGAGGAAATAACTGTTTGCAGAACAAACTAGTGATGTGTCATCAGCAAAGGCAAACAATCTTGAGTTTAAATTGATTGATAAAAGATCATTGATGAATATCACAAATAAAATGGGACCTAATACACCCCCCTGAGGAACTCCACAGTAGAGCTCACGCATATCACTAAGTATATTATTTATTTTAACACATTGTCGCCTTTCCAGAAGAAAGGTCCGGAACCAGTTCAAGGCTTTTCCCCTCACTCCATACGATTCAAGTTTACTCAAAAGTATAGTTAAGTCAACTAAGTCAAACGCCTTAGTAAAGTCAAGGTACACTCCAATTGTAGGCTTTCGCTCATCAACGTTAGCCACAATTTCAGTAATATGTCTTTCAAGTGCTAAGTCTGTGCTTTTCTCTTTCAAGAATCCGAATTGATTGTGACAAAATAAGTTGTTGTCAGTAAAGTATTCAACAAGTCGGTTTTTAACACAAGTCTCCAGTATTTTAGTTAGTGTATTTAATAGTGAAATTGGTCGGTAGTTATTAATGTCCTTGTTATCACCAGCTTTAAAAACTGGTACTACGATTGCATTTTTAAAATTATTTGGAAACCTTCCTGTTTTGATTGATAAATTGAAGATATGCAACAAGACTGGAACTAATACTCTTGAGTTATTTTTTATCGTTATAATTGAAATTCCATCCAATCCCACAGAGTGTTTGTTTTGTTTGTTAAGCACAACATTAAATAGTTCTTGTTCTGTGATTTCTTTCAGTGAAAAGTCAGAGTCAAATCTGGTCATTGTCGGGGGGCTGAATAAGTCTTTGCCAAACGACTCCTCCAACAACTGCATTGGTTTTTCAGTGAAATGTCGATTAAATGCTTCCGCCACCACTTTTTCATTGCCATCAATACATACAATTTGGTTCTCAATGCATATTTCCTTTAAATTATTATTTTGTTTCCTAAGAATTGATTTTACTAAGTTCCAATATACTTTGGAATCACCCTTAGCAGAATCAATTTTATTTGAGTAAAAGTCCATTTTTTCTTTTCGAATCAGTTTGGAACATTCCTTGGCCATTGCTTTGTATTTTGAATGTAAACGGAAATAATTGTTCCCACAATCTTTAAGTTTGGCAAAAAGTTTGTTTTTTTCATTGATTTTTTTAATTAACGAGTCTGAAATCCATGGACTTCTCTGTCTATTCTCACTTTTATATTTTTTCAAATAGCAGGATTGTTCCAAGCACATATTGTAAATACTATAAAAAGATTTTAGTGAGGCGTCCACATCGTTACAGACATACACTGGATCCCAATTGGCACCAGAAAGTCGTCTACTAAATAGATCGAAGTCTACGGTTTTTTTATATACATTCTTAACATTATTTAATAAAGGAATCGAACATGCTACAAAAACAACAAAATGATCAGTAAAGTCTACTTTTTCTACATGACATTTAATATCCAGAAACCTACTTTCTCTGATAAATGCATGGTCTAAACATCTTACAATCTCACCTTTTTCCCAAGTTGGTTCATTAATACAAGCAATAAAACCATAAGAGTTCATAACATTTAAATAATCAACTGCCTGTTTGTCTTTATCTAATATACAAATGTTTATGTCTCCAACTGTGTGTGTGTGTGTGTGTGTGTGTGTGTGTGTGTGTGTGAGTGAGTGTGTGTGTGTGTGTGTGTGTGAGTGTGTGTGTGTGTGTGTGTGTGTGTGTGTGTGTGTGTGTGTGTGTGTGTGTGTGTGTGTGTA